>CM060950.1:60904094-61604094 GCA_030765055.1 Mantis religiosa
ACATGCTCATGCATACCCTGTGAGAAACCTCATTGTTTTACCCTGAGCTAAACATTATTGTGTCAAACTGTAGCGGAGAGTGGAACTGTGCGACACCCATTATTTATATTTGAATCAAACTGTCGCCCCAACGTAGAACTCTTTGCTTGCCAACTTATTTGCTTCACGCTGCTGTGTATTGTCCCTCAGGGTCACGTTTCACCACTGTTGTAAAGAGCAATCAGTGTTGTTTTTTTACATCTATTCAGCTTATTCCATTCTATTTCACCAGTAGTTCCGCACCTTAGGCTTACTAGTGCGGTGAATTTCTGCAGTAAAATAAGCGATTATAATTTGTTTTAACATATACATCGGTACTGTAACGCGACTTATTGGGACGTTTTAACAAATGTAACTTATTGTTGTTGCTTAGAGCTTTCCTACATGCAAAATAATGCGGAAGATAATAAAAGAATATGAAGCAAAGTTTGCAGTCCTGTGATGGCTTACGCAGAAGTTGTCTGTTAACATCAATTACAAGTACAATCCACATGTTTCCTCCTTGCGTTTTCTACTATATTGCCAGTTGTATTGTAGCAGAGCACGTAGCGTCATGAGCTTTTCGCTTTTGCTGTGGCATACCTATTGAATTTCTTAGTATTTCCTGTAAATACTTTCTCCATACTTTATATACTCTTAACATTCGGATTACTTCACTGTCTGCATTTTAAGACACGTACGTGCACGTAGTAGTGGAAATAAATGGGGACATTGCCTCACTGGACATTGACGCACTAAATGTCAGAGCCGGAGATTCAACGGCGGAACTATAGTTCAGTTTACTTATTTTGAGTATATGAGAGATATATTATATTAATTAAACTACAATCTTTAATATAGAACGACGAAGACCCTCTGATAGAACATTTACAATGACTCAGTGAATCAAACACCAGAGGTCCGTCTTATCACACATCCGATACCTCTGTTCATCAAGAGGATAATCAGAATTAACCATCAAAATCAAGCTTACATCTAGAGGTACCTTCTGTTGCTTTATATTTGCTGTTGTATGGGATTTCTGTGGTTGTTCCTTGTCGCTTACGAAGCAGTTACAAGGTGTTTCATATTCTAAACATCTTCCTGCCTGAGGCTTATACCCATGGTTACATGGGTTTTTTAATACACGGTGTTTTCCTGCTTCATAATATTCGTTTTAACCTATGGTTAATGGTATACCTATTTCGTATTGTACGAGGTTTTCGTGTACGAGATTTATTATGTATTGCGTCTACTGATCGTTAAATGACTTTCACATTATAATAATGGTGATAACAATTATATTAGTTAAGTTAATAGTAGTATTATGTTTTCAGGTTGGTTATCAGTTCCAATTACGTGTGGCACACTCAAGCCATGCACGCGTTCACGTTTAGTTTTGGCAAGAGTTCCGGTCAGGTTGTTATGATAGGTAAAGCAGAGCGAGTTATTCATTCTCGCGGTAACGGGCATCGAGATCATTCGCAAGAAACAAATAATATATTGAGGAATCAGTCTCGGGTGTTGCGCCCAAAAATATTTATTATTTAAGTTATCCACAATTTGCACTTTAATAGGCTTGCTGTGACGCCATAGTTAGTGTGAGGTATCTCGATTCCCATCCACGGAATATTTTGGTATTCCATCACATCCTTAGGTATGGACTTCTAAAGCCAGGTGTTCTTCCAGTACTCACTTCACTGGATTTCAAGTTGGACATAGGAGTGGCACAAAAGATCTTCACGTCAGGCCGGGGGCTGTTGAGCACTCTATAATCTGGTAGCATGTTTGCCTCACGTTCAAGAGGTCCGGAGTTCGATTCTCGGTCAGGGTGAGTTACCTGGATAAGGTTTTTTCGGGTTTTTTCCCTTATCCATAATGATGAATGTCAGGTAACTCTAAGCTCCATGGCCCCCGGACTGATTTGAGCATCATTTCGCCCATTTCATTCACCGTCCGATATAACTCAACGTTGGAGGACATAAAATTAAAACAACAACAACAACTCTCTAATCTACTGATACTTCTACTATTACTGCTACTCCTACTGCTACTGATACAGACCCTTAGAGAAATACCAGGTAGTGAGTTGTGTGATATGTTTCAGCGAAAACTGTTACACGAAGGGAAAAAGGCGAACATTGTGAATTGGATACATATTAAGGCGTGAATTTTCAAAATATGCAACCACACACACACACACATTATATATAAATTTTGGATATATATTACGTTCCCACATTTCAGATGTGCTAAATCTTGATATGGCTTTCCGTTTTAGCATTACTATTAATGATCTCTGTCAAACTCTAACGCCAATAAACCAAGCTAACGTTAATACAAATAGGCAGAAATGCATATACTACCATATACACTGAAATTATAAAATTCTGACATTAGATTTCTGAACACAGTATAAAGCGATGGTTAGCAAACTATACCTGAATGTGGTACAGTGGGAAATTTTTTGCTGATAGAGGGGTAAATAAAAGATCTTCATTCTTTCGATTCTAGGTTTTCACTGACAGCATGTATAATATTAACAAAGGGATGTGCAAAATATAGCTTTCACTTACAGGCACCTTACGACCTGGAGAAAACCTCGTGTTCCTGAATGAAGTCATTTATCACTGGTTGGGTAGAACCAGAGAATTAGCTACAGACAATATTCCCGTATTTCACTTTTTATTTTCAGGTAAGTGTCCAGTCTGTAAGTTTTCTGAGAAACGGTGTATCTACATGTCGCGCCAAAAGTCTGGCCTGAACTCCGCGCCGGATCGGCTCCATTCGGGCTGTATACCACACTGATCAATGCCCAATCCTTTTACACTTGTAATGGAGTTTCCATGTTTTGGCTGACGGGCTGCCGGGGATTAGGGCTCGGGTTACCGGTATCCATCCTCCAAGTTCCGCACCAAAGCGCCGCGTCTCCATGTCATGTCACAAACGAGACAATGCATCGGACGGTTCCTAAACAGTGTGTTCCATAAGCACGTCTATACCAACAAGTTAATCACGACGTCATTACACACAAGTTAATGAAACCGGCTGGCAACAATGACGTGATCTGTCGATCGCCTATCGCTCATAATTGCTTCTAGGGGTCCATTTTGGAAAGTTTCAAGTTCAACCCAAATTGTTGCCTTTAGCTTGTAATTAACAAAACAAAGAAGTCAGGAAGCGTTACATGTAATGAGTAAATACTATAACAGTGCTTCATTTCCTCTGTTTATCACTTGCACACCAGTTCCACAGTATAACTTCCGCCACTATCCAAAAAGCTTTTAGTTTTCTTTGCTACACATATATAGATATAAACCAATTTATTCACTGCAGTTAGATACCTTCTTGTATGCTGAAGGATATTGAGTCAGATGTATCCCTGATAAATGTGAAAGTCGATTCGGAATTTTTCGGGTTTGATTTCCAGTGGCCACTCATGCGGAGTTTGGGAATTTCGTGGTTTCCCCTGGTCGACAGGAAAATGCTGGATTGGTTTCCGAACTATAGGGACTTCATTTCCATAATTCATCTCGTTTCCTTCTCATATTTTAGATGGTGTACGTCGGTGGCAATGAGATGGTGCGTATATTTGCTCAAAGGAAAGAATATTCTCTGTGGACACTACACGACTGCTTGGTTGATGGGTCCCTGGGCAGCCCCAGCAGTATCTTCGAGACAGGAACTGCTAAGGACTCCGTGGCCTGTCTACCTGCGGCCTACAACATTCTCTGAAACCTTCACATCATCCCTTTCTCCTGCAGGATGGTAGCCGCAACAGATAGTTATTCACAATGATGGATATGCATCGCTGTAGCGATTCCACCATTATTTAGACTATTAAAGCACGGTATTACATGTATTGTAAATAATAGCCTTGGAGATGAAAGATTACTTCGTAATGAAGCACCTTAGCTTGCCTTTTTTGAAGACAGTGTGTGATTAAGCAACCGAGTGGGGTGCAAATTAGGTCATTTGGCGGCTCGGTTGAATAATAATAATAATAATAATAATAATAATAATAATAATAATAATAATAATAATAATAATAATAATAATAATAATAATAATAATAATAATAATAATAATAATAATAATAATAATAATAATAATAATAATAATAATAATAATAATAATAATAATAATAATAATAATAATAATAATAATAATAATAATAATAATAATAATAATAATAATAATAATAATAATAATAATAATAATAATAATAATAATAATAATAATAATAATAATAATAATAATAATAATAATAATAATAATAATAATAATAATAATAATAATAATAATAATAATAATAATAATAATAATAATAATAATAATAATAATAATAATAATAATAATAATAATAATAATAATAATAATAATAATAATAATAATAATAATAATAATAATAATAATAATAATAATAATAATAATAATAATAATAATAATATAATAATAATAATATAATAATAATAATAATAATAATAATAATAATAATAATAATAATAATAATAATAATAATAATAATAATAATAATAATAATAATAATAATAATAATAATAATAATAATAATAATAATAATAATAATAATAATAATAATAATAATAATAATAATAATAATAATAATAATAATAATAATAATAATAATAATAATAATAATAATAACAATAATAATAACAATAACAATAATAATAACAATAACAATAATAATAACAATAACAATAATAATAACAATAACAATAATAATAATAACAATAACAATAATAACAATAATAATAATAACAATAATAATAATAACAATAATAATAATAATAATAATAATAATAATAATAATAATAATAATAATAATAATAATAATAATAATAATAATAATAATAATAATAATAATAATAATAATAATAATAATAATAATAATAATAATAATAATAATAATAATAATAATAATAATAATAATAATAATAATAATAATAATAATAATAATAATAATAATAATAATAATAATAATAATAATAATAATAATAATAATAATAATAATAATAATAATAATAATAATAATAATAATAATAATAATAATAATAATAATAATAATAATAATAATAATAATAATAATAATAATAATAATAATAATAATAATAATAATAATAATAATAATAATAATAATAATAATAATAATAATAATAATAATAATAATAATAGTAATAATAATAGTAATAATAATAGTAATAATAATAATCATAATAATAATCATAATAATCATAATCATACTAATCATAATCATCATAATCATACTAATCATAATCATAATAATCATACTAATCATGATCATCATAATCATACTAATCATCATCATAATCCTACTAAACATCATCATAATCCTACTAATCATCATCATCATAATCCTACCAATCATCATCATAATCCTACTAATCATCATCATAATCCTACTAATCATCATCATCATAATCCTACTAATCATCATCATAATCCTACTAATCATCATCATCATCATCATCATAATCCTACTAATCATCATCATCATAATCATACTAATCATCATCATCATACTAATCGTCATCATCATCATCATAATCCTACTAAACATCATCATCATCATCATCATCATCATCATCATCATCATCATCATCATCATCATCATCATCATCATCATCATCATCATCATCATCATCATCATCATCATCATCATCATCATCATCATCATCATCATCATCATCATCATCATCATCATCATCATCATCATCATCATCATCATCATCATCATCATCATCATCATCATCATCATCATCATAATAATAATAATAATAATAATAATAATAATAATAATAATAATAATAATAATAATAATAATAATAATAATAATAATAATAATAATAATAATAATAATAATAATAATAATAATAATAATAATAATAATAAACATTTATTTTGTTTGGAGTACCTAGAGTAGGTTGTTTTAAGACGTACATATGTAAAAATCGTCAGATTCCCCATAAAAATAAGTTTGTAATTGAACAAATATCAGATACACGCGTTTCCTTTCCGCAGTCTACCCGGCCCAGGACCGTACTCCTATGACAGTAAGTACTTATGAAGTGGTTAACGCCCCAAAGTTATCTGCAACAAGTGTCTAATCTACAATACAAAATGTGTCTTCTATTCTCTTCACCCTTAATACGCAGGAGACGAAAACGAATAAATGTATATTAGATTACTTTTACAAACAATTTTGATTTATTTGTCCGTCCGACTCTCTCGGAAATTAATAATATATTGTTCAAAATTGCTAGAATCATTTTCGAGAGGATGTGTTTCTGTATGGGCCTACAAAGGGGGATACATTCACTGCACTGCGATCAAAAGCAGATCAATTGTGGTCTACCACCTCTAGGAAGAAGAGGTGAGGTGAAGGGAAACACGCAGGTTGTCAGAACGGGAGGACTGAGCAAGCCACAGAGACCTGCAGAAGTACCTAGCAGTTCTACAGATGCCCAACAGGTGCACCATAATTTGTGCTTGGAAGAAGCGTCACACAGCGCAGGCATCCGCACCATCTGTCCGCACATACCTGAACCACCACGCTAACGACCACTCCTAAACGATTGCAAAGATCGAAATGGAAGTAGGGAAGAAAGGGAGTGCGTGGAGTAAAGAAGCTAATCCAGCATTTAGGTACTGACACAAGAAACCCATACATAAGCTCAAGTCAGAGTAAGCCGTCGATGGGGATCCAATTCGCGAAGTACGAATGCGGGCCACAGAAATTATGGCCTTCAGTCATACCGCTCAGTTTCTCGAGATAGTAAAGTATAATGAAATTGCTTCAATAGATCAACAAATACCGATAAGGAATCTCGCTGTAGACTTTCACTTTACATTTCTGACCTAAAATATGAAACCATCTCGTTTTTCAGCTTTAATATCTACGGATGCACGTGCGGCCATGCCTGCGTTTCAAAACAAGCTGATTTTTTAAAAATTTGTTAATGGTACCTAAAAATGATGTTTTTTCCGTTAAAACCACGAAAGTGAAGTTGTAGAATGTGGACTGTAAAGTTGTGTTTATCATTCCGTATTAACTCCTATAGTTAGCGGATAGGAACTTCGTATAGGTCATCCTCAAGATTGGCAAAATGAAGAGCGTCTAATTCGCTGAGTGGATCGATGCCTGGCAAATTGGCACATTAGCGTCGGACAGAATTAGCAACATTTGGCATTTGAACTTCAAAGCTAATAAGCTCATCTTCCACTCCCTTAATAATTTTGCTTAGTTTTCAGCTCAGGATCACAAAATCTTGTCGCCAGGTTGTTACGTTTGTGTTTGGACTTTATACCAATTATGTTACAGTATTTTTGAATAATGTTTGATGTGAGTATTTATCGAGTTTTTCGGAGCATACCGTTTCCAGAATGCAACACTTAAAGGAAATGATTTGTAATGTGTTTAATTAAGTATAATTTATGCCATTATTATTGCATGTTAGTTTTAATAAATGTAACAATACATAATATCAGCCAGTGAAAAACATTTTAGCAGCCAAGTAATTTTCTCTGTCGGGTTAGGCATTCTCACTCCATTTAGAAATATGTTGTGCCTATACAATTCATTCGGGCGGTATAAAAGGAAAACAGCATTTCTCTTTGTTCTTCTTGAAGTTCTATATTCCTGCGCCGAGCTGCTAGATGCTATAGTAGATTTAGAAAGCCCGCAAGTATCTTACAGATTCTGTGAAGTTAATCATAAGATTAACAACTTACTAATGAATAATAGGCATACACGGTGTTCATTTTTATTTGTGATAAAAATTTGACGTCAAAATTTGACATAATCAAATAGCATCGCTGATGGAGCGAGTTTATATGCCATTCCCCAGCGGCTTGCGATTGTATTTGCTGTGCTAACAGCACAGCTATGAGGCCTCCCTCTACCGGTAGGTAAATATACTATTTAATAAATGGGTCTGCCCGCGTAATATAAAAGTGCATAATTTCGCTTGCTGAGTGGATAAGATAACTTTTTTTAAAAAAATTACCTACTGCAATGCAATGTGCTGCAATGTTAATTATGCACCCATAAAAGTATAGCACGAAGAATGTACGAAATGATAAGTCAATGAACATTTTTTCACGATGAATATCTGTTTTTCTGTTATGGTAGACATATATGCATATTGTAAACCAGTCGCATAGAAACAAAAATCAATTTGATCTCAGTTCTTTTCTATCACCCACGTGTTCTCACAATGTACCTTCATTACAAACCAGAAAATTAGCAGAACATGTTCTAGGAATGAAAAGTAAATTAGTGTTTCAATATGTACAAAGCTTTTAAAATATCTCTAGTACGTAGTCTTATGAGTCCATTTTCTTATATTTCCTTTCTCTTCCCCTTAAATACCATCTGTATTGCGAGTAGGTATGCTTGAGGTCTTTCTGTCATAACATTATTCATTGCTTCTAGATTTGGACCAGTCGCTTTATAGCGTCCAGTGTCTCTCTTTCTGCGAGTAACTTCCTCTATCTTGGAAGTGTTTGATGTACCTATTGGTTTTAAAAGACATAAGGATACCAACATTAATAGGCATTTTAATTAAGCGTGAGAACGACAAAATGTTTTGTAGTATACTGATAAAGCGTAAGACGTTTATGTTGCAAACAAAGGTAAGTCAATTTGACGGTACCTGGACACTTTTGCAACATTATGCTTCGAGGGATTTGTCTGAATGCCGGATAGCGTTGTATAAACTCCTCTATGAGCGGTTTAAATTATATTCATATGTCACACAAACTTTAATGCCGGTACGAAAGTAGCATTCAACCATGAAGACGGGGTGCTCTGAGTTAATATCCAGAGAAAGCTGGTTGTATTAGTTACGAGCGCAACCACAGAGCGCTATAATTTGTTTACTATATCGCAGAAATTACCGCTTCTTCTCCGTAGATGATTTCAAGATAGACTCACCGGCCAACTATGGCGTCATTCTTGCTCAATCGGAGGGCGGGAAATAACCAATAAAAATGAACACCGTGTATTTCGTTTTCATTTCTATTGCATTTTCATTTGACAAAGGCTGCTACTTTATTATTTATAAAGATAGGGAGGATACAACTTTTGCAATACTTAACTTAGAGTACAGAGGCCAACTAGTGGGCTCACTACATTCCGTAATTTAACTCTTAAATTTGCCTTGAATCTTAATATTATCTTTATACTTTGAAGCTGATAATTACTAATAGCGCGTTTACTGAAAACATTAATAGATTTCAGTTTTAAAATAAGCAAAACAATGACAATAGTATTACGTTTTATCAGGTTTCTTTCTAACGGCATGTGGAATTTGTTTGCACCAATTTCTTAGCAATATGCACAAATACAAGCATCTGAATTTGAGCTCATTGGAGAACCGCACTGTCCTCCATTGATTCAAAGTCGAAGGTTGACATTGCCCACTCCACCGTAAACGGGGCCATACGTGCATTCGAGTGAGTGAGGCGCATGCTTCTGGACATCTGATACAGAAATCGAGTACCCCAGGTCTCAGGTATACAGCTTGTTTTGACACTCGAAAGCCTGGGGTGGCTACAAGCTAGGAAGACAGTTATATCGGCGGGGTCATCCGTGACCGATGGTGCACAGGCTTCCGACGAACGCCCCCTGTTTATGAAAACGTCACCAAAGCCTGCAAACAGTATTCTGTGGCACTTTGAGAGACTGAAGTGTGTGTCTGAACTGCCTCTAGACTGCCACGCACTGGGTCTGATCCTCTGGTACTGGTTCGCTTCTCCAGGTTTAGTTATCTTTGAAGTGCGTGTCCCCTTACCTATTACAGAGAACAAGTAAGATGCGGAGCACATTGTTAGAACTTTTAATCGTACTTCTTCACCTTTTTACCTTTAGCTTCTCTGTTTCCCGAATTATGCTTAACTTTTAAACATTAGTGCAGAAAACAGCTTTCCAAAGTATCTCCATCCTTTTTACATCTGCATTTTCCTCCGTTGTCCTCCAGAGAATCAGTAAATAAATAGAGCTAAAGAAATACTTTAGAACATAGAACATTCTTTTTTATTAGTGGAACAACCACACTACCTTCTTCTCTATCACAGAAGAAGTAAGTGATGAGTGTCGATTCCGTTGTACGTTCAGGCCTGCCTGCTAGTGTATCTCAGGTACATCACTGGAGCCTCTCATCACTGCTTTTTCCCCGAGTGCCACTGCTTGCCCTGTTGACGAACCCGTTCTGTGCCTCGAGACACCTCACTGAGGAAGAGCACGGCAAGAGTTGTCTCCGTGCGGGAAGCGGCCGTCCCACCTCTCCTACAGAGCCTCAGAGCATGGAACACACGCAACACGGATGAAATCTCGAATGCTAGAAAAGGTGCCTGAGACTAAGATTTTGGCTTTCGTTCACTATAACGACATATTGTGTGACGTTTTACTAAGTGCTAAGTATGAAAGGCTAAAATATAGGTAATATTTAGTGTTGTAGCTTCAATGTGTTCCTCAATACTTAGAGTCCAATTGTCTTTAAAAATGTATCTCATTGTGAACATAATAACAAGAGGGCTGTTGAATAAAGAATCATAATATGTTTCTGACAACATAATTTTATTCACCCTTATAACTGTGATGGTGCTTCTCAAAATAGTCTCCCGTAGATGCGGTGCACCTGTCACAGCGTTTCTAACAGTCTGCAAAGACATGCTGGAAACCATTTTGAGAGGTTCTTAAAATCGCCCCCGCAGCCTTCACTACTGCTTCTGAAGATGGATGATGCCTCCCACAAAGCTGTTTCTTCACATTAGGGAGCAGGAAAAGTCACACGGGGCTAAACCCGAACTATAGGGAAGGTGAGCGACACACTTCAAGTCAATTCTTGCAAGATATTCAGCAACAACTTTGGAAATATGCAGCCGCGTAATATCGTGGTGCAGCATCCAGCCTGTTTCACGGAAATGTGCTCTTTTGCGCCTGATCTTGCAATGTTTTTCAGTATTTGAGAAAGCGTTCTTAAGGTTATTCGCCTCACAATGACAACCGCAATATTGATGTTTTATTTCGTAAGAGCAGTCACTTTAACGCTGTGTCCACCTTCCGTTGAAATTGATTATCTCTTTAAAGAACTTAAACCAGCTTTAAGCTGAGCTGTAGGGAAGAACAGACTCTCCATAGGCCTCCTATACCATTGTAAGTGCATCAGCTAAAGATTTCTTGAGACGAGTAGAGAACTTCAAAGCCGCACATGTTCCTTGTGCGTCTCCTCCTGTATTTCGGTAGTCAACAATGAACATGTCTCTGTTTGCTCACTTCTCACAGGCGGGAAACAGGAATACCAACAATGGAACTACTATAGAACGTTTGTTACACATTAGCTTAACAGAATACCATAAGATTAAGTTCTAGCGTGAGAAGTTAAACCGTAAAAAATTATGATCATTATTTATTGAACAACCCTCTATATTACAGGCATGCAAGAAAACGTTACCCAGGATTAGCTTACGGTTTTAGCCTTGCATTAATCAAGATTGTGCTATTAAACCCGTGTTACTAAATTCGTAAACTAAATCACGTGACTGAGTCCCATAAATCCTGAATGAAGCATCCTGAATATAGGTATCATTATGTCAAAGAGTAATTTGTGAACTTGAAAAATCAATACCACTTCCTAATGTTTATGTTTGCCATTTTTTCCATTGCCTATGTTCATTTGAAAAATTACAGCTAGCGGTGAGACAATAAAGCATTAAGTGACCCAGAGCCAACCACATGACCTGTACAACGTGTACCTCCTTCCACACAGGATATCACAGAGCAGTATGTTATCGTTGAACTATGCGACAAATAAATGCAGACCGCATGGCCGCCACAACGTATGGCTCCTTCCAAACAACACGTTGTAATACAGCTATAGGTCTCAGCCACCGGCAGTGTAAGTTATCGTAACTCACCAAAAGCTAACTGGGATATATATTCCCTGTTACGTTGTTCATATTATATTTGGTGACATTCAATCCTATCAGCTAGTACAAATGCCAGGAACTATTTCTGGAATCCCCTCCATGTTAAAGATGCAGTCACAGTTGGTGTTAATTGGAGCTTTTGGATTAGTGACATTGGCATTATATTGCAAGGGCCTCTGTTGAATTTAAACCCGTTATTTTGGGTTGCATGGATGCCACTGTGTTCCACGTAGGGGTTTATTTGACATTGTGTTAGAGGTTTCATAGGCCTCCATACCTTTTCATTGTTGCTTATACGTGTCTGCCTCACTTTCAAGAGGTTCCGAGTTCACATCTCGGTTAGGATGAGTTACCTGAATAAGGTTTTCCGGGGTTTCTCTTATTCTGAAAGACGAATGTCAGGTAACTCTAAGCCCTATGGACCCGAATCTCAATTGAGCATCATTTCACCCATTTCACTCATCGTCCGATATGACTTAACGCTGGAGGACGTAAATTACAAGAAAAATTTTTTCTTAAAAACACAACTTTTAAAAGAAAAATCCGTAACCATATTCATTGTTGAGAAATTGATTAATCCAGATGAATTATTTCAATAAAATTATAAAAAAACTTTTTACGAAACATTTTGTTCATGAGTGGTTCCTCTGTACCAGCACAGGAACACGTTGACAACTGAAACACTTTTAGATTAAGTCAAGTTTCCGACGCAAAATATCGCAAATGGTTATTTAGTGATAGATTTGAAACTAGCAATTCCCACTGAAAATTTGGCAGTATTTTAGTTCATCGTCCCTCTTGAAGTTTTGGAAACGTCCATTAAATTATATTCAGACTTGAAACTAGTAATTCAAATTGTAAGGTTGACAGCACTTCATCCTAATACCACCTTATCCATTTTGGGGTTATGGAAATAGACTTTAAAATGTTTTCGCTCAGTGGTATTGAAAGAGCCAGCCGACTGGTCGAGTGAACAGAGAACTTGACGGGATAATGCTGTTAATCAGCACAAACAGTAGAAGCGTTATATATAAATAACGGAATTGTCATGCAATCTTCTTTCTTCCACCTCCAAAAGAATCTAACTCTTGAAAACTCTAGTGACCATATAATTGAGGAGCTTGTTTTTCTTCAAAACTGAACATGTCAATTACTTAAAAATGTTCAGAAAATGAACTTATATTCATGCTATAAAATATTCTTTTTCTTTGGTGTAAGGCTGTACATGGAGATCTAAGAATTCTTAATCATATACATAAAAAGCAGATATATAGTACTTTTAGTTCTCAAATTAATGGCTAAAAATATTTGGGCATGTTAAGTTTTGATGCAAAGTTATGGACATATCCAATTTTGTTAAAAAAAGGTTGTATTGCTAGTGAAAACTTAAATGCTATTTTCCTTACTATTCATTGATTGCTTTGCTGTTCTATACATTGAAGTAAGTGAAGGGAGCAGGGACAGGTATTATACTTGAGGAATTTCTCGAGAAAGCAACATATTTGTTTTGTGAGAGCATGGAATCCGCAAACAGCTGACCTGAGCTATTCTAGGGTCTGGATCAGCATATTTTTGCTTTTGGCTTCTCAGCTTGATTTCCGATTTCGGTCTTCCTCTCCACATTTAACTTAACTATTACTTCATTGTACTGTTCATAATTCGCTTTCTTTCACTCCAATGAGTACCTGATGTATAAATATTAACTACACTACTGCTAAAAGCTAATGTGTACACGAGAACTAATTGCCACAAACTGACCGAGTAAGAACACTTTAAACCCTAATAAGTTAGGGGATAGAATGTCATTATATAAGTTTCACAAACTTCCAGAAAATGAAGCATACGAGAGGGGACCCAAAAGAAACCGGATTGTTGTCATAAAAGCTTTATTGATGAAGCTTTTTACAAAATTACTTGTCACCTTCAAAATACTCTCCATTACATGCAATGCACTTGTCAAGTCTCTTTTTCCACTGTTGGAATCATGTTTGGAACTCTTCAAGTTTGATATTGTCCAGTGCCCATTAGGAAGCTGTTTTTAACGCCTCCACATCGTCATAACGCTCCACTTTTAGCGTTTTTTTCATTCGTGGAAATAGGAAAAATTCGCACGAGGCTAGGTCTGGCAAATGCGGAGCATGGGAACCGACAGACCACTTCTGAAATTCCAAATAGTGGGTCACTCCTAAGGCCGTGTGTGCTGGAGCATTGTCGTGATGCAGAAACCAGTCACCTGATGGCCAAAGTTCCGGGCGTTTTCTCCTCACATCCTCTCGCAGACACCTTAAACCATCCAAGTAAAGGTGCTGGTTAATAGTCTGGCCAGGGGGTACAAATTCCCAATGCACAATTCCACGAACATCATAAAAGACAATGATCATCGTCTTCACATTTGACCTCACTTGCCTTGCCTTTTTTGGTCTGAGAGAGTTGGGAGTCCTCCACAGGCTTGACGCTTGCTTGGTTTCTGGGTCATACCCGTAACACCAACTCTCATCCCCTGTAATGACCTTGTTCAAGAAGTTTGGATCACGTGCAATCTCTGTTTTCAAGTTCTGACACACATTCATGCGGATGGTTTTGTGCTCCTGTGGGAGAATGCACGGAACAAATTTAGCAACAACACGTCTCATGTGCAAATCCTCCGCCAAAATACGCTGGCACGAGCTCCAACTGATTCCTGTCGCTGCTGAAATTTGGTCGATCGTTTGGCGACAATCCTCGTTGATCTTTTGGCGGACCTTTTCAATGTTCTCCTCATTTCGCGATATTGAAAGGCGTCCAGATCGAGCTTGGTCTTCAACACATATCTCACCACGTTTAAAGCGCCCAAACCACTCGAAAACCTGTCTGCGGCTCATAGCATCCTCCTGGAAAGCTTTCTGAAGCATTTGGTGTGTCTGCGTTGCAGCTTTCTAAGCAGGAAGCAAAATTTCACACACACCTTTTGTTCTTTTAAAGTTGCCATAACGACTTCGCAGAGGTAACCCGACAACAGTCAGAGAACTACAATACCACACTTGCATGTTCAGCTTTACACTGACGCCGTCTGCTCAGCTGTTTCTAAGCGTGAGAACGCTGCACTATGTCTACGAGTGGCAGCGTCCTCGGAGTCGGGTTTCTTTTGACAAAGACAAGAATTCCGATAGTGGATATGTTCAGTTATGAAAACAAAACATTGACTGTATGGTAAATTATACTGGACATGTTCACTTTTGATAAAAAAATGAATATCGGGCTACAATGTAATGGGCATATTAAGTTTTGATGTAAAAATAAAACTTTAAATACACATTTATACACGATATGTTCAGTTTTGGTGGAAAATAACAGCAACATCATATAGCAACCAAGAATTTTAACACAACCCAATTCCTAGCTCATTTTCGGTTTTCGGTGGACATGTTCAGTTTTGGAAAAAAAAAAAAAAAACTTTTATTAATCTTGCTGGCGTCTTTGTTAGTCACTGCGTTAGAGTAGTACAGTTCTAATGAGGTACATGTTAGTTTACTACGATAGTTGTGTCTTACATGGAGTACTGATACTGTGAGAAATTACAGAGGTATTTTGTTAGACTCGATATCGATTGATGTGGAAGTAGGAAAGCACGGATGAAGTCGTAAAGTCACGAAGAGAAATGAAACGACAGTTAAAACTGAATTAGGTTACAACAGTGAAGTGACAATGATAACATAGTGACGTAACACAGATCTAAGAGATGTTTCAATAAATAAAATCTTTTACGGAATTGAAGTGACAGTGAGAACATACTGTAGCGACAATAGTTGAATTCATTTACAATAATGCATTGACAGTGAAATCACAGTAAAGTCATAGTGAAATTTAATTTAAATTACAATAGTGAAGTGATAATTGGCACACTGTGCAGTAAGTGAAGTTACAGTGAAAACTTAGCAAAGTGACAGTGAAAGTTAGTGAAATGACAGTAACAACACAGTGAAGAGACAATAAGAATTATGTGAATGACATTGAACATTGAATTAGATGACAACAGTGAAGTAATCATTATGAAGTAGGTGGAGTGACAGTGAGAAATAAGTGAAGTAACAGTGAGAACTAAGTAAAGTGAGAGATATATTAGTGAAATGACAGTAAAACACGTGAACAGACAGGAACTATGTAAATAAAATTGAGCAATTGAATTATATTTCAACAGTGAAGTGACCATAACATCATTTTGAAGTGCAGTAGCTGTGAGAACTAACAAGGAAACTATCATTATGCTCCCATTTGTACGCACTTGCGAGTCGGATGGCACCATCTCTGCTCTATGTGGAACCTGTGTGCAAAAACCAGGTCCGGAAAATAGGTGGAAATATCCGAAAACTAGTCCAGAGTGCATAGGAACATACGATGCATAATAACACAGCATTGTAGAAAAGGGATTTTTTTACCCCTATGGACAGTGGTCTACGCTGGCATACGTAACGGGAGACCACATTCGGAAGAGAGCGGACTGGGGATGTCCACCAGCTACTTGCAAGTGGGCGCATATGGCACTTTCCAGGCTTCAGTTTTGGGCGTTGTGCTTCTACTCCGCAGCAGATTTATGGTGCACATGGTTTATATACAGTAGGCAATATATCATCAAATCTCATGTGCGTAACAGTATGAATAATATGATAGTTCCCTTCCAAGTGATGTAACAGTGAGAATGTAGTGAAGTGGCAATAAGGACTATGTGAATAACATTGATCATTTGAATTAGATTAGAACACTGAAGTGACCATAACAACATTGTGAAGTAAGTGAAGTAACAGTGAGGACATAGTAAAGTGACAGTGAAAATTAGACTAAGTCACAATATCCTGAGCAATGGGGGAGTGGCCGTCAAGCGTTGAAATGTGGTTTTGGGGACGAGGGCTTTTAATCCTTTATAAATTAACCTGAGGTACATCATGAGGCCACATGTGTCCCTCCATCGCATTATTGGAATGACTAGAATTCCAATACCCGGGATAAAGTTTAAATAAAACAGTGAGCAGACCTCAAAGCTCTGGCATCAGTTCGGGAGGACTGATTGTTATATTATATAAAATACGAAGTCTCCTAGTTAGAAAGCGCCTAATCGACGATTTAATGCAGAATATTCATCTATTTATCCCTATACGATTGCTTTCTCAATTTTCAGGTGCGTTCAGCAACACTTTTTAATTAATGGAAGTAAGCCTAAACGAATTATTTCGGTACTTTTATCCTGAGCCATCTTGACTGAGTGGGATTCATCTAAAGATATGTTATTTTATCATGGATAATGATGAAAGTATTCACAGAGGAGTGGACATATTAGTTTCATCAGACTGTAGGGGACTCAAAGGTCTTACGATCAACTTTAAGGATGGAATTAACAGTTATTTGTACCAGAATTTTTCTTGCATAGAGTTTATAGTCACATATATTTGGAGAAATAATCGTATAATATAAACGTTACCAACCTGTAAAGGATGAAAACTATTGTGGCTTCTACTAGTTGACAATCTGTGAAAACAGTGTATTTCATAGTTTTTCACTCCCCCTGTGTATGCAATGTGTATGTAGTAGGCACCGCGCTTAGGTTTACCTTCTAGGGTATTCATGGTCGTATTAAGCCCTGACATCGGCCACAATGGGGGAGTGTCGAAAATCCCCGCTGAGTGGGCGATATCTGTGTTGATTGATTAGAGGTTAAATGTAGCATAGTTGACGATTTACAGGAATAAAGGCGCCTATACAATGTCAGTATTTTAGAAATGAGGTCCAGCCACATAGAAGCTGCAGTGTTAAACTCACAGTTAAATAAACTGTGTCCCTATATTCAATGAATTTGTAAAGCTTGTTTTTCAGAATGCCACATTTAATTTAGCTGTATGTGTGTGGGCGTCCCTATAGTTACAATCATTGATGATGATTGTTATAATAATAATAATAATAATAATAATAATAATAATAATAATAATAATAATAATAATAATAATAATAATAATAATAATAATAATAATAATAATAATAATAATAATAATAATAATAATAATAATAATAATAATAATAATAATAATAATAATAATAATAATAATAATAATAATAATAATAATAATAATAATAATAATAATAATAATAATAATAATAATAATAATAATAATAATAATAATAATAATAATAATAATAATAATAATAATAATAATAATAATAATAATAATAATAATAATAATAATAATAATAATAATAATAATAATAATAATAATAATAATAATAATAATAATAATAATAATAATAATAATAATAATAATAATAATAATAATAATAATAATAATAATAATAATAATAATAATAATAATAATAATAATAATAATAATAATAATAATAATAATAATAATAATAATAATAATAATAATAATAATAATAATAATAATAATAATAATAATAATAATAATAATAATAATAATAATAATAATAATAATAATAATAATAATAATAATAATAATAATAATGATTATTATTATTATTATTATTATAATATATAATATATAATAATATTTATTATTATTATTATTATTGTTATTATTATTATTATTATTATTATTATTATTATTATTATTATTATTATTATTATTATTATTATTATTATTATTATTATTATTATTATTATTATTATTATTATTATTATTATTATTATTATTATTATTATTATTATTATTATTATTATTATTATTATTATTATTATTATTATTATTATTATTATTATTATTATTATTATTATTATTATTATTATTATTATTATTATTATTATTATTATTATTATTATTATTATTATTATTATTATTATTATTATTATTATTATTATTATTATTATTATTGTTGTTGTTGTTGTTGTTGTTTTGATTAAGGCTTCACGGGTGAAGCTTGCTTACAAACGATCAATTAGATAGAAAGTAAGGAAATATCTGAAGCAGTCTATGAAGGCTGTATTTCATAAGGCATTGTCTATATCAGTTCAGCTTCACGAATGTAAGAAATAGCTCACACAAGGATAATATTAACACCTTAGAGCATTAAGCAATGCTAATGTAGAGCAGAACAGTCCCTAAGCACTTAAGTTCGGAGATTTTGGAGACCAAGGTTAGACTTAAGTCGCTTGTATGTGATTATATGTGTGGTGTTTTGAGGCCCGTCGTCAACAAGGTCATTTGGGCCCGAAGTCAACATTAAAACCTAAAAGCTACACAAATTTAGCTAAAAAGGTAAAATAAAATAAAAACACTCAGCTATTAAAAGTACATAAAAACTTATCCCAGTACTAAAAATCTTTAAAATTAATAAATATAAAATACAAGTCAGACTTGTTTATTAAAACCAATTTCAGTAACAAACCGCAGTGCCTTAACCACGGCCACTGGGTCGGGTCGTCCCCTAAAACATCGACCAAGTTAGTCCCCAAGACCAAAGACTGGCGGACTCGGGCGTGAAATTGTCAAATTTCACATGACTGAACAAGACTTGACAAGACTTAAGAATATCATAAATCAAAATTAGAGGAAACACTGTCTGCCTATCTTGTTCTTGGACTGTTTGGGGTATATATTATAAATTAAAAGGAAAAAGTGGAGGAAATGTTGAGCAAAACTTTGGATACAACGCAGTAAGCAAAGAAGTGTTTCAGCCGTACAGTCACCTGTCAGACGGTGATCCAAGCGCTGTAAAATATTCTTATTGATGAATAAATTTAATTTTGCATTATTACTGTCCTTAATTGTTCACACGATAACAGATTCCACTTTTCCGTTCATAGTATGTGTACACATCCACATACTCATGTCATGTACACATTTGAATACTATAGCTGCAAAGCTCTGAATAAAAGCTATTAAACTATAAAAAAGGAGTGCATAGAACATTATTATGTTATGAAACTTAAGGAGAACCCTGTGCTACTAAATATAAAATAGTACACAGGGGCCAGATCACCACCAGAGGCCTGCGATTTACTCGGTATTAATTTTGTATATTACGTTTCTCATGTTTAGTGATAACTATTTACCTATTTGTTATAGTTACTTTTCCTAATTAATGTTCTTACTTCTGTTTGCCATATTATATTATCTGTATGCATTTCCCCATTATTTCTATGTTATGATTCGTCTTTCCTCATTTAGGTTCTTAAGATTGTTATAAGCAAGTTTGGAAGAGCACATACACCTACCCGGAGGGACAGGATACGCAAACCACGTCCTAACCGCCAGTTCTATGACCCACTCATGACACCCTTTGTGGGTAGAGGTTGGAGACACAGCAGTTGGTTGGTAGGCTTTTATCCAGCATCCAGCTGTTGTGCCATGGCATTTCAAGAACCTTTTTTTTTGTTTTTGTACTCCACAGTTATGTCACATCGGACAATCAATGAAATGTATGAAATGATGCTGAAATGAACCCAGGTTCTATAGAGCTTAGAGTTCTCCGACATTCATATTTCAGGATAAGGGAAAACCCTAAATCCTATGCAGATAACTCACCCTGACCAAAATTCAAATTCATAACCTCTTGAACACCTCCTGCAACATATTGTACAGGGGCGGACTATAGACTTTAGAGAATTTAGAATTAGGATGCTATAGTTTGTTTTAATGATCCACACCACAAGTTCACTGCATTTCCTATCTTCTATAGGAGAGCCTCAACAATAAGACTTGACATTGCATTCGCCAAAAAATTAGGGTACATTTTCATTTTCCCACGTTTCCTGACATTTAACTACTGTCAGTCAAACACTCTCGGTGAATATTGTTGCTGAACCACAGTTGTTGTAGATAGCTATATCATATTTCCAGACGTACCTGTAATTTTCTATTATCCTGCTACTCAAAACGTTACCATGGCTTTATCTTTGTTAATATACTGCGATCCATATAAACCTGAACCACTTCAAAAATCCATAACTTTTGAATCAATAATAGGGCACGCGTGGAACTTTGGGAGAATATAATACACAATTGGGAGATTGCATTACACTATTTAAATCCCAGAGAAAATGTTGGAAGTGTACTTCACCGGAATCTATACATGTTTGCACTCGTCTCACCATATTCTCTGAAGTTTTACGGGGAGTATCCCCGTCAATGTTACTTATTTCAGTTCGAGTGGATTCCTTGAGAATCTCAGTTGTTCGTGGCCTATTCTTGTACACAATTTTTAGATACCCCAAAAGAAAAAAATCCGGCGAGGTGTGGTCAGGGGATCCGGGGAGACCACAGAACTTTTGAGATTATTCGATTATCAAAGAAACTGCTTACTAGTTCCATGGTATCAGTAGATGTGTGGCACGATGTCTATCTTGCTGGAGATAACTTTCTCTCAATACGATATAATTTCCGCAAACCTGCAGAGAATATGGTGAGACCAGTTCAAACATGTATAGATGCTGGTGGAGGACACTTTCAGCAATCTCTCTGAGATTTAAATAGTATAATGTAATCTCCCAATTGTGTATTATACCCTCTCAAAGTTCCACGTGTGTCCTATTATTGATTCAAAAGTTATGGCCTATTGAAGTGGTCCAGATTTATATGGATCGCACTATAGAAACCTCTCAGATAACGCACTGATTATTCTCGAAAGAGTGAGAGGGGAGCTGCCGCGCTTCTCCGCCCTATGCTAAGCACCAATGAACGCATCGCTTCAGTCAATGAATGCGCAGGAATCACAAATGACAGATAGATGTTATGTCCACATAAAGTAATCAGTGTGTTATCTGAGAGGTTTCTATAAACAAAGATAGAGCCGGGGTAACCATTCGAGCAGCACAATAATACCTCTGCGTTTTGAAACGTTAACATATTTTGTGTTACCCAAATAGCAGCGCCAATTCGTTGATCGGTTTTTTTACATTTGGCCAATTTTCTTTTATATTTCTGTTTGTCTCTGCTGTTGTTGCTAATTCTCCAGAATACAGTGCATAGTTATGCAAAAAGAGGCCAAAAGCCCATTTGACCATATCAAGATTTTTATATGTTCCTTTCGGTTTGATATGTAAGTACTCCCTTCCCATTTGGTGGACAAGCATCCTGTATTTGGGACATTGTATCATTTCTGCGTTGTGCTCATTTGATTCTCATAAATAACAGTTTGTCAATCTTTTATATTCTCCCACTTCAAGTTCTACTTTGCCACAATTAGGACACATTTGTTTTCTTTCTTTACTCGAGATATCACTTGCATTGTAGCATTTACAGCTTCATTTTAAAATTTCTGTTACCTTTGTTGTTCATCGTAATTTTCTCTTGGTCATCAGTTACTCCTTGTATATTAGCTTTCGCTGCTAGTTTTATTTTCAAGATTTCTTCATTCGCATTTCACTCTTGTTTCCCAATTTTCTTTATCATCTTCCTGTACACCTTCATTTATACCTAAAATTAGCACTGTTTGATTTCTAGTCTTCGTCTGGACTTCTTCAGTTCTTTCTAGATTTGTAACTAAATACCTGCTTAGTGTCTTTGACATAATCTTTTATTTTCAGTTATACTCTTTCGTCACTCTTTTGTCTATACTGATTGACAATTTAGTTTTCAAATTTTGTTCAACACCTTTTATGTCTACATATGTCCTTTCTTCTATTGCCTTTAGGATTCTTGTATCCCCGCTTTGTAGTTTCCTTTTAAAAACTTTTATATATATACTATAGATATAATATATAAAGATATTATGATATGGATAATTACATTCTGATACCAACATACTTTTATATTTCTAAGTATATTGGTATCAGGATATAATTTCTCTTGCAGAAGTACATACTCCAGGAGTTTTCTCACACTTATCTCATTGTTTACTGTTTCCATGGGGTTCTCGTTCTTCCGTTTTCATTAGCTCTATTTAAGATATCACCTACAACTTTTATTAATTTAATTACAACTTAGAACGCTTTTTCTCCCTCTTCTGTAGCAAAGAGGTAGATCTATCACTTATTCATTTTGATCTCGAATTCATAAATCATTATTTCATATTTTTATATAATGCTGTAAATAATTTTCATGGATTTAACTTACCTTCCTCTGGTATGCTTTCGATTTGTGAATTTGTGTACAATGTCTTATTTATGATCTTTCCTTTCTAAGCATCTAGCTCCTTAGTGATGATAATTAGGTCTTCAGGTTCCTTAACACATCTCCGTACAATAACTGACTCTTTCGAGATATTTCCCCCAGCCAGTTCATATTTGTTACCTCTTATTCATAATATTCATTTATATTCCCTCTCATTTCGTTGTATTTTAAATTTATTATTTTTTCTTTTATAATTGGTTTCTGCTGGAAGCCTGAATCCCTACCTCATTTGTTTTTTAGTTCATTTGTACATCTATTTTCTCGGAGAGTTCTTTTATTATTTCGGCTATAAAATACACTTATTAGGGCACAACTTTCGTAAAACGACCTGACATCAGAATTGCATTATTAATTTAAAGCTTTTAATTGAAATTTCTTTGATTAATTTCGTAGCTTTTCGTTTTCTGTCCCCAGTTCTGCATTTAATTATTTGTGCATGTATCGCTCCATTTTTCACATTCTGAAGAAATTCTTTACATTTAAGTTTTATATTTTCCGAGGCTTAAATTATTCTTTGCTTTATTCGAAGTTAACTGTTTCATCAAGTCTCTATTTAACTCTTATCACATTCCAATTAGAGGTTAAATTTTTGATACTTACGTCTTTTTAAACAAGTCTTTGGTAATGTCACAACTGGAAGTCGTAATTTACAAATATGAAGATCATTTCCGTTTTCCCATTTTACTTTCTTGAAATTTCCTTTTTCTGTTGCTTTTGTTCCGATTGCACTTTCTGCACGTCGGTCCAGTTCCCTACCACGGATGCCTGACATTCGCTGGATAACAGTCGGGTGGGTCTGGTTGACCACTTCCATTCCAGAACGGCTCTGAGTATCCGATACTCCATTCCATAAGTTGTTTTTCTTTCAAACAATATCCATTATTTCCACTGTAAGTAATTCGAACCCCGAGTATCATAATTTAGATCTACAAAGTAAAAGAAATTTCAATACCAAGCTGCATATTGGAGAAAAAGAAAATTTCGATCAGGAAAAACGATGAGTAGGAATCCCGCTGGGGTATTGGGGTTCAGCAAACCCGTACCCATAATTCGTATCCCCTTTAAGGTATTGTTGATTGTGGTGGTAGTAATAATGGATTGTAGTGGTCGTCCTCAAACTTCAGCCTTTATATATCTTTTAATGTTATCTCCTAATCCCATAATTGTATTTTGGGCTCCCTTTTTATTGGTTTATTGTTACTGAAAACCTCCATGGCCTCGTTTGCCGCAAAAATAGTTCCCATCGCAACCTGTGGAATACGTCTCATTTGGGAGAAGTTGAGTCTAAAGCCCTAAGAACTGTGGAAGCAGTTAAATCACGCCTGTTATAAGCCGCCCTAGTTGTTTCAATACACGCAAAGTAGAAGCTAGTATACAAACTCGCCAAGGAAGTCTTTTTATAGAGGAATGCGTTTGAGGCTCCATAAACTCCTACATGAAAGAGAGTAGAAGGGAAATTTGACTGGACTTTTATACAACAGAAGCCATGACAAACAGATTCTCGACCAACACAAATCAAGAACTCCGGCACCTGGTGAAGTCAATAGCAGTGCATGGATAACACTACAAAATGTGCAAGAACAAGAGTTTCCACGACCTCGGCAGCAACTGTGAATGTGAATTGTGCGAGCAAACCTGTGACCGTTACCATGTGACCAGCTCTATAAACGAGTAAAATCACTGATAGAACTCTGTAAATATGAAACAATGTGAAAACTGTAAAGCGACGAACAAGATGTGATATCACAAAGCATGCAATTTATGTAACTTATGCAGAACTTGTGCGCATTTATTGTATCATCATTATTATTATTTATTATTATTTATTGGTTTGGTTTGAATTTTTGTTTCCTACATCAGAATATCTTAACATTTCCAAAATTGGGGACTAAAGATGAAATGTTCTTTTCTCCAGTGCATCGCAATTTAGCAGTAGGTGTTGGGGTTCTCCGTCCGCCTACCACAGAGATTGCTGTTCGTATCCCCCTGGAGATTGATAACGCCCTTTAATTGATTCCTTGGAATCTATTCCTATTAATTAATACTTTTGTCTTCCCTTTTCTTCCTCTCGTAAGGTTAACGTGAGACCTTAATCAAGGCTTGGTTAGGTCCTTCGACTGTATTTACCTAGGTTCGGCCAGCAGATTTCAGGCATGATTTTTATGCTATTCTCATGTAGACCACCACTGTGGTCTTTCCAAATAATTTCCTTACACCGCGAAAACTTTAGTAAAAGATTGTAACTCATCTCCTGGCTGACTAATATGCTTTCACACACTTCCCAATATTCCTCAATAGGTTCCTATAGGTCATCTTTAATTGAAAAGGAGAGGTAGCTATGATGTTACCCAGTGAAATGGTTCCGCGAGGCTCCCGTCTATTCTTGTCGAATATCCACTCTGAACTTGGGATTTCCGTTATATTCCTTGGTCGGTAGGTAAATGTTTGTTCGGCTTCTTATCTACTACGATTTCCTTTCCACCTTTTTCTGTTCATTACCTTACATTCAAATATTCTAGCTATACGTATCGGTTTCACTAAACCTGGGAGTACTATATAGATGACACGGGTGTGAGCACAAAGGAAAGTCCCCGTGGCCACTTAAGGGCTACTTGGTTGATGTCCTGTCTAAGTGGCTATAGTAGTATGATAGGTCTTTGAGCCAGGAACTCATAGAGACTTCTGCGGCTCACTATGGCCGTCAGCTGTGATCTGTAGGCTCCTGCAATTGCTTTATATTATCGCTTCCTTTTGAAGGGTGCAATATATCAGTCTCCCATGGAGGCGCAGTGTGAGAGGTGTCTCCTCATTTGTATACCGTATATCCTAACTGTCATGTGAAAGTTTAGTGCTCTTAGTTTGAAGTATTAGAACACAACATCCGGAAGAAGGTTACAAACTTGATGTATATTACCAGGGAGATTATAATTTCTAGTAACATCAAATGTTTACTGGCATCAAACCTCAGAGTGCATGGAGTAAAATAATAACTTTTCGTTTTTTAATTACTATAGCCATAAAAATAAACATAAAATATCATTCATTAATAAACAACCTTGCTAATAAAGATATTAGCAGCAAAATGTATAAAAATGAATTTAACTTTAAATTAAACGCTGACATTCTGCCTCTGTTTCCTACAGTAAAGAGTTGGATTGCAGAATTTATATTTATTTTCTTCATATTTAAGTGATGGATATATCGCAAATCTCTTTAAATGCCTAAAGCCACTTGCCCTCGTAGCCGTAGTCGCTTGTGTGTATGGCTGTAGCTCCGCCTCGTAGAGGATCGCGGTTTCGAGTACCGCTTTGGGCATGGTTGTTTATGTGTACAGTGTATATAAGTAAAAATGTAGTAAACGAAGAGTAATCAAAGGAAACAATAAACAACGGTAAAATCAGAAAATAAATATATAAAAAAACCGAAACAGTTTTTGTATTCTAAGGAGAGTAAATATTTCCTGCCTCTTCGCGGATTAAATGAGGACTGCTCAAGTTCAATAAAATATTGAGGAGTCTTAGCAATATATACTATGGGAATGAGAATGTGAGGACGCACAAAGTAAACGGCTAGCTTTTGATGTGAATGTATGGGTTATTTGTGATAAAATAAAGCACTAAATTTGACCTGCTTTTGGCTGCCGCTGTAAATGCGTCATGATTACAAACTATTGTGCCATCTTATCATCTTCAGTTTGTTCACTTTCCTATGTCTTTCCTGATAAAACTATTTTATGTGACACTGAAGTTTTAAGTAGTCTTTATAACAGCATGGAATAAAGCATTACTTCATTCATTTGTTGAAATATGTCTGCCTCAAATGCCTCGGTGGCGTGGATGGTAGCGTGTCTTCCTCACGTTCAAGAGGTCCCGAGTTCGAATCTCGGTCAGGGTGAGCTACCTGGATAAGGTTTTTTCCGGAGTTTTCCCCGGAAACACGAATGTCGGGTAACTCTAAGCTCTATGGACCCTGGGCTCATTTGAGCATCATTTCATCCATTACACTCATCGTCGGATATGACTTAACGTCGGAGGACGTAAATTACAAAATAATAATAATAATAATAATAATAATAATAATAATAATAATAATAATAATAATAATAATAATAATAATAATAATAATAATAATAATAATAATAATAATAATAATAATAATAATAATAATAATAATAATAATAATAATAATAATAATAATAATAATAATAATAATTATAATTATAATAATAATAATAATAATAATAATAATAATAATAATAATAATAATAATAATAATAATAATAATAATAATAATAATAATAATAATAATAATAATAATAATAATAATAATAATAATAATAATAATAATAATAATAATAATAATAATAATAATAATAATAATAATGTCTCAAATGTAAATGAATACACGAGAAGTCAAATTTCGTTAGTCACGTGCAGGGTCCGCTCGATCTTATAATTTCAGTCACGCAACACATCGCTTAACGAAGACACAGACTGGAGGAGGGGACCCTCTGACGTCAGTGCTGCGAATGTTACAGTTGCCCAACCTTTGTCACGGCTACACAAAATATTTTGGTATATATCAGCTTTACTTCTGCCACATAAGGTATCGAGTATACAACGGAAGAGGTCATCCCCCGCATTGCGACCTACGGGAGAATTATTACTGCTGCAACCTTCCGAGATTAGGGGATAAAGCGGAAGATTCAGGGAACTATACTCATTATATTGAAATCATGGAATCTGCATGTTGCATTACTTAAACGTCCTTAAAGGAAATCTCTTAAAGATGCGAAAAAACAGTGACGGCGAGACTGTATTTAATCTCGTAACAAAAACATATTTCATTTTAGGTGTTATATTTGAAACAGGTAATACAAGAAACTGCGTTTAAAATTTGGTGCAAAAAATTAACAAACCTTGCTTTAAATGTCATATGCATAACACTATTCTTGAGGCACACATACTTTTATAAACGCTTGTAATAACCTTCTGTAATAACCTATCTGTTAAGATAGGTTTCAAGGTTAATCCAGGCTTGCATCCGGGAAGACTTGAATTTCATTCTTTGGAACAGACATTTTGGTTTTCCCTAGTTGTAAAAGGCGAATGCTGGGGTGGTTTATCATCTACCAACAATTTATGTTAAGTTATTTTCTATAATTTTACTTTCATATTATCTTAAGGCTGTGCAATGTCAAGTGGTGTCGGACAGATGGCGCAGCTGCTTGCTCACTTGTAATTTCATCCCACCCTGTCATGGGCAGTCTTCTCTGAGGCGCTCTTCAGTGGGTTCCTTCTCCAAATTATGCAAGAGGGAAGCGTCTTAGAGCAGAGCGAAATGTTCATCAAGCTTGGAGTCATTAGGACCTCTACGCATCTCAGTTGGCCGAGCTGTCCGTGGTCTTATGTTCTCCAGCAGTTTCATCACCTCATCATTCTGGTTGTAGGTACAAGAGATTTGCATGGGAACGAGATGCAAGAAGTCCTCACGGTCAGGGTAGCTGTCCCCAGGAATGAAACATAGGACCTTCCAAAAGTGAGCCCCGTGAGGTAATGTGTATGAGGAAGAGGATGCAGTAATTCTTTATTTCAGTGAAATATAGTTACACGTACATTAGTTCTAAGTTTTGATTGACCTAGAGGACCTAGTGAAAGGATATTTTAGAAATACAACATTTACGCAAACACCAGGCTTCTTCTTTTAGACAGGAGCAGCTGCAGCACATCTTGAGGAACTGAGCTTGTCTCCATCGGGCTGGGAATCCAGTTTGTAAGTGTGGGAGGATGAGGATGCGTATTGCCATGTCTCAGTGACTGTTTTGACTAAGTTCAGCGGAGAAGAAGGACTTCAATTCTGGGGCTATGTCAGCACTAGAGTCGGGGATATCGGGTGTACAAGTTTAATAGGAGGTTATTGGGTGAAGGAATACTCGAAGAATAAATGAGGTTATCGATTTATTTGTGTTCTATTCATTCATATGCACACAAACTATTTTCTAGCAACTCGCAAAGTTCACATCTGCACTGATTCGCGTGGATATGTGATTGAAAGTTCGAAAGTTCTGTGGCGCGAAGCTTATTGATATTCCACCAGTGGCTTTCGGCAATGGTTTACTATGTGATTACTATCCGCACGGGTACTTGTTCTCTATTTATGGGGAATATCATCTCGGGTATTTTGAGAAATATTTGCTTCCCCGGTATTGAAGAATCTTCACACAATGCATTTGTCAAAATTGTCTTGCGTTGTAGCGAATGAACTTTACGCCGGTTACGTGTTTTAGAATAGGCTTTGGCAATCGAATTTTGAGCGGTACGTTTTATCACTTATGACAACGAGGATCTTGCATTTGCTACATGGTGAGTTTGTTTTAACATAAACGTTTTCATCATATATACACGTTACCCCTTCTTCAATGGCTACAGTGAATATTTTTTCTCATTCGTGTGGTTGTCGTGGCATTACTTCATGGAGCAGAATTCCTCTGTCCCAAGTGGGAAGTCTGGAAGGATGAGCCGAGAGGAGACAGAGGGTGGCCGTCCCAAGGAGACACAAAAGTGCAGAGGGCAGAGTCAATATATTTTACTTAGATGGAAACCTTCCCCAGCAGGACAGGACAACGGACATTCCCCCGTACTGTGTTTCGAAGATGGTCCCAGCAGTCAGTCCGGAAGCCGGCAACCGACCTACCGAAGTGGTTCATTCAGAGCATATCATCCTGCTATGCACCGCTGAGACTCCCCCAACATTTCTACCCTGAAAGAGGCCAACAGATATGATGATATGGAAATATAATGGAGATGAAATGGACGCATAGGAATATCGGGGGATGTAATTAACCTACCTAGCATTCACCTAGTTACCTGGGAATATATCTGATAAAACCAATGGATCAAGTAGGTTGGCTACGGGAATCGAACCCAAGCCTCCCAAATGCAGGCCACAGACGAAAGCACCTGGGCAATCCCGCTCAGTTACTAATCATTTTAATAGACAATCTGGTTCCTGTTCAGCATCATAGGAGCTTCATAGGATTTACCTTTACTATTTGTTTCTTAGTTTTTATTTTTACACAGACTACCAAAACGCTGAAAATTGAAACAGCGGATCGAAAACTTTTGGAAGCATCTTTTATTCTCTTATGGAGGAATGTAAATGCATTTTAATGAAGAAATTTATCTTAAGCTGAACCCGAATTTTCAGAAGAATATAACTGAAAAATAGGTGTATAATAAAGTAAACAATTTGAAAATAAAATGTAAAAATCAGACTTATTTGAGCAGAAAAGAAATAAAAACTTGCTTTGCAATGAAACTTTGAAATTGAGCCTCACAAGTTGTAGAGGACGAATGTTCCAAGATGAAGTCATTTAAGTAAACATCATCATCATCATCATCATCATCATCATCATCATCATCATCATCATCATCATCATCATCATCATCATCATCATCATCATCATCATCATCATCATCATCATCATCATCATCATCATCATCATCATCATCATCATCATCATCATCATCATCATCATCATCATCATCATCATCATCATCATCATCATCATCATCATCATCATCATCATCATCATCATCATCATCATCATCATCATCATCATCATCATCATCATCATCATCATCATCATCATCATCATCATCATCATCATCATCATCATCATCATCATCATCATCATCATCATCATCATCATCATCATCATCATCATCATCATCATCATCATCATCATCATCATCATGATTCCTTCATATACGAAGGGTTAGAATCAGACAAAAATATGCAATGCTATATAGCCGGAATTTGATGCATGACACTTCGGTTTAAGTTGTAAATGAACATATCTACGATGTAACATTTCAGAATGACAGACACTAAAGGACATTTTTATTCTTTTGAACATAATAGGCCTAAGCCTAATTACAATGTTCATCATAAATGTGTGGATACATACAGTAATAACATAGCTGGACTCTAGAAACAAACAAGGAAAATATAAATTAACATAATCTACACAGAGAAACATAAGGAATGGAAAACCATCCCCTACTGCAAAGTAAAGTTACGAAAGATACATTCTGGTGTATTGTGAATTATTTCCAGTTCTCACCCTTATTCATTTCTTTATAATTAAATGGCGCAATGAAGTGTGCAAGACACAGTATTTTCTTCAAATTGTTTAACATCTAGAGAATCGAACACAATACCTTTCAAATCTGTCACAGTACCATCACTCATTGCACGTCATAACAATTTTCATGCCGGCCTGACTTGGAGAATGCAGCGAATAATCATCTCCTTATTTTGCATCAGGAACAGCAATTCAATTTCGCATAACGTGCTTACTCACTCCGGAGCCTGCTCGCTCATACTCAGAGTGGCTGTGCTTTTCAAGAAGCTTCTAGAATGTTCTGGAGGTAGAGAGAAACAAGATTCCTAACAATTTTGTTGTTTCTCGAAAGCGCTTCTAGTGTGTTACATTGAGCGTGATCACCTATCTCTACACACGGCCATTCAGTTGGTTGGCGCCTCCTATTGATAACTGAGGTCCTCAACTGAGTTACAGTGTTTAAAGGTAATGTAATTTATTTACCGAATGCCATTTTAATCCGAAAAGGTAATCAAAAATTGCAAATCAATAAAGAACTTACAGAAAATATCAGGTAGTGCACTAGAAAACTGAAGTAACACACAAACTTATTGCACTCTCGACGGAAAGTTAATGTATCCATTGCATACTTGAATATAACTACTTCTGGATTCAGAATTGATCTACCGATACTTAATGGACGGGCGTAACACAATTTATCCTTTCTTGGAAAAGAAAAATATTCTCCCATTCACAATTAGTACTACTAATTATAGCACTATGCTTAACGCAGAAACGTAGCTAGTTACTTTTTGTAACACATATATACTATAGAGGAAGTACTGTATTCCATTAAATGTTCTTTATTATGATTTCATCAAAAGTATATATTTAAATCCCCCTGCCGCAAGAAAAGAATCACTTTTGAAACATTTTCTTTGTATGTAGATATATGTGTGGATGCGAGTGTGTGCATGTCTATCTAAGTGCCTTTGAAGAACCCAGCTTAAAAATGGAAATTGAATGAGGAAAAAAATAGTATTTAAGTTCAATGTCTTCCAAGGAGTGCCACATAAGATTTTCAAGAAAATCGCCAATCTCAAACAATCCTTTATAAACGAAAATTCTCAAAATGTTAGGTTTTCTAATAAATTGCGAACTATTTTTATTAAACTACCATAATATGGGTTATTTTATATATTATATTTAAAACACTCTTAGACAAATTAAAATTTCATTTAGAATTTTCTAGGAATAATCTCCACCTTCCACTTTATTCTGGAGAGTTATATGTAACTGGCAAATCATAAAAAATAACGGAAACCTTTTTCCACATGAAGCATAGGTGGAGAATTTGTGTGAATTGTGTGTGTGTGTGTGTGTGTGTGTGTGTGTGTGTGTGTGTGTGTGTGTGTGTGTGTGTGTGTGTGTGTGTGTGTGTGTGTGTGTGTCTGTGTGTGTGTGTGGAGATCGCCATTTTCGAGGTATTTCCTGGTTTATAATTTCAAGATCATCACATATCAACCAATTTATTAAATATTTGCCAATCGTTTAAACATACTGTATCCTCCTATTCACATTGTACCTATAACGAAATGTTAATAAAGATACCTCTAAAACTTCTTGTAAGCGCACACATCATACCTCTTGCCGTTCCTTGTACGCTTTTAAAGGATCCACAAACAAGATCCAACAGAAATATTGAGGTTAAAATTTTCTCTATAATTCACACACAGAAAGGTAAATTACTAGATTGCACCATATGTTATCTACCTTGGGATTAGGCTCTATGGATTCTAAGTAATGAAACTCTTATGTTGAATCTGTGAATGATAATCCGCTTTAACGATGATTTTTATTTGTCCAAAGCTTTTCGCCTACACCATTCTTTGTGTGGTAGGTTAATATTTGAATTCCCTTTCCCGACAATGAAGTGCAGTAATCATGTCACCGAACACCGAGTCCCACCGCGTTGTAGCGTGAGGGATTTCCAAATGTATACAGTAAACGCTGGTGTGAATGAGAGAGAAGGACAAAACTGGACCTCGCTCGGTGGATATGAATCATTCTCTCAGTGCTCCAGCCTTATCGATATTAATATACTGGGAATATAAATCATGTTAGAGGCTGCATTGCATTTCGGGCATTGATTACCGAGGCCCATTAATTCACGCGTTCATCCCATCAGCGGGTGTTGCAATTATCCCACGTGATGCTGTGAGCTCCCCAAGCGATCTCCAGTGCGCATGCTTGCTTCCCACTAAACCCCCGCACAAGAAATTAACAATTTATTTCGACAATGCGTTGCCATAGCGTGTATGGAAAATTTTGTAAACTTCTGTGACTTGTGAATTATTGCTTGTAGGAAGAGTGATGCACACTAACGAAATGTACAGTTATCGTGTCCAAGAGTCCTGTGTGTCGCAGTTTTCTTGGGTATAAGATAGTCATGTAATCAACTTAACGTGGATCAAAAGATTTAGTTCCATATACCTACTGAAAGTGGGCCAAAATGACATAGTTGTTGACGGGCCCTTAAATCACCCCCCATTCTCACTCACTCACTCACTACTCACTCACTCACTCACTCACTCACTCACTCACTCACTCACTCACTCACTCACTCACTCACTCACTCACTCACTCACTCACTCACTCACTCACTCACTCACTCACTCACTCACTCACTCACTCACTCACTCACTCACTCACTCACTCACTCAAAACTCACCCACCCACCCACCCATCCACCCACACACTCACACTCACTCACTCAATAACCAGTCCTACTTGAAGTGAAGGTATTTAAGAGTCCTGCTCCTCTTCCTCCTGCTCCTGCTCCTCTTCCCCTTTGAGGGAGCACCCCCTCTTTGTGTAGCACTTAGACTCACAAGAACTCGCAAGCCTGTCCAGGAGCAAGTAAACCTTGGATCATAGCACACCAGAATGGGTGCTCAGCCCACTGAAAGTGTGGCGGTGAAGAATAAGGAAATGAAATATAGTGATGGATATATAAGGCACAACAGCATTAATAAATTCAGGATCTACCCTTTTCTACTGAGAAGTCTACACCACTTAGACATTATAATACCAGTACACTTTGCAGGAGACAGATAAATGATAGTTCATCTATTGGGCAAGGGTTTTATTCTATAAATCGGTATATTACTGATATATCTGGCAGTCTGTGTGCTCATGCTGTGCTGTTTATTTCTTTCCAAACACACGTGAATTTGGTTTCCTCATTTTTACTTAGAACACCTTCTTCAGCGCATAAGATGTCTGGTAAAAATTATCCTTTTATCATAAAATATTGAAGATAATACAATGAAATTTTAGTGTGATCAAATAAAACTGTAAATGCAGTTGTGGATCTAACTTGGTGTTAATAAACTGATTAGTTATTTAAAATTAATTGATGATACATTTTAATAAAAATATAGTATAATTCAGGAAATCATACTCTCTTCTTTTTTACACAAACACTGGATAAAAGTAGATACTTAGAAGGTATGCGTCTATATCCTGTAAAATTTTCAGTCTGATGTTTGAGATAACGTGTCATGAACTTGTTTGATTGGCAAAATAGGGTCGTAAATCTCATCTTACGCATTCCAAACGCGGGAAACTTCAATCGACTGCAGACTGTGTGGGCATTTCGGCACAAGTAAGCAACTTTCGGCGCTTTGATCTCTCCAGTAATCTGAGAGTTTGTCTTTCCGGAGGTAATCTCCACTATGGTGAAGGTGAGACAGGCTCATTTTTAATAAAATATTTAGTTCTCAGATTTATCTAAGCTGTGTAACTTCCAAGTTTTCCCGGACACAAAACACCCTCATTTTATTGGTACCATGTTACTTAGTAACATTTTACTTGGTACCAGGACTTATGATGTCAGAAAAGGTAGGGAAAGGTAGGCTTTAAGCACGGAAATGCAATAACCAGTTGGAGGAATTTTTCTCTTTAAAACCCCGTAACTTTTTTTGAAAAAAAAAAAGGCTCTATAGTAGATGTAATACTCAATATTTCACTATACTTGACTTTTAAGGACAGTAGAGTATTCAAAAAGAGAAAAAAAAGCTACCCCAGAAAGTTCATCACAACTTTAAATATAATTTCTATACTTATCTCACACAGGATTTTTTGCACTATTTGTGAGCATACTGGGGCAGGAGAACCTAAGCAGTAATTGCTTCGGTGAAAAGAGAAAATTTATTATTTATTAGAAAAGAGCAATTATCTATATAAATGATAAATTTTTACTTCAATTCAAAATATGTTATATCACCTTGTTATTGACAAGCCTGATTATCTCCAGTCACAAATAAAGCACTTGATATTTAAATATGAAGAAATGTATCCTGTGCCATAGGTTGTAAACATTTCTATGCTAATTGGCAAATTACTTTTTAACCTTTCGAATAAACGATAATAATTTACTGTCACTTAAGAAACACGGGACGAGAGATATGGTTCTGCGTTAGTGTAAGACTCGCATTCGGGAGGTTCTGGCTTTGATTCCTGGGAGTGGCCAATTTGGCTATGTTTTCTCTGGTACGAATTTCTTTTCTCTCACTTCCTTGACTTTATTTTTTTTCTTTTCTTTAATTGTGTGTTTTAGGTGGTTTAGGATCTGTGCGGTGTAACTTGGTGTCGGGCAGATGGCGTGATTGCTTATTCGCTGGCTAGCTCTCGGCTCTGCCATCTGTTATACAGTCATGCTTGGTCGCGCCGAGGGAAGTGCGCACTACAGAATATCTTCTTTTGGTTAATAAATATAATGACGTTCTCTAAGACGAGGCGAGACGAGACGAGAGGAGACGCTGCAACCGGGAGCCACGATAAGAGAATTGCTTGCAGAGAATATTTCTTCGTCTTCGGTAGGCGGAGTTTTATCATCAGCATCAGTCGTGTCACTATGATTGCTATGTTTTCAAGAAGATGTGTTTTTTTTTTTTTTTCCAAAAACTAACATTAAACAAAAATTGTTTATCGTTGGTGTTTTTCATTGCTTGATATGCACCGTAACATATAAAAACATAAAACTGGAAAGGTGTTCTCATTTAAAATAGAAACAATCCTTTCATTTATGGAACCCTTATACACCCATTCACTCACGGGTTAGGGGGTATACTATTGTGTAGTCAAAGTATATTGTAATGTTTAAATGCATGACTTACGCAATCCACTTCTTCGTATAATAGCGCTACCACGGCCAAGCGATCCATTGTGACTGACGATAACCTCGGCCCGTCAGTTCCGCAATGAGTCTTCCTGTGAGCGTGTTGATTGTTTTCGACGGCCGGCGCTTCGTCTCGGTGCGTCTAAATGTGAGCTTACGTTAGGCTTCTCTTAGCCGTTTCCAATAGGCAGAGTTCTCACTGATTCCACTAGGAGAATGACGTCCCTAAACAGCACGCCAGTGTGACCGCCAGTGTGTCTTTGTCAGATGGTGTCCTAAATTCTCGTGCGGTTCTTTGGGCTGATCTGTTTCTCCTGGTGGTCGTAATCGTAAAAAATCCACGTTTCTTGTTTTTTTTTTCAGTTTACGTCTTCCAACATTAAGTTACATCCGACGATGAGTGAAATGGGTGAAGTGATGCTCAAATGAGCCCAGGGACTACAGAGTCTAGTGTTACCCTACATTCGTCTTTCAAGATAAACAAAACCGTCGGTAGAAACCTTATCCATATAGCTCACCCTGACCGAGATTCGAACTGGGGATCTCTTGTATGTGAGGCAGACACGCTACCATCTGCGCTAACTAGGCGGCCGAATCTGCCTAGGGTCAAGGTACAAGGCGTTTTACTCGTTCCCTGGTAATAGCGCAATTAACACGGACCAAGTTTCGTTCTTTGCAATTTAGTAGGAAAGATGCTAAAAGTGGAGAGAGGAACTGCTGATATAAAACTGAATTTTTATGCTAGGAAACGGATTAAACAGGTTTTTCATAGATATTTACTCACACATAAATGGATTTTCCTCATGTACTAATTTTGCACATGTAAATACGCAGAAAAATCCAACTCAGAACATAGTTTCAAACTTTTGGAATAGATTAAAGTGAAGCGAAGTATGGACACAAAAGATCAAAATAAAATAATTTTAACAAAAGTGCCCAGATGTGTTTACTGAATGCAACTGCTACCAACATTCTGTCAAGCTTGAAATGTTCGCACAAGTGCTGCTTTAAGCATCAGGAGTTTCGAAGAATCGATTCAATAAGTTTTCCCTAGAAAAGTGTTTGACTTATTACAGAAAAATTGTGACCTCGTACAAAAATATATTCAGGTTATTTATTGCCTTTATACGACAATGTCAGTTTTGTCCTCGAATTATGAGCAAGGACAGTAGAAAAAATAATTGTGTAGCACCAAGCCTGTGAAATGTTACGTAAGAATAAAATATGTAGTTAAGAATGTTACTCTTCAGATGTTCGCAGAATGCCAAGTATTAAGTAACACAATACAACCCGAATTACCGTTAAAGCTGAGGGGAACGTTTGACAGTTAACTGAAAAATATGGATAATCCATCTTAAGTAATCTTAACACTAGGTTCAATCACTCAATTACGCAAACAAGAAAGAAAACAGAAAAAAGAAACTTTTCAAACACACGTGTCCCCGGTTAAAGATATGTGCATTTAGAAAAATGGCAATAAAGATGACTGATTTCCGCAGGGCAGGACCGCGTTTAAGTTACAAAACCATAGTTTTGTACTGTCGGACGAATTCAAGTACGCACACTTATATCTGTTTATCTTCATTTTGTAGCCACATCGTTAGGTGCCAACATTACTTTATGACAAGAACGTACTAGTGCCTCACTGCATGACCACTTTGTGATCTGTATATTCTTGACTAAAGTTCATGCTCATTTTGATCTCGTTTCGCAACATCGTTGCATGGGGAACTATGTAAGAGAAACCTTTGTTCCCTGAAGTTTACCGAGCGGTATGGCTCAGGCGTTTACATATATGGCTCGCATTCGGGAGGCCCGGTTTAGATTCCAGTGGCCGACCTACCTAACACATTGTTTCTTCGGGAGTTTTCCCGGGTCGCTAGGCGAATGCTGGGTGGGTTAATTACATCCCCCGAATTTCCTGTCTCTCCATTTTGTCTCCATTATCATTTCATATCATCTCTCATCTAGTGATTTCTTTCGAGTTAGAAGTGTCAGCAGGAGTCTGGACGGTGCATAGTGGGATGATATGCTCTGAGAAAAATGCTTACCACTCCAGTGGGACGAACTTCAGTCTGCGAGCCTGCCTAGTGGGCCGATTCAGAATCGCCGTAGGCGAGATGCCTGTTGTGCAAGACTGCCTGGAGTACTCTGCTCAGGGAAGGCAGCCTACGGTTTCTGAACCGGCCTCATGAACTGTTTCTGTGCTACGGTAGGTGAGATGGCGATTTTCCTAAACCCACCGTCGGGGATCTTCTATCTGGTAAATTGTAGGAACCTCGCCCTCTGTACTGTAGTGACTCCTTGGGGTCAGCCACCCTCTGTCTCCTCTCGACTAATCCTTCCTCCCTGGTGGGAGGTGTCCCATTTGGGGCATAGGTACAAAAGGCCAATATGATCTAGGTGCACAATCCCCTCCGAACAATCCAATCCAATCTATGATTCTTGAGCATTGCTTGAGCATTTTCGGTACTCCAAAGCCAGTCTTTGATATATAACATGCTCAAGGTACCTCCAAATAAATGTATAGAAAACATAGTTGTTTGTTTGGTGAATAAGTCAACCTTCAAAAAATGTAACATGTTCGAGAATGGATGAGATGGTTAGTGAGTGACACGGTTAACCAAGTGACGGATAAACGAGGTCCTATTATATGTTTAAAGGATAATTACAGCACTATAGTACAATTGTTGGAAATTACGCCCGAACATTATTTGTTCTCCTTTACTTTTCACGCTGCCCTTTGGAATACTCTACAAACACTTTAATTTAGCAGTCAGATGCAGTTTCAACATTTCCCTTATCAGCTTTTACACGAGGACCTAGTTTTAATGATCGTTACAGTAATGACCTCCTGCCTTCAACGTCTGTTGCAGGTATCGATTCTTTGCTCCAGGTCATTCTCTCTCTCTCGTAGGCTAATGATGGTATCCGTCCCGAGGAAAGAGTAGCCTGAATGTATCATTTTCATTAATATCGTACTATACGATGCGCTGAAACATTATCTTGTTTAATAAATAACGTGGCAAGAGCTTCTGTATTTTCTTTTTTATTATCATGATGCTTCTCTGCTTGTTTACGGAGGGGCAGACGAAAAGCGAATGGAAGAATTCCATCACCTGTGAAACTCCGCGAAGATTTTACTACTGAATATGTTTGAACATAACACTATTCTAACACATTATATCTTTATATGTAGTAAATTTAGATTCCGAACGATATGAACAGACAATTTTGAATTTCAGAATGTCAATATTGGCTCCTTTGGTTTTCATCAATCTTTGATCAGTCGCTTACAACGGATCTTAATGTGAATGATGTGAAATCAGATGTCTATGTTACTTCAGGTAACATATATTCCTCAGATGTAGACATCTTTTTATTTGTTTCTCTTAATATTCATATACCCCTTAGTTGGTAACATCCGTCTCTGAGGATGATATTCCAGCAATGCTTAATTTGTGAGTTGAACTTTTTATTACGTGAACATCATTGTTTTACTTCCACGAAAGTATTGTTTCATTCGCGCGCAAGCGTCACCCACATTGTCTCACATGTGGTAGGGTTCCTCTCTCCGTTTGGTAGACTATATTACTTTAAACAAGTTTTCTTGAGTTATGTATATTACTTGTACCTTACGTGTACCTTACGTGTCGCAAAAAAGCAGAAAAATGGTGCAATTGATTTTAGAGCAGTTCAATGAGAGCGATGATGACTGTCCTTCAGAGGATTCTTATGCCCCTGAAAAAGATCATGTATTAGATTCAGACCATTAGGGATTCGGAAATAGATTTCCAGCATGTCAGAGAGTAAAGAGGGCGGTGTTGACTCTATTCAGAACCGGGAAATTAATGACATCGAAATTGACAGAATTTATCATGGCAAGATGAACTGTTGCATATAATGCCACTAACTCTGGAGTAAGTGCTCTAGACATGAAGTGTAGCAACTACTCAGCTGTCCGAAGAACAAGTAGATGGCCACTCGCAATATTTTACTTTCTAATATCATTGAGCTGCTCTAATGTGAGCCGACCGCTCGCTACTTTGCCGGCCGGGCTCTCGAGGAGCGTGTTACAGTGTTTCCTTTTTAGGCGCTTGTGAGCGCTGATGTGCTGGAGCCGAGCTTTGCTCATAAGTAGCTAGGTACCGTGAACTTAGTCGAAGTAAACGGCTCCGGCGGCATGTGGTGAGTGGTCCTTTACTACCATAGTATAGTTTTGTATAAATGTACTTCTTGTTTCTGGCCTGGTGCCTGTGCTCATAAATTTGTACTCTTGGGGGTTTAATATCCGGGAGACTAAACTCCTAGTTAAGAAAGGGATAAAGAGATATACTTATATCAGTCTGTATGTCATGATAGTATGAAATAAATAATTCTCAGAACAGATCCACAACTTTTTAATTCGGCATTTCTCAAAGGGGCACTCCTTCACCCAGTATTTGGTGTTGCCGCATACCTTTCCTAATTTTCTCCACCGGGACCTCGTTATTTACCTGTTTCCCTGTGTAATAGTTTAAGTGTGCTCCTTTACCTCTATTGAGGATCGGCACAAATGTTTATTTTATATATCTCCACAAAGGTTGTAAAATTTGAAGATCATGAAGAGCATATGAATGCATCTAATCAGAAAGCATATGCAGAGAAGCTCCATATTCCAAATTTATTGGATGATCTCAGGAAAATCATTTCGGAAATTTTGCGTGTAGAGCATAGACGTGACTCTCCAGCAAAAAGAATAAACGACAAGCTAGAAAAGAGAGAAAAAAACCGTTGTTATTGTCCTTACACGCGAATAGAACGACGGCATACAAGTGCGTGAAGTATATAAACCAAATTGCTAAAAGTGTTCCATGAAAATATGTAAAATGTGTGTATAAAGTATGTAATGGTTTACCTTATTTGCAAAGGGGTCAAGATATCTCTCAAAACAAATGTCAGCTTTAGAGGCTACTTTATTTGAAACAGTGATATACAATTTTGTGACTTCTGGGTAAGTATAATCATCTTCAGAAACTATTTCATGTGAAAGACTTTTCGCTTATTATATAGAAAAAATATTTCTAAACTGAACAAAAACATCAGTACTAATATTTCCATAAAGTTATTTATCTTCTATACCCATTAAGGTGCACCTAAAGTGCAGAATTGGATAATTTTAATCTCACAGGCGGATGTTGCCGTAAGTGACAATTTTTCACATGTTACCAAATTATAATATAGCATTAAAATACTAAACTAAGCCAAATAAGAGTACTACCTAAGTAATCTGAATACCTCAGAAAGATAAAGGAAGAAAGAAGGAAAACCCAGTCAAGAATAGAAAGTAAGTTATAAAACATGAAAACAACGGCAGTCATACACATTAATGCCATATTATACTATACAAATAGCATTCATGTTATGTAAATGCAATGCGGTGCAGTTTAATTTTTTAACAGCACAAAGAAATCTTACGTAAACTCAACATTTCTTTTTGTTAACTATGTTCCGAGTCCCTTTCCCTATAATCGGAATGGAATGATCTCGCCTCAAGCATAAATTTACCCATCTTCGTCATTAATTTCTTACTCTATAGTACTATAAGCGCAAGATTTCTTGCGCGCTGTATTTACGGTGTAGTGCGGGCAGAGGGGAAGAAAAGACAGCTAACACGCTTTTGTTTCTGCAGCGTTGTCAACCTAGAAAAACACAATTCAGCCAAATTGCGGTAAGATAAGCGAAGATATACGCCGAAGGTATGAGATGTGGCAACAAATAATTGAACTCTATCCGATATGCTGTATGCTTATATATTTACTGTTATAAAACACATAATAGTATTAAACAAATATTATGACAGCTATAAACACTCACTCGCTTTGTGATTCTTCGATTTCGAAGTCTACTGCGTCACTTTCATCGCTGGTAACCTCTAATGTGTTAATAATTTCATTAATTGCATGTTCTATTACATCATCGTTTCTCCAATATTGCATTTCTAGCTCTTGGACCTTCTTAGCGTATCCTTCCCGATCCGTCGCTTCTATAGCAAGCTTCCGCAGATTTGTGGCTCTCGTTAACATTGCATACTTTGTAAACATTCTTTATTTTTGCCCACGCCAGCTCAGTTGTATTCAGATCACAGTTATACGGAGGTAGACGAAAAATAGTTTGTCCCCTTTCGAGAGCCATAACACTGACAACATAATGTTGCTTTTAGATTTGCTGTAAACTGGTTAGCTAATAATTATCCTCAAAATTTCTCTAAATGAAATGGCGTACGTGTGAAAGCTTAGCATATTAGCCACTGGATGTCACAGTGTGTAGCGCATTTCCTGTTTCAAAGTTGTCATCTGTGTTTACGGAAATAGGCGAAACCTACTGAATGAGGACTTGGGACCCGAACGTTCAATAAATCTTGCGCATATAGTAGAAGCCAACACGGTCATATGCTGTAAAGAATCACAGTGAGTATTTTGCTTTCCAATCTTCTGTGTTCTTAGAGCTTACCAAGATATGTACCTTTCGCGATGCATCCAAACTTCTTGTACAAACGTTCCTAGGGGAGAGCATTATCATTCACCATGCAGCAGCACTTAGACATTTGATATCCTGGCTAAGTGCTTACGCACCTCTTTCCATATTCCTAAATAATCCTACTCTCTAAATGCATTCCAATTAAACCTTTTCTTGAAATGCGAACTTTCTTTACTTTACAAAATCCCTTTAGTTTTCTTCCAACTACTCCTACTGTGCTGCCTCGTTTGCCAAACCTAACCCATCTCTATAGATCCCAAATAATTTCTTTATTTTGATTCCTCTGCCAAAATGTCTTCCCATTCTCTACAGCTAATAATTTTCAGAGTACCCTAATTTGTGCTTCAATATCTACTTTGTGCTATCAGTTCTCTCACCATAATGCAGCTGTTCCATCTTCCTCCAGAATTCCATTAAAGTTCAGGTTACAGCTGTGTTATTCTACCATATATTCCCTCTCCCAATGATAATCGTGGATCTGCTACGACATTGTTTGTGTTTCAATAAACCTAAAATATTCTACAAATCCACCTAGTCTGTTAGTCAAGGTTAAATCCTAACAGTGTTGGGGAATAACAAAACTGTACCCAGTGTATATACACTCATTGCATGAGGATAAAAACACTGTTGTTGCATGCATATAAATATATTCTGCACTCATGATAAATAGTTAAAATGGCACAGAAATAACAAAACTGCAGTTATATGTACATTTACAGACATGATAAATAGTTAAATCTGTTTGGGGATAACAAAATGCAAACCATGTGCAGTTTCCCAGTTCAAGCACTTTTGATAACCCTAATGTCATGTCTATGCCATTCGAAACCTAATTTAATGACCATATATATATATATATATATATATATATATATATATATATATATATCTTCGTTATAGAAGCTTTCAGTCTAAAAGCTTAATTAAGTAATGTAGATATAAGAAGAGCAATATTTACTTCTTTAGTTTTTTATGAGGCCACGTCTTTATTTCAAAAGAATGTTTACATATTCGGACGTTTAAAAATTGACAGTAGCATAGTTGATATATTAGAAAAGGTTTGCACCTGCGTGTGACTTTTATTTAAGTGCTTAATGTTTAATGATAACATATATAAATTATATACTTGCTATATTTGTCTTTTAACAATAATTACATCGCAGAGGTATTATGAACAAAACTTTAAAGTTGGGATCAAATTCCAATTAGAAATTTGTTTTTTACTAATAGGAGATCTGCAAAATGAAATGAAATGTGTATTATTTAACGGCCACTTTTATTACATGTGGCACCGCAGGTGGTGTCACTGATGATACATGAGATGATGATGGAGTACCGGTGGAATGAGATGGCGGGGGGAAATCGGAGATCCCGGAGAAAATCTGCCCCACCTGGGATCGAACCTGGGCCACTTTGGTGAGAGTTGAGCGGTCTAATTACTCAGCCACAGTGCGGCGGGACATCTGCAGAATTGAGGAAAAAACCTACTGGAATCTGTGTGATCATTTCTGAAATGTTTCGAGATAGGCAGGAAACGAAAGAAAGGATTATGCCTTCTCTATGTTTTTGATCCCATTGGTCAGTTCTAACAGTACATAACCAAGCCAGATAGCTCCGTCGTAACGAGGAAAGTTCCAGTTTGGACTCCCGTCACACCGGGAACTGTTGATTATGGCTATTTTGTGCGCTTCCTTTGTAGCCAAACCCTGGTTTGTTACTCTTCTTACACATATTCCTCTTCACTTTAATCTCGCTTCCCCTTTTATGTTTCATTTGGACTTATGAGCTGTGTAGTGCCGGCCGATGTCAGACAGATATCGTAGATGTTTGTTCTTTGGAAAATTCTTCTCGGCCATGCTAAATGGCGACCTTCTCTGAGGCGTCTCCGGAGTTGAGCTCTCCCCGTTTCTTCCAGAGGGAGGCTTTTTCTCAGCAATCGATCTGTGTGACCAGATAATCAAAGATGGGTTCGTTAGGGACTTCTGCGCGTCCCTGTTTGCGGCATTATCGATCCTGTAACTTCTTCACCCCATTAGTTTCTCCTGGGAGCAGAAAAAAAAGGATCCATGATTCATACATTTACGGTACGAACATGCAAATAGTGGTATTTGTGAAATGTTGCCAAGTTAAATAGGTTACTACATTGGTTTAGGGTAAACGAGACAATTTTGGATACTCTTACTTCCGCATGGTTATGAGAGGGCATATTCCACTCAATTAACTCACTACAGAGCGTTAGAAAGTTTATTTATTATTTGCTGCCTTGAAATGTGTAGAAAGAAAGATAAGGATGAGAGCTTATTGGATCAATGAACTGCACTGAGGGGGATAGCGTAAGAAAGGAAGATACACTAGCAACGTCACCGCGTGTGTCAACAGTTCCTTCCCCTCCCAGAAGTTGTATTTCCTCTTCCACACGAGTGGGAAAGAGCTTAGCTTCAGAACCTATATATGTGTCACACAGATTTAAAATAATGTTTCTACAGCAGGAAGTGGATATCTGAAACTCCAATACTTTCCTCCCGATGGCGATGGCTTGTGACAGAATGAACACCCGGCAGGCTTCACTTTCTGAATAGCGGTTCAACTCCTTTTTATGTCTTTCGCTAGACTGGTATGTACAATCATTGAGAAACGTTCGATCAGGGTATTCGATGTATATTAATTTTCGTTGCAGTGTTCCTTTTCAGCATGAGTCCTATTGTCTGGAATTCAAATTTAAGTATTGTGCAATTCCTTTTGTAACAAACGTTCCTTCAACATTCTGCGTCGTCTGTTTGCCCAGAAAAGTCACATTAAATGTAAAATGGAGAACAGGACGTTGGGTCTACCGATCTATATGTTAGTGGTTATGTAGCTATGTCGTTATGAAACCGAACAACTGGTCTCCTGGGGCTTATATTCAGGAAGTCCTCAAATAAATGTTCATAGTTTTTCGTCTTTCTCCGTACCTGCAAGGTGAATGCTTATTTCCTTACATTTCGTTTCCGCTCTCGTTGGAAAGTACCTTTCCACCCTGCTAAATAATCTTCTCCGAAACACTTCCCGTGTGCCAACTTCTCCCCGGATCCGAAAGAGGGTAGCCTTCTGTGAGTTGTACGCCGACGTGATCGGATAGTGAAGCTTGGAGTCTTTAGAGACTTCAACGTCCTGTGGTTCTTCCATCTCATCCGTTCCTCCTAGTATTGGTAAGCACACCATGTTGAATCGAGGTGCTAAGTATTCCCTACTTTTTTTTTGGTCATAGGTCACAGATTACCTGCTCATCTATAACCTGTTTTTTATATTTAGACACCTTTTATTTAGAGACCAAATATGGACAAAATTAGCTTATGGTAATACTTTAATTAGCAAATACTTTGACAGTATAAGTGTTATTGAAATGATATGTAAAAATCACATGCTATAGATTAGTAACCCGCAGCAGATTATAAATGTGGTTCAAGGGGCATTAGGAATGATACGCTAGGTCAATGGTATAGAAAACAAAAGTGGACACCTTGCGCATTGTATAGGTAACACACACAAATTCATTGCGTCTAACACACCCTGGAGGGAACCACAGTAGGCTACAGTTTCGCAGGCAGACGGTCACAAAGAAACATAGAAGACCCTAACAGGCAGTGAAAGCGAAGTTGTTCTACAACAAAACTAATGAGCTTTAGGGTGTCGTTTTCTATAAAAGTAGATAAATGAAGATATGCATCAACATCTTTTAAGGCGTTCAGTCTAATACCTTAAAATAGTTTCTGAGATAATGTGTCATGAATTTAGTTTATTTAAAGTTGCCAGAACTGAGGTTCTAATATCCCCTTTCTTAATATATGTCGTCATTGCAGCACAGGAGCTCCCTGGCTAAGCTTCTCGCCTTCCACCAAGGAGGGATTGTAAATAAAATTGAGTTTTTACATATGAACGCTCTTTTACTCCTGTGGATTTTAGCACCCCATTATATACTTGGCATGAAAGATCGTTTAATTTTACTCAGAGGACTCTTTTATGAGGCTTGAGACTCTTATGTGCTATAAATCTACGGCACAGGTCCAGTGATTTTACTTCCACTACCAAGGAAGTCATGCTGAAAATTCTTAAGCCCAACGTAAGAAAAAATAAATAAAAAAAGCACCCAAACACCTCCGTAGCGTTTGAAACCGTGAACCAGAAGCTAGCATTACTCCTAGACCAATGAGGGCTATATGCGGAATTGGGGTTGAAGAAGCGGAATCTGGGTCTTGTTTTGATTCTCCGAATCAAAGTATATCGAGGCCCGGACCCGTGGTGTTGGCGGATGCGAAGCAGATCTTGATGACTGGCTGAAGAACTTTCGCAATATTCAGGGTGTTCTACGGATCTCTGTGACCTGTTTTCCTCCGTGACTTGCGACCTCCTTGGTTCCCTCAAACCATTCCTTCCTCCTAGAGGCTGTTTTCCGTAATACATCTGTGTAGATTATGGTGCACAATATACATAAAGTTAAGTTTTAGTCATTGCTGAATTATTTATTGAATCCTTTACAGACAGTCAAGAGTAGTTACATAGTTTGATGGCAATATTGCATTTCGTGGTTATAACCACGCACACAAACGAAATATGTTTTCAGAAATTTTGACAAAATTTCGCAAAACATTCCAATAGAATTTGTTTCACCAATATTTAAACAAACGCTATTATTTATTTATATATTAGTCTCTGTTAATAGGTCGTCCCATGAGGTAAAGGTAAAGAAAGACAAAAGATAATGAGGAATAAATCTTATTAAGATGTGCATAATGCTGCACATTAAAGGGTTTTGAAGAATTCATTGATAGTTTGCCAAATAATAAGTTGCTGAGATGGAATGTTGGCATCTATGCATAAAGATGTGAGCTTAACATCTTACAGTTACTGAATTATTTTCTTTTCGGGGCAAACACGAAGTTCTTGAAAATCAGACATAATAAATAAATTGCAGAATTTGCTCTATATTTAGTTTAAAATATCCAAAATATGGAGGAAACAGAAAAAACAATTACCACGTGTTCATCTATAAGAACCCCTACTTCACAGCATTTTCAGGCTTTGAAGCTAGCATTATCATCCAGTAAATGTTTGTGTTATTCCAAATATAAGTATACTAACCACTAAGAAGCGAAAGTTTTTATTGTACTTACCACCATCGCTAGAAGGATATATATTGAACTTCTGGTCCTGAAGCCAAGAGGTTACGGTTAGAAAGTCTCGGACAACACTTGGAACTATGCAGCGCAACACCGCCATGTTGCCCCGGGTTACCGCGCTTCCTGCGGCTCCAACGGAGAAGTCCTGCATTACCACTGAAAACAACCAAGAACAAACATATCAGCTATGCAGTTAAAATGAATTATGAAGATGAAGCATACAATTGTGCAATATTTTAATGTATATGACTTATTTTTTCAAACACAGGAGTTGCTTGTCTAGAGAAGGGTTATGACTGCAGCTGGAAATTTTCAAGGGCAAAAATGCCCATACTTGAGGCTGAGGTCACTTTGTCGAACCACCACACGTGTTTCATTTTATGAATGAATCAGTTTACCTTCACTCAGACAGATAATCAAGCACAATAGACGTTTGTTTCTGAGTCCCATGAATTCGTTATAGCTGGGCGAGGACTAGCTGGAGGCAAATGCTCCTCTCTCTATTTCGCATAAGATTGGGCATCACTATTCACAAGTATTCTTTTAACTACTTCACAGACAGACATTTTCCCTTCAGTTCAGCAGAATATCCGCATGGTTCTACTATATCAGAATGCTAGCAGCAGTACAATTCAACACTGCGCAATGAAAGAGATCAGTGCTACCCGACTGATCAATGGCAAACAAATTTTACCGATAATACATATAGTTTTATATATCTAACAAGAGACTTATGAGTAAGTCAGAAAACACATGTGTTCCTTTAGGTATATCGTTGTGGCCTCCAGTGAGCGGAGGCAGTTCAAGTTCAGAAATTTATACGAATTTGGTTCACGTAACAATTAAAACTATGGAAATTAATTGTTCTTTCACACTGGCCGTGTGTAGGCAAAATTGTGGAAACGTAGAGTCAGACTAAGAAATTCAATGCCATAGAGGGATTTGAACCACGGATCTTCTGGTTTCCATCCAGCCGCTCGAAACCATTGAGCTACTATGGCCAACGTGCCAACATCACATTAAATTCTCCAACTGACTCGTATTTTTTCCGTTAAACCACTTAGAAGTTCTCATAAACACATAAGACAACTACCTTAATGGCGACATACAACATGCAAGTACTTTAAGGCCCGGGTTTATAGTTAACCACTATTAGGTCAGTTAATGGAAATTAATTTTCAATAATTAATTATTATAATTGCTTTATTTCAATAAATAATTAATTTCCATTAATTGCACCTAATAGTGGTCCGAACTATAAAGCCCGGGCCTTAAAGTACTTACAGCATAGTAAGTCGCCATTAAGTTAGTTGTCTCATGTGTTTATGAGAACTTCTAAGTGGTTTAACGGGAAAAATACGAGTCAGTTGGAGAATTTAATGTCATCTTGGCACGTTGGCCATAGTAGCTCAATGGTTTCGAGTGGCTGGACGGAAACCAGAAGATCCGTGGTTCAAATCCCGGCTATGGCATTAAATTTTTCATTCTGACTCTACGTTTCCACAATTAAAAGTATGATTTTTTGTTAGAAGGTTGAATTTGTTAAGCTACCACAACGATTGTAATACAATATTGTCATTTCTTTCACTGTAATAAAATTATATCACCAAACACAGCTCACCCCTTTGGTAATTTAATTTAACTTTAAACCCATTAACTTGTATTAAGAAAATTATTTCGAGACCGTAATACATTTCATACGCAGAATGATATACCTGGAAAGCTTCGCCCTCATATTACTGCAAATGGCTCTAATCGACACAGGCTTTATATTTTCAAAATGTTTCCACTTGAGCTGCAGAGAAACATTAGTCATACTCTTAGTCCAATGTTGCAGAAAGTAAAGAAATGGTACACGCTTTAAAATCTTGTGATTAAAAACCCCAACAAAATAAAGAAAATGTTGTCACCTGGACATCCTGCATTGCTGGACGAATGTTTAAAACTTAAAAGTATTTGCATTAACTTCTTCCAAAAAATTAAAACAAAAGTTTCTCAAAGAATAATAGTCAGCTCTTATAAACAACGAGAGATATCTTTGGAAATATACTTCGGTCATGGTTTCAAATATAGAAACCTCGGATTCAGGGTCAGAAATTGTGGCCACAGCAAGGAAAGCTACAGTGCATTCGGTGATTCAGGTCGTAGCTTTTCACAACACATGTTTGTTAAAAAGCGGTTCATGTAAATAAAATGTTGTTGTTACATATGGCTTTATTTGGTACTTAATCCATTACATTTGGTAACTCATTTAACAGAAATTGGTCACAATTCATAAACAACAATAGAGCATGTGAACATGGGGAAACTAATGAAAAAATAGGCAAATACACAAGAAAGCAATTAACATATTTAATTTACACTGGCAACATATTTATTTTATTTTTATTCTTAATGAAAATAGTTATTTTACTTTTAGTAAATAAAAGGTAATAATGTGTACTTATGTTCTAAAATATATACCAAAGTTGTTTTTGAAGATGGTGGTTGAAGACAATATTCCTTTTTCAGAGATAAATTAAAAAGAAATCAGCTACACAGCAAGCTAGCTGTTGCTAAAACTTACCTTAGTTTTTAGTTAATCGATGGAAATTAATCATTCCTTCACACTAGCCGTGTATAGGTCATGGCCGTATCCCGGACATGGCATTGAATTATTCAGTTTGACTATCTATCCAAAGCTTTAGCCTATACACGTCTAGTGTGAGGAAAGATTAATTTCCATCAATTAACTTAAATAAAAAGAGTTTAATGATGAATCCTTGGACTCAAGTGCTTACAATAGTAATTCGCCACAAACGGTGTATCTCGAATACGAGAGTCCCTTACCGGGAAGAAAATATGGGAATCAATTGGAGAGCTTGATGTCGTCACGACACTTTGGCTATGCTAGCTCAATGGGTTAAAGATAAATTTTTCAGTTTTACCTTGATTTGTTTATCAAACACTTGAGAGAGTTCATTTCGTACTCTTCTCTTTTCAGTAAATATTGAACAATCTTCATATAATTTGAATCAACCACTCTGTTATATCTACAGTAAGAATGGGGGCCTAGGCATATTTATAACAAATAATCACATTGAGGACCACTGGAAAAATGTTACGTTTCCTATCCTAGTAAACTAAAATTTCATAATATTTAACAATTCTCTTGAATTACCCCCCCCCCCAATGGAAAACCGCGGAAGGAAAAGGAAAAAGAATGGAGGTTATTCTGGCGAATATTTACCTCAAATTGCATTCGGGCATCAACCGGGTCAACAAAGGTCATTCTAAGCTCTCGAAGGTTTGTATCGTCTTCGTCTTCAAGGAAACCGGACTGAGGAGCAAGTATTTCACTGATACTTGTAAGTGTCCCGAGGGCAGTGTTAACCAAGAGATGAAAATGTTCAATACTTCTGAAAACGAAGACGATGGATGCCTTTGAAACTTCGGAGCTACAAACTTATCTGGTTGGTAGCCCTGGAGTAATTTGAAGTGGAGGGATAGCTTCAATCAGATAAACAAGTAAAACCACAAACATTTCAAGTAGCTGAATACGGCCATACACTACTTACACCCACTAAAATATATCATGAACACATTTGTAATTATAAATACGAAATACTTCGTTTAAGTATATATTCACGTACCCTTCAGCTGCCGTGGTGCGGGCGCTGCGGACCCTTAGCACTCGGGGTACCTCTGACTTTGCTAGAGAAACCTCGAGCCGAACTGCAGAGCCCCTCCCGTCTGGGAGTTGGTCGGATTGGGTTGGCCTCAAGGGGGCAGTGTATTCTCTACACCCGCGGGAAATCGGGTACCTCCGGCCAGGCTACGGCCACCCGGAGGGAGTAGACGGTTGCCTCATAAGTCCCGGGTACTAGCCTGCAGAGCTAGCAGAAGGTGTGCTAGATCACCAGGCGGCCCCGCCGAGGTTTTTCGGTAGTCTTCCCTGCGGGGTTGACACTTCCCTCCCGTTTTGACGTTGTTGTCAATGGGGGGGGGGGCGGCTTGTTAGGAAACCAGGTATTGCCCTATGGAAAGAGACCCATGTTATCCATCGCTCCCGGGTAGAAAGAGGTCAGGGTCTTCGGACTTCTGGGTAGATCCTCTGTGCATTAAATGTAAAAAGAAAAGGAATAATTTTATGGATCCGTATGTGAATTTCTGGAAGGTGTCATTCAGTATGTCATAATATCAAGAGGCCCCGAGTTCGAGTCTCAGTCAGCGCGAGTTGCCTGGATAAGGATTTTCCGGGGTTTCCTTAAAGACGAATGTTGGGTAACTCTAAAGCTCTGTGGACCCTGGGCTCATTTGATGATCATATCACCCATTTCATTCATCGTCCGATATGACTTGACGTTGGAGGACGTAAATTACAAACAATCAAAACAGTGTGTCATAATAGCGAACAAACGCCGCCCTTCTAGCTTTGGTCTATACTTGTAGTGTATATTTTTTTGGTTCTGCCATAGAGAGGTTCACAAGTTCAAGTCCCGCATTGGGCATGGGTGTTTTTGTGCGTTGTGCATACATGTGTAAAACAAAACAGTTAAACCAGAGAAACCGTAAAGCGCAGAAACTTAAAAGCTGGACAAGAGAGAATATGGGACAAAAAATATGTTGGTTAGTGATAAAACATTTACCAGAACGCAAAATGTAGACTTTTTTATTTTCAGCTCTGAAATATGTCCTAGAACTTTTGATTTCCGAAATTAAAATAGCCCTTAAAATTAGGTTGTACAAAACTTGACTCGCTAGAACATTTCAAAGGCAGTCATTGCAGTACACTAGTGAAGACCGTTGAGATGGCAATAACAACTCGTAAGGTCACGTAAGGCTACCATTTTAGTGCAGACTTAGTTGCAAGAACAGTCTATGAGCAGTCATTGCTGTACATTAGCAATGATCTTTGAACTTGCATATAGTCAGTCCGAAGGCTACCTCCGGTTACCCATATTGTCACGTAAGGTCAGAATTAAATTAATTTTTTTTGTCACAGTTTACAACAGGCATGTGAAGATATAGTTGGAAAGAACAGTCTATGAATAGCCATATGAATAGCAATGACTTTCGGCTGCACAGTCACGTACGGCCAGTATAGTCACAGCGTACAACAAGAATGTACAGGTTTGTAGGGCTAGGGGATCGTCGGAGCAAACAGTGCCAATACACTGTCATGGTAGATGACAGCGCACTCAAACATTTGCCTTCCGACCAGGGAAAACCACTAAAATCCCAAACACGTGGTCAGCGACAGTAAAATAAGAACCCGAATTCGAGTGCGCATGTTATTTGCTTGATTAAAGATCAGTAAATGTATTGTCATAAATATTGAAACCGTTCAAATTCTTCTATATTTTCTAAAATACTAGTATTTTCTTAAACTATTTTGTTATGCGATTCATGTGAATTTCTCTACCCACTTTGTTTATCTAATTTCTTCAAGCCATTTTTAGCAATGCCTTCTTTTCTTGCTACTTCATGTTAATAGAGATAAATATTAGTAGAATTAATTTTAGTACTTATTTCACTGCAAGTATAAGGTGGATGGAGGATATCGAATCTAATCAAACTTTAAAAGGGGCCTCTGTGAATTTCTTCAAATTTTCAGTAGGTAAAAGGTTTTGTAAAATGGAGATGTTAATTCCGCGCTGCTCAAATGCTTACCAGATTACTCCACGTGGACATAACATCTATCTGTCATTTGTGATTCCTGCGTATTCCATTGGTTGAAGTGATGCGTTCATTTGTGCTTAGCACACGTTCAAGAAACGCGCTACCCGTCTCACTCGCCCGCTTCGGTAGCGTAGATGGCAGCATGTGTGCCTCACGTTCAAGAGGTCCCGAGTTCAAAACTCGGTCAGGGTGAGTTACCTGGATAAGGTTTTTCCAGGGTTTTCCCTTATCCTTCAAGACGAATGTCGGGTAACTCTAAGCTCCATGGACCCTGGACTCATTTGAGCACCATTTCACCCAATTCATTCACCGTCCGATATAACTTAACGTTGGGGCGGACGTAAATTAAAAAAAAACTCTAACTCTTCTCAGAATAATCAGTACGTTATCTGAGAGGTTTCTATTAACAGAGATAAACCCAATGTAGCCTGAGCAGCGCAATAATAAACCTGTTTATCTAGTAACACTCGCTCAGATGATCAAGAGTCGAGGAAGGAATATTCTACGAGTAGTATTGCACCCGACACTTTTAACATCAACCATGGTCTCCAAAATAATACTTACGTACCATTAATATCCGCACCTTCGCCAGATTGGAAATGTGAAACATATACGAGAGTCTAATATCGTGATAAATTTAGGAGTTGTTCCTTCTAACTTTTTCATCGATTTTGGGGTTGCTACAAAAAGAGCAATTGAATCAGTGTTTCCAGAAAGCAAAATACAAGGTTTCACTTTTCATTTAGGCCAGCCAGGCTTGTTATAGTAAAATACAACAATTACGCTTGCTAAAGAATATGTTACAGTTACGATGGTTTCTCGGAATTCAGGGTTATCAACCCTGAAGAAGGCCACACAGTTTAGATGCCTGAAAGCTTGGAAGAAGGAAGCGTTGAAGCAAAAGGAAGGGCGGCAACGAATGGAATAAGAATATGCAAATATAAACTAGAAATGACAACCAAATAGTTAGAAAGAATGTACGAAGCACTAGTTGAATCCAAAATGTGGTATGCAGTGGAGATCTGGGGGGCACAGAGGTAAACAAAACGGTGGACCAAACCTACAGTAGGTTTTGTAAAGAGCTGCTAGGCTTACCAAGGTCAGCACCTAGGGAAGTAGTTTTAGTAGAATTAGGAAAGACAAGAAGAAATGGAAAGAATAATAAAATTTTGGTATATATATTTCGTTAAAGAAGAAGGGGAAATTGTGAAAGTATGCATGAGACAGCAAAAGGATTAGAGAACTCAAATAGTTGGTGGGCAGAGATAGAAGGAATTATAGAAAAAATAGGAATGGGAGATATATGCAGATTAGAGGAAAGGAATACATGCGATGTGGGCAAATTAGTAAAACGCAGAATAGAAGAGAGAGAAAGACAGCAAATATGGAGAAGTATAGAAAATATGAAATCATTACAATTTTACAAGCAAATAAAGAGAAATTGGGGACGAGAAGCATATGTAGATTACTGCAATAGGCAAGAGAGAGAAGGGTCAGCATGGATGAGAACAGGAATAATATTTCTAAGAGGGATAAGAGGTAGGGAAAAATGGAATTTTTGAATTATGTGGGGGAAAAGAAAGCATAGAACACTATGTAACAGAATTCGAGGAGGTTGCAATATGGAGAAAAAAGGTTTGGGAAGAAAAATGGGAGAAAGTAGAGAAGAGGATAGTAGCTATAAAAATGTTAACGGGCAGGGAGGAAAAGAAGGTAAGAAGTATTGGTGTGTTCTTGCAGAAAGTAAAAGAAAAATGGGCCAGACATTTAAAAAATGCAAGAAGGGAAGAGGAGGGGGAAGAAAGGGACTAATTAAGTAATAAAGGAGGTATGGAGGTTAGGAGCTACCTGGCATAGCAAAAGACCAGGGTGTTATGCAAGCCAAAGTAGCAACAATGTAACGACAAATAAATGTAGCCAAAACTTGTAAATTGTAAAATTTTGGAATATTCACAATAAATATATCATATCACTTGGCTGCAATCCCGAGAAAACATCGTAATGAATCAACGCCGAAAAAACTTTAAATCTCTCAATATGTTAAAGGTGATAGCGAAATAGAAAAGTGGTTGACGTACATGTTTGGGTTGCCATTTCTTGATCAAGGACGTAAGTGAATGCTTTGTTGAGAATTTAATGTCTGTGAAGCCTCAGATCCAAGCACTAGACCATATTTGTGGGTAAATTGTAAACGCATATTGGTATGTCAGCGAAGATAATGCTTTCCGCCCAGAGATATGTTCCTTTTCTTCACACTACCAATGCCTGTGAGCTTCTCATACGCACTTAAATGTAATCTTTTGCCATCAACTCCATATATTCACATTCTTAGAACTTTTAAGGGCTATGAAAACAAAAATATACGTGAAATTTTGCAATGCCGCAAATAATATCTCGATTAGATAAAAGGAAGCTTTGAAGAAAGAGGCATTTATACAAGAGGCCATGCATGAATATTCAATTTGACACATCACAAGATTTCAATACATTAATAAAATGTCGTACAGGAACAAATAATCAGTAAGCTTTTAAATTAATTTTTTTTTTTTACTTTTATTATTTTGACTATGGACCGAGATAACATTTTCAACCACACCAACCAATATCATGCTTGCACAGTACTAACGCTGTAGAAAGTGGGAGGAAAAGTATTATATTGTAATTTTGAAATAATTTTAATCATGCTAGCCGCGGCTTTTTAAGAATTCTCTTAACTTCCAATTTTGTAGGAATTCACATATTTAAATTCTATTAATCTCGATTTTGAAGGGATTCACATTCCTAGTTTTTAAGATTTTGTGTATGTGTGTGTGTGTGTGTGTGTGTGTGTGTGTGTGTGTGTGTGTGTGTGTGTGTGTGTGTGTGTGTGTGTGTGTGTGTGTGTGTTGTTTTTTTGTTCTTGTAATTTTACTTCCTCTAACGTTAAGTAATATTGGACGGTGAATGAATTGGGTGAAATGATGCTCAAATGAGTCCAGGGTCAAAGGAGCATACATTTATCCTACATTGGTCTTGAAGGATAAGGGAAACCCCCGGAAAAACCACATCCAGGTAACACACTCGTGACCTCTTGAACGTGAGGCAAACATGCTACCATCTACGCTAACGAAGTGGGCATGTGTGTGTGTGTGTGTGTGTGTGTGTGTGTGTGTGTGTGTGTGTGTGTGTGTAATTTACGTCCTCCAACGTTAGTTCATATCGGACGATAAATGGAATGGGTGAAATTATACTCAATTGAGCCCAGGGTCCAGAGAGCTAAGAGTTACCTGACATTCGCCTTTCAGGATAGGGGAAAAAGCGGGAAACAACCTTATCCAGGGAACTCACCCTAACCGAGATTCGAACTCCGGACCTCTTAAAGTTGAGGCAGACTGTCTACCATCTGCGCTACCGAGGCGGGCGTTTAAAAGAGTTTGATAATATATTTTGACCTTGAAGTTCCACACTGTCTCTGTGACATTGCAAGAAATAATTGAGTAGTAACGGCAATTAAAAGGACAGAAGAGTATTTCGCATGCAAACCAATAATAACTGATAATCCCAGGAATGGTTGATGGCAAAAGAATTATTTTGAACTGAGCTACACTTTGGTGTATCACGCTATTTTCTGCCCCTTAAGTTGCACCAGGATAACAAAATTATCCACAGTTCCTTACATATGCAGCTATTCACAGATAATGCAATATGTAGATTATATTTGTCTGTTAGTAGTACTTATGATATACACAATTTCCATCTACGTCATCATTATTTTTTAAAAAATAAAAAAATTCAAAAATGCTTCTGTGTGGGGGTAGTTTGGGATGGTAAGGATTATCTTGAAACTCTTCCTATTGCATTTTTGGAAATTTATCCAAGTAGGGTTTACATTTTTAGTTATAATTTTCACAGACACAAAAAGGCATAAAATATGTCTTTATTAACAATAGCATTTAAAACGTGTGTTTCTAATTAAATCTCGACATCGAAGTCTTTCTAACGGGACGCAAGAAATGCAAAAGTGTAAGAAACTCTGTCTTAAATACAGAGAGCGCCCTTCTTAAGTACAAGAATTACTTCCTTCTGAAGAGTATTTCATAAATTGCAGGTAATACACAATAAGAAGAAACGAAAGGCTTCTCCAAAGCTGATTCTGATTTTATTAAACGTAGCTAGTTAGTAATTGGAAAAAGAGAGACATTTCCATCAACTTTATTTACCCTCATAATATTGATTACCATCACCTCCGCGATAATTAAATACAGAGCTGTTATTTATGCAGCGCTGCTCGCAGTGCACTAAACAAACCTTCAGACGAGTAATCTAGCCTCGTTTGTACATTTGACTTCGCGTTGCTAATTAACTTCTAACACCGGTCGGGTGTAACTCTCTTTCCTGCTATACATCGTATACTTTGAGACTTATGGTACTCACCACCGAGCTAGATACGTCCTCGGTGTGGTGCTAGGTCAGCATACAGGAGATAGTGGTTTCCATTTCTGGGGGCCGCGTTTTTGACCAAGATTTTCGTGGCTTTCTTTTGTTAGAAAGGCGGATTAGGTTCAGGATTAGGATTATGATTAGAATTGCACTCCGGAGGGCATTTGGCAAATAGGCCACCATGCTGGATCCAATAAGCCTTTGCCCCCAAGCGGAGGAAGGATGAGGCGAGAGGAGACAAAGGGCGGCCGAACCAAGGGTCCATGACAGTGTAGAGAGCAGGATCCCTACAGTTTAATTTCATAGACAACGGTCACACTCCCCTACTGCGGGACGGAGAGCCCAGCAGCCGAGCCCCAAATGTCCCTGGTTGGCGGTCCAGAAATTGTCTCAGCAGAGACGCGGAGACCGGCAACCGAGCTACCGGAGGAGGAAGTAGTTTAGCTCAGAGCATATAATCCCGCCATGCACCGCCTAGACAGCAGCCGACACTTCTACCCTGAAAGAGACCACCAGATGAGAGATGACATGAAATTATAATGCAGATAAAATGGAGGGACAAGAAATTCGGGTAATGTAATTAACCTACCCAGCATTCGGCTAGCGACCCGGGAAACCCCCGATAAAAGCCATGGGTCAGGTAGGTCAACCACGGGAATCGAAACCGGGCCCCCCGAATTCTAGAGTTTAGAATGCTAGAATATTTATTTTTTATTTCTTCTCACTCCGCTTCTTCTTTCATTTTTGAGGTGGGATTAAATGCTATGTGGTGTTAACAGTACGGGGCAGATGCCCACTGGAAAGTTCTTCTAGACTCGCTAGAGGAAAGCCTTCTGTCAGTCACTTGACTTGGGTCGAGTCCTGCCGGTTCCGCCGGAGAGAAGTGTTTTCAGACCACCTGTGTGACCGATTCATCTAGGTTGAGAATAATAAGCACCAAAGGTCTCTTCTGAGTCGAGGTACGAGGGTCTCCTCTTCTTCCTCGACGTTGCTTTTTTCTGTTAATTTACGTCCTCCAACGTTGTCATATCGGACGTTCAATGCAACGAGTGAAATGATACTCAAATGAGCCTAGTGTCCATAGAGCTTGGAGTTAACCGACTTTAGTCATTGAGGATAAGGAAGATTCAAGGGGAAACCCTCATCCAACCGAGTGGGATGGCTCAGGGAGTTTTGTCTCTGGCTCGCATTCGGGAGGTTCGGGTTCAATTCCCATGAGCGACCTACTTAATCCATGGGTATTTTCGGGTGTTTTCCCGGGTCACCAGACAAATGCTGGGTAGGATAATTACATCTCCCGAATTTCCTGTCCCTCCATTTTCATCTCCATCGCCATTTCCTATCATCTGTCATCTGGTGGTCTCTTTTAGGGTAGAAAAGTCGGTGGGGTATCTCGGTGCCTTGAGTCGGCCGCCCTGTCTCCTCTCGCTTCATCCTTCCTTCCTGGGATGTCCCACTTGGGGCATCCAAACCACAAGTTTTTGTGCCGAATCCGCTTCGTAGTAATCCTACTCCTAAACCTATCCAGGTAACTCAAGTTGACCAATATTCGAACTCGGAACCTCTCGAACGTGAGGCATATACGCTAGCATCTACGGCACCAAGACGGGTTTTCTGGACGTAGTTGGAATTAATTGATATTTTAAGCAGTTGAATTTACAAAATAACTTGCACAACATTTTTTTTTCTTTAAAGTAATTACTTTAGTAAATTACAGTAAATGAGATGCTATCATAGTATTCCTGTTCTTGTTAGCATACTCAGTGTCAGCAGCTGTCTCACAGAAGTCACTATTCGCGCCTCATCAAATAGCAGTCATTATAAATCTTTCACTATTTAAAGATTAAGTACATTTGGATAAAGTTAAATGGTGTAAAATGATTATTTTATACTGTTCATACTGTAAAATATAATATATTAGAAAATTAAAAGATTAATCGAAATTCGCTTTTAGTTTTATTACGGCATTTCAACAAGCTGAATGGCCCAGACAGTAGCGTCTGGCGCACGTAATCGGGGATGCCGGATTCAATTCCACTTGTACTGCCATCTGGCGCTGTATGTTCGTGTTTTTCCCAGACTGTAGGCGAATACATGATTAAAGCATCAAATATAGTGTGGTTCCAGCTTTCTTTCAACGATGGAATAATTATGGCCCGTCGGTACGTCAACAATCTTGCAATTGTATGATATCTGCTGTTGTTGTTCAGCACACTCTTCATTTTAGCAAAGAGAAGTTCTCCACTTCATTTTCCAAACGATATGGAGTACTTCCAACTGATATCATCTATTCTGTATAAATTTTCTCTTAAATATTTGTTTTCACTTTCGGTATGCCGAAATACAACTGTCATCTTAACCATTAGCATCTACCCCATGAAGAATGCATTTTAACAGTAGGGGTGGTGCGACCTTAAAGATGACAGATTCACCCCACGTTCTGTAGATAACATGACGTAAATCGTTTAGTTAGGCGTGTTAATCTGCAGTAGATGAGTTAAAATATGTATTTCATGTATAGGACATGTCACATTAAGTTTTAAAATCTGAAACTTGATTCTACTAGTCTAGTTCGCGAAAACTGACCAAAGCCGGTTTTGCTCTTAAAAATAAATAAAAAATACTTATAATCTATAAAGGGCCCTATCAAGTACAAATTATAAAAATAATCTTTAAAATAGTTTAGTGTTTGCTCAAAATGTTATGAACCACGTACATTTTCAACGTAATAGCTTCCTAGCATCACGAGAAAAAATATGTAAAGTCATCGAAATTCGGGCTCTAATCCAAGCCAATGTTTCAATGTATCTATGTCACCATGACTTCTTACTCAGTTGTTAGGGAGAATATTGTTATTCACAAAGCACTGCTTTACGAACAATTAACAAACAATATTACAGTACTTCTAATTTACGTACTCCAACATCAAGTCATATCGGACGATGAATGAAATGGATGAAATGATGCTCAAATGAGCCCAGAGTCCATAAAGCTTAGAGTTACTAGACATTCGTCTTTAAGGATGAGGGAAAACACTGGAGAAAACCTTATCCAGGTAACTCAACCTCCTCGAGATTCGAACTCGGGACCTTTTAACGTGAGGCAGACAGGCTACCATCTACGCTAACGAGGAGGGCATCATCTATTATTTCCGGACACTATGACATATCTCAGTATGGCATTGACACCCATTTCTCTATCCTAAAATTGAGCAATTCAGTCCTGCATTGATCTAGAGTTAGCCAGCCGACAGCTAACACTGTTTTACGGCTGAGAGACAATATCACAAATTCCTCCTGGCCATTGCCATATCATAGTGGAAGATTAGTACGCACTATTACAGCCCTTTCTGTACTTAGTTGAGCAAATTAAGACGAGTTATTCTCAAGGGCCACAACAGAAGTCTCACACTATTGGCTGGATTACCGAGCGGGATGGCTCAGGCGGTTTCGTCTTTGGCCTGGGTTCGATTCCCGTGGCTGACCTACTTGACCCATAGGACTTTGCTGGGGTTCTCCCGGGCTGCTAGGTAAATGCTGGTTAGGTTAATTACATCCCTTGAATTTCCTGTCCTTCCATTGCATCTCCATTATCATTTCATAGGGTAGAAGTGTCGGTGGGAGTCTCGGCAGTGCATGGTGGGATGATATGCTTCGAGTGAAGCAATTCCTATTCCGGTAGGACGTTTGCCGATCTCCGAACCCAGGTCTCGTGTTGGAACAGCTTCCGAACCACAGTAGGGTGGGACATCCGTTATCCTGTCCTAGCCGGTGGAAATTTCTTTCTAATTGAAATGTAGGGAACCTGCCGTCTGCACTGTCGTGACTCCTTGGGACGGCCGCCTGTGTCTCCGAACTAATCCAGTTATCCAGTTATTTGTTGAACTTAGATTAATTTCTTATTTATCGTTCTGATCTACATACTATTTTTGTCCCAACTATTGCCTCATAACATGCACATTTGACATTTTCTGTTATCTATGCAGAATTTCAATGGGAAAAACGTGTTGGCATAAGAAAGAAATAATGGAAGTTAAACCTATCCTCGGATTAAATAGAAACATGACGTTTTTAGCTGTAACCACCAACTGAAAGTACTAACTAGAATGCGGCTCTGTGATTCAACTAATGGTAGACTGAAGGTTAGGTTTATCTCAGCACAGAATTCGACCAGCTAACGAATTTAGCTGGAATTGAATCCAGGCAGTTTCAAAACTTTCTCGTTTGTCAGCAACAGCTTTGCAGTTTCTGTGGTGGTGCAAACAAAGTATTGGAGAACGAATCCCTATAATGGGAATACTAGCAATTAAACTTTGTATAATGCATAATCAGCACTTGCAAATTACCTCATACAACTGAAAGGTCTTCTTCTTTTTATAGAGTAGTTGAATTTTTATTTTTCAAACTTGTTTTTTTTTTATTCCGTTTCTCACTGAGAATGATAATCGGGAATATCGAAGTTCATTTATCCACATCTTAGTATATTTTAGAAAATACAAAAACAATAGGTTCACTCTGAAAATCCATGTCTTCTTTTAAACGTTATGAACGAGAGTTAAGATACTGAAAAATATATTATTTGTTTAAAATAACATGTTGTGTGTGAAAATTATATAGATTAGAGTTTGAAGTCGGAGTAATGCTTGAACTTCGTGGTAAAGATTGAAAGTATTGTTTAAGAACTGGAGGTAGGCAGAGGGAAAGCGGGATCCCTAATGTTTCGAGGCTGAATATCCACTCGGAATAGCCCTTTGAGGAGTCTCACTCCAGTTACATAATAGACACGGATTATTTTCTGCAATAGTTGCTTACTTTAACTTGTGTTTGTGATTCTTGCCATGTGTTTTCTAGAATGTAGGCTGTAAGACTAATTAAATGTCAGCTTAAGGATTATACAGTTTTAAATTATTTTAAGTATTTGAGGCCACCTTGAACATTTTGGCGCAGCATGAATTAAAGAGAACGTATAATGAACATTGGAACATCTAACTATGGTAGTTCTAAGATAGAACGTGATTTCAAGTTTCTCAAGCCTAATTCCTCTTTCAAATTTAGTCGAATGTACGACGAATGTGCTGTAGTGAATGAGGAAGAAAATTGTGCATTAACTTAGTGGCTTATTTCCACATCCTTCTAATTTATTTTCATTCAGAAATAACTGCATCCATGCGTTTCCTAAGATCTGTTAAGGGATGTACAAGGGAAGATCAACTTAGAAATGAAGACATAAGAAATGAATTAAACATCAATTCTGTTTTATTAAAATTAATGGAATATAGAGAAAATTGGCTCGAACATTTAGGAAAATGACTCCAGAGGGAATCCCTAAACAAATAATGGAATATAAACCGAAAGGACGAAGGTCAATAGGACGACCTAGGAAACAATGGATCGATGTGAGACCGGAACAGGCTATAGCCTAATCCATGGAGGTAGAAGAAGAAGAAGAAGAAGAAGAAGAAGAAGAAGAAGAAGAAGAGCTGCATCCCCGTGAGGAAGGATGAGGTGAGAGGAGACAGAGGATGGCCGACCCAAGGTATTAGAACAGCGCCGAGCCACCATGCGACTCTTCTACCGTAAAAGTGTACACCAAATGAAAGGTGGTGTGAAATGATAATGGAGATGAAATGGAGGCACAGGAAATTCAGGGGATGTAACTAACCTATGCAGCATTCACCTGGTGATCAGGGAAAAGCCCCAAAAAGACCCAGGGGTCAGGTAGGTCGGCCACAGGAATTGAACCCGCCCACCTGAATGCGGAGGATAGGTAAACAGATTCCATCATTAGTTGTTTACAATTCTTTAAGCGGTAATTTGAGTCCCATGCGGTTTATTGAGTCCAGTATGGCTGGCTTGTTTTACACCTCACACCCAAGCATTTACAACTTCGTTGACGTTTCGAGCACATGCTAAAATTAACTAATAACGATATACGGAGATTTGACTATATGAAATGTGTTTCTTTTAAATTTTTACCTATGTGACAAAACAATTGCGAGTTCCGCATACGAACGATTTTAACATGAAAAAATATATTACCACACCTATCTGTTAAATCGTTGCGCAGTCCCAAGTCTGCAAAAAGTGGGAGGGGAAATTTTGTCACAAATAAGAATCAAAGGATTGAATTTAACTGCCTTGAAATTTTAGGGGGGACTCAATTTACCTAACTTAAAATTTCATTAGCGACTCAGTTTACCTTATAATTTTCAATACGGTTTCAAATGACAGAAATAAGATCGAATAAAGTGCAAATGGTTAATACTATGAAATATTCATAATAACAGGTGCAGTTTTGATCTCAGTATGAAATAAATGAATAGGTGATAATAATTTAAATTGACTATGAAATTTTAATTGGATATAAAGAATATAATAATAAAAACAATAATAACAACAACAACAACAATAATAATAATAATAATAATAATAATAATAATAATAATAATAATAATAATAATAATAATAATAATAATAATAATAATAATAATAATAATAATAATAATAATAATAATAATAATAATAATAATAATAATAATAATAATAATAATAATAATAATAATAATAATAATAATAATAATAATAATAATAATAATAATAATAATAATAATAATAATAATAATAATAATAATAATAATAATAATAATAATAATAATAATAATAATAATAATAATAATAATAATAATAATAATAATAATAATAATAATAATAATAATAATAATAATAATAATAATAATAATAATAATAATAATAATAATAATAATAATAATAATAATAATAATAATAATAATAATAATAATAATAATAATAATAATAATAATAATAATAATAATAATAATAATAATAATAATAATAATAATAATAATAATAATAATAATAATAATAATAATAATAATAATAATAATAATAATAATAATAATAATAATAATAATAATAATAATAATAATAATAATAATAATAATAATAATAATAATAATAATAATAATAATAATAATAATAATAATAATAATAATAATAATAATAATAATAATAATAATAATAATAATAATAATAATAATAATAATAATAATAATAATAATAATAATAATAATAATAATAATAATAATAATAATAATAATAATAATAATAATAATAATAATAATAATAATAATAATAATAATAATAATAATAATAATAATAATAATAATAATAATAATAATAATAATAATAATAATAATAATAATAATAATAATAATAATAATAATAATAATAATAATAATAATAATAATAATAATAATAATAATCCTTATCATCATGATCATCAACATTATTATTATTATTATTATTATTATTATTATTATTATTATTATTATTATTATTATTATTATTATTATTATTATTATTATTATTATTATTATTATTATTATTATTATTATTATTATTATTATTATTATTATTATTATTATTATTATTATTATTATTATTATTATTATTATTATTATTATTATTATTATTATTATTATTATTATTATTATTATTATTATTATTATTATTATTATTATTATTATTATTATTATTATTATTATTATTATTATTATTATTATTATTATTATTATTATTATTATTATTATTATTATTATTATTATTATTATTATTATTATTATTATTATTATTATTATTATTATTATTATTATCATTATTATTATAACGCTACAATGATATATATTTCAGTAATTATGGTAGGTAGAGGGAAAGAAAGTTATTCCTCAAAGGGTAGAAGGAGATAATCTAGAAGAGGGAAAAACCTAATCACACACATAATCCACTAGCTTCCGTTCAAGTAAATTATGACGTAATAATCAGGGAAATGTTCCTCTTAGACAACAGGGAGCATATTTGCTCGGAACTGAGTGTTTACGGGCAGTCCCTAGAGTTAAAAAGAAATGCTGTTTCAAAAGAAGCCCAGACATAAATTTCACACCGGCGACGTGTTTTAGGTGGGTTTGCTTCACTAAGATCGCTGGCCTATATCTCCAGACAGTGACAGTTTTCGACTCAATGAAGGTGGAGGTATATATCTATTTCAGTAATGGTATCTCTTTATCCCAAGATACATCATCCCTCCTGGCATGTACATACATCTAATTTCAGACTTCGTTGAACACGAGGAAGGAATTTAACGATCATCTCCTACCTGAGCTGAGCATCCTACTTGGTTTGAAAGACCGCGTTTCTTCACTAAGTCGAGTGTTCTCGCAGCATCAACCTCTACAGCTATACTTCTCGTACCGATTAGCAAACAAACAAGCAAACAAATAAACACACATGTTTATTTGCATTTCCTACTTAAAGTTGTCTGGCCCTAAACTTCATCTTCGGGTTACTAGCACAGCAATTTATAATAGGTCCACAGAAAAAAAAGCAACCACAATTTTCGTCTTATAGATTGATTTAAACTCCGAAAAAGCAAGGGAATAACGGTAGTTTAGCATGACTTAACATTATTGTTTTACTAATGTCTGTAATTGTTGACATCGCTGGCTAAGCGGGGTGAAATCAAGAGGGATGAGTCCGGAACGATGAACGATGTTCGTATTCAGAGGCCATGGGTTCCACGGCTGCGGCCGGCCGCCTTGTCTATGGGTTTTACGCAGATTTCTGTTTTTAAATGGAAATACTGGGGCAATTTCTCTTCTACTAGAGTTCCTTTTCCCCCATTTACTATCAAATTTCGCTTTTCCTTTCACGTTTCGTATGGGAAGAGGACCCCTCCCCCTTAAATGGATCAAGTTCTCTCCGGTAACACCAGATGATCAGGTTCATTATTTAAGGTTGTTTTCGTGCCATACCGATTGATGGCAATTTGAACTTAAGAGGAACTTAACTCCGAATCGATAAGGTTGATTTGTGGTTGACCGCTACACAAAGCTATCAGCCTTTAAGGTAACTGACCTAAGGACTGAGAAGGTTAACTTCACGTACAACGCTGACAGCAATCGTCTTATGGCCAGTAGCTTTTTTATAAGCTCTTTCATGTTCTGAAACCTAAATACTCTTAGAAAATAATTCCTGCTGAGCAAATTAAAGACAATTTTTTAAATTACGAGCTATTTTTACTTGAAAACCTGGAGTTTAAATTCTATAGAAGAACTAGTTGTACATGAAATTAACTACAAAAGAAGAGGGTTTGATTGATGCCTTCGGCTTTATCTCTCATTCTTATACGTGAATGTAAATTAACATGTTCTTTAGTACTAAAGGAACGTTGACATAGGCAAGCCTCGTATTCATGGTAGCATCTAGTAATTTGTTTAGATTATCTTCTAAAGTTTAAACATTTCTAGAATACACATTTAATGCAAGATTAGTATAAAGATACTGTCACCCAATTATTGGAAGGCACGACCAACTGACAGCTGAGTGGGGGACAGGAGCCATTCAGGCCACACCCACCTATTTATCTAGTGTTACTAACTGAGGGGATGGTTAGGAAACTGTCACTGGTCACTGGCCACCTCTTTCCCCTCCCCCTGACGTCTGGAACAGTCGGGATATTTCATCTAAACCGGAACCTTCTAGATTGGTCAGTTGGTCTTATATAAGCGACGCGCCGGGCTGGAGGAGAGTTCAGTTCTTTGAGAGCAACCATGAGGAGCGCCGTGCTAGCGAACGGACTGCAAAACTGTGTACGTGTATCAGAGGAGTTGTACGTAATAGTGAGTGTGGAGTGGACCTGTGACTGATGAACTGGTGGATTGTAATTGTGTGCGCTACGTAATTCTATGTCATCGGCAGGTGTTCTAACTGTAATTCGGTGGAAATAAAGAACATTTTGAGTTTGTGCAATTGGAATTTTAATTTCAGGAACCCACAAAGTCACTGTGCTGAGACTGCAGATTATAATATATTTATTTATTCTCGCTTCTGTATCATGTCGTAGAAAGAAGAAATAAATATATAAATTAATCGTTCTTCCACACTAGCCGTGTGCAGGCTAAGGTTTGAATAGATAGAATCAGACAGAAAAATTCAGTGGCATAGTCGCAATTTGAAGCACAGATACCTGGTTGCTCTTAACCATTGAGCTGTCATGGCTACATGCCATGGTATGACGTATGACGTATGACCTTAAACTCTTCAACTGACTCGTATGGTTCCCGATAAACCACTAGATGCTCTCATATGCCTATGAGATACGCGCCGTTTTGTGGAGAGTTATTATTGTAAATACTTAAGTCCCAGGCTTCATAGTTAAACCACTATTATTAGGTTAACTGATAAAAATTAATTGTTCTTCCACACTGACCCTGTGTAGGCTAAGGTTTGGATAGGTTGAGTCAGACTGAACTATAATGCTTAGTGCTTTAGTTTAGTGATTTCCGTATATAATTTGGAGCTTTTTTTCTCTATTCCTAGCAATAGAGTTTGAATATTGATCAACTCTATTGCATTTGTTTAGCTTAACCGAATTTATGTATCTTTACTTATTATTCAATGGAGGTCGGTATAGAGCCAACTGTTACTACTACTCAAGTCCTGGGAGGGAAGCGGTGCAATGCTGGGGATATTGTTTTAGGAATGCAGATATTTCAATAACGGGTACTGGAATTTCGGGAGGGAAGAGTGCAATAGTGGGATAGGAGTTTTGGAACGGAAACAGTACACTACCGAGGACTGAAGATATGGAAGGGGATCGATGAAATACATGCAGAGGAGACTCGGGAAGAAAGCTGTGCGGTATCGGGTTCTCAATTCTCGAGACTAAAGTAGTGCTATAGCGGGAACTGGAGTCTCAGGATAGAAGCTAGGTAGTACTTGGTTTTGAAGTCTCTGGTGGAAAGCGTTGCAATATTGAGGACTGGAGTCTCGGGAGCGGCGCTACGCAGTAGCGGGTTCGAAGTCTCTGTTAGAAGCCTCACGAAGGTGGGGACTGGAGTCTAGGAAAGAAGCTGCGCAGTACCAGGATCTAAAGTCTCTGGAGGGAGGCGTTGCATTTACGAGGGAATTTTGGAAGTGAAATGATACAATACTTAGAACAGGAGTATTGGAGGGAAGGTAGGTCAATACTGGATACATGTGTTTTGGAAGGTAGGTGGTGTATTACCAGGGACAGAAATATTGGAAAGAAGGTGGTGAATTACCGGGGACAAGAGTATTGCAAGGGAAGTGGCCAATTACTGCGGACAGAAGGTTTGGGATGGTAGTGGTGCATTATCGGGGAGAAGTTTTGATATGGTAGTGATCCCTTACCTAGGATAGGAGTATTGGAAGGAAAGTGGTGCATTACCGGGGATAGAAGTTTTGGGATGGTAGTGCTGCTTTACCGGGGAGAGCAACAGTTGAAGGGAAGTGGTGCATTGACTGGGACAGGAGTTTTGGAAGGGAAGTATGTTGTGCATTGCCGTGGGCAGTAGTATTATCGGGAAGGTCATACAATACGTAGGTGCACTAGTTTTGGGGAAATGCTACATTACCGTGGAAGGAGTTTTGGAAGTGAAGTGCTGCAATACCGGAGACCGCAGTTTTGGCAGGGGTGCAGGGTAATACTACGGAATGATGTTTTGGAGGGCTGCTATACACTTACGAGGACTACAATGTCGATAGGAAGGCTGTGCAGTCCTGTGGAAAGAGGCTTTGGAAGGTAAACGGGAGATGACCGGGGACAGACTTTTTGAGGGAAAAGGTTCAGTGTGGGGAACAGGAGTTTCGGGAGGAAAGCTGACTAGTAATGCCTTCATAAATATTTGGAGGGAACTGTTGCAAAAGCGGCGACTGGATTCCCATTAGGGTTGCTATATGATACCGTCGTCTGAAGTCTGAAGAAAAGTAAAGCATTAGAGGGGACTGGGACCACGGGAGGGAGGCAGAGCAATACCAGGGGTATAGGGTCTCGGAAGGGAGTTTTGCAATAGTGGAGACTGACATCTCGTGAGGGAACCAGTGTGGTACCGGTTAATGGAATCCACGGAAAGTAATGGTGCAAAAGCAGACTGGTGTCTCAGGAGGTACTATATGAAAACGTGTCGGTAATCTCGGAGGGATGTATGGCGCAACCTAGATGTCTTTAAAGGCACAATTCCCTTGTATTGGCACTTATCCTTCTGAGCTTTCCTATTGCCATTCGATCTGACTTATCTTCTGTGTGTCTCCTTTCTTCTTCGATAATACTTTGCTCTTCGTTAATTTTGGCATGGAATTTCTGTGTTTTAATTTCCTCTATTGTGCTACTGTTTGTTTCCTCCAGATCTGTGGATGTAAAATACATATAAATACTTCGACATGTTTGTGAAATTAAATAATTTAATTGGTCAGAAGATTTAGACCCACTCTAACAAAAAATATATTGAAATAATTAAAGGAGAGAAATGGCATTATCGATTATTAGAAATATATACGAATATATTTTGAAAATTATGTCAGCAAAGAAAATAATTTTGTAGTAAAACAACACTAATTTAATGTTCTTGTACCCTTACTTCTTAATTGCAATTTAGAGAAACTTTCATCTTTAAATATATTTTTATATGTAGCCTCTTATTGCAATACTCATATGTCATTTCAAATACAAGGGTATTCATTTATCTGAAACCTTTGAAGAGATCTGCTATTTATTGGATTCATTAACACCACAAACCAGTATGAAGGTCTCCTCCCCAGTTAGTGGTGTAGTAGTTTTTGTTACGTAGAAAAAAGTAAATTTTTTCTACTTCAACGAAGCTTAAGTTTGGATTTGTAAACAATGTTATATCCAGCTCATAGATTTATCAAAGTTTAATACGTTATTTTGAGCTGTTTATTCTTAAACTATAAGCTTGGCTAATAGCTTCTTAAGTAAGACTCGCATCCCAGTTGAAAGGATTTGGTGTATAGAAATAAGTTTCATGATCTTAGATCACACATATACTTATAAAATGAGATAAAACGAAAGCAAAAGATAGATATTTCTTAATCTATCGCCGAAAAGAGAAATTGATCGTACGTTTCTGCAATAGAGTCAGTTTTCCGCAGATAGGTAGGTTACGCATTTGTGGGAGTGAAACACACTACAGGCAAAAACACACAAGGGTGAGAACAGTGCTGGAGAACCTCTACTTTTTCACACAAAAAGCACACGAAGACATTAATGTCTTTATTAAGCACCAAGAAAGCACATGGAGTAGAGTATCAGCACAAATTCCAGTAGGCTGCTGATACATGTTCTGTCACTGGAGCGTAAACTACTTGGTGCCAAATTCCTGTATCAGCTGTCTGTGTGTGGAATGGTAGAGCAAATTAGGGTTCAATCAAATAAAACCGCTTATTACATTATGTTGTCTTATTATATAGGTCCATAGACATCACAGATCCTTAATAGTACGTTCAGTTTGGGAAACTGTTAGCATTAAACATATCCTTTATCTGATAGGGTAGAACTTGTGCCACTAGACTTCTTACAGTACATACATAACTAGAAGTAGTAATGCTATTAGAACACGGCTGAAATAAATCAAGTTTTGTTATTAGAATTACAGTAAGAAGCATTGGATCAACCGTTATATATTAGACACTTGTGTATCCCTGTTTGCTTGTGACTATGTTATTGAATATAACAATAGGTCTACAATAATAGACACTGAAAAATAAAAGTGAAACCAAATAAACTATGACAATAATAAAGGCTACGCTGAAAATAAATTTGGGCTACAAGACTAATTGTAAACTACGTACACATTAATTGGCTTCATAGCTCACCAGGCCTCACTTTTATATAGCCACTGGACTATGCGATTCCAGTACGTTCGATAGAAAGCCATCGTTAAATACTTCACGAAATATTGCAAACTAATATTGCATGAGACAACACACACTTAGCTATGTAGAACTTGTGGCACGAATGGCTATAGTTATTAATTTTACTGTGTTGTGTCATAGAGGCTCTACGACAAGTATTTGATTTACAAATTAAGATCGCCAGGTCATTATGAGTAAAAAGGCAGAAATGAAACATCGCATTAATCAATAAAACTAACGACTTTGTAGATCTTATATCATCAACATCCGTGGTAAAACGCTGTCTCATAAACTAGAGGGGCAAACATATATTTCCTTAATTGTTTTTCTTGAAAATATATTAGTGAATTCGGAAATTAGTCGTTTTACTAAATACCTGTTGTCCTGCAAGGGCCTCAAGGTATAAACAATGATAATGAAAAAAAAAGATTTCTCGGTGTGAAAATTGATGCTGAACGAAATTACTATCTAGTAACGCTTGCATTGAGCACGTCCAATATACAATTTTTTGTTGTTGTAATTTTACGTCCTCCGACGTTAAGTCATATCGGAGGGACGGTGAATGAAATGGGTGAAATGATGCTCAAATGTGTCCAGGTTCCATGGAGTTTAGAGTTACCCGACATTCGTCTGTAAGGATAAGGGAAAACCCCGGAAAAAACTTATCCAGGTAACTCACCATAACCGAGATTCGAATTCGGGAGCTCTTGAACGTGAGGCGGACATGTCACCATCTACGCTACCGAGGCGGGCTCCAATGTACAATTTGTGTTGTCTGGGCACTGTCAGGTTGTTTTTATTCGAGTTTTTCTTGTTGTAAGACCTGAAGCTTTCACGGCGAGCGTTATTAATAAAGGATTCGCGGGTGATCAGCCGTGTCAGGTTTATGAATGTCGAGCTTTCGTCCATTGAGTATACAATGGCCGAAAGCTCGACATTCATAAACCTGACACAAGTTTTTCTTGGTTGGTAGAGAAATGTTGAAGTAAATTATTCCATGCCACGAATTCTCCTGAGTTCCATTCCTCGTTCCATTCCTCATCAGGCGAGTGGACCGCGGACAAGGCCTATTTTTGTGGAACAGTTTGCTTCGCTGTGTTGTGTCGGAGAACCTTCTGAGTGACCTGCCCGTAAGGAGAGGTACGCCTATATATGGTCACATCGCCGTCAGGATATATTTGGCAAAGCAGTCCCAGAAGTAGAGGCTCACAATGTCTTTCTCTTCAACCCTTCCTCCTAGATGTTTATATATATGCTAAATTCCTCCTCCACCTCCTAATAGCTTCATGCATGATCGAATGGTATTTTTACACCAAACAATGTTTTCTAATGCTTGCTTTATGCCGATAAGTTATATTCAGATAATTATATTCAAGAGTATCGCTCTCACGCACTCTTTCTTACGGACATCTTTGCCAATTTTTACAAAGTCTTCCAAATTTGTTTATGTAGCTTTTTGAGATCAAATGTTAGGAACTGCGACTCCAGAGTGGCGCTTCTTAATTAGAAATTCTTCTTTATACAACACTAAATGACACAAACCTCCGATGACGACCTAATTTCCCAATGGAGTTTCCAACCAAGTGGTCAAAGTTCCAACGTCTTGTACCATGTTTGTCTTCAAGGGAACTTAACTGATGCAAGCCTGCGAGACATTGGAATTACCCTCGATGACCTGGCTGGAATCTGGAGAGAAATATGTGGAAATATTTGTCAGGAAAGCTGCAGGTCTACCTTGACTTTGTTTATTTCTGATTTACACCCTCTATTCCAGTATCACACTGTTCAATATTCCCCGTTAGTATTGTGATATGGTGAATTGTGAATCAGAGATACACTACTACAGCAGCTTTCAATTGAAGTTCAATGTACTTTTAGTAATAAAAAATGAACTTGTTGAAGTTGTCATATTTCACAATTATGGTCCTGAATGCTAATTCTTGATTCGGTTGTACAGGCCCACGCATCTTATCAGTCTAATGAATATGAATTAACAAATCTGGCTGCTTTTTAATTTTCGCGGTAGCAATCACGGTCCCCACAATGAGATTCGCTTCTATGTTCACCGGAAACGGGCGATTTCATCTTTCGCACTTCGAAGAAATCCACAATCATGAGCGAGATCAATGCATTCTGATAACATCAATGTAAACCCAAACGGCCTACACGTTCTTACATTGGGGCTATAAATTTGCAACTTCATTGCAAGCCAAATATATTTGTGGACATTCTATAACATCACAGAGAAACTTTTGCTCATTTTTCCGACAGCCTATATGTATAGCAAAAGTATATTTTTGTTATCCTACTATGCAATAAAATGAAAAAAGTGTTTATATGGATGATCTAATAGGTAATTAAACAAGTTACAGCTTAATATAATCTAAAACAGATGCTTAAATTATAGAAAGGTGTGACCTCTCCTAATAATATAACTGAGAACGTTAATTTTAAATCGTATGTGGCACATGTACAACGTAGTTGAGATAGCTAACTTGAAATCAGGTCAAAGTTATTTATAGTTGGTGTTCTCTGAAGCTTTGTATAAAAATGCTGCTGTATGCAAAATCATTTAAATAAATGTTATGATTAAACATATTTATAATTACAAACATTTATAAAAGGTAGAGTTTCTATGGACTATATAGAAATCACTATCTTGACCTTCGATCCTAGTGTAAGATTCATAGTCTCTATTGATTCCTTGTCTCATTTCTGATATATGAGCAACTGTCTAGTCATCTTGCAGCCACTCTGCATATATTTTGGTATCATGTTTTAGAATTTTTGTTTCTACCAGCATTGGTATGTGCTGAAAGTGTTGCTGAAAAACCGGTGTTTCCTTCTCTCTCACTCTCGCTCTCTTGCAGTGAACACATTAATTCTGACAAAAGCATAAACTATATATTTTATACGTCTGATCCCAATTGTTTTCCAAATGTGACAATTTGAAGAATAATCTTGAAGTGCAATCTTCTTCCTTGACTGGTTTTCCGACCCTAGCTTCTCTTCCCAAAGCTAAGCTTGAGCAGGACTCCACATTCTATACGGGGAAGAGGTTTTGAAGGAAACGCAATTTGCTTTTAACTAGATGCGGTACGTACCCAAAGATTAATTTCAGCGTGTTCCTTCTGCTCCAAAGGTAGAGAGGCAGCTTACACAACAGAGCCTCTCCGAGAAATCTCCTGCAATTTACAAGGAACAACGGATCCAAATTCCAGGGCGCAATGACAGCAGCAAAATTCCTCACGGAAGGAAAGGATTTCATTATTAAAGAACTCTTTGACGGAATGGCTGTGAAGAAGAGAGGGATTCAGCGTGGAATGCATATCGAAAGTTTCTTGAAATGTTTGGTCTTCCGACTTTTACTTGCTCGTCAAAGTTGTAGATGACACCAAATTAAACCAAATAATAAACGTGTCATGTCCTGGGTAGAGACAGTATAAAAGAAGAAAGTTACTCCGAAATTAATGATGTGAACAGAAATACTAGGCTGATTATCCAGTTTCTATGTACAAAATGCATTAGTCTTTGAGTGAGCAATAGGCCACTAAAGACTTATATGTACACTTATAATATATGAACACTTACATGTACCTGAACCTGAAATAAGCTCGCAAATATCCGCTAAATCCAATAGGATCTCTGTATGGGGCGACCGGTTTATAAGTACAGTTTAAAAGTAACTATTTATTTGCACTTAATATTTCTTACGAACAATATGCAAAAATTTCCCCAGTAATACATTTTTCTAACGTTGCTGCTACCATACAGCAATTATTATTTGAAACATTTCAGGCGTGTAAAACACCCTGTTCATTACTGGAGCAGGGCTCTCCTGCTAATATGCGGAAGAGTTAGGACAATCAACGCTGCAGCGGAAGAAAGGTCGCTCACAAACTATTAGTTTTTAAAACCCTTTAGGAGTAGAAATTAATTGTTCTTTCACACTAGCTGTGTGTAGGATGCACTATGAAAGGGTAGAGCCAGACTGAAAAATTGAATGCCATAGCCGGGATTTGAACCACGGATCTTCTGCTCTATGTCCAGCCGCTCTAACCAATTGAGCTACTATGGCCAACGTGCCGACATGACATTAACCTCTCCAACTGCCTCGTGTTTTTCCCGGTAAACCACTTAGGAGTTCTCGTAAACACATGAGACATCTACCTTAATGGCGACTTACTATGCTGTAAGTACTTTAAGACCCAGACTTTATAGTTCGGACCACTATTAGGTACAATTAATAGAAATTAATTGTTCATTCACACTAGCCGTGTGTAGGACGCACTATGCTGGACGGACGGACGGACGGACGGACGGACGGACGGACTATTTTTAGTCCGGCTCTACCCTTTTATAGTGCGTCCTACACACGGCTAGTGTGAAGGAACAATTAATTTCCATTAATTGTACCTAATATTGGTCCGAACTATAAAGCCCGGGCCTTAAAGTACTTACAGCATGGCAAGTCGCCATTAAGGTAGATGTCTCATGTGTTTATGAAAACTCCTAAGTCGTTTACCGGGAGAAACACGAGTCAGTTGGAGAATTTAATGTCATGTCGGCACGTTGGCCATAAGAGCTCAATTGGTTAGAGCGGCTGGACGGAGACCAGAAGATCCGTGGTTCAAATCGCGGCTATGGCATTCAATTTTTTCAGTCCTTTGGGAGTAGTTAAATGTTCTGCTGCATAAGCTCAAAATGTGATTTTAGCAATATCTTGTATAAAAATTGTTAAATGTTTTCTGCGAGTAAACACACATTATGAGGAACCAATTTCGCTACCGGCTTTAAGCTTTGATGTCCATGAAGGGAGGAGAAGTAAGGGAATGACCTGAAACATTGAGAGTACTGTTCTCCAGGCCCTAGAAGAACCTAGAAGGACCATCACGTCCGGCTATGATGTCTTACTTATCAAAGAAGCTCTCCAATGTAAGATATATTGGTTCCTACAATAATTACAAGTGGATTATATAATATATCTAAAAACGACAAACGGCGTCTCTCCTGTTTACCTCATGTCACACAAATCTGATGTTTTTCAGGGACGTCAACTAGAACTGGGTGAGTAACTGACAAGGCACTCCTTTGATAAGTGGCACTGAGACAAACGTAAATGACAAGGACAAGTTAAAGGTGCACTGTGATAGTTGTCACAATGGAGATAATTTAAAATCATTATACTTAATTGGAATTTGAAGGCTATTCTAGGATGCATAGGAAAACTTTACAGTAAAGCCCGCCACCTAAGCCTCTCCAGGTTTTTGAGTGACTTTAGGAAGACTGACCAATGAAATACCTCACCCCAAGTGAGAGAGAGAGTGAGAGAGAGAGAGATAGGGAGAGGCATTACAAAGTGCATACAAAATCCTGGTAACAGGAGAATAGAACGTGTAGCCAATTTCATAAAATGGAAGGAAAGGAAAACATAAGTAGAGTGTTTCGTGCTGCTCCGCACACGGCACCGAAAGTGTTAGCCACTTAGGGTAAAGGGAAAGGCAGTAGCACGTGGAGTGATACATGTCAGCGGGACAAGTTTATTTGAAACAAAGCCTTAGAAAGATTTCAGTCTGATTTCTTATTTTAGAAGAATGAATGGCTGTCAGAAGCGAACTTTACTTCATATTTTAGGAAGATTTGCAGTGGCAATATAGAAGCTAAACATTAACGTTATATTTACAGACATATGCTTTATCTATGAAACAATTTTTAAAACCTACTCATCACATAGTTAAGGAAAACTGAATGAAAATAGTGACTTCATATTAAAGCCTGCATATTTTACTCTGATTTCTTTCCTCTTATTAGCTAGGAAGTTCGTACATATTTCCTTAAGCCGTGTAAGAGCGGCCAGGCCTGGCTATACAACGCAGCGCCACTAGCAAGGGCAAGGTTCATCGTAGAATGCAACTCATTACTGCGAAACAGGTGTAAGTTCATGGCACAGAGCACGTTGGTAGGAAGGAAGACATTCGAATAAAATCTTGGTTGTGCATCAAAGATGAGCAACTGGATTTGCTGTACAGCCATTGTATGTTTTCTAGAAGCGTACTTATTCATGACCTTATCTACTTCATTATTTACATTTATATTTCAGTGAGATACTTAAAAACATGGGAAAAAAGAGAAGCCAGATCGAGAAACTAAATAAGCTGAAATCATAAACGAATTTGCAACAGCTTATCAATCAAGTAAATCTTGTTTTACGGGACATAGAATGAAATTTTCATTTGAAAGTTTTCAGAGGTAAATTATTGCTTTTAATAATACGGCAGCAGATGAGTGAATATGTAGTAAGATTCCTGCTTTCTCATTTTGTTTGGCAAGTGTCCTTAGATATTTAAGAAATTAATGTTATTATTTGGATATTCTTTTACATTCGACCAGGAAATGTTACAATCCGCGTTCTAATTTCTTGGGTGTTGCAACAATGTGAATATTTAAATAATGAGATCAGCCAGAGACAAAATCTTATCTACTATATAAGAATTTGTATGTTGTATATTATGACCTAAATAGTTATGCGTTTACGAATGTCTCATGAGTATTTTTTTTCTCTGGGCAACCGGTTTCAATGCCTCTCCACTGTGAGCTACTTATCTATGACTTGCTTGGATGCCGGGCGACGGTCGGTTGCAACCTGCATAGAGAACGGCGAGCGCAAAGAACTTCCTAGCTCTGCTAATAACTTACGCTGTTAGTGGTTAGTAATAGTTTACCTATAGAAGGTGATATCAATGAGTTCGCAAGTTCCTTACGTGGCCCCTAGTCAGCTTCTAATTTCTGCAATCCTTATTTACTGGCCGCCTTTTATATCTCGAGAGTTTTATTTTATCGCGGATTAAGCAAACCACTTAACTGAGGAATATTAATGTTGCCATTATCACATTTGGCGCAGATCTGCACATCATTATATAGTGTCATTATGTCGAGTGCAAGTAAATTTCTCACTTAATCACCTTCTTGTTTTCTGTTTTTTAAGAAACTTGAAAAGCTAAAAATGCAGTTCCAGTTCTGTTTTGAACTGACTTATAAGGAACGTAATTCATTAATTTTTAAAGTCTGTCCCGTTCAGCAGTTAGATATCCTTCTAATAAATGTAATAAAGCTATATCATCATCGTCGTCGTCGTCATCGTCATCGTCATCGTCATCGTCATCGTCATCGTCATCGTCATCGTCATCGTCATCGTCATCGTCATCGTCATCATCATCATCATCATCATCATCATCATCATCATTAATATTACTGAGAACTTCAGAATTATATTTAATAATTAGTAATTTTTAATATTCTTTAAAACAGTAATTCATCTATTTCAGCGGACACATTGCAAAAGCTGTCACAATATATTTTTGCTTCCTTCCGTTATGTATTGGAGTTTGTTATACCTCAGTATAACAAACTATTTCTTACACAAATCTGCCACAACATATATTTTAGAAAAAAATGTTAAGATTAAATTATTCTTTTGTATAGGACGTTTACTTGGAGGAGGATAACAGACATCACTTCTAAAATCTGCAGTTGCATATGTTCTAGAATATGAGTCCAGGAGGAGAAGAGATCTCATAAATTTTGATTAACTTCCTCAAACAGGAATTGTTCCTGGTTCCAGCCATAACCGAACTCCTTTTGGCCACCCTGCCGTTCTGGAGACCAAAGCTATTGATTCTGAGATTAATTTCCGATTCACTAAATCTAATTTATGGAATGAAATAAAATCACGTTAAACAACTTAGAACTACATGGGATATTTCTATTGTGCGAAATAAAAGAATTTCCCTTTTTAAAACAAATTGTTTTAGAATATTGCACTTATGAATTTCAAATTATAAATGTTCAGCAACAGTGTTTAAAAATAGGTTCTACAAATTATCTAGTTCTAGCTTTCATGAATAGGGCTCAGTACGCACAATGCAAATGTTACAATAAGAAAGTAATTCCACTTAATAAGTGAAATAGTTGTAGTCCATAAACAAATGCTACATAGAACTAAGATGGAGTCCATTAAATCAGTTTATCACAGACTAACCCGCAAAAAAAATTAGCGATACACGGGGTAAAAATCAAGAATTAACCTACAGGAACCTCTCACAGGGCTTTTCTGTTATATTTATCTGATTCCAGAATAAAATTTATTAGTGTATATTTTGTGTAGCGGTACACGTTGATAAGCATTAGAGTTAAAAAGAAGAAAGAATTACAAACTAAGCTTCGGAAGAATAAAGTGATTGATAAGCGCATGGGACATTGCTACATTAGAAGAGCGATAGAAGTCAACATAGGTGCTAGATACACTTTATAAAATTGGATAGATTCAGTAGACTGAGCGAAACTCAGAATTGTCTTCTGTTCGTTTTGTTTATAAGTACTTACCTTTCAACTACTCTAAATCTTTGCTATAAAACAGCTGCAAACTCAAGATTGATCCACTACTTCTCCTTGATTTGTATGGGTAACAGGTGTGACAAAATAGTTCACAAACTACATTCTCAGTTCAAGTTACTAGTAAACTTGGTTTATGTGCCAAGGATTTTACGGCATTTCAGTTCACCTAACTTTTGGTTCGTGTACTCCACGGCCAAAAAAACCCGCCTCGGTAGCGTAGATGGTTGCATGTCTGCCTCACGTTCAAGAGGTTCCGAGTTCGAATCTCGGTCAGAGTGAGTAACCTAGATAAGGTTTTTTCCGAGGGTTTCCCTTATCCTGAAAGACGAATGTCGGGTGACTCTAAGCTCCATGGACCATGGACACATTGAGCATCATTTCACCCTTTTCGTTCATCGTCCGATATGACTAAACGAGACAGATTGTGCAGAGCGGAGATAAAAGCTTGCCGAAACAGTGAAAGAGACAGATAGATGACTGGAAGGTTCGCTTTCTTGATTGTTAAAGAACGTTCCACAAGTGCCACTGCTGTCAACGCGGGGGACAGATGTAACTGAACTTGATAATTGTGTGCGTGCAACAATGACTTGAAAGTGAATTCTTTTGTTTATTTACGTGTGCAGAAGCCACGAGAGCCTGTGATGCTGTATGTGACATCAAGTTGCTGCAAAGTGGTGTACAAACAGTGTCTTTCTACGGAAATAAAGAGCATTTTGAATTTCTGCAAACTTGGCATTTAATTTTACGATCCCACAAAGTCTGGTTTTAAACGATTCAACAAATCTAGGCGTATAAAAGATTTCTGAGAGCTGGTTTCAATTTTGAATTAAGAGAGTTTACAAATTAATGCTTCTTTTTCAAAAAATTTAAAATATGTTTTAAATGGTAAAGTAATAATTCGAAGCACAAAGCTTAAAGTAGTACTAACTTTTAGACAGCTGTTAACAATATATTTAGATTAACACAAACTACATTGGAAAATCATAAACCCTTTAAGTTTATCGATCACAACCGCTTGTCGAAGCGCCAGCGGTTAGTTTCGCTTGGGGGATTTTAAAAACGCCATGCAAATGTTCGCCAACCACAATGAACACGCAGACTATTGTAATCGCAAGAAGTACAAACAAATCATTTCGTTACTGTAAACTGGAGTTAATTAACGCAACTGCTAATCTGTGTGTTTTCCTTTCTCAATATTAATGTAGAGTTTACATCGGTAATATTAGTGTGTCGAATAGTAAAGGGAATACTAATTACCAACGCCGCTTTAACCGAAACGCTGTGATTCACATGCTGCAATGTTTAGTTTTAGCAAGTTCGAATGTTTAGTTGGAAAAGTTTTCTGAAAAAAAAATATATATGTATCTTTGGAGTTTAAATGCTGAAATCTTTTATGCAAAGGAGTACCTACTAATAACATTAATTACACATCAATATTTTTGTACATACTATATCATTAGGTTTATCCAGGTTAACGTCTACCAGGTTTAGACAACTGAGGGAGAGAAAAGTAATTACAATTTATTTTAGAAAATATAACTAAGCAGCACTATTGCCACGTGTATGGTTGAGGAATATTTGGAAACATATAAAATTTTGGAATCTTATTACTTAATGCTCCGTTCCTGTGATGTCTCGTTTGCACAATCTGAAGTCCTTAATTCTACTGATTTATGAGAACAGCATTTTGTCAGATATCTTATGACTTTAGCTAATGATATAGGTTTCATATTTACTTATGTCAATCACGTACAGGTTGCCGGAAACGCACTTTGCTGACCAAAGTAATCTCAGTCATGAAGACATCGAGCTGTATGTAGGAGTTTTTGAGGAATATGATCATGCTTACCTTTGCTTGGGAAACATCTACGTAGCTTCTTTGGCGTGGAAATGCCGATTCGGCAAAATATCGCCATATTGAAAGAAACGGAAATTAATGACTGCGTATTTGGGCAGTCGTGGGTCATTCTAGTCATTCTAGTCAGGGTCATTCTAAGGGCTTTCACTCTAGTTTAGATTCTCCCAGAGGTCACGTATATCTTGGAATCAGGTTCATTATGCCACCCTTCAGTGGTGACTACTCTACACGCATCCTCTAACCATAAGTGGTTACACATTCATTAGGGGTATACCCTTAAGGTTACTTAATACAATAATATAACCGTCAACGCTATTTCACCCCAAGTCTCAAAGATTTCGGGAGAGACTTGTGTTGAAATCCAATAATTAGGATATGGTAAATTGGCATATTCTAGAACTCGGTTTTGTCTATATCTCTAATTATCTCTAATCCAGCTCCTACATTCCTCTACCACTTAGCTGTACCATATGGTTCGCTTATCCTTCCAGTTACGCTCGTAGTTAGAGCAAATTTTAATCCAATTTACCCATTTGTAACAATATTTACACCAAAATGCTGAGTATACGAAACTACATCTTACTAACTTATACCTACAAAAATACATAAATAAAACCATGCTTAACTATTTTATAGAAAATAAGGTGTTAAACGCAATGCTAAAGTAACCAAGTGGATATGAACAAACAAAGCATATAGTGAATCATGCTTCTTAAGCTACTCTCTACCAATTATTTACTATTGTGTTATAATAAACAGACCTCCTGTCCAAAATGACAGCAGTTTTACACAACAAATCGAACCGACTGTGCCTGCTTCATCCACTAAAGAGTATTTAAGGCTTTTAAGTATGAAGTAATTAAGGTAACTTGCACACTCCTTAGGACACGGAAATTTGCATACATGTGCTTGCTTCAATGTGTTTAGTATTTTCACTGCAAAAGTCCAAAAATGTCTGAAATTTCACCCCTTGCCCCTTAAAAAACATATTAAACTATGCACGAGGTAGATTAGCATTATTATCAGCGCTCAAGATAGATAGTGTAAAATATATATTATTAACTATATCAGAAGCAGATCGTGTTTTCGAAAAAGGTGATTATGTTAATCCTGTTTATCCTATTTATCCTGTTTTATGAAATACAAAATATATGAGAATACCTCAGGATATTTGAATTTTAATGTTTTGCTGTCACTTGTAGGACCATCTAAGCTTTAATATCGCTTAATTTTATAAACAAGTCATGGTGTAATGTAAAGAAACCATGCCTTATTACACTAATGTACAAGCCGGGAGGCCAATGTAAATAAAGTGGAGGGAGTACAATGTGCTAGATTATGGAGAGTTTTACTTATTTCTCACCTGCAAACATCAACATTTCTTTGTATAACCCATTATTTAACACCGATGTTTTCCCTGCTACTCTAGATCATTGTGTAGGGGTACGATTTACAGCTTAGGGTTCTCAAACTTAAGCCAGACGTAATTCAGGTAGGAAAGGCGGTATGCTGATAGCTGTACAGCTGTGTATCCCCTGTTTGATCATCACATATCAGACTAAATTTCAGAACATTAGATTATAATATGAAATCTATGTATTAAGCATTTGAAAGAATTGTGCAAGGCACTACTGAACTTTTGGCCTAGGTTAATGACTCGATCATGTAAGAGTACCCATGTGTTATCCTAGGAGTCAGCTTAGGATTGCTATGGAAGGGATTGGACACTGCGACCAGCCTTAATTTATTGTACTTATGCCCAATTGGGGCATCATCGGGAGGAACTATGAGGTGAGAAGGGACAGAAGGCGGTCGTCCCAAGGAACCATGACAGTGTAGAGGGTAGGGTAGGCGAAGACAGCGGACATTCTCCATACTGTGGTTTGGAAGTGGTCAAAGCAGTCGGTTCGGAGATAAGCAACCGACCCCCCTACCGGAGGAAGAAGTGGTTCACTCAGAGCATATCATCTTGCCATGCAGCGCTGGGATACCCAACGACACTTCTGCCCTGAAAGAGGCCACCAGATGAGAGATGCTGTTAAATGACAATGGAGGGACAGGAAATTCGGGGGATGTAAGTAACTTACTCAACATTCGCCTGGCAACTCGAGAAAACCCATGAAAAATCTATGGGTGAGGTAGGTCTGCCGTGGAATTCGAACCCGGGTCTCCCGAATGCGGGCCGCTGAGGAAACCGTCTGAGCTATCCATACGTTATGCTACATTATGAATTATCCAATAATGGTTCTTGAAACTGTTGATGCAATAATTAGTATTTTAAATCTTTCTTTGTGTTAGTGGGACACATTAAATTTTCATACGTGTATGACATTTTTTGAAACGAAATTGTTCCACCAAAGATGAGGTTTGTGGTAACAGAATGAAAATTAAAATACTGTATTTACTGATTAAGGTATCTGATACTCGACTTGAAGAAGTGCGCTTTTGTTCTAAGAGAAGAAAGAAATTTAAAATTGAGCCCTCAACTTTGTCACCGGTATTGTCCTTAATCAGATAGTATTTTCTTTGCTGTTATATGAATTCGGTTTAGTTGTACGCTGTAATAAACATCGTCGCATAGGTATGGACACAAATTAACATGTGCGCAGAGTTTATAAGGGAAGTGAGACCCATGCATCTTATAAAACTTCCTTAAAAGAGAGACTAGGATGGTTGAAACTGGATTTAAATGCTACTCGTAGCGTTAACGTCATTTTGCTGTTGTCAGAACACAAGCTTTAATTCAGTGCTTCATGAATATATGACAAGACATTTAACATGGATGACAGAAGGAAGGACTGGAGTTAGAGAAGGTGGATAATGCAGAGATTGAAACATAAAAATAAAGTTGTAATTTGCATGAGGCTGTCTCGACATTTTTCGCACAACCTGTTAAAAGAAGCTACAAATGTGTTGTACAGCAGTATATTAAGTCGCAACTACCTAGCAAATGGAGAATTGGTGTAACAGAGTATGTAAATTAAATATTGAGGCAATTTATTGTATGCCATACAGATATTCACCTAAGATCAAGCTTACCCATTCCCTAAATTTTGTTGTGAGAACTTCAAAGATGGTGAGTGTGGACGGCAAGAGCACGGTCAGTTCATGCGCGTAAATACACTTTATTTAAGCGATATACTATGAACATAGGCATTCTGTGACAGATAATTCATAATGTACCTGAAACTATTTTATATTCACGTTTTATTTGTATTTCATCCACAGTAGGAATAATTCGGTTGGCTTTCATATGTAACACCATAATTTCTTGCTTTACACACCTAAGCATATTCGCTGTAATACTCATGTTCTAAAGTAGTGCTTAAAGCCCATTTTTGCTACATACGGCTTTGCTTGATGATACATGCAAAAAATTATATTTTCGGGACAAATATTGGTAGGAAATACTCCAGGCTTAACTTCAGCGCATAGTCCGTTTTATAAATAGGATGACATCGCAACTAAAGTATTCACATCAGTAAAATGACACCAGCTCCTATCAAGTTATTTACCTCAAGTGTGGAAGATATTCTGATGTCTCGATTAGCTAAGCTAGATGGGAAATAATTCCTACGGGATGGAAGGGGGCTAACAACGAACTATACTTCAATGCATAAATAACACAGTGGAATAAATAATCACTAAATATACGAGGCATGCTTTTTAAGTCAGTACCGTTTTGCGATTCCGCCGCCGCAGTGCTACGGTCGGCGTTCCGCGCATGCGCGCTGGTTACCTACATCTCTTGTCTACGCACTGACGCCATTACAGTCTGATTCTTCATTGTATACGTTGGTTACTGAGTGTTTAAGATGCCTCCGACAATCGTGAGTCCTGCCGATTTTAAAGTACGGGCTGTTGTACGAGTTCTTAGTGCTAAAGGCGTAAACCCGATCGATATTCATCGTGAGATCTGTGAAGTTTACGGAAAAAAACATTATGAGTGATGGAATGGTAAGGAAATGGGTGAGAGCATTTAAAGATGGCCTCACAAAAGTGCATGATGAAGAACGGAGTCGGTGTCCTTCGGTCGTTACTGAAGATTTGGTGCAGAAAGGGGACGAAAAGAAGAGAGAAAACAGACGCTTTACAATTTCATCATTGTACGACTATTTTCCTCCATATTCTCGTAATGTTTTGTATCGCATTGTGACCGAGAACTTGAAGTACCGGAAATTGTGTTCACGTTGGGTTCCGAAAATGTTGACGGATTTGCACAAAACCCAACGTTTAGACAGTGCATTGGCTTTGCTTGAACGGTACCACAATGAAGGTGAAGATTTTTTAGACCAAATTGTTACTGGTGACGAAACATGGGTGGCCTACGTCACACCAGAATCGAAACACCAATCCATGGAATGGCGACGTTCATCATCACCCACAAAAGTGAAGTTTAAGCAAACAATTTCTGCCCCGAAAATCATGTGCACAGTTTTTTGGGACAGAAAAGGAATATTGTTAGTGGAGTTTCTGCCTCGTAATGAGACAATCAATGCAGCGTCTTATTGTGAGACATTGAACAATCTGCGCCGTGCGATCCAGAACAAAAGACGTGGCAAGTTGAATAAGGGTATCGTTTTGAGCATGACAATGCCCGTCCACATGTGGCTAATCGGACGAAAGATCTCATCAAATCTTTTCAATGGGAAACTCTAGATCATCCTCCATACAGCCCTGATCTGGCGCCCAGCGACTACCATTTGTTCCTGCACTTGAAGAAACATCTGGGCGGTCAGCGTCTTCAAGAGGATAACGACGTCAAAACAGTTGTGATACAGTGGTTAACACGTCAGGCGGCAGAATTTTATGAGGAGCGTATTCAAAAACTGGTGCCACGTTATAACAAATGCCTCAATATTCACGGAAATCATATAGAACAGTAGATTAACGTACAGGCTTTCATGTAAAAATAAAATTATTGCGATATCTATGCACGTCTTTTTTTATTCCAAAACGGCACTGACTTAAAAACATGCCTCGTAAATAAATAATAAATAATCACTATATTAGAAACTTAAATAATAGTTGCCATAAAGTAGTCACTATATTTTGAATAAAATCCTGGTGAATAAGGCTTGCTTTTTTCGTGTAAAGTCGTCAGAAACGTCTATTGTTGGAGCTTGCTGTCATGAATGTAGTGCAATTTCCCTTTAAAGATGTTATACTTATTTTGTTACCCCTTACTTTCCGACAAACAGCCAAGTTTTACAAAACCAAATACCCATTCCAATACAATTTCTGTTTGAATCACTTGAGGGATTTCGGGAAGGAAGGATGTTTGGCTGGCACTGGACACGCACGATGTGGAGAAATCCCCGTTGTGGGACATCCCCAGTGTACTTGGCATGGCGTTTCAGGTCTCTTTGAGGGAATGGGAGGGGTTTTACGAGAAAGCTGGACCAAGGTTCAGTGATAAATGGATACCAAAGGGCTTCTACAATCGTTATAAAAGAGCCTTCCCATACATTTTACTGTTCAAAAGCGAAAAATTAACCCTTCGCTCCATCTTTCATATAAAATGAATGTAGGGAATACTAAAGTTAATTTCTGAAGCTTACTAAATCGTTACTCAAATGTAAAACATACTTCGGATGCAATTAAATGACTTCAGGGACCTATAAAGCCTTTACTTTGTGTTCCCTTGCATATCAATATCAACAAAAATACCTTTTCACTATGAAGCCTTATTCTGATCAGTGCTTAATTTATAAACGATATTTGTTGAAGTACTTTGGAATAGAATCTCAAGATGAATGGCCCCGTAGCTCAGTTGGTAGAGCATCTGCCTGCTGTGCTGGGGGTCCCGGGTTCGATTCCGGGCGATGGGACTGGGGATTTTTCTCCGACTGTGATATTTCTTCATTTCCGAAGGGTCTGGAAGTATCAATGCGAGCGCGAATGTGTGCGTGATATAATGATTGAAAGCCAACGAATACGAGTTAACACTTTTGATATGTTTCAAAGCAGAACGGCTCAAGACCTACTTGTATCATTAAAATAACTGGTTTAAAGAACTGTTCATATTTTTAGCAAGACTTTATGAGCTCTTTTGAAATCAACCTAGTAGCCGATATTGGTTCAAGTCTCAGAGGTTACATTTTACGAAATTGGTAACACAGTGCCCATAATAATCAGCTGTCTGTTATTAGTACGGATTAACTCCAGGTTTCATTTCTTCACTGAAAATGAGCACGGAAATATCCTTTTCTTATAATTTACATCCTCCAACATTAAGTCATATCGGACGATGAATGAAATGGGTGAAATGATGCTCAAATGGATCCAGGGTCCATGGAGCTTAGAGTTACCCGACATTCGTCTTGAAGGATAAGGGAAAACTCCGGAAAAAAACCTCATCCAGGTAACTCACCCTGACCGAGATTCAAACTCGGGACCTCTTGAACGTGAGGCAAACACGCTACCATCTACGCTTCCGAGGCGGGCTGGAAATATTCATGGACATAGAAGAAATTATTTGTGTATTTAGTTGGGAGACGCTTTTATGCAACTCCTAGCAGACGTAAACATTTACTGTTCTCAAAGCAACGAAATGGTCATCTGGTTTCGTTAAAGAGATGAAGATGTGAGAAGCTAAAGGAAGATCTCGTTGTCAACACATACAATTTTAATGTTATACTACAGACGATGTATATTTCTAAAAGGGTAAATAATTTGTTGGTGTCTCTGTTTTCTTACAGATGTCACATTAACAAAACGCTGTCACTCGGAGAGTAGAGGGAAGCCAACATATTCTGCATTTAGCAGTACTAGGTACTCAGAAGTCACACACTGATTCAAAATGAATCCCACCTAAAAGTTTTCCTGTATATTTCTCCAGCATTATATATAAAATGTTAATAACAGAAATAAAATTAAACACACAGAATATTTTCGGATGATTAAGTTTAAACCTTAAACCACATCTATAGGGTAGCAAGGGCTTCGTTGCCACAATATGAGACATATCAAGAGGCCCTCAACAAAAAGTGTCCTAACATATTATGTAATATACAAAATGGAAGGATTTGACAGTATCTTTGTTTTAGATTGTGGCAACCAAACGAAGGCTTGCGCACCATCTGCCGCAAATAAGACTCTCGCCGAAATAGCTATATTTTCTTCGCAACCCAGTCACATTCTCAATTATAATGATGATAAGAACATAAGAAGTGTTGAAATTTCCGTTTTTCTAGTCACATACTTTTGATACCTTCTCAGGAAATGTCATTCATACTCGAGAATTCCGTATTTAAAATTTGATTAATTTCCCACCTGACCTTTACTTGGTGTACCCAAAAATTAGATATCGATATTTCACTGAAATACAATTTTTGAGATCTCTTGAACAAAAAGGATCTGTTTTAGAAAAACATCCATGTCTGTCAATGGTTTATAAGTTTACGTCATTTTCCGAATAGACCACACGGATTTAATTAATACCATCACACCCAGTACTACATGGAACGTTTCTGGAAATTCTGATGTCCTCAAAACTGGCTCAATCGATGTTAATTAAAATACAGTTGTCTAAGATATTTTCAACACATTTAAAAGTGGGTATATCTTGAATTTTCTGAGAATTTTCTCAGAAGTCATCTTCATTCTGGATGTTTTCCATAACTGGTAAGCCGTAAGAGAAAGAGAGGGAGAGAGAGTCAAAATGTTACTACCCACAAAAATGTATATTTTGTTAAAAACTATAACTAAAAGACCGAAGGTATGTGCTTTTTTCCATAGGTCTACTACACATGGACTGTACTGTTATCGGTGGAGCATATAAACAGCTGCTGGTAGGTATAGCCTGGCCATGATAACCGCCTGACCGCGAGAGGAAACAAAACAGTCGCGTTATACTACACCTTGATCTTTAGTCTGCATAAACTTGCAAGTTAATGCTTTGTTATTTGAAGAGTACTGCGTTGCATTGTTTTCGACGTTTGCGCATTTGATGGCCATGCTGTGCACCTGACCTCAATCATACTCTGTATCTCGTTGACTTGTATCACATTCGAACGCGCATCCCTTCGGCCTTTGCTTATAATTTATGTCAAATAACATTTTTGTGTGTGGAGTGAATCATTTTAGAGATTTTTCCTATTATTTGACAGACGTTTTCTATACTTCTCTCTCTACCTTTCTCTGTCTCTTTCTTAACCTCTTGGTCATGCAAAGAGGACGGAATTTCAGTGGCAGCATCAGATAGCATCCACATGTGCTCTTGAAGGATTGGACTATAGCTTAAGTTCTACTGTATTCCTATACTGGCGTTGCACCAATGTGAAATGCTTATCTCAATTAACATGAAGTAAATAGGGGAATTAGCGTTTGTATTTATAGTCTATAGAAGTGTAGAGAAAGTCATTTGAGTATAGAATATCACATATTTTTCTTTTAGTTTCTCTAAAGAATGGCAAACCTTTCAATTCTTTATTTCAGCCCTTCCTCTTAGCGAAGGTAGTCGTAAGAATCGTATGGTAGTTAACAGCGCAATAGATGGTATAACCTATAACCTACTTATTCTACCAACATTACGTAGCTTTTTATTCTGCATTTGTTGCGATAGCTCCACTTTGGAACCCTTTACCAGAGAACTTAAATTTAAAATAAAACTAAACTATATATTTCTAGCAACTGAATCAGTATAAAACCAATCCCAACCTGCTTCTAATACCATCAAAATTTAGTACAGTTCCACTATCATCGTCATTGTCGTCGTCATCGTCGTCGTCGTCGTCGTCGTCGTCGTCGTCATCATCATCATCATCATCATCATCATCATCATCATCATTATTAGAGAAAATTAGAATTACTTTTGGACGGGGGTAATTGGTGACAATGTATTTGAACTAATGCGTTGTTCCAAAATTACCCTCCAGTCCCCAATTTACATTTTAATGCCAGAGGTTCTACCCGTAGGACCAAGGACCCGGGTCTCCTTCGACCAGGAAGTTACCGAGCCGTCCCAAAAGGGCGCCCGGCGTCCTCCGTGGGGCTTTCCATAGGGCAAGACCTAGAGACTAACAAGCCCCCCCACCATCTGGTCCTGTGGACTCAAGAGGGGATGGAAGTGGATACGCCACTTACACGCCCCAAATCCAAAATCTGAAGGCTACCGATACGACCTCGCTGGGGCCGCCTGGTGATCTAGCACACCTTCTAGCTATGCTCGCTAGTACGCGGGAAAATTAATGGCTTCCCTCAACCACGTCCGGAGACGTACCCGATCACCCACGGGTATCGGGAACCACTGCCCCCTCGAGTCCAACCCAGTCCGAACAACTCCCAACCAGGGAGGGGCTCGAATGTTCGGCCCGAGGTTCCTCTAGTAACGTCAGAGGTGCTACGAGTGCTAGGGGTCCGCAGCGCCCGCACCAATTCAGCTGAAGGGGAAGGATACGCTCCCCTACGGAGTCCCCAATTTACAGAATCATTACTATGATCGCCATTCATGTTCAGTAAAAATAAATCCTATTGCACCAAAGCCCACGAACCGGTTGGGCCTACCGGCGACATGACCATTTAAGAAGTCATCCCACCAATACGGGTAGATGATGTGGGCAGCATCACGTATCGCCCAGTCAGAAAGGATGCTGCGTACCTCAGCTCTGAATGTCCTCACGATGTGCACCAGCGCAACTCTCCCAACTCCGTCAATGGGATTCTGGCATTCCGTAGATGTAAACCGAACTCTACTTCTACCCACAGCACCTCTTCGCACGACATCTGCTTGCTAATCCCTGAGTTACAGCATTAATTTATGTATTGCTAGTGTAACATGTTGCTGTTCTGATCACCGATTGTTTTCGCAATTACTCTAGTACTTAATTTATTCTAGTACATATAACTATTTCTTTGTGTATAGGTGATACCAGTGCGGTATTCCCCTCTGGATTATCCCTGGTAAGAGTACCTATGAACCAGCGAAAGTTATCCAAATTGTTTTATCACTACCTAAAGAAATGCATAATTGCTTAAGCTATTAATGTTTAATGTAGTTCATATACATGTATAATTAAACAGGCAGGGCAAGCCTTAGGGCCTTCTCTTGGCAGCAAAAAATGAATAATTTTTTTTTTGTCTGAGTGACAGTGCGTTTTAAAGGTGATTTCTCCAGTATTTCTGGATACTGTTTCATTCACTGAAGCTAATACAACAAGCTTCTATACATTCAATACATTATAATTTTTGGACATTTGAACAATTGCATGTGCACCGAGGGGGATAAATTGAGCAATTTCGTCTGAGACCCCCGTTCGGAAGACCTGGCTTTGTTTCCCACGACTGGCCTACCTGACCCGTGTTTTTCTGGGGTTTCCCGGGTCGCTAGACGAATTCTGTGTAGGTTAATTACGTCTACTGAATTTCCCTCCATTTCACCTACATTATCATTTCATGTCATCTCTCATCTGACGGTTTCTTCCAGGGTAGAAGTGTCGGCGGGAATCTCGGCGGTGCACGGCAGGATGATTTGGTCTGAGAGGAAAACGCTTTTCCCTCACTCGGGACGGACTTCGGGCTCCGAGCCGGCTGATTCAGCAACGCAATAGACGGGATGCCGGTTGTGCAAGCCTGCCTGGAGAATCCTGCTCTGGGGAGGTGGCCTCCGGTATCCGAACTGGCCTCGTGACTGTTTGGAGGCGACGGCACGTGCGATGATAATTGTCCTAAGGCCATCGCCGGGGAGTTTCTATGTAGTAAAGTGTAGGGACCTCGCTCTCCTTAGTGACTCCTTGGGGTCGGCCATCCTCTGTTTCCTCTCACCTCATCCTCCCTCGCGAGGACACCCCACTTGGGGCATCGGTACAATAGATCTAGTCTGGTTGACGGGCCAACTCCCTTTCGAATAATCCACTAATACCACTGCTATTACGTGAGCAGTCGAAGGCTCATTTTAGCAATATTTTAAGAAACAGAACTTCTGCAATTCACTAAGGCACTAAAGGGTGGTAAAATGACAAGGAATGTAAAGGAATCCAGAAGAATCAATAATTCGATTTAGAAGGCAGCTTTTACCCAGGTAAAGCGTGAAGCGAAACGCTGCGCACTGTCATATCGTCGATAGGAAGTAATAAAGGAAACAGACAGAGAAAGATAACAGAAAAAAAAGCTTGAGTTTAATATCGCACTGTCTCTCCCACCCCACTCTCTCGCTTTGCTGCCTATGTTCGGTGATTATTTGTCTAAGGAGGACTGAGAACTCATAAAAACAGAGCACTGGGAAGGATGAAAACATTTATCTGATATACAACCTCTTCCCATCTTATCACTGTCTGCAGGTAACTACATCTTTACAAACTTCATAGGGAAAATATAAAGGCTGTTTCAAACAAGCAAAAACCAAATAGAGCTCCCACTATATTTGACTGAAATGAATTGGCTTTTTAATAAAATGATATAGGAGAACATATCGAACACTACGGGACATCTATTGGGGCTACCGCTCTCCAAGAGGAAGGGATGAATTGAAGGAACCACGGGAGGGTAGATTTCATACGTAATTTCCAATACTGGAACTAATCACGGAGGGTGAGGGAAAATTATCGACCAAGTAGACCTACAATATCCACTGTGAATATAATTTAACTTGAGCAAATATCTACACGTCCTTTCGGTACCGGCACACAACTTAAAACATAGAGTCAAGCCTGAAACATGAGAAATAAGGGAATGAGAAGGGAAGGAAGTGACAGAAAGGTAGTCGCTATGCACGAGAAACTATCCCAGAATTTACCTGCCTACCAGAGAAAATCTCGATGTATCCAAGGTTGTTCGGTATTGATAGTCATTGAACCTAGATCCTGCAGAATGCCAACCTCTCACTTTAATGTGGAGTCATCTCAGTCTATTGATAGTTTTTTACATCATACATGTAGTTGTGTGCTGAGCCAGAGGAAATGTTGTGTCTCGCAATGCATTCACATATGTCAGGATAAGAGTCTGCCACTCACATAGGTTGCAGTTCCCTTATCCCATACTTAGGCATTTACTTACGCTGTAAAATCTACCACAAATTGTAGACATATTTAGAGGGGTTCGTGGGGGTAAATGAGCACAACGTAGTCATATTTTTTTATATAATCCATGTCTCGAAATATGGAAGGGGATTAACATAGTGCGGAAAGAAGTATGAAAGAAAAGTAAAACATTATAAATGAATATAACTTTTAATAAACTCCTGAAAGTGGTCAAAATGGCTGGATATTTTTGTACATCACTTGCATAAACTCAGGTGTAAGACACGTCTACGAACGACCGTAGAGTGTTTCTTAGGATATAAGTTACGTGTTTCGCTTAAACGCTTCTTGCAAATTGATTGGAATGGTGTGGGCCAGGTGACGCCTGTTGGAGTAAGGGTAGCAAGCGTCATTTACATTACTTCAGCATTCCCCCCCATAGAAATGCATTTATACAGAAGGTCGTCAATGTTCATTCCCATTTAACGATAAGCATACAAAGGAATATTACAAAGCGTGTGATTATGTATTGTCTTTCAAAAAACTAAACGTGCACTTTTCGAGGGGTCAGTATCATTCGGGGTTTACGTGAATAGTGGATATGAAAGTTATATCGCACATGTTCAGAAATGTGTAGTGTCATTTTAACCTATTACTCACTTCGAAGACTTCTATGGCTGTATTAACTCAGTATGACGAAATATATAAAAGTAACATGTCTCTTGCAGATTGGCTATTAGCGATGGAAAGTATGCAAGAAAACGGAAATAACGTGCAATTATTGTTTTAAAAGTATCAATATTTGTGTTGTATATAAGGCACGTTCCCGTTAACTGTTTTCATGACTCAATGACTATACCCACGTCCTGACAAGCGAGATGAAGATTCACGGTTCGAGCCCCATCCTATGGCAGTACTTTTTATTCCACTTCATAGCTCAGTGGTAAGAAGGAAGGTGTATGAAATGGGTGGAGAGTTTATAATTCGAATCCTGATATTTACTCATACTGTTTATTCCAACCTTGTTAGTTTGTTAGATACAGTCACAAATCAATCGACACTGTTTTCTTATGGTTAAGTTATTAATACATTCCACTGGAGAAAATGCAAGAGTAGGTAAAACATATAGAATGACCCCTTTTAAATCTATTGTGCAGTCTCAGTCTTAAAATTTACGGTTCGAGCCCAGCACGCAGTCATATTTTTTATTCCAATGTCTCTTTTTAGTAGACTATAACGAATCAATTAGCTTTTGGCGGCTAAGTTATTACTACACAATTTCGGTAAGAATACAAGTAGGTAAATAATAATTTTAATGGAACCTACCCCGAAATTCAGTATACAACTCATTCGGTGATAATAAACTACTACACAAAATAACAAGAAGCTGAAGGGTTCTCATCTAGAGAAGAACAGACTTACAGGTACAATATATATAATCCAATGGAATATAAACTATAAAATTGAAAATGTATATTGTGGTGTAACTGCTAGTTGCAAAACAGTCGCTCCATTTATTATAAGTTTAAAAACAAAACAGACGACAGTTAAGGATTATGGTGTTGATAAAGGAAATTAAGGAACTGTTATTTTGATATGAAGCCACGTCATGTAATAAGAAATGCATTAAATAGTGAAACACTTCACAGTTATAGAAAACGTGTTCCTGCTATATCAGATAATTTGTCTAATCAAAGAACTTAAAATATAAATGTTGTGTTTTCTAACCTGGTGTAATATCCCACAGCTAAAATTACATCATTTATTCCTTCGTGCATGTTTGCAACCAGCGCAGAACACAGTTTGGTTCCCCGTGGCTCCATCGCAAACAACCCGATTCTCTTGCACACCGTCTGCTCGACGTTCTTTCTATTCTTTTACTATGTTGGCTCATGTATGATCAATGATATTCATATCAGGAGACATTGGAGGCCACTACCTGCAGATTATTTCTGGATGCCTCGTTAGCCAATCCTGGCTGACAATTCAGATAGGCACACCACTGTTGTGCATAGATACACACTCTTCCTGTTTCGGAAAACTAGCCCGAAGGGTTGCCAGCTAAGTGTTTTCTAGAATATCTATATAGACTGCACTCGTCATTGTCTCTGGCACTGGAATTAACTCCCATGGACCTGATGCTGTTTTATAAGCCCAGAAATGCACCGAAATTCCTTCCAAATTTTCTATTCGAATAATGTGCTGAGGCTCGGATCTAGTTTCCATGGTTGATACAGATAGAGTTCTTTGCTGGTAAGATCTAAATACCTCCTCCTTACTCCATATTATCAGGTCTCAGCAAGACTGAGGAAGGTGAATATTGCATTGTGCTTATTGTAACTTTCTTGTTTTATGTATTTCAGTGCTCCTGCAGGACGGTGAGATACAACACCGGCATCTTTTAAACGTTGGTTTATTGTTTTATACTGGTAACCATACTCAAATGCTTTATCCAGAAAGCCAGAAAAGTTGGTTTCCCATATCTTCTACCAGAGCTTCGTCTTGAGCAGCTGTTGTTGCAAGAGGCCCACCTGAATGGCTGCGTGATTTGGTACATTCAGCTTATCCTTCCTGATACTGGCCTAGCCATTACTACGATGTTCTTCAGTCACAACACAATTCTCTGGCGATTTGCGAGACGTTTCCAGGACGAGTAGTTGGGACTTCAAACCCGCCTCGGTAGCGTAGATGGTAGTGTATCTGCCTCACGTTCAAGAGGTCCCTAGATCTAAACTCGGTCATTGTGAGTTATTTTTTTCAGGGTTTTCCCTTACCCTGAGAGACGAATATCTGGTATTTCTGAGCTCTATAGACCCTGGGTTCATTTGAACATCATCTCATCCATTTCATTCATCGTACGGTATGGCAACCTTGGAGCACGTATATTAAAAGCAAAACCAACCTACAATTTCATTTTAGAGCTGCAGTCAACTCCACACAACCCCGTGGATGTGGCACGCTACTTTACTGTGATGAAGTCTTAGTGGATGATTCCAATGCAGTACATAAACTACTTCAGCAACATTTTGCGCATGCACAAGAAATACAAAATAAACAATTTCGAATAAAAGGTATGACTGCTTGCTGGCTTCAAAATGTGAATATCAGTTAATAGTGCATGTTTTATATACAGAACAGTTATTGGTTCGGTTAAAATCCGCTGCGTAAAGAACGTTCCAGTTCAGTGGGTAACCTCCTGTCGTTCCTCTCGTAAGGAGGAAGTTTGTTTGGCTCGGTTACGCCTTGGCCGCTGTTATTTTACACATATTATTTTTACTAAATAAAGACACCTGCTCCAGTTTGCCCACTGTGCGGTGCAGCCCTATCAGTCCACCACGTACTTGTGGAGTGTTTTAGCTTAGCGCGTCTCCGCAGTTCTCTCCAGCTGCCGGTCAGTTTGGCGGAGATACTGGTGGATGACGAGACAGCTGTGACCAAGGTTTTTAAATTGTTTTGACAGGTTCCTTTTAGAATTTAGTGGTACAATTATTTATTCTTTTTATTCGTATTTTTAATCTCTTAGGCTTATGCCATTTTGTGTGTGTGTGCATTTTATTGATGATTTTATTTAGTAGGTAGAGAGCTTTTAGTTCTTTTTATCTGGGTTTTAGCGCGTTTTCGGTTTTTTAAAGGGCGCTAATGACCGCGCAGTTTTGCGCCCTTAATCACACATCATCATCCACAGTTCCCTCCAGCTGCCGGCCAGTTTAGCGGAGGTACTCGCGGATGATGGGACTGCGGTGGCCAGGTTTTTTAAATTTACTTTAAATGTCAATTTTAGAATTTAGTGACTACAATAGTGTTCCATGCATTTTACTCTTTGAAAATTTTAACGGTAGGCTAAAAGCATTATGTTTTTAAGTTTTAACGTTGCGTACGGTGATTTTCCATTTTATACAACGTTAATTAGCATGGACCTATTTTAGACATCATTTAGAAGGATTTTATTGCGATCAGGTTTTTCTAAGGTCGCTGATAACCACGCAGTTGATCGCCCTTATACCACAATATTATCTGCGTCGTTATCGTCATCGTCATCGTCGTCGTCATCATCATCATCATCATCATCATCATCATCATCATCATCATCATCATCATCATCATCATCATCATCATCATCATCATCATCATCATCATCATCATCATCATCATCATCATCATCATCATCATCATCATCATCATCATCATCATCATCATCATCATTCTGTTATAACCACAATTCCATGTGTTTTCCGGTGCTTGCATACTATCCAACGCCATATATTTAATAGCTCAGCTGCAAGAAAATTGCAATTTATTGTGACATTTAGTCAATCTAGGTTAATATAGCAATGTAAATTTTCAAACTGAGTAAAGTGATAAAATGCCAACCACAGCACGGTACCTTTAGAACATGATCGATTTAGTTTTCATTCCCTCTATTCATGGAACGCCTGAGTGATCTGACCCGCGGAAAGTTTGCATTTATGTACTTTCTTGAAAGATGTTACCAGAGAGAATAGTATCATAAACATTACTATTTGCTGTAGGAATAGTGAAGTACTGCAGCGTATCGCGTAACAGCTCATGCAGCAACTTTGGTAAACTACTCTTAACTAATAAACTCGACCTTACTGCTTGTCGATTACTCCACAGTTTGTTTACTTAGAGTTATTCCCTTTCCCGTTTTAGAGGCCCTGCGGGGTAAACTAAACTTACTGGAATAGTTTATAAACAAAGTACGATCACATATGATCACTACTCATGTAAAAATCTCCTAAAGTACATACTTTCACATCCTGTGTTTTTGGATAGTAAAGGATAACTTAAGTTCCACCTTTTCTTTACCATCTACATTCCTCCAATTTCTCACAAAGAGATATATACTAGCGTGTATAATATATGACCCATAATGGTACGCAGTGGTTTTTATTTGTATTGACAAATCCGTCCTCACTCTAAGAGTATGATCACTTCTGTTTCTTCAATATAACTGTAACCAATGTATTCACAGAATAATTTACCTCCTTTAAAATACAGTTGAGCTGACGAAGGGTAGTTACGAGTTAGTTGTCCATGTTCGCACTAGCTGAGTACAATTTAAATAATGCTTCACTGAATTTTGATGCAAAAGAACATATTCCATAATACAGCTAACATGAAATACGAGGGCATATACACAAAGGTTGTGACTGATTTTTTTCACAGATGTGAATTGTGAATTCTGAAGCAGTGCTCAAGGAAAATGAAATGATTCTAAAGGACCTGACAAAGAATGGTCTGCAACACGTGTTCACTGACCGGCAGAGACGTTACAAGAAGCACATTGAAGTAGGAGGGGACTACTTTGAAAAAGATAATGTAAACATTGAATTGCAGCAATAACCACCTATGAAAAAAATCAGTCTCAATCTTTGTTGATTAGCCCTCGTATATCACAATATGATAGCTTATAAGTAATATATTGCCACCCGAACGTCGGAACTCCCTATAGAACCGGCCGGCAGTAGGGCCAGAGGGGAAGCATTGAGGCCACGCCCACCTATTTGCCTCGTGTCACTAACTGAAGGGATGATTAGGAAAACGGCGGGAGCCCTGTACCGTCTCTTTCCCCTCCCACCAGACGTCTCGAAACCTCGGGATAATTGTGCGCGCCGCGATGTTTCCAGAAACGGCGATCTTCCCTATAGAAGGCCTGTAGTTGGCGAATCAGTCAGTTCTTGGCGAGCAGCCGTGAGGAGCGCCCAGTGAGGGACTGAAAGACTGTGTATGTGCATCGGAGGCGTGTATGTAAACGTGAGCGTGCAGTGCAACTGTAACGGAGGAACTGGTGCATTGTAATTGTGTGCATTACGTAATTCTGTGTAATCGGCAAGTGTTCCAACTGTAATTCGCTGGAAATAAAGAACATTTTGAGTCTGTGCAATTGGACTTTTAATTTCACGAACCCATAAAGTCACAATATTTTATGAACGTACTAATGTAGCTATCGTAGCTGTTATCAATTTAAAGATACATGCGAACAACTCTTTACTTCCTCCTCTAGAAGGTTCAATTATGACGTATTGATGGAGTCTCATTTGTACACCAAATGGATTAGTGAAAACGGTATTTGAAATACCACTTTTATTTCACATAATTATAAAAGGATTTATTGGTTCACTTTTATGCCCCTGCATTACTTTACAGGCCATTCTGCAAGAGAACTGATATAGGCTGGTCGGCTGAAAGGTTCATTACCTGAAGGTGGAAACCTGACAGGCGAAAGGAACTATTGTGATCTGAAGAAACGGGTTGGGAGCACATGTTTCACTTTATTTATGTAAATTTTCACAAAAGTGGGAATTTTCAAGCAACGCGTTCCTTTGTTGAGGTATTCTAAAATTATTTTCCTAGAAACATTGGAAACAGCTAAAGTACAAATTAAGATATTCATATACTAATCCGTGTGGTCAGGGTTTACTACAGTATTGGAGAAAAGCGATTAATAATGCGATTATTTATTTCATAAATTTGATAGTTAACTAATATTTTAAGTTAAAATATATTAGTATTTTATAGAACCGGCACCTCAGATTCTATATCCATTTTTGTGCATACTTTGCTCTTTCTTGAAGGCAAACATAGTGTTCAATGCTCCGTTTAAAACTGGACATTTTCAAGCAATGTTATATGGTCATCACTTGCAGTAAAACAGTTTTGTTTTTCCACATGGTATGGAGGACAGTGTATGGTTTTGATCTCCCGATTGTTTCGCCTGCATTGCTTTGTTTTTGCGTTAGTTACTTCCAGGTTAAACTGCCTGTGTACTTATTAATTTTGTATGTTATTATATCACAATTAATCATTTACGCTGTCACATTGTACCCCTGTAACAATTTCTGAAGAGCTTTTCTAGAAATGCCCAGATAAATGCAGTTTTAAAATTGACAATCTTAATGAAACACCAAATGTGAAATTCTTTCTGTTCATTGGGCAGTAAGGATGCTTAAGATACCTACTTTCAAGCATTGCTTAATGATGGAAAAATAAAACGCAGGCAAATTAAATCAAATAAGTATTAGATACATAGCAGATAAATTAATGAAATCCATCTTGTCGACGTTTTCAGCCAAATGGACATCTGTTTCGAAGAAATAACTTTTTTTTCGCTTTACCAGATACTTAAAATGCGCACATTGCCGGATTCTAAAATAAACGATTCAGTTACGATTAAGTTCATTTGCTATTGCCTCCTGGCCGAGGGTGTGAGAGAGGGAAGGGATGAGAGAGGGAAGGGATGAGAGAGGGAAGGGATGAGAGAGGGAGAGAGAAAATATAACATAAATCTATGATGTTATAGTTACTTGTGCTTCTTTAACTACTATCTTTAGTTTTATATAAGTTATAGAAACAATTCTTGCAAAGTTTTACTATATTGAGACGAATACTTTATGATGCGCTCTAGAATTAGTCTAGAACAGATAAGCATCCAAACAATTTTTGTTCATTTTGAAAGAGCATTGTGGTAATTATGATAATGCCATTGATAATGGAAATATTAGACGAAAATAGACTTATTAGTATTTATTCGGAAGAGAAAATTAACACTGAAATGTACAGCCTTGAAACATACATAAATCACGTTCATTGTAATATAACTACAATTTAAGAAGTATAGGTATCATCAGGGGCGCTGCAAACATACTGACAAATCCAATGTAGCTCAAAACTTCATATGGAAGTTTTGAATTTAGACTGCCTTTTTAACGAAGTTCGGGATTTTTGGCTAATGAAGCCTAATATATTTTCTTTCTTACCTATGGGGATGGTTTAGGTGGTAACGCTATGGGAATTTTGGATCGCATTTCGGAAGATAAGAGGTGTTTTATGTGGCTTTTTTGATCAATAAACGAATTCTGAGCTGGTTACATTTCTTTCAGCAACTCCCCCGCCCCATGAATTTTATTTTACCATCATTTAATCCGGTTTTTCTAGTGTCGGGATGTCGAAAAAGGTAGAGTGTGGTGGAGTTGTTTGGTAAAATGTGCGCTCTGTAACTGCATTTCTCGACTCATGAAGAAACCTGACGGTGAGATGAAGAATGTTCAACACACGTCAGAGATCCTAAGCTCGTACAAAAATAAATTTCAAATCAGCCATTGCAAGAAACTTCAAGTTGCACCTTTAGATTAACTACATGTACTTAAAGTGAGGTTGTACCATTTATGAACTTGACACATCTGTATTTTATACTCTGTAAGATTTACGTATCTCAAATTACAAGTATGGTAGTTAAATTGCAAGAGTTTAAAGATAAATAACAATTAAGTGGCGAGAGAGAGAGAAAGAGAGAGAGATAGAGTACGACCCCTTCTTTCCTGCACCCATTCACTAAGTTATCTTTGATTTTGAATTTCTGAAGGTCCCGCGGCAAACGAAAGTTTGCTCCGGTGCATTAAGAACATTGATGTGGTAACCAGCCTATTGTCACGAGGCATGGTTTTGCCGCTCGTAAGCGAACGCCGAGAGACAGCAGCGGGTAGTGAAAGAGACGGATAGCGCCCAAGCCACGTCCCGAGAGAGAGAGAGCAATAGAGGGAGAAAGGCAAAGACAGACAGGCCCTGATGTTTTCCCTATTTCACGAAAGATCGTGCTAGTCCGTGAAGCTTCGTGAAGCTTCATGGTCAGTCGAGAAACAAACAGCTACTTGTGTATAAATAGGATGGACCTGCAGAGAACCACTGAGACGAGAGCTCTTAATGGTACAGTGCGGACGTGCGACAGACGGACTTGAAGGTTTCGTACGTGTGTGTTACGTTATTCTGCTGATTTCAGAGTTGTACAAGTGTCTTTCTACGGAAATAAAAATCATTTTGAATTTCTACAAACTCGACTTTTAATTTTACGAACCTACAAAGTCACACTATAGTAAATAATCAGGGTTACCAAAGTTTGCTTTTAGCTTGTTTTAGAGCTGAACACATACTGCAAGCTGAGTTTTCGTAATGCGTCGTTTGAAACCGATATAGAATTGCCATAAAGGCAGAAAAGCAAGTCCATAGAGAGAATAATGTCTGTTAGTAATATAAATAATAATAATAGAAGTGTTTCATTTAATAACTATACTAGTCATAATGTAAATAGTAGTGCTAGGTTTGAACAAACATTAAATATCTTCCAGTTACGGTAGGAGAAAACTGATTTACAGAGAAATTCATATAGTGAAAATAACTAATGATACGTAAAGCAGTGAAAATACCACTGATGTGAGGTTTCTCTTCGGTGCATTGAAGAATTTTATACTATATATATAAATGAAAGTTCACATCTTTTTTAAGGGATGTTAACACTTTTGTTCTGCTTTGAAATAGTTCAGTTATATTAATTGAAATTCCCCACGTGTTAAACGGCTTTTCGCATCCCAACAAGGGCTTTGTTTTGTCCTTAATAAACAATTATAAACAATCACACATCTGAGTTTCTAAACATAAAGTGAAGCTATGCTAGAAAATAAAGGTATTTTTATTTTGAATTTACTTTTCAGTTTTGGTAGTACACACTCTGTATTTAGCCAGACTATGAAAATATTATAAATACAACATAGAACATTATCAAAATGGCTAAACGAATCCCATAAGTAATCAATCATAAATATTTACTGAAAACCATTAGAACTTGCCACCCGCCTCGGTAGCGTGGTGGTAGCATGTCTGCCTCACGTTCAAGAGGTCCCGAGTTCGAATCTCGGACAGGGTGAGTTACCCGGATAAGGTTTTTTCCTGGGTTTCCCTTATCCTGAAAGACGAATGTCGGGTATCTATAAGCTCTATGGACTTCGGGCTCATTTGAGCATCATTTCATCCATTCCATTCATCGTCCGATAGGACTTAACGTTGGAGGTCGTAAAATTACACAAAAAAATAGAACTTGCTCGATCATGTATTTTAATGCATGAAGCGTTTTAAGTGATAAAAATTGCTGAAAAAAGAGTTCTAAAGATTAGAATAAAAATTGAAATATGTATTAAAGTTCTGTGTAGAGGAATGTTTCCAGAGGCAGTGCAGAACGCTAAATATTGTCGACATTAGCAATTCAAATGTGCCAAATGAACGTATGAACTAGGAATAGAGCACAAAATGCAATTCTCGCATTTTTAATAGATTTTAAGCAAATTTTACCGGTGAATTCCATTAGTGAAGTAATGAATGAAAGTGTAATCATCATATTTTTACGGTGAGTATCAATTATTTAAGAATCACTGACCATTGATTAGTCCCTGCTGTGTTATTGATCTTTACGTGGTGATTGGTTTTCCAGTTGGGTGGCCGTGAGATTGAGGCCAGTATTCATCAATTCCTTTGACACAATATAATAATGTAGCATACGTTTAAACAGTGAAACCATTTTGGCGTTATTGGCAGTTATTTTGCATACCTGGCGACAGATGACCGGACCACAGCGCATATCACTGCAACTTTACGTTGAATGCGGTGAAACAACAAACGTGGGTCACATTCACTGCAGAACAAACGCAAGCCTTGTCACATGCTTTGTATTTGGTTTTCATTATTTTTTTCGGTTTTTCAATTGTTCCTTTGTCACTGGTGAACGCCGTGGACCATGGCCTGCCACGCTGGTGTTTTGGGAGATACAGAATTGATAACAACCCTAAGTAAACAATGGGGTGAGATCGTTACAAAAATCATTGTTGCGTGCGCACGCTACACATAAATACAATGAAGCGTAGTTTTACTAAAAGCAGATCTCCGAATAGAGTATTTGTACAATTTCAAAGTCGCAGTCTGAATTGGTGTTAGACACCGCGGATGGTAAGGAAATTTAGAATAATCTGTCGGAGAACTCATGTTTTCACAATTCCAATAATTATCTTAACATAAAGGTAACGCCGTAGTGGTATATAAACCATGTTAAATGCCACGGAATACAAAGTAGTCGTGTTATGTAGTAGCAAATGTGACGCTGTAATATTTTGATAGGCGTAGGGAACTTGTAAGAAATTACCTACATCGAAAAAATTTCTATGTGTAGGGGAAATGGTAATGTAAAATGCAACGCTATTAACGCTTTAACATGCATACAAATACACAGATTCATCGGGTATGTATTACAGTGTTTGCAATTACAAACAAACTGAATGATAAAAGAGGCATGGATAGGATAGAATGATATGGTATGGGACGGGATGGATACCTTGTGATGGGATGGAGTGGGATGGCGTGGAATGGGACGGGAAGGTTCCGATGAATATATGGATGGATAGATGGATTGATGCATCGATGGATGAATTGAGGAATGGTTGGATGAATAATATGTATGAGGGTACATAATGGTTACCTAAGTAAATATTTACTACTGTAAATATTTCAGTTATAAGGAATAGTTTAGATGCCTCAGTTATAAAATTTGTTGAATGAAAATGCACAACTGGTATGATAAACGTTTTCTTTAACACTCCTGATTTAACATGTACACTGATACCGAAATTATGGCTTGCCAGAAGCAAAGAATCATGATAGATGTCAAAGGAATGTTGGTTCTTTGTTACGGCAAGGGCAAGGCCAGTTGAGTTGGGGGAAAGTTTATAACAAAGCAATTTAAGCAGTGTTCTTAGAAGATTTCTAAAGTGGCTTGCTTGACCAGTATGAATAGGGAAGTCTTTGGATCATTTACAGTGGCGACAAAACAGCCACAAAGGGATTTTTGTTGAAAAAGGAGCTTCCTGAGAGTGAAAGTTAGAGATACACACACGGGCAGCTGTGGTCAGAGAGCACTGTTCGGCGTGAAGCCGATCAGAGGAGTCTTCGGCTTGAAGCCGATCAGGGGAGTCTTCGGCGTCAGGCCGATGAGAAGAGTCTGAGGCGTGAAGCCTATTAGAGCGGTCAACTTGTTCTGTCTTGAATATTTGTCGGGTCATCAAAATTTATCGAGTAATAAACAATTTGCATTCAGTAACTCTAAACAGAGATTGGTAACCCTCGGTCAGCAACTTTCATTTCGATGTTTGAAAAGAAGAAGCAGTAAATAAATAAGTTGGAAACGGGCATTCCAGTGTTATTAAAATCTCCCTCTCACACCCATCCACGCATACCCTGAGAGAAACCTCATTGCTCGCCGACTTATTTGCTCGCCAATCATATTTGTCATCGTTCACCAATCAAATCATTTTGCTTCAACACAAAAGAGGGGAAGAGAAATATAAGTAGCAATGTAAGAAGGAGCTATATATCTGATATCATGATTTTCCTAGGGATATCAAGCATCCACCAATTTAGGGCGCTGAAGTGAAATATTTCTCAAAAAAGTTCTTTGAGCTGAGGCAATAGAAGATATGAAACAATGAATAAGACTTACTTCATATAAGAGCCCAGGAAAAATATTATCTCTATGTGAAATAGTATTGTGTAAGGTTAGTGTAAGAGTTCAGAGCAATCTATGAAGTTTATTGTAGCTCTTTTCTAAGTCATTGGCTCTTAAGAGAGACAACTTTAAAAGATGAGATTGAGGCCTGTCCAGGGATTGAGGATACAAAATTATCGTAGCAATAAAGTAGAGAATAATCCAACGCTCCTCAAAATTAGAACACGTGTTCGCTGTACCTAAACTGTTAAAATATCCCCACCAGTAGCCAAGGCAAAGAGAGATAGGCGTAGTAGTCAGAGGCGGTTTAATATGTACACCTTTGATTTCCCGTACGTAAGCACGTCAACTCTGGAGTTTATTAACCACGGGCAAGTTGGTCTTTCCTTCGCAGCGGGTGGAAGGAGGGGATTCCCCCTCTCTTGCTTCATTTGAGCACCAGTCACTGTATCAATCTGCAGAATCACATGAGATTAAAAGTAAATAGATAACGCAAGTAATGAAACTACATCTTGGTAACAAATATTAGTCCAACCACACACACACACACCGACACTCTCTCTCTCTCTCTCTCTCTCTCACTCACTGACACACAGACACACATATACGCGCGCGTATCGCTTATTCACAACCAACTATTCGCTACATATCATATCATATAATATGTAGGATCCAACGATGACACTCCTTTGAATTAATTTTATGAAGCGAGTGGCAACCCTAAGGAAAAGTAACGCAGAACTTATGTGGTGGAGAAGTTGCCTAACCAGCACGGAGTTAAATCCGAAGTGTGCTAGCACAGGAACTAAGCAAATCTAACAGCGTAACCATATATAATATAAGGCGCTTTACGACCTCATAAGAGTGTAAAATTAAATAACAGGTTTGAATATTTATTACACACTAATACTGGTTTTATTTACATCCGGAAGGACTTCACAGTACTTCAACATCTACAGCTCAACAGCTCAAAAGCGTTGCTGAAGGTGCCTCCTCTTACGAAGAGAGGAGGTTGTCAACTGTTATCATAAGTGGACTTTGTCCCTTACTGGCATAGGAATGTGAGGTTTTAGAAAGGGACGGTAGGTGTAGGTTGGAGGTGTAGTTCTTAATGGTAGAGATTTGTGGGAGGGACCCATACCGTTTAGAACTGTCGATTGTGAGAAGTGGACGATTCCTATATTCAGACCTGAACGCCTTGGCGACTAGGCAACTTCTGCAACACACAGGTCATGGGTTTCTGCGACAGTATTAAGACAAATGACTTCTAGGTTCAGCGACTGATGTCATACTGCAAGTCATGACACAATTTTAAATGAACACCAGGTGTATATATACCCTCTTTTCATGCTTTGATTTTGTGGTACATTTTTTCGTTCCTTTACAAACACACAAAATACCAAACAACCATTCTCGCGATGTGTCTCAACTCTACAATCCCCGGCAACATGGAAAACCAAAGCTAGCACTTCTGCGTCTCCAGCAATGAGGACGGGCTAAATATCGTTTATTGGGATGGTCACTGAGCGTACACTCTCGCCCGTTAATGGCGTCACAACGCCGGGTTTGTTTACCTGGGTGACCGTAAACAGAACTGCTCGTGCAGTGAAGTCCTCGAAGATTTGTAATGCAAGTCAGCATTCATGCCGTCACGCTGGTCGGAGTTTATACAACAAAAAGGCAAATACACAGCAAGAGAACAACAAAATCAGAACGTTTACAGAGCATTCAAGTTACTCTTGTATGACATTCAGAGGGTATAGATTCAACACTGACTAATTTTAGTTTTAGTTTATTATTTTGTAATTTACGTCCTTCAAAGTTAACTCATATCCGACTGTGAATGAAGTGGATGAAAGGATGCTCAATATAGTCCAGGTTCCATGGAGCTTAGAGTTACCCGACATTCGCCTTGAAGAATAAGGGAAAACACTGGAAAAAACCTTATCCCACGTTCGGGACCTCTTGAACGTTAGGTAGACATGCTACCATCTACGCTACTGAGGCGGGCGTTCTTATAGTTTTAGGCAATAGTATCTTGTGGGAATTTATTGAACAAGGTAGTAGCTAAGGGCCGCGCCATGGCTGAGTGATTAGAGCACTTGGCTCTAACTAAGTCGGCCCGGGTTCTATACCAGGCGATTGCAAAGTAAGATTTCTTGTGGACAACATGGCGCTGGGATGGGTCTTTTCCGGGTCCTCCTGTTTCCCCCGTCAGCATTCCTCCAATTTCTCCATCATCATCTTTCCTATCATTCATCTCACCCTCATAATATCACCACTTTCTTCACCTTCACACCAGACATTGGGCTGATCACCTATCCTGGTTCCCTTTCGGATCCAAAGCTTCAGTTTCTCAGGCCCGACATCAAAAGAGATAGAGGAAAAAGAATCCCTTTGCACCACGACATTGGTAAACCTAGGGAAGTTAAAGAAGAACAAAAAGCAGTAGAAATAGCTAAGGGTTTGCTGGGAGTCACCACTTCACCGATGTTTGCATATACTTATACATATCAATTCTGGCTCAGTGGCGGCCTGCCAAAGGTTAATTAATGCCTATGTGCTAATCAACCTTGAGATGTAATGTGTTGAGTGCGAAAATGAAGACCATATAAATGAATTCAAAGCATAGTGTATAATAACATATATTTTAAATTTTTCAGTTAAAGAACATAGGAGAGTAAACTGCGTGTGATATCTATTCCTAATACATTTCCGCCGGAAACCGTCTATATTAACACCATAAATTTATCTCCACCTACGAGCAGCTAAGGACGTTCCGTTAAATTATCTCTGTCAGTGTCTGTATCCTCCTATTTGTTTAAGAGTCGTAATAGTGTGGGATAGGTTGTACATAGATACAACTGAACGTAACATTTCCTTTTAAGGTTTGCTGAAAAGGGTAGACATTAACAACCAGTCAAAAACAAAATGCCCACAGGTATTTATTTAGTATTTGTTACTGAATGGGGCAGTGTTACAATAAATTAGCATTTAACAATACCATACTTTTCTTTTAAATTTCAGTTTTTGTATGAGGTGTTGTGCGTAGTACATTATATATTGCCTGTATACCTGCCCCCCCCCACACACACACACATTGCTAACGGACTAAATTGCTATCAGTCTATGAGGGTCCTAACATTCTCTGTTGCAAATATACCTGTCATCAATTAAAGTTGTAAACATTTTCCGAAACACTACTCCTATTTATTGTAAATATCTACCCCTTTGAGAATTTGGCACATTAGAACAGGAGTACACTAGAACGTGTACCTATAACAAAGCATTAGAAGGTTTTAGTTAGTAACAACAATAAATTGTTGCAGCTCTGACGATGGCATGTATATAAGTGCGAGTGGCAAAAGGAAAATAAACAATGAAATAAAATAAAAGTCACTAAGGAAATAAGGGAAAAGAATGAAAGAAAGTGCGGTTTATAAGATTACAAGGTATACTGCAAATATTTGCTTTCTCAATAACTGAGCTGCTGAGGTATACACATACAGTGCACATCACGTACATGGACACAATCTTTAAAATGAAAGGAATATGGAAGCTTTTGTGTAGTGGAAGATTTTGCAAATGACAGTAAAAACGTTATAAAGAAGGTAAAGCTTGGTAAGGCATCGTTTCAACTAATGACTTTCCTAAAAGAATCCTAGAGGGAGGCTGTCATAGCAATTCTGTATTCAACCGTTCGTAGAGTGACTTAAATCTTACATATGCCATTAAAATTCTATTCACTGTCTTCAATTAATTTACATAGCTCAGGGATGGCGAATATACCTATGCAGCACCCACATGAAGACATTAAGGGGAGAAGACCGAATCCATTGCTAGTTGCCGATGCATGCCCTCTAAATTTAATCTAATTTATTACAATATCTTTTATTAAGAAAGTGGGATTATTGCCCAATGATAACTCACAGTAAAGTTCAGTTTTTACAAATACAGGCAGCAAACACGTCAATTCAAATGATTATTTGTGCCTCTGTCGCACACATTAACTCGCGCTGCTTGGCACCTCTCAAGGATCACAGCTTGCAGATGTCTAACATTCACTTTAACTGCTTGGTGATGCTGACATATGACTCTCTGACCAACTCACTCACAACTATTATTAACTGAACTGAACTGAACTACCAGGCTGGCTTTTACGTCCCCTTTTAAATCAGCAGGTCACTAAAGAAATGTTTTGGAAACTGAAGACTCTCAATTTCTCTGGATGAAGCATTCTAGAGGTTCATTCTTCTATATTTACCGAAATCAAAGGATCTGGAGCATCAGTGCAGCAAAACAAGGGGGTAAGTACTTCCGTGTGATGACGTTAACTAGCAATTATCCTTAAATGTTCCAATTTTTGCTCCTCTCGGCGTCAAATGTGATGCGGTGAAATGGTATGCCGCTGCGGTGTGTATTCGTAACAATATTTTGATTACAATTTTGAAGCATTTATTTTTTAAAATACTAAACTATGCGATTGGCTCCAAAGTAGGTCTAAAACAACGCTTGGAATTTCCTTTTGTCCTGCTAAAACTTAATTTGGCTAATTTAGTCATTTTGTTAGAAAAAGGATCCTTTGTACCACATGAAGCTTTATGAAACAGAAACGCAGAACACAAATTCGCATATTGTTGCGTATGCTTTGGTGGAGTGAAGGAATTTTATTTATTTTAGGAATTTATTTGAAATTTTAATAGCACGAGGTTTCTTTATACAATTGAAAGTATTAATTTGTGGAAGTAAAGATGTAGACACCTCATAGCGGAGTATTAGACGACAAACCCGTAATTTGCATATTTTCGGGGCATTAACCAAGTAAGAAAGCTAAACGCAATGGTAATGGATGATCAGCAGGTCGTTAGACGTAAACCAACATGGCGAATGGAATGTTCCGGAAGCTTTTCTGCTGATCAAAGGGAAAAAGTCCCTAGGTTAAACGTGTGTTGGCCCCTTCTTTTTGGGCTTGGCCCTTAATACCTTTAGTGGGGATTATCGAGACGCGCGGCAGTCTAAAGTGTACTTTTGCGGTCGAAGGCTACGCCGAATCTTCACTTCACCACGCACCGACATCTCCTCGAAGGTAAGCCCGACTGGGTCTTAATGTACTAATACAGCTATCAACACCATCCCACCCAAAGTCTCCTCATGACTTTGGGGTTGATTTGTATTGTAGAAAGTCATGAGGTTATAGTAAACTGGAATTTCGTAGAAAGTTGTACTATTTCTATCTATTTGTAACCTCAATATAAATTCCCATTACCACTTACCTCTACCATCTGACACCCCTGTCCTTTCAACTACGCTCCCAGCTACAAAGTAGATTGTAAACCCTTACGGTAAACCTTTAAGTATACACAACCCTATCCACAACTTGTATTCTAAAATCATCCCGGTTCACAATCTATAATGCGACAATATATTAGCAAAGAAAGAAACCACATTGTTTAAGCATATTTGAATCTTGGGTGGTATGCTTTTTATTACTTTTAAAAGTCGATCTGAAGTGAAGGATGTAATTTTGATTACAGTAACCAAGCAAGCGCAATAACTTTATAAACTAATGAGCACTTATTTTCGTATAGTTAAATTTTCTTATTTGCGTCCATTCTGTTCAGGTTTTACGGTTCCAGACTACTTGAAACATTAAGTTATTCCCACACTTACTGTGTTTCTAGAATAATTATGAAGGACAGCTTCCCAGTTCACGTGATTCAATGGAAGTAATATAGAACATGTATATGCACAAAATTATAAGTAGGAGGTTATGTGCGATCACACATACATATATACACAGAGGCCTATGAATACATACGCACATACATGAACGCACACGCACGTATAACCGCGCACACTCCCGCACGCATGCAGACAGACATACATTTGGAGTGATGAGATAACCGATGGCTTGTCGATCTCCGGCATATACAGAGAGTGGCCGGCAGCTGCTGGGTTTGTGACATAACAGCCTTTCCAAACAACAGGTAGACGAAAGGTAGATACACATCATTAGTGTCCGGAAGTTTATCTAAAATAACAATACAACAGATTAACAGTGACGGAGCTATATGGTACCTGCGTTTCGTAATCATTGATTGCCATGCAGTCGCGCACGTACTCATACAACCAAGGTCATGGGCAACGGTAATCTATCAAACGTCGTCACACAACGGACACAGTATCATAGGATATGTTGCACATTTATTCATAAATTATACAAAACAAACTTATCGTTTCCAGACTTATGAATATAAATAAAATAATCATTAATATTTATAATGTGCACAGCAAATGAAGAGCTAATTCGTTGTCACAATACTACATGATGTCTGTGCATATGCCCCAGTGTATTCAGTGTACCAACAATTACATGTGCTGCAGTCCTTCACACACCATCTGTCGTTTCGTGTATCGAAACCCATAATCTGTTGTCGGAGTCGGAGTTTCTAATGTCCTGAGTTACGTCTTCGTAGCACAGCTTTAGGAACTAATTGCGTATTCTGGACTTGGATAATAATAATTTTCCTGTATATTTTTCTGAAAACTGATTGCAAGAACTATTTTCTACTCTCCAGAAGGGGATGTTTACTCACCTCACTATATTGCACAGATCATGTCAAAAACTACTGTGTCTCTCTGCATTAAAGTTAGACGCTGAAGGCACATTTCCCCCTTTCTTTCTCTGTTTACCAACAGCACGAGTTGATGGCTAGCTCAGTTGACGATCTGTATCTCGCGCACAACCAATTTCACGAATTTTTGGCTGAAACTCCGGGCTCTAGTCATTATACATGCTAATTGGATCAATGATGGAATACTTACTACAGTAGTGAAGGTGGACCAAGACAGTGTTTGTTAAGATTATTCGTATATTGATGACGGTGGGGATACAAGTATTGTATTTTGCACTTAGATACCATTAACTCACAAACTGTTCAACATTATCGACAGTATATCGTCCACTTATTGTTTTAAATAAGTATGTGGTATGTTGAATTTCTGCAGGAACTGAAAATGAAAGACGGCTAAATACCAAAATTTGGTATTTAAGTTCAGTATGACACCCAAACGTTTGGCATGAATATTTTAAAGAAAATCCCTCCATTTCAGACTACTTTTAATGGAGTGTTTTTAGAAATTTTTCATATTTTCAAAATTACTGATGATTTTGTTTAAAACACCGGATGTTTACGACATTTTCTTCACAAACGAAATGTGTGTTTTCAATTTAATGGAATTATCCTCAGATGTTCTCTTCATTCTGTATGAAATGTTAAACCTTGGTGATTGACATTATCGTATTAGGCAAAACACAGATCTGGTTAAATACAGTTTATTTAAATACGTTTCTTTGTAGACTGAACCTTCTCTAAATATTCCTTGTTATATATTTGAATGTTTCAAAACGAGTACATTTCTCAAATGAGTAGTCCTTATTCGCTTTCTATGTCAAGGACATATGGACATACAAAGAAAGCGGAATTTCAACGTCATTACATAGAGACCAGCTATGTCGCTGGTTGTGGAATCTACTGTATTCCACAATTCTAATTGGACATACAAAGGGATCCGTAATAATATAATTTCTGTAAACGTTTATCTTGGTTAACATGAAATGGAAAGAAGGAAATGCGTTTGTAGGAAAGTTTTGAACAAAAATATGTACACAAAGTGTTATATTCTATGACAATGTTCAAGACTGCCTTGTGATTGCTGTTTCTAATCATGCGTGCCGTAGTTGTATACTTATTATGTAAAGGGCAATATTATCTTGAAATAGGAAATAATAATGTAAGGGAAGTTTACCCCGCTTATGGAATAAGCCAGCCTCTGTCAGTTTAGTGCCATTGTTTCTCTCCTATTTCCCCGAACAAGAAGTACTGGTATAAATTCTCCTTGAGTGGCTGCTCAGACAGTCTCATCCTCCACTGCCCTTCCAAAGAATTAATACCAGGTACTTCAGCTGGCTTGTTTTGAAGCCAGCCTAGTTACCTTCAGTTGTTCAGAACATTGTCAATGAGTTACTGAGATTACGTCTTACTACGCAAGCCATTCAAACAGTTGGAAAAAACTTAAGTACTATTCAAACATGGATGTAATTCTAAAGCTTATATTCTTAGACTTGCATTTTAAAATGAACCACTGTCTGTTAATTAAAACAGACTAATATATTGTAACGGCCATGGTAGGAATCGAACCTCCACCGGCTACATTACGACGTTTAACAAAAAGTGTTGAAAGTAGTTCAAGCCTGGAATCCGGAGTAATAGAACGCTTACATTTCAAGAAGTTGGCCCAATGTAGGTGAACGAGACAGATGGTGCAGTTGATATGCAGATGATAGGCAGTCTATAGTGAGTTAGTAAGTGTCCGTGGTCAAGCCGTCAGAGATCGCCACGACCGTCATCGCAAGGATCGAATTAGCACATCTGAGAAAAATGAAATGTGTAGTGTTTAACGCCCGCTTTTACTACATATGGCACCGCAGGTGATGACACTGATGATACATGAGATGAAGATGGAGAACCGGTGGAATGAGATGGCGGGGGAAACCGGAGCTCCCGGAGAAAACCCGCCCCAGCGCCGTGTTGTCCACCAAAAATCTCACTTTGCGGTCGCCTGGGATTGAACCCGGGCCGCCTTGGTGAGAACCAAGGGGTCTAACCACTGAGTCACGGCGCGGCCTTGCACATCTGAGAGTCTACTATGAACTTTAACGTAAGTTTGGGTGTATTCCATTAGGCCAAGGCCGCCCTCGGACCTTGTGTATATATTAAGTTAATAAAGCTGGCTTATATACGAACTTGGGGTTAATAAACCTTTTTCGCCCAGATGGCGGTTATGTTCCCTACCCTCTATGAGTAGCCTAACTCTGAAAGCTATACCCCCCTGGTATCGAACTTATTTCTGAGGATCGCTACAATATCAATACAGAAAATGATGCATGTTTGCAGTATCAGATGATAATCTGGGAAATAAGCGTCATTTAATTATACTGTTCGGCACTCTAGACAGTGATTGACATTTATTAACCATGCGAAGGAACTGTTTAAATAAATGGGAGGGGATGGGTACGTCATAACAGTTGTCATAATAAGGATCAGAAGGTCCAATTAGAGTCGAGAAGTTTCCATGGAAACGTTAAATGCTTTACCCTTGTTGCAGATATTCTAACAGTGTTCATAGCATCACTTGCGGGCGAGTTGTATATGCAGGTCTTATCGTCTGATTATGCTGCAGTAAACAAAATACCTTGCTGCTTGTAGCTCTTTTGCTAACGCTGCAATAAACAAAATGCCTTTACCTTTGTTGCTGCTCTTGTTAGAACAGAGATGTTTTATTGGCAAGTACCTTTGCATCGTATTTGTGGCTATTTGACTTAGTTTACATATGATGATAATGTTGAGGATAATACCCAATGATAATAACACCCCCTTATCAGAAGGCCCTATTGGGGTGATTATTTTATCTACCGAAGTTTTCTATCCATCTTATACCTTACAGTGAATTTTTATCTCATGGTTCAGTGTGCTATGGTACGTGGTGCATAGGGGTGCCAGAGGGAGAGATGGCGTGGATGCTTGCTCTAGCGTAAGAATATTTCCCGTGAACACTAAAGAACTGCTTGGTTGGACTAGTCGTCCATGGCAATCTCTGATCTTTCCAGTAATCAGCCAGGAACTGTTGGCTACTTCCGGACATCTCTGTGACTCATCTATCCACAGCCTATAGCGTCCCTTGATTCCTTCTGGGCGTGGTGGCCTCAATAGATCTCCCATAAGTTACAGTGTGCGAGATGACCCCCTTCTGTGGTCCTCTCTTGCTAGCGGGGTGGTATCTAGAAAATGCTAAGAACTTCTGCAGGTCTCCGTTGCGTGTCAGCCTGCGCTTGCTTCACTTTATCCCTTTCTCCTGAAGTGGTAGTCTGGTGCAAATTGGGACTTGGACGTCTCTGTGGCGTGTCAGCCTGCGGCCTATAACTTAATGTTTAAAAGCGGGTTGTTATATCCTGGTATTGAAATCCGATATGTTGTTTCCACAGCATTGTGAAAAGAGCTGAATGAAGACAACACGTCAAAAGGTGTCGAAGTATTGAAACTTTCCAGTGAATTAAAACGGTACCTCCGAAGTATCCGATTCCACTAGGAATAAGTTGTTTGTTATAAGAAATTCTACATCAATTTTGAAGTGTGTTTTTATTTTAATGCGGTATTAGAAAAATATATAATATTCTTTCCGAATAAGCAGGACTTCCAAGTGTATTCCCATCTAATTTTTGCACGTACATTTTACTATTCATTTGAAAGTATTACATATATGATAATTTAATCAAACCCGTTAAGACCGCCTTTTAAAAAATAAAATTTGTGACACATTTTGCATGAAATGATAGCTTCTGAGCAGTTATTTTCTTTAAAGTTACTAGGGCCGCAGTGTTGAGAGATATTTAACTCAAATATCATGTTCGTGGTAAGTCCAAATAGTCGTTTTTTGCATTATGCTGTTCACAGGGACAAACAGATCCGTAAATGGTGGATAACGCACATAAATAAGTTTTCTCTAAGAGTGATCTTTTGGGCTTCAAATGCCTCAAACCAGTGAAATATTGATCTACGTTTTTATTGGTGGAACGCATTATTCCTCACTGTGTTAGGTAAGTGTCAGAAAACATAAAAGGTTTACAAAAATGACACAGGTTGAACGGAAAATACCAGTTTTAATGCATCTACATTAAATGATTAAAAACGAAATGATTGAAATACAATTATAGATGCTAATAAAATCAATGAAGTACCTTGCGCGCACTTAATGACTTCGAATAAATTCAGGATCAATCTCATTAAACCAAAAGCAAAAATATACAATAAGTCATCAATTAAATTGAATATGCCCATGTCGTAAAATTCTATGACTGGTCCACTTGAATAAGAATGCAGGAACTTCAACAAAGTTTTAATAAGCAGTTTACTTCCTGGGCAACCCCCCATACAACAACTCACAAGTAGAATAATGCGACATGCGTATATCGTCTTGAAATCTTGAACTGTAGCTCAACTAAACTCTATAGTTCCAACCAACGTATACCTAAGATTTTTAATATTATTCCAGACTTAGAATTATTTGTCATTAAATTTGCTATTATTGATAGGGCAAGCGAAAAATGAGGAGTTGACCTTTAAGAAAATAAAACATAATTTAATGAGTGAACTGGTATTAGATAATCCTAAAGAATTTGAATGTTTAGTAACGTCATTATTTTCAGAACAAATATGAACTTTGCCGAATAGTTTTCGTAAATGTTATACCAAACTGGCTAGCACAATTTATTAATAAATGAATTTCATTGTAACTTTCTTTTTTTGTAACCTTGCGAATAATCATAAATGCAACCGGATTTCTAAGAATTCACCATCCAGTTGTGCTTATTTGCATCACGACCCTGGAAGAAAGGCAGAAAATTGCATGATAATTTTTCATATGTGTATCGTAAGGTTTATTGTTATGGGTTTAGTAATATATTTAGAGAAACAGGCTCATAGTAAATTTTCCAGTGCATTAAAAATTTTCCCGGTTGAAATCATTGAAGTGCTTGAAAAGATAGCCCACGTCAGTAGATATTCTGGCGTGCAAAGGAGCTCATGTGAGAGATACCCACACTGGAGAGAAAGAGGGGAGGGCGGATTTACTTTCACCTACGTTTGCCTAGCTATGACATATGTATAGGACTCAAAAAAAAAAACTTGTCCAATGCTTGGGTACAATGCTTCCTGTACAATGAGGAGGTGTAGTTAAGCGAGAAAGTAACGCCGGTTGCTCATTAGAGAACATTCTGGGCGCCACAATACTTGCGGAATGAAACTCCGGTAACCCAACAGTGCGGATACGATCCTGGCATTTGGCTACTTCCATATCAATCAAGCCATTTATTTATTTAAACCATAATGCGAAGAATTGCTTATAAGTGTCTATAGCTGAATTAATGCACAAACTCCTACGTAGTGAATACTCCCTAATTCCATAAGGCACCTCAGCTATATATGTTGTTGAAATGTTTTGTCTAAGTCAATAGCCTATCTGTATTTCCAACTTGTCTTCGTAGGCAAAACATATTGTCACCCGAACGTTGGAACTCCCGATAGAACCGGCCGGCAGTAGGGCCAGACAGGAAGCATTCGACCACGCCTACCCATTTGTCTTATAGCGCTAACGAAGGGACGGTTGGAAAAACATCACTGGCCATCTCTTTCCGCTCCCACTGCCGTCTGGAACCTTCGCGGTGATTCACTGAAAAGCGAGACTTCCAGAAACAGTTATATTCCTATGAAAAGGGGCTGCAGTTGGCGAGTCAGTCAGTTCTTGGCGAGCAGCCGTAAGGAGCGCCGGGTGAGTTAACGGACCGGAAGTCTGTGAACGTGCATCAGAGAAGTTGTACGTAACTGTGAGCGTGCAGTGGACCTATGACAGACGAATTGGTGAATTGTAATTGTGTGCATTACGTAATTTTGTGTAATCGGCAAGTGTTCCGACTGTAATTCGGTGGAAATAAAGATCAATTTTGAGTTGTGCAATTGGACATTTAATTTCACGAACCCACAAAGTCACAATATTATACACCAATTCATATAGTTTGAAGGGTTCTTCCATGCCTTAGTTATTTTTATGTGTAATTAAATTTCCATATTAGATTGCTTATCTGACTTTGATATGGCAAAACACTAAAATGATACTCAGGGATCTTTTTGAGTTACTGCAGTCTTGCGATTTTACGACTTCTTACGAATTTGCATCTTATACATCTGTAAGCATTTTACAGTTTAACGGATTTACTTACATTTTTTACTTACCAGAGAATTTTTAAAGGCGGGTGCACTGAAATTTGTGTAACGGGTGCAAGACGTCAAATGACATGCTGAGCTGACAAAAATAAATTTTTCCGTTTCTCTATTTTTGTTTAAGGCTAGCTAAGACGGAACCAAGTTTATATATAATATCATGTAAACTGTTTTCCCTTAACTATTTAAAACAAGATATTAGCATCAGTCAATGAATCATAAATGGATGAAGGTGACTAGCTCCTTTATATCAATTCGGAATTTATTAATGTAGAGAATGATTGTTAGAATATTTATATGAACCGTTGAGACTATACACAAATTACAAAAGCTTTAACGTCCTTCAGAATAGACTTTATATAACCTGATGGGGAGTTCTAAGGCCATATTAAATGTAGCCGGTATGTATATATTTTTGTATGGATACTGCAATAACTTACATAGAGCATACTGAGGCGTAAGCACTTTGTCATCTTTTTGGGTGGAAAGCTTTTACCTTAGGTGCAAAAAATTCTAACCGAAAAAAATATTAATAGCATCAAATATTGAAGGACGGAATACTTCAATATTTTATAGCACACTCCAACTATATTTATGCAGATTAGGCTAAGATCTTAAGCTGGTGTTGCATATTTACAGAGCAGTAAGCCATTAAGATGAGGTGAATATTGAGACAGATAAAGCGGTAAATTGTCTCCCGTTACCATCACCCAATAAACGATAACGTATGCAATCACATTTGAGGACGAATAAACATATATAGAATGTCTCGAATGCGCAGCTGCAATACTTAATAACACTTCACAGTTTTAACTGGCGTAATGGGTGTAATTAAAACGTGACGGAAGTCAACTGAAAATAATGGTTACTGCTTGGTCGTTTTTATGCATATTATAAATTGATATGATATCGCGCGTTGAACATCAAACAAATATTTACCAAACACTTTATGGTGTATGTTGACGAACCAAGGCCTTCGCTTAGTGGATAGTGGGCGTGTTTTTCAAAGCTTACCGGCGCATTGTTGATAAAAAAGGGTGGAGCTGCTCCCAAATCCTATAGCATCAGCAAGGCTAATCGAAAAGAGTGGAAGAAAATCGTGATCTTACCTTTACCGCATGATCTATTTTTTGTTTTTGTTTTTGTTTTGAGGATGGTTTTTTCCATGACACCAGGTTGTTGATGTGAAGTACAGTTGTTTGCGCTGTTATTCCGCGAAGTCTTCTGAGCAAGAAAGAGAGAGAGAGGGAGAGAGAGAGGAGAGGCAAAAGAGGAGTCCTGCACTGTTCAATGAAGTAAGCCTTCGGGGTAGAGTGAAGGGGGATTCTGTATTCAACACTCTAACAAGTGGTGAGATAAGCTGCTTTGCCTGTGATTAATTGTAACATTATGTGCAAAGACGAAGTAAAGAATGATTGAAGTATGTCGGAAAAATGTCTTAATATGATAGTTTCATAAATATCATACATGTATTCATTGAAGTGTATATTCATTTGGTTATCTGTTTCAAAACGTGTAAGATTTTTAAGAAGCTTGGGCAGTCACTCTTCTCTTCTGAAACATAAGTAAAACATACTAGGTCTGTTCAAAATGTTCCGGAACATTTGTAACTTTGCATCAATGTACTGTTGGGGCGAAATGCGGTTGGCATTCGTGCACGCGCCTGTGTTTGATGTATAAATGCCAAAAGTTTCAGTGTTGTATGTCTGTTAGTTATCGTTCAGTGCTGTATTGAGTAGAACGTTGTGTCGCACAGTTTGCGAATTTCGATATGACAGAATCAGAGGAGCAAAACGTCTGCATTATATTTTGCGGCAAGCCTATGGTGACCAGTACTTAAGCCGTACTCGGTGTTACTAATGGTTCAAGCGGTTTATAGAGTTAAGGATGACCCTCATTCAGGACGTCCTTCTACGTCTATCGACGACGCTCATGCCAGGAACGTCAACTAAATTGTGCTTCCCAATCGAAGACTGACTATACAAGAGATCGCAGAAGAATGTAACATTTCAGTTGGATTATGTTATTAAATCCTGACACAAAATCTTGGAATGCATCGTGTTGCCACCAATTTCGTACCACGATACTTGAGTCAGGACCAGAAAGATGATCGCCTCGTAATCTGTGAAGAAATTTTAGATCACGCAAATGAGGATGAAACGTTCCTCTGAGGACTTTTTTATTCCAAAGTTGAAAACCTATTGAAATGACGAATATTTACTACGATAGACGAGATAAAAGAAAATTACCAAACGGCGCTTAGCGCTATCGAGAAAGAGGTGTAGCAAGACTGTTTCCCGAAGTGGAAACGGCGCTGGGAGCGGTGTATAAATTATGGAGGAGAGTATTTTGAAGGAGACTATGCAAAATATTCAAAAGATAAGCACAGAAATATTTTGTGAACAAAGTTCCAGAATCTTTTTGATGAGACTTCTTACTTGTGTCCTTAAGCTGAGGCACACTACATGATTTATTTACAGCTTATCTGCTTTAGCGTTATCTGCTCTCTGAAGGATAACACTAATATAAGATACAAATTTAAAAAGCCAACATACGAAAGTAATGTTATCGCGAGATAATGACAAAAAATGTTTTAGCTAGAGGGAATTTATTTGCGAAGCACGATGTCTGTATATGAGTTAAACTTCATTTGTGCGGTCACATTATGACTAGAGTTGCTTTAGTTTTCGTTTGGATAATATTCGCTACACGCTTTGCATTTGCTGGATAACGCGTAGACGACATACATACAGTGTAAATGCGTATGTCATGTCATAGATCACCATGTCATTCAATAAAGTGATGCTGCTGTTAACACGCGCCTTCGTGTAATTATACTTCAGTTTACATCTGACATTCCAAACTGCTGCCCTCCATCGGTGGTTCATAGTTATGCAGTTTATTAATTAAACAAAAAATTCTGATCTTCCTCACTTCAGAGCTTAATGTGTAAATAATTTTCTATGGCGTTTTGATTTTCTGGAAATATCGAAGTTTGTGTTAATACTTTGAAGAGAAGATCTTCATTAAATATCCACAAATCATAAGTAATTCACAAAGCTAAAGAAGAGCTAAAGGGATAAAGGGGCCGTATTAAAGAATTCAAATATTGCTATGACTAAGAAGAGGCAAGGTAAAAACTAATATTCATTTCATTGAAAATAGAACGCATTTCACCCCCATTTTCTTCAGAACTGGAGTTTGTTAAACTAAATTACCCTTTTCCCTCAACTTTTTAATAGAAACGTCAGGTGTTTGTTGTTGATTTTATTAACCGAACTCCTCAATACTGCTACGCTGGTAGATCTCCTACCGATTTGTGTCGATAGGTCTTTTATTCACAACTGTGTTTCACTGATAAATTGAAGTACAATCATACTGCAAGGATTTAAGAGTCTGAATCAGTGAAACATGGCCAAATTGATTTTGTCTGGGGTTAAGTAAAATTACCAAGTTAATCCTGTACAATGTGAACGCGAACTTCTCCAGTGAATATGCTCGCTTTGGAGAAAGGTGCCTTTTGTTTTAAAATCGATTGGGAACTTTGTGTCATGCAATTTATTTCCACGTACCCTCTTACTGGAACAAGAGTGTGGTAAGATTCTGTTTTATTACTAACTGCAAGTTATATGTTCATTCGAAGGAACGTGTGAGATTTACATTAGGGAGGTCCAAAGTTCGATTATCATTGGTTTGACGACACTGGCTATTAATTTTCTTGTAAGTAAATAGGTGAATGCTAGGCGGTTCCCTTTCCACCAAGAATTTCGCGTCCCATGATCCCCTATCATTCAGTTTCCCCTTTCATGATCAAAGTGGGGTTCGTGCCTGTGTAGAATCAATTACCGTCGGACAATTGGTGCAGATGCTTTTCATTGGAAGGCTCTCCACTCTGACGTATGGTAACCTTCTTTAAGCCACCTTAGGTTGATCGAGCTCTTCGCGACTCTGCCAAGAGAAAATCTTCTCTGAGTAACCCAAATATGTCATCAGATTTTTAAGCTTGGAATCAACAGGAACTTCTTTCTGCACGTCTTTGCGGTCTGTCTGCCTACGGCCTCTAGCCTTGTAAAGTTCCTTCAACTCATCCAATTTTTCTGGAAGGATGACAAGATCGGCCTTCGGTCGAGGTGGAAGAGGTATTCCTGGTACCTTAATTTGACATACTCATAATCATTATGTTTCCTTTCAACTATTTGAGAAGCTACAAAGAGTGCAATTTTAATTGATATAACAATGTTGCTGTCAGAGTGCTAACTTTCAAATTGTGAAGCTTTAATTTTTGGAATAAGGACACATTAGGTGTGAAGAACACGTATATGTTATGTGTCATAATGCCAAGCGAAATAAAAGAGGAAGCATGGATGAAATGTGATGCATAAGAAGAAAATGTAGGGATTCACCGTATTGCCAGTACTTTATACTAAGGGATTTGCTTATTTTTGTGATTTCTGAAGCAACAATAAGAAGGAGTTGGAGTAAAGGGAGCCACCTAAGCCTACAGAAGGACGTGTATAACTCCATAGAAATTCATTGCACGAAGACCCTCTGGGTGTCCACGGGAAGCAATCTATTCTCTGAGCAGGTACCTGAACTGTTCGTCCAAGACTGCCATGTGTCACGAAACCTAGGAGCATACCTGAAGCATGAGAAACAAACGGAATGGATGGGAAATGATAAGAGAATATTTCATTTGATAAGAAGCCATCCCCTTTTCCTTTCATTTAGGAAAATGCACAAAAGAACACGGCGTTAGAATGGGGGTCAACGAGAATCGAATCTGGGACGTGCCAAATGCAAGCCCCACATGTTACTGCTAAGTCATCGCGCTTAAAAATAAGAAAAATTTACAAGAAAATGCACAAGTGTAACATGAGTCACATGCTACAGTTTCACTTTGAAGCACCGAGGAAATGCACATCTGTGTAGCTGACATGAAAGGATCGCGAAAAGAAGTAAGTTCAACCTAGAACCAAGTTGATGCTTTCGGAAAGGGTAACGGATTAAAAATTTCCTGCAACATTTATTTTGTATAAGCTATGGCCACTTGAGTGTATCGGTCCTGTAAAAATTGAAGAATTTTGCAAAAACGCCTCTATAAAATCCATAAAAAGGGAAGAAAAAATGTTTTGTTTTATTTTCTTATTTAGAAAATCATATTTATTATTGTAATCAAAGTAATTTAGTGTATTCACAGTCAACTTCTTTCGAAGGCACATTATTTCATAGATAGTATGCTTTGACTTCATATAACTATCTGTTTTAAGAACGATCTGATTCAAGTGTGCACGTTCCTGTTTTTTTCAGTGTAATATTCTTCAATTTTTTCTCTTATATTTATTTGTAAGAAAACATTTTTTGTTCAACAAAATAATGATGATGATGATGATGATGATGATGATGATGATGATAATAATAATAATAATAATAATAATAATAATGATGATGATGATGACGATGACGATGACGATGACGATGACGATGACGATGACGATGACGATGACGATGACGATGACGATGACGATGACGATGACGATGACGATGACGATGACGATGACGATGACGATGACGATGACGATGACGATGACGATGACGATGACGATGACGATGACGATGACGATGACGATGACGATGACGATGACGATGACGATGACGATGACGATGACGATGACGATGACGATGACGATGACGATGACGATGACGATGACGATGACGATGACGATGACGATGACGATGACGATGATGATGATGATGATGATGATGATGATGATGATGATGATGATGATGATGATGATGATGATGATGATCATCATAATAATAATAATAATAATAATAATAATAATAATAATAATAATAATAATAATAATAATAATAATAATAATAATAATAATAATAATAATAATAATAATAATAATAATAATAATAATAATAATAATAATAATAATAATAATAATAATAATAATAATAATAATAATAATAATAATAATAATAATAATAATAATAATAATAATAATAATAATAATAATAATAATAATAATAATAATAATAATAATAATAATAATAATAATAATAATAATAATAATAATAATAATAATAATAATAATAATAATAATAATAATAATAATAATAATAATAATAATAATAATAATAATAATAATAATAATAATAATAATAATAATAATAATAATAATAATAATAATAATAATAATAATAATAATAATAATAATAATAATAATAATAATAATAATAATAATAATAATAATAATAATAATAATAAGACAAATACTTTCGACCTTGTTACTACTCTAGAGTGTAATGTATTGACTACTATATTGCTAAACAAACACCAGGTTCTCATTAAAATGTTTCTGAGTTTGCCATTAAGCCAGTTGTTGCTGTATTACTCAGCAGTTCGCTCTAGGTTCATTTTAACGCCTAATTTTGATAAGATAAACAAAGTATAGAAAAAGGCAAAAGCACTGTTGTAATTATCAGGGGTAGCATACGATAACACAATATTTATATTAGATAAGCTGGATGATTTATCTTCCCCAGCCATAAATGAAATTATCGATCCTATTGATGATAAAATATTTCATGAAATATAGACATCAGGATAATCAGAATATCGTCGAAGATTAGCTTCTAATGAAATATGCTTCCAATCAAATAAAATTCCTTTCACTATATTAGTTTTACCTTTAATTTTAATATATTCATTGGAATGTAAAGCATTTCGCAGGTATTGTAAGAGTGTGGTCAGTAATATTCCATAACCAAACTAGAAGTTTTAATCTGAGAAAATGATATATTGACAATAAGGCGAATAAGGAGTAAAGCGTACCAAAATGTATGACATGAAGGGTGGGTGAAATCAAGAAGAATTTGTCAGAATAAGGGGTCTAGATGCGTGGAAAAACTAAAAGTGGCCTCGTGGCCATCAATTTTCCACGCTCTGCAGATGACTTTCAGCTCGAATCAGCAAATCTACGAGTCCAGGGCAAGCTGTACATTGCAGTGTCGAGACAAAGATTCTATATTATATCGTTGTCTTGCCACAAGACCCAGTCAGCAAAAATTGCCTGGAAAACCAGCGGTTTTGAAATCTTCACTGGAATAAAAGTACCTATTTAGAACAATGTCAGCAAGAAGATTGAAAAGGTTCAAATTTATAAGGAACGGAATTTGTTTTGGTACTCCAGAAGTGGTAGTTTAACTTTTATCAAATTAGATACGAAATATCCATTACCGTCTTTTCGCTTATACAACACTTTCTATTCCATATGCGTTTCGCTTATAAAACTAAGTCTATATAGTTATACACTAATGGTAATGTAATGAAAACGAGAAAATCAACTTCATTAGTCGCTCAAATTGTTAGCCCAATGCTAACACAGTATCGCTTGTACTTTTTACAAATGCACAGAATAAGAACGCCCGTATAATGTTCCTTTATGTCTCTGTTGCACACACGAATCACCCTTCTCGAAATTTTCGACGCACACAGAACGTTTTACTTTTATACTGTTCTGCTTGCCTACTGTGAAACAACTCTGTGTGTATGTGTGTTTGTTTGTGTGTGTGTGTGTGTGTGTGTGTGTGTGTGTGTGTGTGTGTGTGTGTGTCTGAATGCAAGGAAAAGAAAGATCTTAGGTGGAGGACAGGGAATAACAAGGGAAGTGATGTGGAATGTTAGAGTACCGCTGTTGCACCTCTGACAGTTAAGGATGCTGCTGGCAGCACTAGGGAAATGGCAGAGAGGTAACTAAAGGGCTAGGCTGTGAACATGTCACAAGGCCATGATCATAGCACAGAGCGAAGTGGTGCAGTTTTAACCCGTAACTGGTGAGGTGGGGTTTGAGCTACCCCACAAAATTTTTGAAGTGACTGTACTCTAAAGCTGGATGGCTGACAAGCCTGGAATGTGGTGTACCTTTCAGTCGCCTCTTTGGCAGCGAACAAAGTAGTACACAAGTATTTTTGCTACCAAGTACAAAAGTTACAAGAGTGATTTCAGGTTTCTTACTAAATGGGGTAGCATACACCCCACCTCACCAGTTACGTAACTTTTTATTGGGTGTTGCAATTGACTGTATGTATTCACAAATGGTTGTACCTTGATATCTTTTGTGCCAAAGAAAAACTGAGCCATTATGCTTACCTCATCTATGCACCATACAATGTGTACTGACAATGTTACAAAATACAACAACAACAGAAATCGTACAGTTCTATAATGAAACTAAAGGAGGCGTTGATGCTTTGTGTGAAAAGTGTGCAAATTATTCAACAAGCCGACGTTCCAAACGGTAGCCATTGGCTCTGTTCTTCACACATTTAAATGTTTGCCTAGTCAATGCTTACATTATTTTTAAATATTTTACGGGAAATCCTGTCCAAAGCAGACTTCATTTTGTGAAGTTTTAGCGCGACAAATGATTGAGTCTCAGCTGAACGCAAGATTCCTAAACGGACAGCTTCCACGACAGTTACGTGAAAATATAGGGCGCATCCTCAACAAAACTCATCCCACAGAAGCCAGACAACAGTTACAGAAAGAAATAAGATGTAGCATGTGCCCAAGAAACAAAAACAGAAAGACACGAATGACTTGTGCTGATTGTGAAACTCCGATCTGCTCAAAATATGCAGTGAGAATGTGTGAAAATTGTGGCAAGTAAGCTCTGTTCAAAAGTGCTCCAGCATTCAGCAAAACAAAATGTTAATTATTGGTTATATTCATAATGATAGATGGTATTATATAAGAATTTATTAGCTTTAGAAATGTTTTCTCTATTAAAATCTCAAAGAACTTAAGTGTTGCAGCTTTCCATTCTATTTTACATTGTCTAAATGCGAACCATATAAGTTCTATGTTTGTTATGGTTTACCAATACATATGATATAATTATTTTTACTATACTTCCCTTCCTATACCATTTCAATATTGCATTGATATTTATAACCATTTCCTTTTCAGCCGATTTTAAGTTCTGGGGTTTGTCAAACCCCACCTCAATGGTTACGTTCCAAAAAGCTTACCTCACCAGTTACGGGTTAAGAAGAGTTGAAGGATGGATAAAGAGAGCATAAGGGTTCATGTTTATTATGTTTAAAAGTGTTTTGCACCTTGGAGCGTGGGGGGGTATTAGACGATGTTTAATATGCCTAGTGGCGACAAGGTTTCGGTGGTGTAGGTGGGCTCAATGGTGGCGGCTGTCCTGGATGGCTTGCTTACTGTGTTCTTGTTCAAGTCTGAACTGGAGGCTCTGGATTCGTGTCAGGATTTGGGATACATGCTCCCGCGGTGCTTCCAGGTTCTGGCTGATGTATTTTAACTATAGCTAGGTTTACCATGTAATCAAGGTTACTTTTGTTGATTTTCTACCTGCGTTTTGGATATATCGTTGCCACCGATGACTCAGTAATTCCTGTTGAGCGTTGAAGCGCTGTGGTGATCTTGGGCACTGATTCTGTACGGCACTGAATGTTGTAGTGATGTCAGTTTTGGCTTCTTCCAAATTCTTCGTCCGTTGATTATCAGGACCTCCGAATGCAGAGCCTGAATGTCAACCCTTGTGGGTTGTTTGTAGTTGCTGCAGTTGTGATATGTTCCTTAACGGTCACCAGACGAGCGTCAGAATTCAGCATTTCAAAACGCAGATCTTGTGTAGCGGTGCTCATGATGCATCCTTCTGAGGCTTGGGTTGGTCCTGTAGTTGTTGCTGGTACTGTGGCAATAATTGCAATGTGACAACAATTATTCTGAGAGCGGCAGCTACGGCCTTCTTAATGCCGGCGAAGTTGCGCTGAATGGTACTTTCTCTGCGAGTTCATGAGCTGAATCCCACTGATACTGGCCTTTGCACCTCCTTTTATACCCTGCTGGTCAGATATGAAATGTTCTAGAACCCGAAATCGAACGTTCTGCAAAACAACTAACGCGGTAACAATGAGGCTCACACTTCCGGCTTTGTAATGGTTGCGGCTTTTTTTCTTCACTTACCAGAAAAATGGCAAACAAACAAATAAAAAGAAACAGAGGAAAAACAAACAAAACAAGAAGAAAACAAAGAGACAATGAAATGGAGTACTACACTTAATCACTTTGTGGTAGGCACTCGCCACCGCCGTAATACTATTTATGTTTCACACTACAAGTGAAGACTAAGAGTGGTGTGATGAACTGGATTTTAAGAATTAGCTTCGGTGGCAAAGTTTCACGCTTGTTTGAGATGCCGACTTTTTAAAAATTTCATCCAAATTTCAAAATTCTCTAATTCGTAGTCCGATAATTGTAACGGCGTATTATTTAAGCATTTTCAAGTTGTTGTTATATATAACATTTTATGTGAAGCCGGTTCGTAAGGAAAGGAAATAACGAAAAGGATGTATAAAAGGCTATCCGGCTTAATAGAATGTCGAACATTTTATTAAATGAGAGAACGTAAGCTTTCACGGCCTGACTGAACATCACAAATAATTTCTTCCAGCCTGCTTTTTCGTAGTCTGCTAGCGTAGGATCGTCCATACGTTTCGTCCACAACTGCGGTGGACGTCTTCATTGGTACGGTCAAAGTTTCCTCGGAGAACGATTCGCAGCATCTGACACAGACAAAAGTGTAGTCATGTTGCGACTTGTGATGTTGGAGAATACAAACGCAAGCCAGTGCTCCCAATGATTTCGACTTTTGCTAGTGGTAGAACTGATCTATAGTACAGCCAAATATGGTTTTACTCTGTTCCTGTTCAAATGGTGTTTTTCATCTAATTCAAGTGTATGGTATAGAACAGCGACTAATTACGCCCCAATTATAATGAAAACAACAGTTGTGTAGAGTAGAAATGTGTAAAATGGTATCATTACACACTGCTGTAAAATTTATAAGAAAAGGTAAGTCTTATACTGCCACGCAAGCATTTCGGTTTAAAATTTATCTAAGTAAATACAAAATCACTGCATATGCGTCTTCACTGAAACAGGTTGTAGCACAAGTGATCATAAATTTGTCTACAGAAATTAATAATCAGGAGTAATTAAATTTATGTAAACTGTTTCAAGTACAACATAAATATATTATGTAAATCGTATTTAATATAATTATTGATACATTAAAAATAAAGCAATGAAATGTTACTGTTATCACATATGACCAGTCATCGGAGCCCATACACCTTTAAAGGAATGTGTAGTTTACGAGTCTCGCAGTATATAACTGCTGACGTCAGTCCCGAGGACAACATGCAGGGTTAATCTGATTCGCAACGCGTAGCTTTAGCTTCATTACAACTACTGTTCGCCACTCAGGTAGATCTGCCTTCCAGTGAGTTGGACTTATTGTGTTAATAGCATTACTTTCACAACAATTATTAAACAATCTCCATTTTATAAATCAAAAGATTTAGGTATTATCAACACCCATTAAACAGCTTGAAGAATATACTTTCGAGCTGTCAAAAAGCAATCGAGGAGGTGTCTGCAAAATTTAACAATACAGAGAATGCAACACTACCAAAAAAAGTCCAGTATTCAACACAAAAATACTGGATTTTCAGAGCTGCGTAATATAAAAAATAAACTAAGTCTCGGATAAACATATGAAAATGATTTGTGCTGCTCATGTACACCATTAACGTCATGTGACATTGCACGAACTTTCTCCCAATATTTTTACATTGTTTCAATGAGAGGCGCAAAAAAGTTGCATTCGACAATTTACGAATTAACATGGTTGTTCACTGTAATTCCTGCAACGAAAGTAATGAGGAGAATGGCATATTATTTTAATGTAGGTTACATTGTATCCGTAACGGAGTGTACACAAGTCTTCGGTATACTTGTTGACACAGACGTTTGTTGAGGTCACGCCTGAGCTTTTACAGTACCTGTGCGCGTTCATTGATTGCTAAGGTGTACGGGTTATCACATATGTCCTAAGATACAAACCACCGTGGCCACTGCGTATATCCATTGCACACAGCCTTAAGAGCACAAAGAGATTTGGATCACAAATGTGCACATACAACAAATATCAATAGCCCCACCCCCTTCGAACGTCATTCACCTGGTAAACGAACATCTTTGTAAGCGGTATGAAGTTAATTGACGATATAAACCGTTGCTCCTTTGTTTACGTGAAACAAAGTGGACTGTGAAAGGAAAACTCCAATGTTCCAAGATCTTCCAGAGATCTTTTATCTTCCAAGATAAAAAATAAAACGTTTTCCTGGTACTTTTTATTTGGATTAAAAGGATGGACGACAATGAATCAGAATTCGAGTTCAAATTGTTTGTCTGTATAGTTCAATTAACTTGCGGTGACAGCTGAGTAAAGATACACACTAAAAGAATTCATCTGGTACTAAACCTGAAAGACGACTGAAGTTGATTTATACAAGTGGAGTAGTTGATACAATTACCATCAATAACCCCACATGTATAAAATCATCCTCAGTCTAGCCCGCCTCGGTAGTGTAGATGGTGGTATGTCTGCCTCACGTTCAAGAGGTCCCGAGTTCGAATCTTGGTCAAGGTGAGTTACCTGGATAAGGTTTTTTCCGAGATTCTCCCTTATCCTGAAAGACGAATGTCAGGTTACTCTAAACTCCATGGACCCTGGACTCATCTGAGCATCATTTCACCCCTTTCATTCATCGTCCGATATGACTTAACGTTGGAGGATGTAAATTAAAAAAAAATCCTCAGTCTCCTTTTAGGATTGGTAACATAATAATTCCTTTAGTGCGCAACTTTAATGAGCTGCCACCTCAAGTTAAATGGAGTGTTTGTGCTATAGCTTCAGTTAAACATAAATTAGCTGATAACACTTTTGGTACCATTTAAAGACGAATTATGTGGTGTTATGACCACATTCCTGAGGTTAAAGGACTGAAATATATTAAGAAGTTAAAATTGTCCCTTATTGTGGAGTTTGAAGATAAATATGATGTTGCAAATGCCTTCAAGTATGTTTCCCCCGAGAATTTATATTGTTAACGAATTTTGATACAGAAATATCTAAAAGATACATTCCACATTTCTTACAATCCTGTAGAAACATTGTAATATGAAAACCTTATATAATTTTATGCCTTCTTAGGGAAATATGGTAGCTCAAGTTTAAAAACAAGTAGCAATATAAGAACTTTGTGGCTCACATATTAAGAATAAGAAGAAGTGTCGAACAATGATCAACTCATCAGTTTTCACAAATTATTTGGTGTATGTAATGATCAGGGATAGAGGGAGCCAACAAAGTGAGCCAATAGCAGTGAGCAGAGGAGGATGACTATCACAGAGAGGGAGGGAGAAAAGCTCTCTTTAAAGGATGGTAAGGATTAGAGCTGTGGCCTCTGTTAATAGAATAATGAAGAATACAATTTATCCTACAGGTGATTTTGGAAGTAAGGTTGTACTCGTGTTTCAAACATATGTAATTTATTTATGGTGTCTCTCCCAAAGAACATAAAATATACACTCTGACTTGATATGGACTGAGAAATGAGAGGATTGCCTTAAGAATTGGCAATAAAGGAATTAAATTACCATTAAACGAAGGAATTTCTTTCGTTTCCATGAAACCAAATTCACTATCAGCTGATAGAATGATGAATAATAGGATATAAATGCTTACTGAGGAGTTTTATTGCCCCCATTGTGTTGTATTACCAGCAAAAGGAAGCAATAAGTTTGCTGTATTTTTTGTCAATAAGATGCATCTCGTCACTACTGCTACGGCTTTGGTATCTCCATGAAGATAACAACGATGTTTCATGAATGAGTGGACAATCTGAAGTAGGCTCCGGAAATAATGATTAATGATGCTGAAGGCTTTTCTTACCCTCTCGCCATCTCTCTCGTTTATGTTAACTTTAAGAGAAACTTAGAACGGGAACCTAGAAATTGCACTGGTTATTTAGTCGCAGCAGTTTTAACATTTCATAGACAACATACAGAATTGCGCACACAATCTTCAAGCGCTTTTTTCAGAGTACTTGTATTAATGCTCAAATGAAGGAACTGTTGTGAAAAGTTTCGAAGCTCAGACACCTGTTGCGATTGTAACCGTAACATTTTTAATTCTTATGCATTTAAAGGAGCTTCAATTCATATATTTTCAACTTTTTTGTAATTAGAATACACTTTATATTTTAAGAAACAATTAATATTGGGAAGCAATGGCTTTGACGAGAAATTAACAAGAAGGCGCCAACGAACCACAGAGTGATTGTAAGAGATAGGATAAAGGGATGGCTCTTTTACCCTGTGTGAATACTATAAACTATTCGCTGTTAGAATAAAGTATTACTCCGCATTCCGCACCGAGATCCGCCTGAGGTACGTCATTGGTTAATGTAACATCTGTGCGTGGGCACGTAAACAGAAATGCCGGCACCAGAATTTAAGTGTCATCTTCGTTGTTACATCAACAATTGGATTTTTGTACTTTTGAGAGGCATTCAGTGTTCAGAGGGTATACCAGGTGAATCAGCTGCCTCTTATTCTAGAGTTTTATGCAATCCGCATTTTATACTCCAACATAAAAACACCGACCCCATTTTTAGGTTCTACCCGCGTATTTAACATGGATGTTAAACACTCGATGAAATCAGTACTAATATAGATGTTATCGCATCGCCTGTAATACATTGGTTATTAGACAGAGTACGTTTACCCATCTGCAAATATCCACTGGAACCAGCGAATACTATATGTTAAATGGGATGTTTTTGTCACACGTTACTGGATAACTCAGTTATAACGGGTGCAGAACTGCAGTGTCATCTGCAAAGATGTTTCGAACCCCCTGCATAGGTCTACTACTTTTTACCATGTAATACTTAAAATTTAAAACTATGATTCCGAAAATTGTTAATATTTTCATTTCTAATTGTTTTATTTATGTGTCATGGTATTGTTTGATATTTCTTTATTGTTGAAATACAAGTAATTAGTCGTTTAAACTCACCTATAGGTAGATGCAATTAAAATAAGTATCGCAGTTGCTCTTGAGACTTCCGCCAGGACACGTCGATGGCACTGCCACTGAAGATGTCTGCCGCAGCTGCAGACGAAACGTCTCGGAAGATGAAGAAGGAGCCCAGTAGATCATGGCCCACAAGCCCGGTTAATACTTTACATTATACTGACACCGGCCGTGAAAGCTTACGAATTTTAATAAAAATAAGGGTCATTTATGCACAGTTGAACATAGAAAACAAGGAAATCACAGTACCAGAGCTTAACGTGGAAGTTAAACTCTATTTTGCAGACATAGAATTGTTGTGCTATTAAAAAGGTCGTTTCAAATTATTATGCTTTGTGGCGCTGGAAATACCCTTTTTCTATTCCTGGAACACGAGTCCTCTAACAAAGCAATTGCTCTTGGGTTATGGATGCCTTCAGAGGCTCTATAATTAAATTATTGTGAATTCGGTTTACAAATTTTGATGAACATAAGAAAAAAAGATATGTACAATGCTGAGACTCGAACATGTGTCATCGGGAGTTAGGGAACAGGAAACATACTACAAACTACTAAACTACTAGATACTACTGAACATATTCAAACACTGGTTTCATTTCCTAATGGTAAAGAGACCGCTTATGCAGAACGCACAATTGGGCTAATCGAGCATCCAAACGTAATGTCCGGGGAGTGGGTCAAACAGTTCGGAAAATGCAATACCGGAAAGATGTTTCGAAAATGTAAAATTAGATAGAAATGGATCTAGACATCAACCCGTAAGCAGGTGTCAAAAATCATATAACGCCGAAGCGGAGCTGTCGTGATAACATTGCAAGAAACGGTCGATTCATTTCAGAGAGTCTTTTCAAATGCCGATTTGTATTAGTGCCTGAAACGAGAATATAATGCACACAGAAAAGCTATGCGCCCACTTACTAAATGAATCATAGGTCGGGTGATAAAAACGTCGGCTACGGGTATAAATTCACAGGGCAATCGATATAAACGATAGGCAGAAACCATCTGGAGTAACTTCTGCAGATTAAAATACCTTAATGAGTCCATGGAATGCGTTTTTTATTTTATATTGCTTTATCGTAGGAGAACATTTTCTCTCTTGCAAATATCAACTATATTCGAAATGTGCCGAAATAACGGAGTTTGGGGTAATTAATGACTTGGATGAGTCGCCCTTACAAGAAGCTAATATGTAATATTTCATTTCATTGGGGTATAACTGTAATGACACCATTAATGTTCTTCATGCCGACAGAACAACTGTTATTGAATAGGGAAGTGCGCTTTGAGTTCAACTGAAGGAAAAATACAGGGATATCAACATAACAAACATTAATGCCGCATTTGAAATTCTGTTCGTTATCTTCTTTCTACAGTTGGGATGGAACAATATGATCAATTGTGAACTTGTGATCGTAAGTATTAGCATTCTGCAACCTACAAAAGTGCAACATATTAATTTTACTGTTAACATTGGCACAGTTGTACTATATGCAACAACAAAGAAATAAATTTAATAGTCGTTGCCCAGTTTAGAAACCTTGAGTGCAAAACTGCAAATTACTAGGACATAGCAACTTGTCCATCCAAACACGGTGCATTCTACCTTTCATCTAGGCAAAAGTGGTTATAAATCGACAAAATCTGCGCTAATAAAGAGAACAAAAGAAGTGCATTAAAACCATGGTAAGTGCTTCTACATTAGCGACCACCAAGCATAAATCATTTAAACAATTGCTGGTAATTAAATTACCTCGCATGTAAAGGGATACTGGAAATTGAACGTGCTCTTATTTTATGAATCTGAAATAAACGTGTACTTTCCCAGCCGTTAGGAGTTACTTAATATGAGAGTAACATGCTGTGGAATAAGTTGCGGAGGTGGTTCTCTTCTTATGAAGATGCTGTTATACCTTTTTCAACACTCTTGGTAGGGTTAAAACTGAAGAGTGCACGAATATACGAAATTGCTCTTACGGAGGCTCGTAGTAAACTAGTATTAAGGTATTGGCGCCAGACGATCAAAATTATGTTATAAAACAATGTATATACCTTCTATGAAATATGCTTTATGTCATTAAGACATTCACGTAAGAAATCTATAGCTGAAGTTGAAAAAGTGCCTTTAAATCACGTTACAAGGAAACAACTGGTAATATCAACAGATGAAGGACTACTTTAGATTACTTTAATAGTACATCACTCTGCTCTGGTAAAGATATAGATAATGTACCACCTTAAATCACCATCTTCTCTAAAATCTGCACTGGCTGGTAAGTAGGAAGTTCTATCCGAATGCGTAATTTACGAAGGAGATGACTTTATTATAAATATTGCTGAATATAGTTTGAATGAGGATTATACTGTGTTATTGTGTTAACGAAATTCTGTTCATGATTATACATCAAAGGCCAAGCGGACCGCTTGACTCTCACCAAGGTGGTCCGCGTTCGATCCCAGGCGACCGCATATGAGATTTGTGGAGGACAACATGGCGCTGGGGGGGGGGGGTTTCTCCGAAACCTCCGGTGTTACCGCCATAATTCCACCAATTAATCCATTATCATTTTTCGTTTGATCCTCATTGCCCTCATTACTTCTCTCACTCATTGCAGGCTTAAGTCTGATCAGCTATCCTGGATTTCTCTATCTGATATAGAGTTGCTGTTCCTTAATCCGACATCGAATGGCATAAGGGTAGAGGACCAAGAATCCCCTAACGCCACGGCAGTGTTATAATGAATGAAGTTAAATAAAAATATTATAGATCATTCACCGTTATGGACTATACGATAATTACCAAATGAAGTTCTTCGCCGTGCTCTAAGGGTGGTTATTTGAATAAAAGAAAACTAAGCTGTAACTAAAAGACAGATCGTCGATAACATGGAATGCTCCGGGATATGATCCTAACATGAAGACGTTTCTCATGCGATTGCTATAATATTGTCAAGGGTTGTCAAGGGACTTTCATTGATTATTTGACTGTATTGATCATGTATACCTCCTTAAAACATTGCCAAATTGGAATTTCAGATAAGCTTATAAATGACTACCCTTTCATACGTTTATGTATAGTAAAGGGTCTCTGGCAACGACTATATTAGGAGCACAGTTAGAATGAGAATTGCAATTCCATAAGACGTTTGTTCTCTATGTTGAAATATACCCTTTGTGGTCCTATAATACGGACACTTCAACACATATTAATACTGTACAAACGCGCCCGCCTCGGTAGCGTAGATGGTCACGTTCAAGAGGTCCCGAGTTCCTATCTCGGTCAGGGTGAGTTACCTGGATAAGGATCTTTCCTGGGTTTTCCCTTATCCTTACAGACGAATGTCGGGTAGCTCTAAGCGCCATGGACCCTGGACACATATGACGTAACGTTGGAGGACGTATGGCTATGGTTACAAGACATTTAGTGTTTGATAACCTCTGTCCGCAACAGATCACGAAAGCAAAGTTTCTATTAATCGCTGCGTAGTTACACATAGCATGTTCGTCTCATATTAAGCCCTCCCCCCAAAAATAAATCCAACACTTTACTTAGCCCCTTTATTTTACTTTGGAAAATGTATCTATCGCAAAATTATCGGAATGAATATAAATTCCAACTTGGTCCATCTATTGTAACTGGGTCTTCAGGGTAGGACCGCGTCTTTGATGTTCCTCTGGTCGACTAGCTACGGAGCTGTCAGGTAAAAAAGAAGTCCTGAAAAAGCCCCACATAGTTGGGACGAAACGTCCACCAGAGGAACCTCAAAGACGCGGTCGTACCCGGAAGACCCAGTTACAGTGAACACCGGCCGCCGAAGCCTACGCACTGAGTTGCTCCATCAAAGTATATTGGATCTGAACCGGATACCTACTGTATATATTACCTGGCATATGCAATCATAAAACCACACAAGGAATATTAAACTCATACCAATGGTTTGAATATAAATCTGTTCATAATGGCATTGTACATACAAACACTAGCTTCATCTACAGATGTGAAATGGTGTATCATATAGTAGCTTTGAACATGTAAAGTAAAAAAAAAATTGTATTTCAAGAAAGTTTTTTTTTTTTGTTTTGTTTTGAGAAGCAACTGCGTAAGGCAAAATAGGCAGAAATGCAGAAATCTGAAACACAGGTCACTGCTTTTTAAAACTGACACTTGCTGGCACAGACCACGTGTGCCATTTATCCTCTTCCATTTACCTTTTGTAACCTTCTGCTTAAGGTTTTTGAGCAATATAGCTATTTATTACACAATTATCAGCAGATCCTACATATAACAAAGAGTTTCGATCTACTAAAACAAAATACTTACAACGGCTAGCAGTATAGGAAGCTCCCGCACATATATGTAGTTGACATATTCTAATATGCTCGATTTCCACTTTTGGGGAGGATACTACCTATTAAAATGTGTACAATTTAATTATATTATTAAACCAGCATCATAATACTATGTCGACGGCATTTTGTAATAGTTGTGGATACCTAAGGCAGTCTTCAGTCAACTGATTGATCAAATGGCGTTTTTCTTCGACGTTCCAGTTCCCTAAAGAAGTACGTTAGACCTGTTGATAATATTCTCTCCAGTACATTCTGTTTGAACGTGAGGCAGACACCTACCAGCTACGCTACAAAGGCGAACTACTTGTTATTATTTCATAGAGCACCGTAGTTAGTGGACATAAAATGATACATTACATGAAATGATTTTTGGGAAACGAAACCTGTAAAGAGAGTTTCCAGTTCAGGCATTTCCCCCCTGTTATTCACCAGCTATAAGAATTGAGGCAAACGTGGAGTAAACGTCACTCACTGAGAAACACTGGGTGGATACCATCCGTATGTACAAGGGTGGGTTAAAAGGTAAGGCCTCCTATTTTTACACCTTAAATAAGTAAGTTATGTGAAAACTTTGAATTTGGCGCAATACCCCTAACCTTCTTCTCCAATCCCCTGCAGTAGTAACTTCCTAAGTCAACAGGTGGCAGCACTGCATTCTCTTTAAAAATGGTGACATCGACATTCGTATTAAACAGCGTTCTGTGATTGAATTTTTTTACTGCGGAAGGTGAAATGCCAATTCGCATTCTCGAAAGGCTAAAATTGTGTATGGTGATGCAACGGTGGATGTCAGCACTGTTAGACGATGGGTTCGTCTTCGATGTAACGAAGCTGAAGGGCAAACACCATTGGCAGATGAAAAGCGAAGTGGCAGGCCGGTGACTGCAGTGACTCCATGCAACATTCAGCGAGTCGATGACACCATTCGTGGTGATCGCCGGGTAATAACAGCTGAATTGTGTCGCATTTCCTCCCTCAGTAAAGTCAGTGTGATGTCGATTATTCAACAACTACGTTACTCAAAAGTTTGTTCACGTTGGGTACCAAGAATGTTAACCACCCAAAACAAAGAAACAAGGAAAACAATAGCCTCCGAACACTTGCAGCGCTTCAATTTGGAGAGAGAGGAGCTTCTGGAAAAAATTGTTACTGGAGACCAAACGTGGGTTCATTTTTTTGAACCTGAATCAAAGAGGCAGTCAATGGAATGACATCACACGTCACCAAAGAAAAAAGAATTCACAATTCTGCGGTCGGCAGGGAAAATTATGGCGACAGTGTTCTGGGATGCAGAGGGTGTGCTTATGATTGACTATCTGGAGCAGGAATGCACAATAAATTCTGTCCAATACGTCAGAACTCTCAAAAAGCTGAAAGCACGTCTTCGCCGAATTCGTCCAACAAAAACTATGGCGGATGTTCTTCTTTTAAGACCACACACCAGCGGTTACACCAGTGCAGAAATTGAGAATCTGGGATGGCAAGTCTTACCTCAAACCCCATACAGCCCTGATCTGGCACCATCAGACTTCTATCTGTTCGGGCTACTAAAGGAGGCTCATCGTGGGATTCATTTTGAAGATGAGGAGGCTGTGAAAACGTCCGCGCGTCAATGGCTTAGGACGCAAGACCGTGTGTTTTACCACACTGGAATACATGTCCTAGTTAAAAGGTGGACCAAAACTGTGAAAAAGGACGGAGATTATATTGAATAGTGAAAAATTAATCGCCAATGTTGTAGTTTTCAAGCTCTGTAAATTGGATGCAATTTTCTTGGCAAATAAAAGAGAAAACAAAGCAGGAGACATTAATTTTTGACCCACCATCGTATATACCGCTCAGTATAAGGCGTACGGTATTACAAAGCATATGAGGCGGAGATAGGGACAGCTTGGCTAGAACGACTCTCCTATCATAGGTGTGCAGCGTTGCCCAATTCGGAACGCACAGCAGGAGCGTGAGCAACAGAGATTTCTCTTTTTCTGCGCCCAAAATTATTGTTGTAAATTCAACATTATAATATGCCTTGATATACGCGGCAAGAATTTGAGGTAGCCTGTACAGAGGTCATTTTTATACGACGTATGTTTTTCAAATTATCGCTTCGAGGAAAACCACCTGAAACTCGTGTTTATGCTTATGAATGCTTCAGCTTCGAATCTTGCCCATGTGTTATTCCCTACACAGTGCTGATTAAGATGTCAGAAAGTGTAGCTAGGAACTGCATATAATTAGTTCATAAATTAACAGATCACGGATCAATGCATTCCAGAAGCACGCGCGCGTATTTTTGGAAGTTCGGTTCAAGACACGCAAATCGAGTGTAAGGTGTTTTGTGTAACTGTAACAATAAACAGATAATTCACATATTTTCATGGTGCTTTGTGAACCGTTAAAATGTCACTTTCAAAGCGTGGTACCTGTGGAGTACATAGGTACTAAGGGTAAAGCATTCCGCTCCCAGGACTGAAATGTTATTTCTAAGGTATACAATTTCTTTAAGAAATTTCATCTGAGAAAGTGCGTAACCGAAACAATTTTTCCACAGAGCTAGGAACTAACGACCAGAGCGTGCGATGTGACTGTGCATACTGTGTCGCGTACTGTGAAACAGGGCAAATCTTCTAACACAGAAATTGGTTAACCGTTATTTATTGTATTTCAGCTAGCAACTCCTCCATAATAAGTCGTTTTGGAAATCCAGGCACGTTATTTCCAGTAAATAACCATGTTAGTATTGAATGCTACAGTTTATAGTGCTACCATAATTATTCTTTACTGCATAAGTTTACGATCTGTTAGTTTGTCAGACGACAAATGTTACTTTCCTTATTCCCTCTCCCTTTCTTTTGCTCTCTGGTGCATCAGTTGCGAACAGGCAGCCACCATGTGTACACATTGGTTCAGCACTATGCCTTCTAAAACGTACGCCGTGTAGTACTTGCAGATACAGATTTGTAAGAAAATTTGAGAAAATCCAAATCTATTTCCTCACTACCAAAAATAATGAACATGTGATGGGTTACACTTATACTAGGAATTGCTACACTTCGGTCCATCTTAATACTGACATTCACACATGTCAATTTATTTCTTAATGTTAACGAGAGGCTTTTGTGGTCAAACAAATGCTATAAAATCTTATTTAGTAATTTTTAAATTGTTTTTGCTTTAGTTATATTCATTATATATTCAAACATCCTCAGAGAGTATTTTCGTCACACGGCAACTAAAGCTAAGAATCAATAAATATTTAATTAAGTTTCTCCGCTTTTTAAACTGAAATTTGAAACAAATAAGGCTATCAATATCCATCCCGTGCATCCGTCGGTCCATTCTTGCATCCATCTATGTAACCACTAAAATATATTCTTCTCTTACAGACAAGTTTGCACTTAACTTTATAATACCTGATTTTGTCAATGTTACATTCTTTTGAAATATGTCAGAGCTCTTTGTATACCTCTAGTAGCCAGTGACATTGATTGTAAGCTAATTTACAAACCAAAGCTCTGTCCAAGTCTTTCATTGTGATGTCCAAGTATAGGATTGAATTAGTAATTATATCATGAGATATTTCTTAATAATTGTTGCAACGAAGCATAAAACACAAATCTCTAATCCAAAATATGTTTGAATTGAAAAATGCATGGATTTTAAGGCCGCTTTTCGTGATGTTTTTAGCAAAAGAATAAAAATTAAAATAAAAGGTTCATTTAGCTGTAGAAATATTACAACCGTGGTATCCTGATTACCTTGGTTTGATGCCAGAAGGATGCACGTAAACCTACGTATATATAAAACAGCATAACGTAAATCCCAGACTTCATCAGCAGTGCGAAATGTCGGAATATGGGACGAGAGAGAGAGGGAGGGAGAGAAAAAATTGCCGTGAATGTATAACTCTTCATATCGCTTGACAGTAGCTCTGTTCCATCATGCCAAGTGTTGACAGACAAGCTGTGAACACTGTGCTGATGGCTCTCCCCTTCTAAACGCAATGATGTACTGGCCAGCAATTATTACTCTCCCGTACTGCGAGGCCAAAATAAAGGGATAGCTCACAGTGTTGCCTAAGCCTTGAATAATTACTTTGGAGTCACGGTATACCATTTTAGTAATGCAATAGACGGCTTTTGTTTTAAAATTCTGGCGATAGGTAATGCTATTCGACACCAGTAACATATCTCTTAAATTCTAAGGAGATTGATGATAGAGTAACTTCAATATATATTAGGTCAATTCTTGCAATACATTTGCCTGTAAGAAAGCTTATTCCAACTTCTCCAAAAGCTACATTATTGCACTGAGCAGGGTGGCGTAGTTCAGTTTGATAAAGCGGAGCAATCACCATCACCTCCTCTTGGAAGCATCCAAAGATTACATAGGTTTATACAATACACAGGTACACCTCGCACACCTAGACCTCCTTAGATCCATCAAAACTACAAGCCCCACGAGGAAGGCACAAACAAAACAAACTACAAGGTGCTGGAGTTTTCAAAAACATGCTGAAGTCCCTAACTTTTCCAGGCTCCAAGACCTGTCACAATGCTGGAGCACTTAAAATCGACGATGAACCACCGGTCCCTCAAGCAGCCCTCTAATGTCCACGGGGAGCACTTATTCCTTTCAGAAAGCACTCATATCATCTGTCCGGTAGGGTCATACGACACAAAGTCGTGAAAAATGCCTGAAAGAGGACAACAAAACGGAATGAAATGAAAATTATAGAAAATAAATCGCGATAGAAAAGAAACCACCACAGCTTTCGTCTTGTCAACCAGGGAAAACCACGAAAAACCTGGTCAAAATGATCGGTGCCAGGTATTTAACTCAGAACTTCCAGAATGCGAGTATTGCACATTACAGCGGAGCTATTTCTTTCAATAATGATGATTTTTTTCGTACAGCAAATGCAAAACAGCCTAGTTTGTGGGAAAAGAAGTTGCACATTTTCAAATGGAACTAAAGGCCCCACGTGATCCAATAATAATATAACCAACTCTGTAGTTTCACCTCCTAAAAGGATAAAAGTTCAACACAATAGGTCCAGCACCTCGGAAGGACCGAGAATCAAAGTGGACTATTTACTTCAAAAATGTTTCTCAATTAATTGATAGCAAATAAAGAACTAAATGAGTTTTAGAAGGTAACAAGGAGTAAAACCTATCATGCTACATTCATGTTTTAAAGTGATAGAAATACACTCGCAGCTTGCATTTTACTTAATTTAAATACTAAATAAAGTAAATCATAATAGTTTTAATATCAATTAAGGCGTATAAATAATGTTTTATGAGAGAGCAAGAAACTAAAGTAGATGAAAGAAACCATTTTTAAAGTTGTACAGGAAATATAAAATACTATTTACAAAAGTCTAAATAACTTCTATTTGAATCCGTGGGTTTCCTTGTAAGTCTGTCTGTAATGAACAAAAGCACTCCAACACTTGTAGTTTAAATCGACACGGCCTATTGTATTTTAGACTAAAATGGTGATAATAATAACCAGTATTAATAGTAATAACAATAATGACCATACTCATACCGATCATGTTATACTCAGTATCAACTTTTATTCTATTACCGTGCGTTTATAATGTTTTGAATTTTATTATATTATCTTAAATAGTTACATAAAATGTACTGATTCCTACTGATACACAGGAAGTATATCGCACGTATTATAGCTTAATTCACTTGCTTATTCAGTGCATATGTGAACATGACAAGCAATAACTTTCTGAAACGGTAACGCTAAGCAACAAGATGGTCATATGAATTGAATATATTTTTTCAAGGACTTTTAAAAAACCTTTTACTTAAATTACAGTGCCTCCTCCGCCGGAAAACTTCCCGTTCCTGAAAATAGACGTTTCGTCTTTCAATAGGTGAACATAATGAAAATTTTCAACATGGTTTGCAATGTTTCTCCTCTTAAGTTACACCAGCATATTGTGGTAGAAACCTTGCATGTGTTGAACAATGACAGTTCAGCCTGAAATGAACCCTAACAATTGAAGCTAACATAAATGAGCAAATAGAAACCAACATGTTTTGTGGGAAGAGTAGTTCTTTTTGAAACCGCCAGTTACATGAGAGATTCTGGAGAGAACAACGAACTGCGTTCCCGCGGTTATTAACAAGAATGCAACCAACATGATAACGCACTCTCCCCATAACTACCTCACCTACCGTCAGGTGCATATAATTCAATTAGTCCACCATTAGTTCTCGGGAGCTTTTTAATAAAAAGGTGTAAAGCGGTCGTTCCAAGCAATATTATCCTAGTAAATGTACACCATTCCTTCACACGCTTTCAGTATGAGGTACACGTGTAGTGAAGCTTCACGATTTCTTTCTGACCAAATTCAGAAACATGCAACATTTTCCACTCGTTACTATACGCACCAAGGCTTGAAGCATGTGTTACTCTATCGAAGGAACTACTTCACTGCGATTTCCGCTGAAGTTCAAGTTCAACGCCTGTATTATGATTTTATAGCAAATGAAAGGAAAAGAAAAGAAAATATTGGTTAACTTATTCGCTAGTCTGCTACAAAGGAGCAGAATAAAGGGAAGAAAACGATAAAACTTCAAATTCCTATGGTATCTGTGCAAGTTGTTTCATGCTTGGCAGGCCGCGCCGTGGCTCAGTGGTTAGACCGCTTGGCTCTCACCAAGGCGGCCCGGGTTCGATCCCAGGCGACCGCAAAGTGAGATTTGTGGTAGACAACACGGCGCTGGGGCGGGTTTTCTCCGGAATCTCCGGTTCCCCCCGCCATCTCAAATCCATCGGTGCTCCATCTTCATCTCATGTATCATCAGTGCCTCCGATGCCGTATGTAGTAAAAGCGGGCGTTAAACACTACACATTTCATTTCATGCTTGGCATGCGATTTTCGGCATAATACTAAACAGTTATTAAAGTTTCATATGGGTGTGATCCATAAATCCTAGTTACTAATGATTTTGTTAAAAAAATAATAAAAATCTATCTCTACCTATAAATTATGAAAATGTTTTAAAGTTTTGCCGAAAAATTCACCAATGTATGAAACCTTAAAGAATTCAGAATTTTAATATTTGTCTTTTGAGATAAAAATCACTTAATTTGTGAAACATTAAAGTTGTGAACCTTTAAAGAACTGTATAGTATATCTTACGTTCTGTTGTGCGAATAAAATAAGATATTTAAATTCATTTTCAGTAATCGCCTTTATAGGACATACAGTAAAATTCGCAAGTTATGTATATGAAATTTGTAAAAGGAGCTTGTAGCAAACTACTTCAAGAATAGAATAGAGAAAGACATAAATTAAGGTCTGATTAAAAGTTAATTGGAATAGGACATGCTTTTAAAATGACCTTATTTCTAAAGCAGAGGAAAACAACTTCGACAGTTGTGACGTATTTCAGCCGGGAGTGAGGCCTGCAGTGCGGTGACTTGAGGCAAGAGCCGTGTGTACTCTGTCTCACGCTAGTTTAATCCTGCTGTAAACAACAAGGCGGAATTGACTCAACTCGCCACGTGCTAGACGCTATATGCACGCAAATAAGTTTTGCAATACTAGCAGTTTATATAGCAGCGTTAACTTCTAAACAATAAATAAATTGGGCTATGCACTAATTTATTAAATCTGCGAGTTGGAATATTAATAGAATCATGCAGTAACATAATGGTTACCTTTAATCGGATTCCTACGAAAACTTTTGATTTGGCGCAGATTCCACATCACAACATCTTCACTGTCCATTACAACTGATTTGCGCCCTCTCTTTTGAAATTACAATCCAATATCTATCAACAACCGATGGAGAGTATTTCGTGAAAAATTTGGCAAGTTTGTGTCAGAATTTACCGCACGCAATCCCTTGTTTAGACTCGGCGGTTCAATTTTGAATAAATAATCATGAACTTTACTGCGTATAGCACTTTTCGTAAAATCGTCGTATTTCTCCACGCGTTGTTTGCATTTACGCGACTACCCGGTGTTCTTAGAGTTCCGGATGCTTGCTGTTCCATTCTATCACTACTTGCAGAAACACAAAGGAGATCATCATTTTCTTTCTCAATGTTTTTTATAGACGATTCCGGGTTTATTTCTTTAAGCACCGCAAAATAGTGCGCGATCATTCGCCTCTCGCCACTTTTTAAAGGTTTGCCTCGATTGTGTTTCATTTCGGCTGAAGCACCGGTCTGTTCCATGATGAAAAGCTTATTGATTTTAAATTGCATATACATAAGTTTTCTTGGGTTTTTGAGATACGCGAGTTGTACAGGAAATACAGTGTTAAATATCAGAAGCAACTCCACTGTATAAGCAATAATATCTTACTCAGTATTCAACTCGATGCTGACCTGATTGCGAGAGAGCTGCCTGATATAGTAATGCATAAAATAATATATAGTAACAGTGTCCTTTAGTAATTGTTAAATAAAATGAAGCTTAATTTAACATGAGTGAAAGGTGTGTATAATTTCACCTGTCTTCTGTCTAATCTGTATATGGTATGCTATTATGTATATATCTGTTGTAAATATTTCTTTCAGGACTCACGAGTTCAGAACACATCTTTGAGGTATGGGAAGCAGAAATTAGCTCGCGCAGAGCAGTGATCAGGAAACTACTTACAGTACTTAAGGAGGGGTTTATCGTACGTACACAAATAAAAGAAAACGCCCATTAACTTCGTTAAGCCAATTTACAGCTTAACCGCTTTTTGTCCCAATATCTGTCTCTCTGTCTCTCTTCCCGTCCAGATGTTTACAGCAGGATTAAACTTGCTTGAGACAGATTATAGTAACAAGTTGCCTATATAAATGGCGCTGTGAGTACAGAATATGAGGGTTCATTAAGGTGTAGCAAACTAGATGACAACAATGTAGCTGCTGCGTATCTAATGGAACTGTTAAATTTACAATGTGACGATTTATTGAAGAACAAATATAAACACAAAAAGACTTGGCTGATTTTTACAAGAACGTCCCCCAAACCAAATTTCCGAGGTTGTATTCACTTGCCGTACGGTCATTGTGTATGTTTGGCTGGACATATGTGCGAACATTTTTTCTATTTTGTAGTTAGCTAAGTCCAAACCCCGAAGTACCTTGTCTTATCACAATCTAACATGCAGCCTTCGATTACAAATTTACCAGGCATTACGTCCTGACATTGATAAACTAGTTAAAGAAAAACGAAACAGAAAGTGTCGGAAAATGTCCATGTAATTTTGTTCTGAATGGGTCTCCTCTAATATGCAGAGAAAATTACTTTATTTTAATTTTATTTACCTTATAACTTGCCTGACCTTCAGATAAACTACGAGTTGAAGTTTTATATATTTTCTCATAGCACAGAGCCAAAATATAATTGTTTATATTCTGTGACCAATGGTATAATTAAAACAGTCAGCATTAATATTACAACACCCAAGATGTAAGTTGTACATATTATTAATACCCGATACGTTTCCTGTCTTTCCTACGCTTTCGTAACCCCAGTAAATCAAACTTTCCCTCCTCTTGGGCAGCAGAAATCAGCGCGTTGACGTTACACGCTAACCTGCCTTTCGTTCGGCGGCATATTTGGTGGTTAGGGCTGACGGAGCTGACGTTATACCACCACTGCATGTTTTCCCCTGTCCTAAAGGTTCCAAGAATCTCCAGGACGTGAAAATTATGGAATAGGGTGTTGCACTTCATTTTTCGCAAAAAGTCGAAATTAAATTTTGAAGGGAAAAATAATTATTACCTATTTTGTCGCATGGGAAAATGTTAAACTTGAACCACGTATCGATCAGGGATATAAATGACTGTGGACGACGATGTAAGCAAGAAAGAAGGAAATTAACGAAGAACAAAGAAAATCAATTTTACGAACTATGTTACAAAGGAGTCATAGAATCTGTAAGTGATTTCTGGAAATGGCACTTATGTTTGATTAATCTATCGCAATATAATTTAAATAAATTTATGAAATGCAGAAAATTTCATGTACACCAATTGCCAATCATTAATGTACCTTTCGAAGATAAATTAAGGATAAATTCTGAAAGTTAATATTTTTTACTTTATAGCAAACAACCAAACAGAAACAATCAGGAACAGTATAATTCAATTATTTATTACATTTTTCTTTACAGAAAACAACAACAAAGAAAACAATCTGCGGATAACAGTTTAACCAAATTAATTATCACTAGACTCAACGAATGAGTTAATCCTTCAATAAGCTTCTAAAATCGATTACTAGAATTATAAGCATAGTGACCGTTTTGCTGTTTCGGTATTTGGAAGGTGTCCCCGAATAAGGACACCCGTTGTAAATTATATAATTTTACAGCTTTGTCGTCGTAATGGGTTAGTCAAAACCAAAAGCTCTTATCCACCTAGTGGGGATGATCTTAAGGAAGGATATAGAGGCAGTTGTGACATCTAAAGGTCACCATCAGTTTGTCACAAGGAGATTAGTATAATACCATGTGTGTACACAAAGTCCTGTCTAATTGTGCGTTGGGAATCTTTATGTATTTATCCGTACCCTTGCTTGCCATTTTAGGAGACCCTGCACACCCACTCACACGCACTCACACATGGTGTTTATGCATAATTCTAATTTTTGGGGCACATTGTTGCCGTTTTTAAGCCCTTGAATGCTGGGATTACCGCGTGTTCTGCCCACCTCACTGCCGGAACAACCACCAACACCCCTCTTCAAACAACCCTGTTTGTGCTGGTTTACAAAGTACACATCCTCTCTTATTGGCTAAGCCCTCAGCGAAAATTACATCCAAAGCAAGGCTTGGGCCAGCACAATCTCAGGAATACTAGCAAATAGAATGCATCGTCTTTTGCTTTATGTCTTTCGGGTCTGTTTTATTGTTCTCTATGTCAGCATGTAATGACGTAATTTTGCGACAAAATGTTTATGGTATCAGTACAACATCTAATATTATTTGAAAGATGGAGTTACTTTCTGCTGTAATTAACGAATACATGGTGAAGAACTAGCAACACGTAGGTATCTGGGGTGAGAACAAATTTCTTACTTATTGTTAGTTTCAAATCTCTATTCAGATTTGGAATGCACTGTCGAGATAAGTCAGTGCCACGTTTGCATTTCTGAGGATGGAGCTAACCTTGCTCATGATCTAGTGCGTTGTCATGTTTAGGAAGTCAGGGTTCGATTACCTGTTACAGCAGTGTTGAATCATAGCTTCAGATGAACTTAATCAGGTGGGAAATGAATTACTAGTGTATGACACTGAAAAAGAGATCAAATTTCTGTTTCAGTAATCATGAGTAATACTACAAGTTCATTTATCTATTTACAATTGATAAGTATATAACCAGCGTTCCTTGGCAAAAGCATTTCCATCTAGGGTATTCAGTTGTCTTCTCAAAGCGTTGACAAAACGTTGATAACGATAACTCTAGAGTAATACTAACTAAAAGATTTATTATAAATACGAATGAATCCTTTGAACTTAACCATCTCCAGAAATAACGGATGAAGTGAAGGAACCACGGGAGGTTCTAGCTCGGCAGACAAAGACGCACAGAGCCCCTATCGATTCGAAATTTGATAACGCCGCCGGGCTGCCTAGAGAAGCCTGTCCTATGGAGAGTAGGCTAGAACTTATGCTACCTGAGGTGGCTCAGAGTGGGCCGTTATTTGGCAAGGCCGAAAGGAACTCTCTATCAAACATCGGCGCTGTCACAATGTATAGGTACTAAGTCTAGCTGGTATGAGAAATGGCAAGAAATAAAGAAAAGGATAAGTGTGGTAAAAAATCACTCAAGCAGTAAGGAAAAATCTACGAGAAACCCATGGTGTTGGCTCATAGAATTGAACGCCGTACCACTCTAATACGGTTCAGACACGTTGCCGTGACACTTTTTCCCTCAGTAAGACGTAAATAAAATTATTTTCAAGGTAAGCCCTGATAATACAAGTCAAACTGAACATTCACATGGATACTCACATAGAATGGTGGTTAGGACAATGAAGCAAACCGGAAAGAAAAAATACTCACTTGAGGTGAAGGAGTGCAAAAACTGTGCAAAGTCGTTTAACTTGGCATTATAAATATTTCTTAAATAGCATTACGTCATACTTTAATGGCAAATATTTTGGAAATAAAAGTACAAAGCAAACGTAAAACAATTATATAAAGCAATATATTGTTATGGATGTCTTATTAAATCGAAAGTACAGACATACAGTAATAATCTATTGCACAGTAGTGAAGTATGTGTACGTAGAATGTGGAAATTACGTAGCTAATATATAACCATTAAATAACTAGAAGTACCTGTAACAGAAATAAAACGAATTATTAGTTTGAAATATTAAGTGATATTTGAATAGTAAGCTGATACATCTCAGAAAATCATTATATACCTTCATACTTTTCGTAACAGATTTCACATTTATTGAAAGTAATTATTATTTTGAACAATAACATCGATATTCATTATATATATATATATATATATATATATATATATATACATATGTCTTTAAGATATTTGTTATCTTAAAGCAGTTCCCCTATTCTTTATTTATCTTAAGTGTGTTGCTTTTCTAAGACTTGTGCAGTTTCTGTTTGTGTTGCTGTGGATACAGATTCCTTGTGCCATTTTTGCGATTAGGGTTGTTCTATGTAAATGAGGAAAGAGAACTCAAAAGGTCTTAGCTGTGCTACATTTATAAATACATTAGTTAATCAAAATAAAACAAATAATAAAATATGTAAATAAGTAATCCCTTAGGGACATATAATTGGAAAAATCTGAGAAACTGCAATAACCCTCAGTTCCTAATAAGAATATAAAAGTAATTTAGTATCATAGTTTCACAGAGTAATATTATACTTAAAATTATGCGATAGCAGGCAGATCTTATAATTTAATAACTGTATCAAACTTCATAAAGCAACTAAGTCAATTACAAAAGTCAGATAGATATGTTACTTTTATGGAAATATACCTATGCAGGTCTCTATACTCTTTCGCGAAAAACATCTAAGAGTGAGAGCACCAAACAATATTAAGGGGGATAGAACGCCTCAACCTGATAATAAGGAATATATCACAAATGGATGAGCACATAGAAGTTGTTATAAATAAATTGTGTGTCTATTCAAAGAAAATTCAAGATATATATGTCACTTGTCATGTAAATATTTGAAATAAAACGTAGTGTAATCTAATTGTTGGAATACAAAATGTTAAAAAACTGTCACTGTACAAGATAGCTTGGGGGTGTGGAATGTTCATGAAAATCTTCATATTGCATTCTTAAAGTGTGCTGAACTTAAATACCAAGTATGGTAATTATCAATCTTTTAGTTTTGAAATTATGGTGCTTATGCGCTCGCGTCTGTCTGGGTGGTTTATTTGGTTATTAGCTGGCCTAAAGATCCTAAGTCACAGTTTAAAATCCAGACGAGACTGACGGTTTTAAGGGTACTTAAGGGTGTCAGCTCTTATCAACAGATTTACATATAGACGAACGACATTCTGGCACAGATGTTACGTAATATGTCCCTGTAAATTAAAGGCAGTGTCAATAAAATTAATGAAAATAAAACACATACGGTGCCTTATAAAAAGATTTCTTTGTATTCAGGAGATTTCAAAGCATTTATTCAGTCTGAAATTTCGATATTGAGTTTTAAGGAAACTGTATCTTTGTTAGGGTTAGAGAATGTAAAATAACAAAGAAATAACCCTCTGGGCCATTGTAAACTTAGATGTAAGATAGGAGTATAGTCTTTCACCCATTTTTAATTAATATATGGATGATATAAAGTAGCATTTGGGTGCACTCTACACTGTTATTAACACTTTAGTTTCCTGAATGGAGTTTAGAATCAGTAGTTTCTTTAACAGAAAATTCAGGCACTGTTTTGTCTTTGCACGTATGTTCTTCTCCTCCTTTTTGTAGGTAGATGACAGCCCTACCTAGTTAATACTATACGGAATTCAATTTCCTGCTCAGAACCCGGAACTACGTGCCTGGCCGAGACATCCGGATACTAAAACGGAAGAACAAGAGAAGTGCATCATAATTAGCTATGCATAACGTTTGGCTATCTACACCCTGCTAAAATGGATCGCTTTTGCACTAGCCCGTGAATTCTTTACACAGTACAGGTGGTGTGGGAGATTGAATTTCGTACAACACAGCCTAATATCCCGTATTACAATAGCTTTTGGATTATTTGGTGAACACGTGAGATTGAACGCTGTACAAGAGATTTTGCACTAATCCGTGAAGTGTGAGGTTGAAGTTTTGCTAAGCTGATGAAATGCCCGTTACTTCTTTAGTTGATACAGTTTCTGCACTGAGCAGTACAATACACACGTTCCTCTGGAGCAGTTCCAATAGATGAGTGAAACCTCAAAAACAGAAATAGGGCATTTTACTGCAGATAGACATAATAGGAAAAAAGGAATAGAGGACTCAGGAGCAGTGTTGTCAAGTGTCTGTTGAAATATTACCTGTAACATGCAACATGTTGGTTAATAAACCAAAAGAGGTGACTTAATAAGATATAAAATATCTAAAAGTACAAGCGAAAAGTAATCTGATGCGTTACAATCACATGAGTTTCTTAACTAACTGTCGTTTATTTTCATAACGGGGCAGAAACCTTAGTGAAAGCTAATGTGAAAATAGGCAATGAGACTACACAGTTTTCATAACAGCTAAGTTGATTGATAGCAAAGAGAACACAGAGTTCTCACGATGGCTATATCGGCCAAGGGTCAAGAGGTTACAGAATTCTCCCAACATTCTCTAGCAAAGAGGCTAAAGCTCTCAGAACAGATGTATCGGTCGATAGAAAAGGGGGCACAGAGTTCTCGCAACACTATATTGGTGTTACCAATAAGGGTATTGTAACTTTGTGGGTTCGTAGAATTAAAAGGCCGAGTTGCAGAAATTAAAAATCTCTTTTATTTTCGTAGCAATACACTGTCCAATTCTCACGTAAGAACATTAAATCACATATACACAGTCTTACAAGGTCGATGACAATAACAAACAGTGACAGCAGATTTCATCTTTAGCTCTCGTTACAACAACACAGCTGGCTATCTCTCATTTCACAACTACTGCTTACTCACTCTTGTTTACAACATCTGTTTCACAACTAACTTAATCACTAGCCACGGCTTCTTTTTAAACACAAATTCATGAACCGAGAACCTTCTGGAGCAAACAAGAGAAACAATCATTCTCCGTTAATCGAGATATCTCTAGAACATTCCAACACTGAAATCCTGAGCGACAAGTCCTTTAGCTCAGTTATCTTGCTTGCCGGCGATATCTGTTTACACTACGCGCTATCGTTAACTGCTTAGCAAGGCTCATTATTACCATGAAACTTTATCCGCCGATTGTTCCTTTATTTGTGCCGAAACGTTTATGCTGTTGCCGTGACAGTATTCTGTCTAGCAGTTATAAGAATAGCAGTAACGGAACCATTGCCATATTATACTTTTCAGTGGTTTTTATAATGCTCCTCAGTACGCATTCTTACTGCATAATGGTATCACAACAAGAATTATATTTTTGCACAAAAATTCGATTAACACTTTATTTTATATTGAGAACTATGGTTTAGATCAAACATTTTGTTACAAATGTAGCAAACGTTTTTGTGTCCAAAATATGGTTATCTTTTGCCGCCTTTAAAATAAGCACCTACCCAAACTAAACGTTTAACTATTACGACAGGTTGATTTGGAGGATGAGAATTTTGCAATTATTTTCTCAGCAGGACTTAACATTTGGCTTCGAAAACGTGCATTAGATAAAAATGTCTATCAACGGTTATCTTTGTATTCATACGCAATGTTAACCTCCCCCTTTTGTTTCCCATCTTATAGTACAATTATTTTTCCAAGTAGTGCATGTTTATTGATTTGGAACTGACATGCAAGTATAGTACTTTGTTTCGGATATTAGAACCCAATTTAAAATCTCGTTTGGAACCAGTCAACATGTGTTTTCCGATAACTTTTCCTTAATTATCGGAAGAAAATGTAGGTAAGTGTAATCTCTATGGTAATATTTGAGTGTTAAGTTCGTCAATTTCCTCAGTCTCTGTTCACCCAGAAATTTAAAATTTAGGTCAAACACGTTTAAGAAATATATATTACAGGAATTAATAAGAATAAATTTTATGCCAAAGGTATTCTTTAAAGTAGAAAAGCTATTCATATGTTTTGTAGTCAAATGGCCATCCACGAAACTTTTCTCAACCACAAATAGCACTCACAGTTCTAAATCACCTGGGCAAACCTTCGTAGTTCTAGGTACAAGCTGCATAGCTAAATTTTTGTTCATTCTAAAAATGGTAAGTATATTTAATTTAACAGAATACACATGCTGGAAAGCACCCATTAATTTTATGAGTAATAATTAAGAGTAATTTACCCTTTTACAAATTAAATACCTCGGCATGTTCTGTCAGTGAAGGTACTACTTAATCCCTGGCAAACACTGTAAACATTTTAACATTTGCCCGAGTAATTAAACTAATTTAATACTTAGCTTCTGCTGAATTTTTCATTCAAACTATTCGACTACTATTTGACATTCTGTTAGATTTTTTGTATGCATACCTAACTTAAAACCTATGTAAAATTACTTTAGTCACACAAATCTACAAAGTTCTGAGTTTAGGACTGTAAAGCAGGATTTTTTGTGGGTATTGCCAGTAAATTACGACAAGAATGAGCCTGTATGCCTTGCTTTCCATGGATATCTTTTTAATGAAGAAACTTCTAATTTTTGTCTATCTCGCTATTTTATCCCAACTACGTCTAAAATTTGTATGTGTCCTCCGTTGCAAAGGTAGATTTAACAATATCTGATTAGGAAAACCCTTGTTAGGACTCTCAGGAATGCTTTTGACTGTGCCTTCCAAATTCTTGCGGTTTCACATAACTACCTGAGAACAAGTGAACAAATTCTCTACTCCACCCCTTCTGTTTCCGAACCAAACCACTGATTTAGCTGCCAGTAAAGACAGACGGCCTTTGAGACCAGCAAGGGGAAACTACAGAATGTGGGCTGGTTGAGGAAGAAATAAACGGCCAGGAAGCTACCTGAGCTCCATAGGGACAATTATTCGAAACTGGGTGCCACTTGGGAAGTGGCAATGCACTTGACTCTTGAGCGCAGTTACTTTCCGATACAACAAGGAATCATTCTAACGGTTGAAATCGTGAGAAATTTTACACTCACATGCTCTACTAATTGTTACAGGAACCATTGGAGAATATTGATGAAATGTGTGACACTAAGAGTAAAGCAAATATAAAATTTAATTGGGATGCCATATAACGATTAACTGCTCTCACCCTCTCTTTCCTTTCTCCTTTCGCTCTTTCTCCCTCTTTGATGCACTGCACATCTCCTATGAAGAACAGGCATAGATGTTTGGTCCTGACTGTGGAAGGACAAACTATGTATACCTTGTATACCTACTAGAGAATTTCCAAACAGTATTATGGGCCTTCAGCGTACCTTCAATCAGACGAAATTTTGAAACATTTGTAAATTATTTCCTTTCTTCCACACAAAATATACGGGGTTGATTACTCAAGCTTATAGATAGTTGTTACTCTATGTGAATCTACATAAACATTTTCGTCTCCTCCATTCGGTTAAAGCCAGTGCCGTATGATCTCCAACAGATTGATCTATCGGTGCTGAAAAGTACTTACGTGAGATTAGAACACCGCTCTTTAGGAAATGTTAATATTATTCACCTTATTTTGTCCTAACGCCTGTGTAAAATTACTTCCCTCCCATAAGAATCATCTTATGGGTTCTTAAGAGCCCAACTTGGTGCATACCATGGAAAACATTAAAGTACCCATAACATGATATGGATATCTAATCATTTTGTAAAAATAAATTCACAGTTGAGAGCCCAGTAACAAAATGATTGCTGTAAGACTCTTCCTTAGGTAGACTTGAAGTTACACATGAACATACCGAGCATAACATAGTTTGTTATTTTTTGACTTTGCTTCTCTTGTTTTCATAGTTTACTCCTTTTATTCTATCACATACATACACACAAACAAACATGGTCGAGACCCCGTGCACCATGAAGCACCAAAGTTAGGTGCCTTAGCGAGCGCGGTCATGAGGGCCGCTAAAAATTTAAATACTTCCGTACCAGCCAAAGCAAATAACGGTCATTTTTTGGATGTGACTTATATAGGTAGCAGTGATTTGAGTCCACAGAACTCACACACCTCAAGTTCGGAAGTATAGAACCTGACCAAATGGATTTTTGTACTTCCGAGACCGTATGTTCAGAAACTCGATTAAATAAAATAATGGGCAAAGACTCGAGTTAAAATGTTTAAAACGGGGAGAAAACGAACCAAGTTAGGATAATTGCTGCTAATGCCATTTGTTTCCGAGGGAAGAGGCACGGGATCTTGCGGGGATTAGTTGCACTACTTTATGGGGCACTGCTAAATGTTTCAGCAAGATAAAGGAGAGGGGAAGCTACCTTAATCATTACCCTATATTTTAAGACTTAGCGCACAAACACTTCAAGTCCTTTATCCACGTACAAAGCCATCTATTCCACCATATCTCAACAAGCTCGCTAAAAGGGCATCTCATTTTGCGACTGGAACCTCAACATAAAAGTTGGACGTGTTCCATTCGCATAACATATTCTATCCAATATAATTTAACTGTATACAAATTCTACAATCAATTCTTACAAGTAATTATTCCTCTATTTACTTGAAGATAAAATAAACGTTTTGAACACTCATTTGGATATAGATGGAAAGAAGAATACGAAAGTCAATGTTTAAAAAACGGGTCGCTATATGGGGATTTTGGAATTGCATGACAATTCGAGAAACATCTTTAGGTTGACATAATTTCAAATAATTGGAAGTATTGACAAATTCAAACCTAAACAAATATCAATTAAATAGCTTGTAGAATAAAAGGAGTATTTGAAATTAAATTCTCTGTTTTAGAGACAAGTAAATTATTATGTATAGTATAGCAACGCAAAGAAAATCCCTGTAAGGAATGTGCTGTGGGACAAGGACAGCGAATGTGTGTAGCAGAGAACGCTTGCTATACAAGGAGCAGACCGTTAAAAAAACATGCGCCCTATTCACTCTGTACATTAAAGCCGAGAAGATTCATTCTCAAAAGTATAAGCCGTCAGAATGTCTTTGAATGGTCTGTAACTGTACTGACATAGGGTGTCATAAACCTGTCCAGGGAGGGTGTGGGGACCTTCGGCCAACCCTCTGCGTCTCGCCCCTCGGAGACTTTCTCTCGTGTGGAGGAGTATAGTACTTTTCTCTTTACGATTTTCCAGTTACGAAGCACCTTCACTTCACAAGATATGCCCCAGAAATTTTATGGTATAACTACACAGCGTTTGTTATATAATCGTATTTAATTTATGCTATTTAAATAACAGTTTATACCCATGTTTACAAAATACATGTTAAAAACCTTTTTCCGTGTGACGAAGAGCTTGGACGATATCTAAATATCAACTTGCTATTGTTTACAATTTTTTTTTGAGTTCTGCTATTCAGAAAAGAAAGCAACGAAAACAACAACACTCACAAACACATATGCGCATGCGTATGGATATGTGAAAAATATTTAACTTTTGTTTTTGTTTTTTATCCAGTGAGCCAAAATTATACATAAACTTCTGCACAAATCTCGACATTAAATTTTTGATTGGACAACGTAAAAGCATTTTTAATGTAAATGGTAAATGTATCTGCCAGGGTAGAATATGAGGAATAAACGTGGCCATTGGCTTTTTAACTATGCATTTTATTCTTTCATGTGACGCTATATTTGTTTGTTATCTTATTTTATGTATTTTCCAAGATACACAGGATGTGAAAGAGCTCCTATGACTAATACTCTAATGCACATTTGAGGTTACTTCACAATTGGTAATACTCCAAGGGAATCAGACCTTGGTCAGCTTGTGGACATATTATGAATAGCCTAAAGCTTCAGAAGGCGTGTATTTTTAAAAGTTGTATAAATAATAATTTTGAGACCTATAACCTATAGTCAGGAAACGGAGGCACAATGCAACTAGAACTAATGAGGAACTTCTGGGTTTGCCAGGTACAGGAGGATGACGTGAGGAAACTGCAGGAGACTAGTCACCGCTGGCAGGGGGCAACAGACGACCAGAATGCTTCAACATTCCCGATGAATGACTCGGTCCCATCTGTGGGCTGCATAGAAAGGCTTACCTCTGGCAAAACTGGCATGAACTTAAATCACCTAGGGTAGCTCAGAGAAGGCTACCACCTAACAGGACCGAAACCTTTATACTAAACACACATTTACGCCAAAATATCCGACATTCCGAAGCGTCAAAGTTAATGCGAACATTAATTGGGAAGCGAAATGATGGAAAACACAGAAGGAGAATTCTTTGTGGAAGATAAATAACACCAAACGTTGCCCTGACACCCAGGAAAAACCACGAAAAATCTCATTGTCAGATAACTGTCCCTAGAATTGCAATGTAGGAACTCTTGGATGCGCGTCTCAAACGTTACAGCAGGCCCTCGATTTTTTGATATTTAATTGCCTGTAATAAGTTCCATATGCACAATGCGGTCAGCCTATCAAGATGGTAAGATGATAGCCCTGTGCATTTTACATAATTGATTTGTTTCACTCTGGAACATCTACCTAATCATTAGAACAATATTTGGGAACGTTTTCATCCATTAACCTTTATTTTGGCATATTCAGAAACAGGAAGAGTGAAGTAATGACCTTTTAGTATGTCCATGTCGATCTCCTAAGGCGTACAGTGAGGGTGAGGTCTAGATGAATCTATGAGTCAGTTTAAATATGTTCCATTGAACATTCAACATTAAAGTTCCAAAGCGTTACATGAGAAGGAATTCTGCATGGATATATTTGAGACTTCGGTCATGTTCAATTCTACAACATATCATACCCTCGGGTGTTACTTGAGGGATAGGTCTGCATGGATCCCAAGATCCACTTTATCAAATTTCCATTCAAAATACATATTGTCTCTAAGATGTAAACATGAGGGAGCGGTTTGCATGTACCCTAAGACACAGGTATGCAAGATCCAATCTACAACTATTTGTAGCAGCGATCCCTGCCCATCCTAATAGCAGTTTAATTATGTTATACTAAAACTTATTAAGGGCATATACTCATCAGTTTTTAATTTCCGAAATGTATTAGTCTTTGATAAAATACTCACGATGCCTGACTAGACAAACGTTACTTTTCCCCTTTAGTAATGTTTAATGCCTATTCTTAATTCACACAGACTGAGTGGGATGGCTGAGGAGGTTTCGTCTGTGGCCCGCAGTAGGGAGGCCTGGGTTCGATTTCTGTGGCCAACCTAGCTGACCCATGGGATTTTTCGGGAGTTTGCCGGGTCACCAGGCGTATCCTGTCGAATTTCCTTTCGCTTCATTTCATCTCTATTATCATTTCATACCCTCCCTCATATGGTGGTCTCTTTCAGGGTAGAAGTGTCGGCGGGCGTCCCCGCAGTGCCGTGATTCCTTGGATCAGCCACCCTCTGTCTCCTCTCACCTCATCCTTCCTTCCGGGGATGCCCCACTTGTGGCTTAGGTACAATAAACCACAGATTTCGCTGCTAAATACCCTCTGTAGTAATTTCAATACTAATTCACACAGCACCAGTGGATGGAACGGGCGGGATGATTCAAGCAGTAATGTCTATGTCTTTCATTCGGGAGGTTGTAAAGCCACTTTCCGCGGACGACCTTCCTGACCTTGGTTTTTTCGGGGGCGCTTTCACGCTAAGGCGAATGCTAGGAAGGATATTTAACTTATATCCCTAGTTTCACTTCCTTTTATCCGCTCTTTCCAAGTAACAAGAGTTAGAGAAATCGCTGTTGGGCTGCGCTATGGTGGTGCTTGCGCTCTGTAAATGCGGCTATAAATGGGAAAAATAAAAGACGAGTAAAAACATTAATAGACAACAAAATAATGGAACACATATGCACTTTTAGTTATTTGGCATATCGGATAAGTACGGAACGAATGAATGAAGGTTTGGAAACGTATGTAGTAAAATATACAAACTGAATGGATGAATTAAGAAATATTTTGGAAGAAATATGAGAACGGAAATAGAACACAGACTGTAAAATGCAGTATCTAAGTCAGGCTAAAATATAGGAGTGAAACCTGGATGCTGAAAGGTCAATGTAAAAGACGGTTAGAAACGGCACAAATGCTCCTCACGCGCTATTTGGTGTGGAAGATTAGAAGAGATAGAATTGGAAACCAAGATATAAGAACACATTTGGGAGTTGAAAATATAGCTGAAGAAATTTGTAATTATGCGTACCAGAAGCAATGAAAAGATGAAGTGAGAATGCCAACCTAGGTTAGCAATGTATTATAGACCTAAGGGAACAAGGGACATAGGATGACCAAGAAGAGGATGGGGTGACCATCAAAGCTGGCATGGAATAAGCCTCGGAACAGGTATATTGGCCTAAACCTTGGAAGGAAGAAGAAGGGTCTCTGGAGGCGCTGCGGTAGGCCTACCGTCCTTCCAGGTAGACTGATTGATCTGACGGGTTGTACAATGGCGGGCTCCCTATGGCGACCAGGAAATCCGTAGGGCTCAAGAGCATGCATGCACCTCTTAAAATACCAACCATGACAGTGCTAGCGCCAATGAAAAGTTCTGGCCTCCTGTAGGGTACCTTGATCTCATCCTTTCTCTAAGAGTATGACGCACAGTAAGCCGTCGGCCTAAGTGCCGGAATTCCCGACGTGATACACTCCAATGGGTGGACATTAAATTAAATAGTACTATATGAGAAATAAGCGTCTCAGACGTAACTTTGTGGTATTTCACCGTATCTTCTTGTTATGAGTAATGAGGAAAACCTGGAAAAAAGCTTCTGCCAGAAAGTACAGATCTAGAGGGACTTGAGCCGTAAACCTACCATCCAGTAAATAAGTGCCTTGTCCATTTTTAGTTATATGACATAAGTAGCGTCCTCAAACATTAAGTCATATCGGAAGATGAATGAAATGTGTGAAATGATGCTCATATTTACCATAGGTACCCAACATTAATTTTTCAATAACGGAAAACCCCAGAGAAACCTTATCCAGATAACTCACCCTGACCGGGATTCGAACAACAGAACTCTTAAACACGGATTTCTCTCCCTCTCTGTTTGTGCGATTTTATAGGAAATGCCTTGCGCTCAATGGTGTTAAAACATATAAACCCAATCTTCAGGAATATGTGAAGTTGGTACTGACTGATGTCTCAGCTTTCAAATTGTTGCAAATTCCTTAAAAATAATGAATTACAAAAGCAACTTTTAACCATAATTTCAGAAAAAAGTAAAAAAGCACAACACAAAGTCGAAACTGTTGCTACAGGAGCATAGTGGTTAATTTTATTAAGTACATAACTATAAAGTATGAAGGTTTAATCATTCTGATAAAATAGGCAATTTGTGCTCTGATATTGAAAAATCGAACGTCAATGGGAACAGTGCAGCATTATGCACACTGAACGTTCAGGAAGTTTTTGAAAATGTTATGATTTAAATGGTATCCTAAAAGTTAGTACATTTTTTTCAAGGAGAATTTTGGATTTAACGAAAATATTGCTAACATTAAAACGATCTAATGTTTACCGGTCTGATGCAGAACGAGAGGGACAGATAAAGAGAGCAGAGAGAGAGAGAGAGAGAGAGAGAGAGAGAGAGAGAGAGAGAGAGAGAGAGAGAGAGAGAGAGAGAGAGAGAGAGAGAGAGAGAGAGAGAGAGAGAAGGGGAAAAATTGGCTGACATTGTTATACACATCTTAGATGTGTTCTTTTAGCTATTCATTTCAAAAGTGGACTTCAACTCATTAATCCTTATATTCAAAATTGATCAATGAATTTGCTTATTTTCCACTAAAACTTGTTTATTTTCAAAAAAGAAAATCTGCGACATCTGCCACGACATTTGGTAATTTTGTGGTAGCTAAACAATATCGATGAAATATGGGCACACAATTTAAATGGATATATATTAAATGTGTAAGAAAGTTTGATTTTGTTTGGGTTACAGAGTTTTAATAAAGCAATGAATGAACCACTGAAATGACATGAAAGTCAACGGTTCCAAACTCAGATTTCTGAAATAGTACATTAGTAAACAGTCTATGTTTACAGAAGTCCATTTCGCCACTGCATATGTATGTTGTGTAATGAATTATTAGGGCCCTCAAGATCAGCTCTAGGGGAGGTAGTGTTAGTGGAACTATGAAGAACAAGAAGAAGTGGGATAATACTGAAGAGAAGTTTAAAAGTTTTGTTCAGATATTTGGTAAAAAACGAAAGAGGGGTGGAAAGAATTATGGAGAACAGAGGAAGGAGAGATATATGGAAATTAGGCAAAAGATATTTCAAGGACTTTGAATGCATAATGTACGACATGAAAAAGATATTTTTGAACCCTATAAGACAAAACACTAAGGTTTTATAGGTTAATCAAAAGATAATGGGGAAGAGATTTACATGTCCAGTATTGTAGGAGACAGGAAGAGGTAAGATTAGCATGCATGAGAATGGCGACAGAGGATTATTAGAGAGGATTAAGGCAAGGAAAGGGAATCTGTTACTTACATGGTAAAGGGAGGGTACAGAACTTTGCATGGCAGAGTGCGTTGCACTGATGATATAAAGGCAAACCGTATTGGAGAAAAAAAAGTGGGATAAATGCAGCACCTCTAGAATTTCGACAGCAAGAGGTTACAACACAAATAGAAACATGGGAGTGATTTCAATAAATGCAAAATAAAGCAAAATAGAAATATAAGGGCTGTAATAAACAAGAACGCTGAAGGGAAGTGAGGGAGAAATGAGTTCAGCGGGTTAACACTATCATAGGGTACTCAGTCAGTAATGAGCAGCCCGCCTTGGCAGCGTAGATGGTAGCCTGTCTGCCTCACGTTCCAGAGGTCCCGAGATCAAATCTCGGTCAGGGTGACTTACCTGGTTAAAGTTTTTCCGGGTTTTTCCCTTTACCTTAAAGACAAATGTCGGGTAGCTCTAAGCTCCATGGACCTTGGACACATTTGAGCATCATTTCACCCAATTCATTCATCCTCCGATATGACTTAAAGTTGGCGAACGTAAAATTACAAAAAGAGAAAAAAGTAATGAGCAGGGCTAGGAATTTCGTACCGCTCGCAGTTCTCCATGTAGGTTGCGACCGACCTTTGCCCGGCATCCAAACGAGTCATAGATAAGAAACGCACAGCGGAGAGACATTGAAACCGGTTGCCCAGAGAAAAAAAAAATGACGAGACATTCGTAAATTCACATCTATTTATATCATTATGTGCAGCATACAAATTCTTATGCAGTACATACGGCTTCGTCTCGGCTGAACTCATTATTTAAATAGGCATATTGTGGCAACATACAAGCAATTATAACGCGGATTGTAACATTTACTGGTAGAATGTAAGATAATATCCAAATAATAAAATTAATTTCTTAAATATCTGAAGACTATTAAGAGACTACTACATAATTACTCATCTGCGGCCGTATTACTAAAAACAATAAGTACCTCTAAGCCTTTTCAAATGAAAAACTCATTCTATGTCCCGTAAATCAAGATTTAGTAGATTGATAATCTGTTGCAAATTCGTTAATGATTTCAGCTAATTTAGTTTCTGGATCTGGGTTCTCTTTTCTCCATGTCTGCTGAAGTACCCCACTGAAATGTAAATGTAAATAATGAAATAAATAAGGATATGAATAAGTAAACCTCTAGAAAACATACAAAGGCTTTACAGAAAATTTAGTTGCTCATCTTTGAAGGACAATAAAGATGTTATTCGAAAGTCTTCCATCCTACCAACGTGCTGTGTTTTATGCAGTTACACATGATTTGCAGTAATGAGTTGCATTCTACGATGAACCTTGCCCTTGCTAGTAGCGCAGCGTTGTGTAGCCATGCCTGTCCGCTCTTACACTACTCAAGGAAATCGGTACGAACTTCCTAGCTCTTGTAATGAGATTACGGCCGGGTTATCTCACAATGAGTAGTACATATTATGGAATAGTTAGCCAGGGTATTTTTTATGACAGTTGAACTAGTAACTAGAAAGAAATGTTTTAATAAAATTATGTAAAATAAGAGTTACAAATAGACCCCATTCACACACATATTATACCGAGTGAGTAAGAAGTATGGCACAATGACTGTAACTCTGCTGTTGCAACCCTATGGGGAGATATATGTTAGAAAAGTTGTAAGATATCAATGTACCTTCATATTACTATGATTACAAATAATGGTTGTGAGTGTTTTTATTGTTAAATGGCAACATTCCTTTTTCTGCAGTCCTCCAGTACTCAAGTCTCAGAACCTACAAACAAATACCCTTTCAAACTGCAATTTAAATGTAGTAGGACTTTACTGCATCTTAACTGAGCGCAAAAAAAGGCATTTTTACTTCACATTCTTTAGGTTTTGAATTAAACAATATAGTGGGCTACTTCAATATGTAGGTTTGGATTGTACAACTTACAGAAACACAACGAATTGCCCACCTCAGTAGCATAGATCAAAGCGTGTCTTTCTCACGTTCAAGAGGTTCCGAGTTCGAATTTCAGTTAGGGTGAGTTACCTGGATAAGGGGATTTCCGGGGTTTTCCCTTATCCTGGTAGACGAATGTCAGGTAACTCTAAGCTCCATGGACCCCGGACTCATTTGAGCATCACTTCACCCATTTCATTCATCGTCCGATATGACTTAACTTTGGAGGACGTAAAACACACACACACACACACACACACACACACACACAACACACACACACACACAACACACACAACACAACACACACAACACAACACACACAACACACACAACACCACACACACACCACAACACACACACCACACACACAACACAACACACACAACACAACACACACAACACAACACACACACAACACACACACAACACACACAACACACACACACACACACACACAACACACACACACAACACACACACAACACAACACACACAACACACACAACACACACACACAACACACAACACAACACACAACACACAACACAACACACACAACACAACACACACAACACACACACACACAACACACACAACACACACACAACACACACAACACAACACAACACACACACAACACACACAACACACACACAACACACACACACAACACAACACACACAACACAACACACACAACACACACACACAACACACACAACACAACACACACAATACACACAACACAACACACACAACACAACACACACACAACACACACACAACACACACACACACACAACACACACACACAACACACACACACAACACACACACAACACACACACAACACACACACACACAACACACACACAGACAACACACACACACACAACACAACACAACACAACACACACACACACACACACACACACACAACACACACACACAACACAACACAACACAACACAACACAACACAACACACACACAACACACACACACACAACACACACACAACACACACAACACACACAACACACACACAACACACACAACACACACACACAACACACACACACACAACACACACACACACAACACACACACACAGACAACACACACACACAACACACACACAACACACACACAGACAACACACACGCACGCACGCACACACACACAAGAGCGAATGGAAATATTAATGACCGGTGTTTCAGAGTTGCTGGGAACATTAACCAATTTCAAAGACAGACTTTGACATTATTTGACACGCTCGCCTCGGTAGTGTGGGGGTAGCATGTCTGCCTCACGTTCAATATGACTTAACGTTGGAGGACGTAAATTACAATTATATATATATGGCAGTAAAAGGAGGCCATTTTGAGCACTTTCTGAAGTGCATTAATCATGTATTAAACACAACACAGCACCACAAATTTTGTTATGAATATGTTTTCTTGGTTTAAATTTAATATCCTCTAATACGCGCAAATAAATTTAAATTACAGTTCAAGAAAGCATCCACCTTAGGATCGCCCGTATGGTAGCTTAGATGGTAGCGTGTGTACCTCACGTTGAAGAGGTTCCGAGTTCGAATCTCGGTTAGGGTGAGCTACCTGGATAAGTTTTTTTTTTTCCAGGGTTTTCCCTTATCCTGATAGACGAATGTCGGAGAACTCTAAGCTCCATCGAAACCGGACTTATTTGAGCATCACTTCACCCATTTTACTCATTATCCGACATGACTTAACGTTGGAGGACGTAAATTACAAAGATAGAAATACGAGTACTTAGGGTCCGAGACCTGACGATCAAAAGATTGAAAAAAAATTGCCAATAAACAAAATTCACACCCTATTCACAGTCATAGAAATTTGAATACATATTGACAACTTATAGTTTGTCTAAAAAGTATGAATTTTAAAAAACTACAATAACAACGTTACAAGCATTTTAACTATTTACTCACCTGGTATACGTTTAAGTGCTTGCATTTACTTGGGCGCTTTGTTCACTGAGTGACTAGAGATCTCATAAAATATATTAAAAAGTTAAAACGTTTCTGCACTACTTCTTCTCTCTTACAAGGTTGTCACTACCTTCTGTGAGGAACATATATCAGTTTTTAGATGAAATTTGCTCTCATATTCGTTAATATTCCGGATATTGTAGAAAAACATCTGACTCGTAATTATATAGGTATATGCAAATAAACTTAAAGTAACAATAGGGGCAGTAATAGGTAAGCAAAGAAAATATATTAATATGGAAATAGGTAGGAAATGGGAACAACTGTAAATGGTTTAGAAATAGTGTAAAACGTTATAAACTCCTATAGGCAATGGTGATTCTTTGTAAGAGTACTTTGTACGGGAAAGCGTGCTTGCCGGGTAGAGCAAATTAGTAATTTGAAGTTTAACAGCTTCTAAATAAGCCCACAAGAGGATTAGCAAAATGTTGACCTAGAAGTAAAGGGAACTGGAAAACGTGGCAGCGTGCATAGGAGAGTGGACCGATAGGAAAAAGAGATAAGAGATAAAATAGAGGTTAACTATTCCGTGGTTCAAATCCCGGCCGTGGAATTGAATTTTTCAGCTGGCTCTAATTAACTAAAAATATCCATATCTAGGAGTAATGTATTTAAAAGAATTAATTCTGATAGGATTAATTCCTCAGTATACATTTGACATTGAAGGTTCAATGATAAAAATCCGGGTATTTAACTAATTACAATAGTAAGTCGCCACAAATGTTTATCTCGAATATGAGAACTCTAAGTGGTTTACCGGGAAAATATAATGAGGCAATTGGAGAGTTAAATATCCCGTCGGCATTTTGGCCATGGTCGCTCAAAGGCTTTGAGCGACTGGATGGAAACCAGGAGATCGTTGTTTCAAATCCCGACCGTGGCAATGTATTTTTCATTTGGCTCTAATTAATTAAAACATCAATATAGAGTAGTAATTTAACATTAAAGGTTCAATGATAAAAATACTTGTATTTAAGTACTTACAATAGTAGGTCGCTACAAATATGTATCTGAAATATGAGAATTCTAAGTGATTGCCGGGAAAATATAATGAATCAATTGGAGAGTTTATAATCCGTGGTTAAAGTCCCGGACATGGCATTGACTTTTTCAGTTGGCTTTAATTAATTAAAATATCCATATACAGGAGTAATGCATCTAAAAGGATTAATTCTGATAGGATTTATTCCTCAATATAAATTTAAAATTGAAGGTTCAATGATAAAAATCTTGGTATTTAGGTACTTTCAATAGTAAGTCACTACAAATATGTATCTAAAATATAAGAACTCTAAGTGGTTTACCGGGAAAATATAATGAGTCAATTGGGAAGTTTAATATCGCGTCGTCATGTTGGCCATGGTAGCTCAAAGGGTTAGAGCGACTGGGGAAACCAGGAGATTCGTGGTTAAAATCCCAGCCGTGGCAGTGAATTTTTCATTTGGCTCTAATTAATTAGATAGAGATATGCTATAATTCCCAGATATAACATTGGTCGTGTGGCTGAATGAACAACGATTTTTTTGTTTGTAATTTACATCCTCCAACATTAAGTCATATCGGACGATGAATGGAATGGTTGAAATGATACTCAAATGAGCCCAGGGTCCATAGAGCTTAAAGTTACCCGACATTCGTCTTTCAGGATAAGGGAAATCCCCGGAAAATACCTTATCCAGGTAGCTCACCCTGACCGAGATTCGAACTCGGGACCCCTTGAACGTGAAGCAGACACTCTACCACCACGCTACCGATGCGGGCATGAACAACGATGCCATACAATGCTGCGCAAAGTGCAATAAAAATAGATTTTGGAATTACTGACTCGCATGTTTACCTCATGGCATTGAAATACGAAAGGGGATGCTTTTGCTGGTAAATTCTTTAGTATCAGAGGCGGAATAAACGAAAAGTCGGGAGAAGTTAATTTGCGCAGGGGGAGATAGCGTGAGATTGCAATGAATTTAGCTTTCCACAAACTTATTATAAACAGCGCGGTAAAGGAGAGGAATCATAAATACGAGGAAAGTTGCAAAACAAGTAATTGAGGAAAATTAATTTGGCTAGCCATTTTCGGATAAATATTTTGGAAAAGAATAAGGCTCAGCTGATAACAAAACACCTGATTGTTGTAATAGTACCCTCGCTCACTGCTGAGAAAAGATGATAACTTTGATTTACACATATTGAAGTATGACACATCATCCGAGAGAACATAGAATCTGCAAGGCAAGGATCTATGCAATATCTAACCTAAATTCGAGCAGAAGGATCAGTTAAAGTTACCCGCTGCTATATCTAGCTTTGTGTCTTCCTGTTTTCATTAGCTCGACCGCTTTTTTAGCATTACCTCCAGTTTTACTCAGTAATACATTTATATATAAAAGGTGTTGTCTGCCGAAAGGTGTGGCTATGTTGTAAAGCTTTCAGAACTTTCTTCGCTCGCGTTTATAATGCTTCTGCAAGTGACGCGTTATACTGGGGCTCACACAAAGGAGCTGAAAAAATAACCGACTAGCAGTTCTTTGAAAAATGAACAATGTGCACTTCAAATCATGTTCAATGATAGATTGGGCCCATCATTAACTTGCCATTTATATATCCATCTAACCTGCCAATAAGAATCAATATTTGTAAGGCAAATCGGTTACCTAGGGCTTCTTATTCTGTCTCACTTTATAATTTGTATGAGTATAAACACATATTTCATTTATTATTCATATAAGTTGGAACGTACAATTCAAGATATAAACATTTTTCTAAAACAAATTTTTTACCACAAATTGCAAAACAGATAAAACTATAATTATGAACAGTTAATTAAAATTTTAGTTCATTCAAAAGGCGCCGTGGACTAAGTAGTAGGCTGTTTTGCGGTCCGAGTTCCAACCCAGAGTAGGATGTGTGAAATTGGATGTAGACAAAGCGGCATCAGGACGGCTTCTCTCTGGGATTTCCGGTTTTCTACGTCATTTTTTACATAAACTGTCCAACATTACCTTTCCTCTAACTCATTTCGCCCTCATTTTGATCATTTCCTTCCTCTCTGTTATTCCAGGCTTCGACCTGATCTTTCATCCTGTCTACTCTCCAAAAACCAGAATGTGTCTACTTTCGAAAAACGTCTGACCCAGGATGTCCACTTGTAAATTCAGGGGGAACATAAGTCCTTCGTGAGAGGAGGACATATACATAAGAACCTGAAAAACAATTCATGGACAGAAAAACCAAAGGCTTAAGCAATACAGCATAATACGGCCTTCTATAGAATGTTTTCAAGAGTTATTTACATGTTTCGCTAAACTGGACAACTTCTACATTTATACGAAAGCTTTCATCGGCTACGTTATTTTCTACGTATTCATTGCATTACATACCTACTGGTCTACTTTAGTTTCGCATATTCATTCTGCTATATTTTTGTTTGTGGATTTGTAAATTTAAAATGATTCCGGAGCATGTAATGAAGTCCGAAGGGAAAACTTTATTCAGAAATCAATGCTGGACTTTTCTACACGTATTAATATAAAAATCATGCAAACAAAGTTCAATAAACAGTGTGTTTCATTAAAACTGAATGCTAGTCTCTGGCAGTTACGAAACTAAGCCTTTCATTGCATATCACGGTGAGTTCTTTTGAAGGAAGTTGCTGAACATGTTCGGAGGCATTTATGTAATACCTTTTCACTTCCAAAGTAGTTAATTTGCTCTGGCGCAAAAAAATGCTCCTATGCTGTACATATATTCATACCGCAGGAGCAGTTTAACGTATATAAGATATTAAAGTGTAGTCATATTTGGTAAAATAATATTCAGCGCATAACCAAGAGTACACATTTTGAATCATTTTGACTACTTTTTGCAAGGACAAAAGCAGTAGCATGGATGCCGATCACTGAAGGGCCCGCAAAACTGGACAAAACACGCAAATAGGTGTTTCGATTCCAGTTTGACACTTAGAAGAGATGAAAGGAGGGCAGACCTGAAAGGCAAACAGACCGGTCAACGATGTGCATAAACATCAGCTGTGTGATAGAACTTTCCCATAGAGACAATTTAAGTCCAAAGATGCTCCCAAAATGCGGATACATCAGCAGACCAACCAAGATTATGGCAAATAAATGATTCTGTAGCGTTTAACTACCACTTTTACTACATTCGGTACCACGAGCAGTGACACTGATGATACATGAATTGAAGGTGGAGTACTGATGAAATGAGATGGAGGTGGAAACTGGAGATACCGGAGAAAACCCGCCCAATGTTGTTTTGTCCATCACAAATCTCACACGAGGTTGCCTGGAATCGAACCCAGACCGCTTTGTGAGATTCTAGCTGTCTAACCGCTATACCACAGCGTGGCCAATGTTATGGCGAAACCATTCCAAAGCTTATCTCCACTGTAAGTCGCAACACACCGAACGTCTGTCTCCAGGACCCTGAAATGGAACATAAATTATGGCGGATAAATAATTCGTGGCAGGAGGGTAACCACGCTAGTGACCCGAGGAAACCAAGAGCAAATCCTTGGTCAGAATGGCCAGCCCGACTGGAATCCAACCCAGTACCTTAAGAATATACGAGCTTCACGGATTACTGTGAAGCCATGTCGCTCCCAAATTACGATATAATATCACTATTTTCAATACAGGTAAAGGAGAACATTTCATCAAGTATGGAAGGTAAATACTGTCCTTTCCACTAATTTTTAACAAGAAGAAAGAATATGAACGATTTCTACCACTTAAATTTTAATGTTACTTCACAGTCAGCTTCTCCATGATGAAACAAAAATATTCTTCACATATTTTGTGCATCTTGCAGGCTTTAGAGGTACAGATAGATTAGGTAATGGAGGGTGACACCTAGTATACCGAACATAAGGGATTTTTTATGCACAGCCCCGAGAGAAACGGATGAAATGGCTTGCCCATTCGGCTGGAAGGCGCTTGTTGCGATCCGTCCAAACGTCGGAAGGTGGGTCTGAAGGTTCCTTTTGGCGGGAACCGGGGAAAGCACGACCCAGTGGGGAAATCTTGAACAGTCACTCCTTGTGATGAGTCTAGATGAGGATCCAATCGCAAGTCTCAGCGCCATCTACCTGCCACCAACCGAAACACAGCCTCGGAATCCCGTGACTTGAAAGAGGGAGACGATAATGAGAGGAAAAGGGAGAGAGTAAAACTGCCGTGGAAGACACAGCTCGAGCATTTAACTTGCTCACCAGGGAAAAACCATGAGAAAATCCATAGTCAGGGTGGGCGGCCAACAGGGATCCAACCCTCTATTTAACGAATGCAAACCTAGCTCATTACCGCCAGGTTTCTTGGAGTAAGTACCTGCTTCACTAAGCACTGACATAAAACCAAAGTCTCCTCGAAGAAATTCTCATACTTTAATGCGCACATTTAGCGAGGGGCTTGTTTCAGGAGGTGAGCTCCCAAATAAGTTGAAAGCTGTAAGATGGAGCGGTAATCTTGTATATGTTTAAAATACTTGATTGATGGGGAGGTGTAAATATCCTAAAAGCTGTAAAAACTCGAACGCTTGACAGATATAGCTATGTATACTAAATTTTCAAGCATCTTATGTTGCGACTGTTCACAGCACATTCGGTCTGGGAATTCAAAATTCATTATGGATCTAATAACCGGAATAAAACAACAGGTACATGACGACGGGATGAGTTTCCTCCGGGTCCTCCGGTTTTCTATACCATCATTCCACCAATTGCTCCATCATTCATTCATCTCAAGTGTTGGGCCGACCCACCAACCCTGATCTCATCTATCAGGTCAATATGCTTGGGCTGCCTCGCTCTGAGGGAACCCAGGCGTCTACTTATACTAATATTGGTGAGAGGGGTATAAAGAAAATAATAAATGTCCAGGTCGCTAAGCTTACATGAACATAGAAATGCGCAGACCTTTGTTCTTCATTGTGTGTAACTGAACGGTTCCACAGGTTTCCAAGAGGTGTCCTTGGTATACCTTAAACACGATGCCTTTGAGTGTAAGATAAGGAAAACTGTAGACATTGATAGATTCTGTATAACGATTATTATTGTTATCATCATCATGATTATTATTATCATCATTATCATTATCATCATGATCATGATCATTATCATTATCATCATTATCATTATCATCATCATTATTTTGCGATGACACAACTAACACAATGTTCTGAACGAGAGTGGCATTTAGGTACATTTATCTGAATCGCTGTAGCCCAAGTAAGGTAATAGATCCGCAACTTAAGAAAATCACTGCTTAATAACTGCACCTCTTAGCATAACATTTGTCTATGCGTCTAGGAGTCTGTGGAAGAAATAATGATTAACCAAATCTAAAGGTTAGAGCAACGGAAAGTTCTCATTAAGGCAACAAAAGGAACTAAAAATAAAGTAGAAACAAAAAGGCTTCAATGCGTAAATTGAAACGCTTTTGTTGTTGCCGCAATTACGTCGCTGACAAAGGACAGGGGTTGGGAATGGAAGGGGAGAGTGAGGTTCTGCGTAGCGTAGCTCGCCAGTTTGCCTCTGGGCTTCGCCATCACCTCCAATTCTCTCGATTATTCAATTGCATTTTGACAAAAAATAATGAAAAAAGTTGGTAGCGGCAGAGAAAGTTGAACACTATACTGGCTTCAACTTTCGCCTCCAGCCATAGCCGTGCGGTTCAACTCTGTGTGTGATACATAAATCGCGGTGGGTTCTTTCACACAACCGCTTTAATGAGCTAAGAATTTATTTTTGCAGCTGCAGACATAATCTAACAAGTCTTAGATAAATTTTAGACTGGAGATGAAATTAATATCTCAATCAATATAGTTTTGGTGACATAACAAATTGTGCTCCTTCAAAGTTAAAACCTAAGTGTAATTGTGGCGTGAAGGCTCTCCATTCATTGATTAGAACAAAGCCTTTTACGTTTTAATATTGTTTGTGAAAGTCTTTAACTCCAGGTTAACGTGTGAAACTGAAATTCGGGGGCACTCGGTTTATATTCCCATATTCCGCCAACTGTGACGTTGGGTATTTTAAAATTGTTCCTGGTCAGAAGACAAATGCCGGTGTAGTTTCCTATGTACCACGACTACCTTTCCATCATTTCCATTAAATTCTTCACTGTTAACTTTAAGCGTTCTAGTTTTTCTCTGTTTTATTAAAATTTTTGTTTAGGTATACATTAGTATCTATTAAAAGCATGTATATTTTAGCCAATTAGATCACAAAGACCGCTAAGAATAGCTTAGAGTGAAAGCAGTATATGGAGCTACATTCCAAAGCAAAGTCAGGTCATAAATAGGGATCAAGAAGTTGCACTACAGCTACTGAGCCCTTGTTTTCTGTTTTTGTTTTCTACATGATACAGTAATAACAGAGAACATTAAGTTAGAGTCTAGTTAGAGAAGCAATTAGTGAAGTAGAGTAGCACTATTATTGAAAAACAACGCGTGCAATTTTAATAAAAAAAATTAGGAGGCAAACTTAATTGCCTAAACCTGTGAAGAACTTGCGAATATTCTAAATAATGGATTTTATGGTGCAAAGTATTTTTAAAGAATCTGGTAAATAGCCGTTTGTCTGAATACTTGTAGAAGCTTGATTGAGGATGGATTGGTTAAAAGAGCGGTAGTTTGAGATTAGGAGGGAATTTGGCACCAATATCTCTGGTTTATTGTGCCTAAACCCCAATTAGGGTATCCCGGGAGAAAGCATTAGGCGAGAGAACACAGAGGGTGACTGACGCAAAGTGTCACGATAGTGCTGACACTTCTACGCTGAAAGAGATTACCAGATGAGAGAGGAGTCCCGCTCCACGGCGTAGTGGGTTAGGGCATTATGCCTTGAATCCCTGCCACGGAAAGTGGCCAGGGATCGATACCACCCCCGGGATGCGGACTTTCAGTCCCGGGTATAGGACCGGTGCCCACTCAGCATCGTGAGGAAACTGAAGAGCTTACGATAGGTCAGCGGCCCTGGTCACAAAAGCCAATATTACGGCTGGGGGATGCCGAGATGCTCACCACATCTGCTCCCCCTATCGGCTCGATAATCGCCCACCTCTACCTTGCGTATGTGGGTGCGAGGCCGGCAGTCGGGTTGGCAGGTTCTGGCCACTACGTAGCCCACTACGCCACGTCGGCATGGATTGGTATCTTCCAATTATTCCTCTAGATCATGCTTACATCTCAAGGTAGTTCTAAAGAAGCCTTGAAGGTTTATGTTAAGTAAAATTTAAAAATTTGTTGCCCTTTACTAAATGTTTCATACAGTGCTCCACTGAATTTATAAGTACGCATTAACTTTCTCACACACATATTTAATATTTACGAAAACAATGTTATTTTACCTTTATTATTCTAATCACTCAGGAATTTCACATGATGAAGAAATTTCAGCATTTAAAACAAAAAATATTGCCGCATTACTTAAATACTGATAGCAATAATTGGTATAAGTAACGTTTTTTACTCTTCTAGTTATTTCGGAAAGGAAGTCCAACTTCAGATATATAATTGTTGTATGAAATTATCTTCAGTGGTAAAATTATGCTTGTCTAAACTGGAATACTTTAAAACAATTACCTAAGTTTCTCGAATAAAAGTATATCGTATGAAATATTAAAGTACACAAAACATAATGAGGCGGTCCGGCCCGTAGCGAATCACGTAGAGCTCTCCCTAGTGCTCAACGCCTCACAATTAAGGATCGGTGGCGTGCGGAGGTTAAGGAAAGGGAGATTGTAACCGGTTCGAGGTGACTTGTAGCTCCTGCATGAGAACTCTCATCTGTATTTCAGGAGTGGGTGAGTCCTGACTGGTTGTGGGTTAATGATGACACCTCGAATCTGGTAGACAGAAGTTTATTGTTGTCCCTTGGCTCCTTTGCTCACAATCGTAAAGTCGTCGTCGGTGTGGTTGCTGTATTTAGCGCCACTGTCAATATTGTGATGTGAAGCACGCGGGCAGTAGCACTGCGTAGTCGAACCGGATATATTTATCGTCTTCCCTATATATTACTGTTTGGGTTAGCTCTCACTGGAGCGATTGTTAGGTATTGCACTTTGTTTCGGTGCATGATGCGAAGGTGTACTTCTTAGGCGGCGACGAATACGCGTCCGTCTCACGTAGAACTCAGGACTGAAGTGTTCTTACTAGCAAAACCTACTTTCCGCCATCACTTTGAATTACCACCACTCCAGGTATTTCTCGGAGTTTGCAAAGTCACATGAACAAATATCAAACTTCTATTGGCTGGAAACTATCCGCACTTAAGATCAGTGTTCAAATTTCCAGTTTCGGACCTAATATTGGAGACGCTTACTGTAACGGTCCGAATGCAAAAATTTATGCGGAAGCATGCGTTCTGCGCAGCGGTCAAAATCTTATAGCCTTTTGTCAGAAGCACGCATGGAATTTTAACAATGGGTTTTTTTCTGACTGGGAGGCACCAGATTTGCCTTGAGAGCAAAACAGACAATAGAGTAGGGTTGTTTGTTTACAGGGATTGAAAAGGGAGTTTACTGAGCTTCTCAGAGTGGCCTTGTCACTGTGCCGGTCTCCGGAGTATATGCTAGCATTATGGCATATGTCTATTCTGGTATACGTAATTTATTTATATTTGTTCCTTTGTTTACGTTAGTGTCTTTGTGGTAACAAGTTATATGTCGTCTCAGTGTTCCTAGGTGAGAGGGACTGCGTCAATAAGCAATATAACATTCGAGTATAGGGTATCAAAAGCAAATAGAGACTATTGAGTCATGCGGTCTTATGCATCTACATGGTTTCGCGTTGATAGACTCTGAGAAAAACTGCAATGATATGCAATTAAAACTGAAAATGCAGGGTCATTTGGGATTTAAATGCTTTTTTCCTGTATTTTTAAAAATGTTGGACAAGCTTTAAGCGTGGATACCCTAAATTAATCAATCTGTTCTATAATAGGCTGCAATTAACAGTATATAAAATATGTGTTCTGTACTACAGGATGAGAAAAACTCACATTGCTAGTTTTAGTTTGAAATTTGAAGAAAAGGCAAAAATCAGCAGCATTGTCACGGAGAGTATTTTAAGTATTCTGGATGGAATGTAAACGTGCTGAAAGCCACTCTAGTTAAAATTCTTTAGCACCTTCTTGAGAAATTTAGCTCTTAAATTTCAAATGTACTTACACACCAAAAGCAACCTATTTAATTCTGTACCATATGAATATAAATTTGCAGTGGAATTACCAAAGCTTGCGATTTATGCAAACGTTTTACAGAAACGGAATGTCTGAGATTTTACCCAGAAAAGTGGCCTGTCAAGGAAAATGCCTCTTTAATTATGTTCCACCAAGGCTGGATGTGATTAGAAGTCTTTTAAACTCAACGAAGGACACTTGTTTCCTTTGCTGCCAGTAACAGTCATAAGACAGCCAGGTATTGAGCAATGGCGATATCAAAATATTTTCTCTTGTTCGTTAACAAAAGTACATATTTATTAACTAATTTCTAGCAAAATTTCAGGAATCCTCTTCTGCAAATAATTCTTAAAGTTCATTTAAGATACTGCTACAAAAGTTATAAAACCTCTCCATCCTCCATTTCTTTCGACATGCAGAACGAACATCAGATAAACGGCCGTTCTTTAGTACGGTCGTTTGTAAAACACCGGACACGAATAAACTGCTGCTTTCACTGTGTACACGTGTACACCCAATGTCATTATACCATAGACACTTATAAAATTATTTCAAACAGCGCTAGCGTTCTTAAACATTATTAAATTTAAATACGTGGGTATGGTCAGGAGTACAATTGCGTAAAAGTCTAAATGATAGGTGGTTATATATAATTCCAGTCGACCACTTGGTCTGACCTAGTAATTTTCGTAATTTCGCCGCTCGGTAGGCAAAGCTGAGGCGGTTTCCCTCCTACCACGATTTTATTTCCATTATATGCCTTTCATTCCGTCTCCTGTGTGTTTCATGTTTCATCTGTGGTTTTACTTTTTTGCGGCATATGTCTGTGCCGGACAGATGGCGAGGATGCTTACTCAAAGGAAAAGGTATATTTCTGAGAGAAAATAGAATGCTATTTGGTTAATTGTTTTATCTTTTCCACTTAATGATGTTATTCTCAATTGATCTCTTGGCGACTAGCGCTAAGTATATCCTCCGTTTTTTTTTTTTTTAAGTTTACATCCTCCAACGTTAAGTCATATCGGACGATGAATTAAATGCGTGAAATGATTCTCAAATGTGTCCAGGGTCCATGGGACTTAGGGTTATCTGACATTCGTCTATCAGGATAAGGGAAACTCCGGAAAAAGTGAAACTCTTGAACGTGAGGCAGACACGCTACCATCTACGCTACCGAGGCGGGCACTATCCTCCGTTGTATACCCTATGTCCTATTTGAACTTTGCACAAAATCTCAAAGACAATAAAAAGCAAATGAAGCTTCATTTTGACCTGAAATAGTATGAACAATATAAAAGAATGAGTATAGTTTCTTCATAAAACATTGTGCACAAACAATTACACGATTACTTTTATATAATATAATAAAATTCAATAATTTGTTACAAACTTCAATCATCTGTTAAAAACATATTCTGTGAACTGTGAAGAGTTTATCATTTTTTAAGCAGATAGATGAAGTTTTGTACGATTTATTATATTTTATTTTAATGTTGTATTGCTTTACGGTTACTAGCTTTAGTTTTTTAAGTACCTCTTACCTTTATATGGAATTGTATAGATACAATGAAACAAGTTTATATTCTAAACTGCATTTTCCTACAAAGTTCAATATTACTATTAACCAGAGACAAGTCCTAAGTATGATTCGAGGTAAGAATAATTGACAATAAGGTGGAGAGCAGGTCAGTTAATGTCTGTATGACTTACGACAATGTTCGGAGCGAGAACTCAGCACCTGAACCTATGACATATTTGGTGTTCATTTCCCTGTTATGGCACCTTCAGGAAATACGGTTGTGGTGAGAGGATACGATGGATGCCGCAGCTGAGGGGATGAGAGGGTAAAACCCCTAATAGCTACAGATTTAAGCTCCACGGTGGGGACTCGAACAACTGGCTGCCCTTCCCTCTTATGGACTTAAGCATTTTTTTTTTTTTTTTTTTTTTTTTTTGTAATTTACGTCCTCCAACGTTAAGTCATATCGGACGATGAGTGGAATAGGTGAAATGATGCTCTAATGTCTCCGGGGTCCATGGAGCTTAGAGTTACCCGACATTCGTCGGACTTAAGCATCCCCTGGGGAACTCGAAAGCCGGAGAACTCGCAGATTCCGATCTGGGACGAGAATTTGCTGAGGGCAAATTCCCTGTCATGCATATCTGCCACAGACACATAGAATCCTGAAACAGCCAATCAGCATTAAGGGGCAGGAAATTCAGCGGATATGTATCACGAAGGACGGCCATGAAGAAACGAACTCACAATCTCCCGAGTGAGAGTAACTGACGTTGCCGCCCAATCCATCTCACCCAGATCAATTAATTAGAATCATGGAATGCGTTACCTAAGTTTCATAAACAAAATGTATCATTCTAAGCAATTTACAAAACAAAGATGCATTCCGAACAAACGGTGAGCTAAAAGCGCTACTATGCATTTTCTTTTATTGTGTTACTGGTACGCAAATAATATTCATCAGCATTTAAGTATCACACTTCTCGAAGTTATATACAAGTTCATTGTCTATCCCTTTCTTTTATTCTTATTTCCCCCATATTTACAGAGGTCTGTCAGATGATACAAAGCAAAACATTTAGCTCCAGCTAATCTCTGTTTCATATAACCTTGCCCCGCTGACATCACTCCGCCTGCAACTACCTTCCCCCTCATCCTAATTGGCTAATGCTTTCGCGCCTTAGGCCATAGGCGGCGCCTTCCCGTCACATTCAAACCTGCACTAAACGTCATCATAATTTTCAGGAAGATAGATAAAATCATACAAATAAGAATATGAAGGCATGCAAAAATAATGAAGTTTGTAATAAAACTGAGCAAGCTGAAACTGAATGAACGAGCAATGAAACTGAAACCAGTTTATGATGAAAGGCCTTCGGCCTTTTGCACTGGGATTTTTTAAAACCAGCACACATACCTTACAAAAATACTTGTCTTTCAGTCTTAAAAGCCATGTCACGCCATACTTGTGTGTCCTTCATTCACCCAAGTCGTCCAGGTAGTATATTTTGCGACTGGTATCTCGGTACAGTCTGATTGTCCTTAAATAGCGTCTTCGCCACACAGCAATATCGTCCCTGGAGTGGTAAGTTTTGCTGTTGTCTCAATTTCATGCCCCAATGTTCCAATGCATCTAACACGCCTGTAAGTTCAGAGCACTGCTGTTCGACTTCTCTCACTTACAAAGACGGATTCTTTTCTGTGAGTGCATTAAACACATGCAACACAATTCTTTTTTCGCCGCTTTGTAAAGGTTTTCCCTTGCGATGCTTCAGCGAAAAACTGGTGGTACATTCTCTGCCATTATACATATAATGAGTACACGCGCAATAAACGGTCAATAAAATAATTTAGCTCTCGCAGTCGACACAAAAACCTTCGAATGGCGATATACGACTAATCCAGTTGAAAACAAGGTCAGTGATAAAAGTCATATAAACAAATATTTCATCACTATCGCTTAACCACGTGCTGTCGTTTAAGAATTAACATGCATTTCAGATAAATCAACTCTGTTGCGTAATGTATTTAATTAAAACAGTTACGAAAATGTAAATTTAACAATTCTCTTCCAACATATAAAGATATGTCACCATGTTAATTAACGAACTAATTTTTACCGCACAACTGTCTATACTACAACAACATCCAATAAGAAGTAATAAGGTCACGCGATCGTTTAGAGATACGGGGCAAGCTTATGTGAAACAAGGATTAGGTGCATTTAAACACATAATTACATCAGCGTGCAGCACATGTTTCAATAATAAGAACAAATTAATATAAGGATGTCAATAAGCATAACTGAAACACAGGTTGAAAAAAAAACACATAATGCGCAGTATAAAATTAGAGATCGGAACAGAAATTTCAAATTTGGATTACAGGTTGGCTTCTAATGGGTCTATGTACCGAATTACTAAAGCTTAGCTGTGAAAACCATTCTTGAAGCTCTATTTCGCAAATAATATGGTACTTTAGGTAACTAAAATGTATCTTTTTTAATTGTATTGGAATTTATTGCATTTTAGCTACGCCTTAGCTTACTAAAGGAGCCACAATCTTCATCAAATATCTAAGTTACTATTAATGATAATTAGCGGGTGTAATGGCTGAAAAATACTCGGTTTTGTGAAAAATCCTGTTTTCAATTTTTTACAATAAATGTGTCGGGTCTCTTTCATATATTACTGGAATTTAAAAGTTCTGAACCATTTGGAGCCTTAAGAGGTGGACGTTTATACAGTGATGCCTTATTCTAAATATCTGTAAGAGAGACTCACACAATTAAGTTTTCAGGTTGTACGATATTTATGAAGTAGTTTGCTTCACCTTAAAGATATATACAATTATGTTGTTAAGCTTACTGGATGATGTACAAAAGATCAGAAAATAACCTAAATATCTGAGTTTTGATAGCTTGCTCATAAAATAAAAAAATTAAAATAGCCCATAGGATTCTTCAAAACTTAAAAATTTAAATATTTGTCATATTCATTGTTTTTATTTACTCAAGGAACTAAATATTAGAAATCTGAAAACTTTAAAGCTTTGTACACAATCAATGGTGCTTATCATTTTTGGGATACTGAGCTCAACACTTGAAACTATGTATCTAGAAACCGATTATTTTTAATAAAATCATTGATAATTAAAATATAATTAATTCCAGCAAGATGGAGGTTTCATAGTTTTATTGATACGCTATATAAAATTTCCACACCTAATATTTTCTGTGTACTACAAGGATATTTTTCTCAAGCCATTTTAACGTGATTGAACGTGAAAATTGAACATGCATTTTATTGGGATCCAATAACACCAAACAAAATCAATGATCTTACACATATTCCATCATTCTGTAGCAAAAATATGCAATATCCCACTATATTTGGGAAAAGAGTAAAATTGGAATCCATAACCATGAATTTGTTATAGAGTTTCTGAAATGGTAATCAGTAATGACAACATACCAGTGTCCCAAGAGAAACGCATGTAATTCAGATGAAGTAAAAAGAAGTAATCCAAGCCGTAACAGCCCGCAAGCGAGGTAGAGCCTGCTAACCTGACTGCCGTCTTTACCCCCAAACATGCAAGGCAGAGTTGCCCCAATCCAACGGATACGGGAAAGAGATGCGATCAGCATCATGGCACTCCCAGCCGGAGAGTGGCTTTCTAGACCAGTTTTACACCCCACAGGGGTAAGATCGATCCCGGGTGCAATCCGCGGTAGAGGGCTAAAGCACAACGCTCTAGCCCACTACGCCACCGCCCAAGAAGATTCAGATGAAATAGTAAATAATATGCAGGTGTCTAAGTATCTTAATCCATTGAACGTGTAAATATACCTATTAAGTTGGTTGCATTTTAAATTCTGAAAATTCTTACTTAAGTATAATATTAGCATGATTGTGTATCTACCTACCATGATCCTACAATGAAAATTTTATGCACATAAGACTATTACACAAGGCTAACATTTCGAAAATAGTTTAGTGAGTGAAGTATTGCAGATTAAGTAACACAAAAAAATAAGAACATCATAATTATTCTGGACAACATAACTTCCGGATCCGCTGCTGAAGAACTTCCAACACATTGCGATTATATTTGTATTGTGGTGCACCTTGGGGGCATGTGTGGAGTTCAACGTCCATATAGCAGTGGCATTTTATGCCTTATACACGATGACTGATCTTGACAAACTTATCCTTTCTCTCCTAGCGTCTGGTCACATACGAATGACGAATTTAAGCCTGTCCACACGGAGACACTTATAGAGGCAAGGACACAACTTATTTCTGTCATAAAAACAAATCTATTGATTTCAGACGATTATTGAATTTCGCAAAATAGACACGTATTTATTTACTACAAATTTGAAGAATTGGCAATTCCAGAAATATATTACTGATTTAAACATGGGTTTAAGAAAGCAATTCCATATTGCCAACTAATTTTTACACTTCGAAATCTGTGACAAAATTGCCAATTGCGCGTGCTGAAGTTGTGGTACGCACTGATTGTGTTTTTTGTCTACAGAAGCTGCATCTTCGCATCCCTAGTTTTTGAGATATGGCAAATGGTGTATTATCTATATTCAGTGCAATTAAATTCATGAAAATTTCGTAAAGACAATATTAATTAATAAATATATTTGTGTTATGGTCACAGAAACAAAAGGGAGAATTTCGAGATATGCCCTTGACAAAACAGCACTTACATAAACGGTAATACATAACTCAGAAATAATAGTTCATCTCATAATCAATACTTCTAAAAATTGGTTATTTTTCTTAAGCTTTAGAAGCTATGTGCATTATCTAGATACGATTTGTGAAGCTGGCTACTCTGACCATGATTTTTTTTTTTCTGTTTGGCAAGACAAACGCTGAGGTGATTACTCTCGTACGACCAATTTCCTTTTCCTTATTTCCCTTCCCTTTTTCAGATAGCTTAGAACTGAGCAATGTCAGTTGGTGTCTTAGAGATGGTGCGGATGCTAGATCATTGGAAGGTTCTATATGGCAGTCTTTTCTGAGACATCTCAGGTGAGTCGAGTTCTCTCCGGTTCCTCCACAGGGAAGCTTCTATGAAGCTTCGATGTTACCGGCTCATGAAGCTTAGTGCCGTTTTCGATTCCTGCCTACTTCTGTAAGAACCTGCTGCTTTTCCTTCACCTCACCCGTTCCTCCGGAGCTGGTAAGTACAAACGATCCACGTTGGTTCGAAGTGTGACATGACATCTTCCCTTTCTAGGTCATTCATTCGTTCGTTCATTCGTTCGTTCGTTCATTCATTCATTCAACATTACATCGGTCTAAATGACTCAGTTGTTTGGGCCTGGAGTTCTGATTACAAAGTCTCAGGTTTCAACCTGGTCCATACCAATAGTTCTTAAGTGTGCTTTGACGGGAGAGCCCCATTTTTGAAGATCTACTGACATGTAACAGAACTCCCGCAGGAAAAATTGCTTCAACCAAAGACGGTGATATGAATCTGGCAACTGACAGGATCATTAAGAACAAAATCAATTTATTTTATTTAATCCTAGAGTACATTCTGACAATTTCAACTAGTACTTCATAGACCAAGCATCTTTGATTAAAGTATAAGAGTTACTTCACTTATTTTCCATGGATACTTCTTTTTTGTGCTGTATCCAGGAGCTTTGGTGTTCCATTTTTAAAATAAAGTTACCTCTTGTGTATGACTTCCGTTAGACGTATTTTGTTTATTTATTTATATGACACCTGAAATATCGTCAGTTGTCTTCAGTTACATTATGCTAGAACGTCATGAAATAAAACTTGTAGTTAGATGGTCCTTTGTTTTCTCACAATGCAATCCCCACTGTGCTGAGTTCATATGCGGTAAAAACAGAAAGGTAATGTTGCTAGAATTATCCTTGCAATTATTATCTTGGTGAATGATTTTGGAACCCTTGCAGCTACAGATTTATCTGCTAAGTTGGAATAGCCCGCTTTGCAACAAACTTCTCCCATTGCAGTATTGACGCCGCATTGCCCACGGCTAGGATTTGCGATACTGTTGTGCGAGTCGAGCCTCAGGTCATAAGCTATGCTTGTGAGTTCAACTTGGTTGAATAAAATCCTTCAATCAGGTTTATAGTACATGCCGTACTCATTTCATTTTGATATTATCTCTCTGGTAATGATGCAACGTCATGTGCCTACAAAATAACACTTAGCACTGATAACTTATTATGTGCACTGGTTCCATAATAATTAATGTTTGTTAATGAGTTCGGATAAAGAACAAACATCTAGAAGTTTTCCAACTCATTTATTTATAGTATGTTTAAACCTTGCTTAATATAAAACTACATTCTCTGACAAAATAGGCCAAGGTCTAAAGGCAGGCCACCGAAACTCCCATCTGGGCGCACAATGGGAGTCTTAAGTTGGGAAGCAGGGGCGGAGGTTAGGACTGGTTAACGCCCTCCAAGGAGAGTGCCGGTCTTCGCAATTTGGAAACGGAGTGGTGCGTAGAGAACCAGGAATGGAGAGCAATGGTCCGAAGCCAGGTATGAGAGGTCGGAAGAAGATTTTATGAAATAAAGTTGAACCTTGATTAAAGGATGAATGAATGAATGAATGTCAGGGAAACCAGCCCACACGCCATTTCGACCAACACAAATCTCACAAGTGGTTACGTGGGATCGAACCTTGGGAGAGGTGAGTGTTCTAACCATTTCAACCAGGGTTGCATACGCATATATAGTACGTAGGCTACAAAACTTGGCCGCAGGCCCTCGATCCGTTTCCCGGTCACGTACTTTACGACTTGTCAGGCAGTATCTCGGTCACCCCTGCAGCGAATATTTACCCTATTGTGCGGTAATTTTTAAATCTTTACACATTTTAATAAAAGACTTTATACTCGTTAGAACATAATACTTTGCTTCATTTTATTGTTTTATACGTGTGAGCAGGTGATGTGCGGCTGTTTTTATCAAAATTGCGCTATTTAAATTTCTGAATAGACGCATTTTTAATCTAAAAACGCAAAATGGAGTAAGTAGTAGCAATGCACATATTTAAATTGGTCAGTGATGAGGAATAAACTTAAAAGACAATAAAAAATATTAACTCCTAAGTAGTTTTTAAACACTTTTTGAAACTCCTTTGAAGTCAAAAGAAATATTTTCTATTGCATTAGTAATTTGTATTTCTGTTTTCGAAAAAGTGTTGCAAGATATTTGTGACTTATCAATTATAACCCAATGAAACAAACTTTATAATATTGACAAGGAAGTAATACTGATAATAATTATGTTTAGTGATATTTTTATAAAAATTAAAATTTTATTTTTACAATGAAAATGTAATGTTTTATTTAAACTATACCAGCCCAAGCACCAAAGATAAAATATAATGTTCCAATGTCTTTATGATTTGTTGAGAATAATCATCTTGTGGAAGAAATGAAATGTGTAGTGTTTAACGCCCGCTTTTACTACATACAGTACCGCAGGCGATGACACTGATGATATATGAGATGAAGATTGTAGCCTTTTCCTCCAGCTGGGTCTGCTGATACTCTGTCTCGGGTATCAGCCACTCTGGATGTGACCTTAGCAGCCTGGATCCCGGTGATCTGGTCGCCTAGTAGATTGCTCTATGAGTTGACTGTTCTTTGCCCTGGCTAGTCATTAGAGCTGAGACCACGCTATCTACAGGGTATGCGTGAGATAGGTTGACGAAATAAAAACAACACAGTTCATAGTATCAGCTTTACTATTCAGTTCGTTTCGTGCTTACAGTTCACCAGGAGTTGCCGCCGCGTTCAGATCGAATTACTCTAGATTTCCACTATCACGTTAAAACTATACTGAATTGCTGAAATCTATCGCGATGGAATAAATTACTAACACTGTTTTGAAAGTATACTTCGCCGCTTAATTCACTGCTGGGAGATCTTGTTCACTTAATAAGATTCTCATTACTGATTGTACTTCTCGGCGCAATCCGACGTTTGTGTCCCCGGCAGGCAAAACACGTCTACACGGTATCACGTCTCAGACTAGAAGACCGACGCTAAAACCTAATATTCCTTACCAAAACAGATATAGCCTCGCCTCCAGCTGGATTTCTCTGAAAAACTCTAGTTAGCGAGCTACAACCACGCGGACATTTCCCCGAAATACTGGTTTTGGCCAGGTTTGGACCGGTCTACTAATGACCCAGGTAGCGACCCTCCCGTGACCATAGCCTTTCGACGGAACATTTTCATCCATCTAGACCAGCAACTATATTACATAGCTCTGGGTTAAAATACTTATTCGAATTCTAGTAATTGAATTTAAATGCTGTTGCTTCGTTTCATGAACTTATCCATCTGTACTATTCATTATCTTAAATTCTTTCACCTTACTTGCTCATCATAATTTAATTATCATTTTATTCATTGTTAAAATCGTATTCAATCATACGGCTGATAAATACGGCATCAATATGGAGCACCGGTGGAATGAGATGGCGGGGGACACCGGAGATCCCGGAGAAAACCCGCTACAGTGCCGTGTTGTCAACCACAAATCTCACTTTGCGGTCGCCTGGGATCGAACCCGGGCCGCCATGGTGAGAGCCAAGCGGTCTTACCACTGAGCCACGTCGTGGCCTACTGTGAAAGAAGAAATGATCACAATGCCGGTTTCGAGTAGCAGTGTTAGCCTCAGAAGAAACGCAATGTCTCTTAACACAGATATTAATGTGAATAGTAAATGCTAGTTGAGGCGGACTGGCCCGTAGCGAACCACGTCGAGCTCTGCCTTCTGCTCAACACCTCACAATTAAGGATTGGTGGCGTGCGGAGGTTAAGGAAAGGGAGATTGTAATCGGCTCGAGGTGACTTGTAGCTCCCGCATGAAAACTCTCATCTGTACTTCAGGAGTGGGTGCGTCCTGAGTGGCTGTGGGTTGAATGATGACACCTCGAATCTGGTAGACAGAAGTTTCTTTTTATCTGTAGGCTCCTTTGGTCGCCACCGTAAAGTCGTCGTCCGTGAGGTCACTGTGTTTAGCATCACTGTCAATATTTTGATGTGAAACACGGAGGCAGTAGCACTGCGTAGTCGAATTGGATATATTTATCGTCTTCCCTATATATTACTCTTTGTGCTAACTTTCACTGGAGAGATTGTTAGGTATTGCACCTTGTCTCTATGCATGGCGCGGAAGTATAGTTCTTAGGCGGCGCCAAATGTGCGCCCGTCTCACGTAGAACTCAAGATCAAAGTGCTCTTACTAGAAAAGCCTACTTTCCGCCAACACTTTGACTTACCCTCACTCTAGATATTTTTTGGAGTTTGCAATATCACATGAACAGATACCAATTTTTCATTGGCTGTTACCCATCCCCACTTGAGATCAGTGTTCAGAATTTCCAGTTTCGGACCTAACATCAGAGGCGCTTTCTGTAACGGTCCGCATGCAAAAGTTTATGCAGAAGATGCTTTTTGAGCGACGGTCAAAATCTTGAAGCCTGTAGTCAGAAGCACGCAAGGGATTTTAACAATAGGTTGGTTTCCGACTGGATAGCACCAAATTTGTCTTGAGGGCAAAACAGACAATAGAGTAGGGTTGTTTGTTTACAGGGATTGACCTTCGCAGTGTGGCCTTGTCACTGTGGCGGTCTCCGGAGTATATGCTAGCATTATGGCATATATCTATTCTAGTATGCGTCATTTATTTATATTTATTCGTTTGTTTGTGTTAATGTCTTTCTGATATCAGGTTATATGTCGTCTCAATGTTCCTAGATGACAGGGGCTGCGTCATAGTAAATAGTAGTATAGTACTGTGTTTGCCCAAGTTGGATGAAAGTTACGAAGCAAGTGGTAAATCTTCCTAATCGTAAATATTACTTTCGTATATAATTGAGATGTTATTGAAATAATTTTACTTTCACAGGAACTTGAATTTATTCTGTAGTGTATACTTACGACTGTGGTAGAAGTTATTGTGATGTCATTCACTTTCTCAACGCCATTTTATTATACTGTACGACATACTTTAGTATCAGTCATTTTACTTCAATGCAGTGACTTAGTTCCATCTATATGGTCACTTCACCTGTTTTGCGCGCAGCAGTGGAAATACACACAAATAAGCCACTTCCTCCTTCCGCTACACTCAATGGAGTATCAAACCTGGTCATCACTAACAATCTCACGCCGAGTGGAGCTGCTGTACGTAACAAAACAAACCCACATTAACTCACTGACTGATTGTTTCGTGAACATGTTTGTTTTTAAGTAACTGTCAACGAGTTCCAAAGAGTTCGCGGAAGATGGAGAAAAGCGTCCAGAACTACCTTGTCACGCCTTGGATGCTCTTAGAGGCTGTACAGGACCATCAAATTCAATCTTTTGAAATTTAATGTGCCCATTGCGACGGGTACCGTATCATCATTTTGAGAATCATGCAGCGTGATGATATGCCTGAATTGTTGTCAAAGAACATTGATTTAGAAGCTGCTAAAAGTGAAAACATCTCCGTGGATGTATAAGGATTCGCGGATGAGCTTAGATAATGCAACAATAAAATATTTTAAGAGATACAAAGGGACAGCAGAAGACTTTGTGTGGCGTGTTAGCCTTCTTCCAAAGAGGCAAACTTTCATTTATGTTTTGCAAATATGTGAAAATATTTCATCCAAATACTATAAGAGAAATTTACCCTGATGATATACTGTAATCGACCTGGCTCATGGTCGATTTCACATTTTTTTAATCTACGTCCTCCAACGTTAAGTCATATCGGAAGATGAATGGAATGGGTGAAATGATGCTCAAATGAGCCCAGGGTCCATAGAGCTTATAGTTACCCGATATTCGTCCTTCAGGATAAGGGAAACCCCCGGGGAAAACTTTATCCAGGTAAGTCACCCTGACCGACATTCGAACTCAGGACCTCTTGAACGTGAGGCAGACACACTACCACCACGCTCCCGAGGCGGGCGATTTTACATATGGTAGAATCCAGGGCAGAGAAACATTATCACCAGAAATTCGCTTAAATTTTACGTATCGCTCTGCTATATGGGGTATTACTTGCCCTAAACCATTAACTTTAAATTTATTTCCCAACAATAAACCGTTTAAAATACTAAGCTGTGCATTTAATGGATGTGTATGCATGTCTTCTATCTTCACTGATTGAATTGTATATAACAGCGTGGTGTATTAAGGAAGGCAGAATGTATCGTCAATGTCGGGTTTTAGTTAACTAAATTCAGTAACTCCTGTGGAAATGGATCACTTATATCTGAATGTGACATTGTGAGAAAAGGCTGTTCTAAGTAAAAATGCAAGAGTAGGTCACATTTTAACTTTACGAAGAAAATATCATAATGATTGGGACATGCAATTTTAGAACTGGTGACCAATAAAGGAGTTTTAAAAGAATCCTGAAGCGTGACAACACAGGCAATGACGCTTCCAGGTATAAATTTATTTTACTACGATCACTGTAATATGAATTATTTATATTTTGCTCATTCCATGTGAACTGTGACACGTCGGATGTACCACTTTGGTATTGCTACTTCAAGTTACTGCCTTTAGAGGTAGAGCTTCAGAATTTAAAGATAACTTTCCAAACAACATGAATGATAGTGTGACGTTCATATCTAATACAAATTTTCATACTTTCTAGTATTACAGAAGTAATAACTAGGGCTGTAACCATCTCAAAACTATGGTGAGTGCTTTGTTACCCGCTATTTATACCCTTTGATGTTGCAGAAGTAAGATATAGCGTTGCATATGCTAGAGTAAAATGAGACTTGGTACTCACTATTCGTACCCTCTGGTATAGCAAAAGTAGTTGTAAGCTACTGTTAGATGAACTGAAGGAAGCCTTGGTAGGCATTACCCATTATTCTCTCTAATTATGGAAAAGTAAGAATAAAGATTTTAAGGAACTGAAAGGTTAGAATGAATTTACAGCTTTGTTGTAACATGGACAAAATCGCAGTGTTGTAAGCGATTATGACGAAGTTAAATCGAACCTTTGGCACACCATATGCGTGTCTTGTAACATCTCAGATATAAGCGTCAGCGTTTTAAGCAACCCTAAGGTTAGTGTGAAGTTAACTTTGGTGTAATATGAACTAGACAAAATTTTCCTCAACTACTTGTAAGTGTGGTGGGCAAAAGTTTGCAACTTCCTGCCAGCGTCTTCCTGACGCCAAGTCGGTCAACAGCAGCCTCCTCTTCCATTGCATCACATTTTAGAAGGCAGGATTAGTCGTTTGGTGGCGCTAAGTGATTTTATCTTTGCTCAATATTGTATATGTTTCAGTTTCACTACGATCCTAAATCCTTCAGCTCCAATCTCAGCTCTTTTGATATGGTAATTTTCACTTCTTTCTAGTCTGATGTGTTTAAAAATACAAATATTTAAACTAAAAGTTACACTGTGCTTCCAGAAATGTGTGAAGTGAAGAAAGAAAGTTTACAAAGTATATTTACTTTCGAGATAACATCACATTACCAGTATGTCATTTGAATATATACGCATTAATTATAGTAAAGTGGTGGAGCTTTAAGATTAAATAACTCATGAGTAAGGCAGTTAACTCAGTGTAAATGACCTATTGTTTACACTTCTAAGATCCCTTGTCTATTTCTCCAAGTTTGCTAGTTACTTAGTATAAATTTTTTGAAATACTTGCAATTGCATGGTTTCCGGTTAAAGTGTTAAATTCCAATGACTGTAAGAATCTCAGGCCACACAGATGAGTAGATCAACTAAGTTGACGATATTGTAGAGAGGCCCATATAGTTGGCAGTATACCGTTATTATATCCGATTATCTGATTTATGCTGTTGCACATATACTTATCAGAAATTATATCTTACTTGCTCGAGTTGTTCTCGGGAAGCTAGCCAGGTGAAGAGACGATTAGAAATCGACGTTTCGGGAGTGTGCATCTCTCACAGCATCATGATATTTATTAAATGTTACAACCCCAAATTAATCACTGGATATAGCACACATATAAAAAAGACAAAACACAAACGGAATTCGCATTACTGAACAAAAGAATGATTTCAGTAAATTAAATTCAAGGTTAGGAGATGGCGTGACTATTGAAAATTTACTGGTTCAAAGAAACGTAACTACTTAACATGATTATCAAGCTGTATTGATCTGTGCTTCTTAAGTCGACGGATTTCCATTTTAAGGCCGGTTTCCAAGAGGAGTTGAACTGAAAACCAGCATCATGATTAAGCGTGCTCCTTTCGAAAGAAATGACCAAAGCCTCCTTAATTCTTTTTTGTCTATCTGATGAGAGCATTGAGGTACTTATACCCTGACAAGGATTCCTAGTGACAAGGTCACTTTTTTTTATCCATTCCCGAAGTATTCTTTAAACAAACTCATGGATAGCATAAGTTCAAAATTAAGGAGCCATAAATGTTTCCGTTGTTCCTCCCTTTGCCAAAACGCTTGCCTTTTCGTTACCATAAATTCCTCTTATCGTGGCACCTACATTAGTTCAACGGAAGTATGTTAGTTCATTAGGGTCTCAGTGCACAATCTCACGAACGTAGATTTGATACTACATCCTTCAATTGCCTTCAGGTAAGTGTAGGCATAATGTTCTATTGCATAAATGCATTTTCAATATCAAGCAGTAAATGCTGGACACCGATGAAACAGGTTAGGTGTAACTACGCCACAGGTTGTCAGGATCAGCAGTGCACAGATAACAAGCGGTAGTAAGCCAAGACAAACCGATATAAAGGAGAAAGGAGAACCCCGCGCTGTGAAGGGAGAACACCGACTACTTTGACTCGTCAGCTCGGAGAGCTTCCGAGAGAAGATCCAAAGCAAACTTTATGCGCTCACACGGGGAAAAAAGGAAACACGAAATAACTGAGGCACACGCCTCGTAAAGGAAAGGAGCAATCAGCACAATGCAATGCAATACGCTGTTCACGCTTTGAAATGTTTAAAAAAATACGAGATATTTTTCATTGCGCACTTATATTTGTTGAATATTCCGTTCAAACAGAGAAATAATATAAGTAATTAACTGATTAATTATACATATATACACGCTGTCTAAATTGAAAAGTGTTCTCAAGGTCACATACGATATACGAAGTTCACATATACGAGCTTGATGCACTTTGTTATTCTTAGGTGGACTGTGTCCCTTTAAAACAACGACGATGTACACAAATTGGCATATCCACGACTATTATGACTTGATCTCGTAGTGTAAGCAACATCAGGGTATTCTTAAACCAGGCAACATGAGGTCATACGTTTCCATCCCATTGGTGTTCAAGTTCCATTGCCTGTTCTTGACCCTCAGAACTTCTTTATAAGGTGTAAAGGGTATTAATGATATCTCCGCCACTTTACTTCTTTTATTTGTAATTCGCACAGCCCCCGACTGTTTCAAATTGTCTCCTTTTATTTTTGCAAAATGATGTGAAACATCGGTGGATACTATGGGTTCTGTAACATTCCCTAGACAGTCTGAAAATGCTATTATTGAGCTTTGGCGGTGAAAGAAACATTCGGCAGGGTCAAGTAATTTTTATATAATTGTAGTGTAGTTGCATATGCTGCTTGATTCCATAACTATTTGATAGCGCATAAGCTACGTAATTTTCCAATAATACATAGGTCTTTGACAGCTGCTACAAAATTGAGGTGAAAGCTGGTAAATATAAAGATTCTCCACTGCCAACCTACAAACTACTTTGCAAATTAAGCATACTCTGCGACCATCAAGAAAACTGCCTACTCATTGTTAATTATAAAACACTCAGCAAGGTTGCGCAGGCGGCTTGGCGTGTGACTCGCATTCGGAAGGCTTTGATCTCGATCCTCTGCGGGTGACGTTTCTGAGCCATGTTTTGTTTCGATTATTGAGGCTTCCCGTGTTGCTAGAGGACTACTGGGAAGTATTCTTTGAACTTCCTCCCCCTCCATTTATTGTTATATCACATTTCAATTCTTCCTTTGCTTCCTAGGAAGGATGTTCATTCAGGGATGCTGCGTGTTGACGTGAGTTACGGCGCTGCTTAACAGGGAAAAGGAAAGCTCCAAACGAACTGGTCTCTGGGTTTCTACTCCTTCATTTGGGAGGCTTTGTGTAAGCCTACGAGGTTGTGCTCTAGAGTGCAAAAGTTTTCCGATGGACGAGCGGGTTGGAGAGGCAAGGGGAACTAAAGTCTATGCTCGATTAGTTTAGCCTAGTGAAAGCAAAGGTCAGCTTTACCTGCTAACCAACAGTGAAGCGCTCCCCTCCAACGGAAACAGGATTCAGGTGACCATGAACGTAATAACGTATAATCCTGCCTTTAAGCAGTCTACCAGCAATAATAATAAATAATGATTATTATTATTATTATTATTATTATTATTATTATTATTATTATTATTATTATTATTATTATTATTATTATTATTATTATTATTATTATTATTATTATTATTATTATTATTATTATTATTATTATTATTATTATTATTATTATTATTATTATTATTATTATTATTATTATTATTATTATTATTATTATTATTATTATTATTATTATTATTATTATTATTATTATTATTATTATTATTATTATTATTATTATTATTATTATTATTATTATTATTATTATTATTATTATTATTATTATTATTATTATTATTATTATTATTATTATTATTATTATTATTATTATTATTATTATTATTATTATTATTATTATTATTATTATTATTATTATTATTATTATTATTATTATTATTATTATTATTATTATTATTATTATTATTATTATTATTATTATTATTATTATTATTATTATTATTATTATTATTATTATTATTATTATTATTATTATTTTATTTGCTTAACTTTCCTACATAATCAAATCGTCCTAAAAATTATGAAATATGTTCTCTTATTAATGTGATTATGATTTTTTTATGATTTAACTAAGTGCAATATAACTCACCGTATAAGCAGTAGAAGTTCATAATAATTCTCGAGGAAATTATTTAACAAAAATCATACTCTGATCGTAATTTGAAGTAAAAGCTTCAGATATTGTTACCCCCGTTCCAAAAATATGTTGTTGATATACTATATTTATGTACTGAAGTTCAATACACAATGTGGCATTATAGCAGTTTTGCGTATTTGGACCATGGAATAAAAATAACAAAAAAATGTATATTACCGCTTGTAGACTGTACTAAACGCTTTCCAACAGAACAATGCTAACAGTTTATTTCAAAAAGCATTTGCAAGCGTAACACACAGCCCTCATACACTTACAACAATGGTGCGTTAAATAATTCTTTCATGACAGGTTTTTATTATTTCCATTCCCCAGTGAATGAAGTTGGCGTTACCGCCCGCGTTATACCCCCTGCCTTGGCCTACAGCTATAACAATAATAATTGTTTCAGGCAACTGTAGGTTTATGCTGAAGGTACAACAAATTGACAATAGCTCAAAGCTGTGCGTAATTGTATTTGATTTAACGATAATGCAGAAATATATGTATGTTGATACAACGACTCCGAATTACAAAACCGACATTATTATTTCGCCTATATCAGCCTGAAGGTATTTTAAAATTAGCTAGCAAATAACGGTAGTTCATAATCAGGATAGCTACTAAAATCTAAGAGCTGCAAATGAAGAAGTTTTAAGACATCCTATGCTAGAAGTACATACGAACGAGATGACTCTCCGTTAATATGGGGGGTTCGTATTCTGCAGGTTCCGAATTTGATTCCCGTTTACCACCAACTCTGAGCTTGGCTCGTCTTTGGTTTTTTCTAATCGGTAGGCAAATGCTGGGGTGGTTTCTCACCTACCATGATTTACCTTCCATCATTTTCTTTATATCTGGAGATTAGGATTAGTACGGATGGAATTCGGCACCGAAATCTGCGGTTTATTTTACCTAAGCCCCAAGTGGGTCATTCCTCGGCGGGGAGGGGACAGAGGGCGGCCGACCCAAGGCGCCAAGACACACGCCAACACTTTTATACCGAAATTAAGGGGTACAATGTATAAGGAATCGTAATGGATTTCAAAGGAGTCTTGTATGTTTGTTACGACACGAACAGATGCAGTTGGTTGAGTCGTGTAACAAAAGACACGGGAAAAACAGAATTCTAAGGGATAGCACTTGACTGTTGAATAAGGCATTATTCGGACCCTAATAATGACAATGGACAAGATTGTTACAAAGGGAATCTTTGGTTGAATAATGGGCTTTCAGAAAGTGAAAGCTATACACCAGCGGGCAGCTGTGAGGACAGTTCATGGATTGGAGCCGAATAGGGCAGTCCACTTCTTCTGTCTTGGTCGAGGGCAGACCAGAAGTGAAGAGAAAAGGTATTTGTCGGTTTATACGTAACTAATTAAGTATTATCGGGTAATAAGCACCCCGCCTTTAGTAACTCTAAACAGTGATATATTGGTAACCATTGTTGGGCAACTTAAAGTTCGATGTTCTGATAAAAAGAAGCATTCAATAAACCAGTTTGAATCGGGCATTCCAGTGTCATTAAAACTATCCTTCTCATACATATCCACGCATACCCCGTGAGAAACCTTACTGCCTTACCCTGAGCTAAACATTATTGTATCAAATTCTAGCGGAAAGTGGAACTGTGCGACACCCATTATTTACATTTACATCAAACAGTCGCCCCAAGTGGAACTTTTTGCTCGACAAAATATTTGCTTCAACTTCTACCCTGAAAGAGACTACCGGATGAGAGATGATGTAAAAATATGATACAGGAGTTGAAATGGAGGAACAGAAAATACGAGGGATGTAATTAACCTACCCAGCATTCGCCAGGGGACAAGAAAAATCCGAAAAAACCCCATGAGTCAAATAGGTCGGCCACGGAAATCGAACCTGGGCCTCTTGAATGTAGGCCATAGACGAAATTACCTGAGTCATCCCGCTCAATTAGTTCCTTCATATCTTTCAGGTTGTTTTCTTTGTTCTTTGTAGGCGACATATTTCTACCATAGTTCTCAACGCCCATTCTGCAATGGGCGTAAAATACCACTTAGGTTTTCTCAATCTGACTTGAGGGTCTTTAACGCGCCGTAAATCTGCAACATGCACCGTCACACTAATAAAATATATTGACCTATATGGGTACTCAAGTATCGAATCTCTACGCCTTCCTATAGCTTCAGTTTACCTTACTATTAATGATTAATTGTTTAGTATCCTTTAATAGTTCCAATTGTGGAGACTCTAGAGAGGGAGAGAGATATTGGGAGTGTCAGTGGTACTTACGCGTTAATTACTCTATGTCTAAAATAAGACCTGAAGCTTTTCTGGCGACGAATATGCTCAAGTTGTTCTCGGGAAGCCAGCCAGGTGAAAAGACAATTAGAAATCGACGTTTCGGGAGTGTGCATCTCTCCCATCATCAGGATATTTATGAAGTGTTATAACCACAAATGAATCACTGGATATAACACAAATATAAACAAAGAAACGTAACTACTTAAGTTGATTATCAAGTTGTATTGATATGTGCTTCTTAAGTCGACGGATTTACATTTTAAGGCCTGTTTCCAAGAGGAGCTGAACTGAAATCCAACATTGTTGGAATTTTTACGCGTGCATTGACTTAAAACAATTATTCAAGAGCATTGTGCTCAGAAACAGAAAAAAATGTAGTCCTTTGACTTAAAGTTCTAGGATATTCCTTATGATAATAAGTATACCGCAAACTCAAAGGACATCTTGGAAATATTTAAACGACAAAAGATTGTCCTTTCACAATAGCCCTGTGAAGGAAAGGGTTTCGAAAGGTACGAGGGCTGATCAATAAAGAATGACCACAAATTTTTTTGACATACTCATCCTCATAATTTTGATGGTTCTCCTCAAAATAGTCTCCGCTGAATGCGATGTACTTGTCCCAGTGTTTCTGCCAGTCTCCAAAGACATGCTGGAAAACATTTTTGAGAGATCCTTCAAAATCGCCTCCGCAGCCTTCACCAAAGCTTCTGATGATGGATAATGCCTCCCACGAAGACGTTTCTTCAGGTTAGCGAATAGAAAAAAGTCACACGAGGCTAAATCCGGACTATAGGGAGGGTGAGGGATGCACTTCAAGTTGATTTTTGCAAGATATTCAGCAACAATGTTGGCAATATGCGGCCGCGCACTATCGTGGTGCAGCATTCAGCTTGCTTCATGGATATGTGGTCTTTTGCGCCTGATAAGGACTTGCAATGTTTTCAGGACATCCCTATAGCATTGTCCAGTTACTTATGTGTTTGCAGGTACAACATGCTGATAGACCATTCCATGAATATCAGAAGAATGAGATGACCATATCTTTCCCAGCAGAAGCAACCACTTTTGCTTTTCTGGGGGTTGGTGATGAAGGATATTTCCACACTGAGCTTTTCTGTTTGTTCTCAGGATCAAAATAATGTAGCTAAGTTTCATCAGCAGTAATTACGTTTGAAAGAAACTCCGGATCTTCCTCTAACATCAACTTCAACTGCATGTTGTCTCCACTGCAGCGGCAGGCGATAATGAGCATGTCAGAACTTGCCTGGTACTCACAGGCGGAAACCAGGAGTACCAACAATGAAACTACTACGGCGTGTTTGTTTCACATTAAGCTAACAATATATTAAGATTGAATTTTAGTGCGAAAAATTATGATCGTAAAAAATTATGATCATTCTTTATTGAACAGCCCTCGTAGAAACCGACTGGAGAATTCAATGCCATAGCAGGGATTTCAAACGCGGATCTCTTGGTCTCCGTCCGGTTGCTCTAACCTCCGAGTTACCATGACATCGTTAATTAAGTTGTCCAACTGATTCGCATTGTCCCCGTTAAACCACTCATATACACGTGAGATGCTTACATTATTGGCGACTTAAGATTGTTCTAAGTTCCAGACTTAATAGTTTAGACCATGTTATCATTATTAATGAAGTTAATTGTACTTTCAATGGCAATGAATTTTAAAGTCTGACTCTACCTTTCTAAAACTTGTCCTAAACACGGCTGGTGTGAAAGAACAGTAAATTTCCAATAGTTGACTAATAGGCGTCTAAATTATAGAGCCCGGGACTTAAAGTTATAATATTACAATGGCGACTGAGGTATGTATCTCACGTGCATATGATATCCCGTAGTGGTATACTGGGAAATATGTGAGTAAGCTGAAGTTAATGTCATGCCTGGCATCTCGTCATGATAACTCAGTGGCTAAAGCAACTGGAGGGAGACCGGAGAACTGTGGTTTACTTCTGTTATGGCACTGAATTTTTCAGTCTGACTGTTACTTTCTCAACATAAAAAGTTGCTCCTCCTCCAAATTAATACGCAAAATTTAACATCAGCTATTTACGTCACGTTTCATCGGTATAAACATTATTAACTGGCAGATACAAAGATAAATATAGTTTTAAGTCAAAGTAAAGAAAAATATGACGCGGAAACGTCATAGATAACATTTTCAATCCCTTCATTTTTTATTTAAGAATTCAACAAAACAAGAGAATACTCGACTGAATGGTCAGCATCCACATAACTATGTTCATAACCTTAACACTTTTACTGCTTTCACAAACGAAATTGTTATTGTGCTATTTTTCCATTTAAATGACAATAGTTTATTTATCTTTGCGAATAATAGAGAGCACATGAGTGTAACAGCAAAACGACGATTTTTACTGAAATATTTTACGCACATATAGTGACCTCATAATTACCACGTGTAACAAACTTCGTAGTACGCAATCTGTCCTGTCGATAATTAAAGGTGATAGGTCATTACCAAGATAGCCGCTGCAATCCACTTTAGTATGGAAACACGCCGGATGCTGAAATGCATAAAGGGAGTTGAGTATAGTTCTTCCCAAGCGACTGAGGAAAACATTGAAACTTTAAGGGCGATTACTGTATTCTTAGCCAATGTGTACATATAATAATTTAAAAGGCGAAGACGCTAGATATTAATTACTCCTATGGTCCGTCTCCCAAAACAAGGTAATCTAATTTCCCACAAATATAACGACAAGGCTGACCACACCGCCGCTGCATGGTTTTCTTCTCCTCGCACAGAAAGCTATGGTCAAAAGAGAGCACTGGGAAGGTCGTGGTCAACACTACAGGTGGCTGCAAAGCTGAAGACCAAGACGTTTACTGCTCAAACATTTGGTGACCATGAACCACACGAGAATGAATGCACCACGTACGAAGGATACTTATTGCCTCCCAGCTTCATATACGAGTAAGAAATCTTCTCTCTAATTTACTTCCAGTTAAAGCATTGCGAAGGGAAAGTAAGCCGCAGATCTTGATGTTCTTTTAATTTACACAAAAGGATGCAGAAAACTCAACGTACCACTCAATACATTTGGTTCGCTGGTAGTACAACAAACACATGACTACAAACAGTCACAACAGATTTCCACGACTCCACAAAGTCCATACAACCGCTATTTTCTGCAGCAACAACAATAATAACAATAATTTGTTTTCCTTCCTTACATCAGCGATACCGGTGTTAGGGGACTCGGATTCCAGTGGATCGGAAAGTCGAGGCAAGGGAAGCTGAAGCACTGAGCCTGATAGAGGAACCACAGTTAAGGGATCAGCCAAAAACCTGGGATGAGGGCGAGAGAAGTGGATGACAGTATGAGGGTGAAATAAATGATAGAAAAGATGGACGATGGAGCAATTCTTGGAATGATAGTGGGGAATCCCGCCCCAGCACTGTATTGTCCACCACCAATCTCACTTTGCGGTAGCCTGAGATATAACCCGGGCCGCCTTGGTGAGAGCGGTGTAACACTCGGTAAGGGTGCGGCCAATGATGATGGTGATGGTAGTGGTGATGGTGGTGATAATAATATAGGGCTGCGTGATTTAATCGATTAATCAAGTAGTTCTTTATTTTATATTAACGATTAAATAATTTTAATCGATTAATCGATTACAATAAATATTAATCAAAACTCTTTTAACCAAATTTGGCCCTGTTTGATTTGATGTATTGCTTCCAACCTAAACAGCCTTTCCAATGCATCAAGCCTTCACTAGGCACGTAATGCTCTTTGAACTTAGAGATAATGTAACTCCCAATAGCTAAAAGAAATCACTCTGGACCCCAAGAGAGTCTAAACAACACTTCTGTTGTGAAATATTCTAAGAGGTACATAACTATATACAGATGTTGACATAGAGCTCTCTTTCCTTACAGCTTGTGTTTGACAACATAACGTATGCCACTGAGTACTTATCGCTTGCTAGCATAAACTGAACTGTACAACGTTAAACCAAACACTTCGATTAAGCAGCTATGGAAACAATACCTGATCCATCTTCTCAGGGTTGGCGGTGGTGTAACTGTGCTCTTAACTACAGTAAGCCAGTAACGTTTCTGAGTTCGTGACAGTAAGTGAAAGTTATGTGCAAAACAAATTACAATAAGGAAAAACGTTATGAAAAACAAATGCATGTCAGTCTCACAAATCTTGGTAGGTACTGATATAATACGTTAGTAAATAATTACTGACAAAATATTGTAGATCTAATTCAATACATATATAAAGCATATGCACTGAAGCAAACTCAAATTTTGAATCTAAATATTTAAACTTTTCATAAATAATGAAACGTACAGAGTATTTAAGTACTTTATATAATTCTTACACCTAATTTTTGAACAGATAATATCTCGATTAATCGGTAGATTAATAGATTAAAGTAACACGGATAATCGATTAAAATTTTGATCGATCTACAGCACAACAACAACCGCCGCCGCCGCCACCGCCGCCGCCGCCACCACCGCCGTTGTCATCGTCATCGTCATCATCATATTAATAATAAACGCCCGCCTCGGTAGCGTGGTGGTAGCATGTCTGCCTCACGTTCAAGAGGTCCCGAGCTCGAATCTCGCTCAGGGTGAGTTATCTGGATAAGGTTTTTTTCGGGGTTTTCCCTTATCCTTCAATACGAATGTCAGGTAACTCTAAGCTCTAAGGACCCTGGGCTCATTTGAGCGTCATTTCACCCATTCCATTCATCGTCCGATATGACTTAACGTTGGAGGACGGAAATTACAAAACAATATTAATAATGATAATGATAATAATAATAGAATTAGTGACTCATCTATTTAAATGAAATATGAAGATCTCTTACATCTAGTAATTAGAAATCTCTTAATTTTGTTGTTGTTCTTCTGTTCATTCATGGTAACCTTATGATATTTTATGCGTCAAGTGAGGGAGCGACATCTATGGTTTAGAGAGACAAATCCAGGGATGGATGATGAGACCGGTCCCCAGAATGAGCGTGAGGGAATTGGAAGAACGGAATGAGGGCGAATTGGATGAAAGGAATAATGATAATGGAGCTATTGGTGGAACGATGACGGGGAAACCCGGTTGTCCCAAGGAAAACCCGCCTCTGTGCCGTGTTGCGCACCATAAATCTCACTGTGAGTTTGCCTGGGAAAGAATCCGGGCAATCTTGCTGAGAGTCAGGCGTCTAACCACTCGGTGGCCATCTTCTAGTTTATTAAGTTAGTTTAAAAATTTCGACTAAATCAGCAACGATAAAAATGTATAAAAAGAATGTACAAGTTATACAACGAAGGCTATATCTTGCACACCGGTACACCTCGCATACGTAAGTCTGTAGTGACTATTACATCTTATGATGAAGGGATGAATTAAAGAAGAAACGGAAGTGTATTGGCATCAGAAGGACAGTTAACAGATACCTACGCACGCAGACCCGTTCTGCAGCGGAGCTGCCAAGAGAACGACCCATCTACCTAGCAGCGTTCTGGTGTCTACAGGGAATACTCTGTCCTTTGAACAAGCATCCGCACCATTTATCCGGTATCGCAATAATGCACAAAATATAGAATCACAATTGAAAGTTTAGGAATAAACCGAATCAGGGGGAAAAAGGTGGGTAGAAAATATTAGTAAATGAAAAACTATCACAGACGTCGTCTACTGGCTCGGGAAAGCCCAAACAACCCAAAGTCAGAAGGGCAGTCAACAGGAATCAAATTCGGATCTCTGAAATGCATTTCATAGAGCCATGTCGCTCACCTATGGCGAGAAGAAGAGCCTAGTTTGGTAGTGCAAAAATAAAGTGATGTTTGCAGAAGATGTAATTTTAACATTTGCAATTATCGGGATGAATATGTTGTAATTGAAAAGGTGTATTACTGACCATTAACAGCAGTGTTAGAGGATATCCACTAAACAAATGTTTCCTTTGCACACCAAACATTTTTCATCGCTCTCCGTTATATTCTCTCGGATGTTTGTGGATAGAACTGCGCACTGAAACGTTCCGAATGACAAATACTGTTTTTTCTATTTTATAGGAATTTGGTTATTATAGAAGTAAAAAGCCGCACAGTAAAGGGAAAAAGTCTCTTGTTTTCAAATCTCTCGCATCATGCTTGGAGGCGGATAGAGCTACTCCTGTTAATATAATGAGCATTACTGTTATAAACAGCTGCATAACATGGCAATACGCTTGTTGAGTTTGTTGACATTAATATCTCGCAGTTCTTTGTTCTCTTATTTGTGGCCATACAATTCTTTACCACTACATATCCTTATTCCTTTCATTAAACTACTGATAAGGCAATAAGTTGTTTTAACAACAGAAGCTCTATTGCGGCACTTGCTTATTTTCCAAAATTCCCACTCCTGGCCAAGCGGAAGTTTGTCTTAACTGTACTAGTAATCATGAACGATAATCTTGAAACCATACTCAGTTAAATAAATGACCATATAAGTATAATAGGGCCGCTCTTTAAGTTTTCACCTAGGTTGCTTTGTTTCTGGCTTGATGTAGCTTGACAAATTTAAGATACCTGTAGGTAATTTATTGCTTTAGGCTGTGTTTCTACTTTCATTACCTTGATTTCATTGCCTCGATAATCTAACTCTTTGATGACACTGCCACCGAACTATTATCTGCTTCAAATGGGAAGATGTTTGTCCCTTAGCGCTACTAGGTGAGCAACCAATCGGAGCCCTGCGGTGTTGTCGTATTGCATTCCCACTAAGTGGTGTGTGAAGAGCGGCAAACTAATCAATCTATAATAAATACTATTCTTGCTAAGACAAAAAATCAGATTTTGCCAAAAATGATCCATGTGGAGGGAAGAGAGTAATGTATCTAACATAACCATGAAAACTCCATACTTTTATCTCAAATAGCTTTTCTAATACAAATAAATCAGTATTACCTGTATTATAGCAATAAATCGCGACGTAAGCGCTATATGGATATCATTATTAGTTGTCATGTATGTGTGTACGTATATTTGTAATTACTCAGAACTGAAACCTAAATTGTTGACATGACGTGATAAAAGAGTTACTTTAAATAAGCCAATTCGAGCGAGAGGAAACAAATTTCCTGCTGCTCTGGCAGAACGTGTCTGGTCGCATTATATCTTTGTTTATGATTGATTCGTATTCTCTATTTACTCTAGAGAGGTCAAAGTGTTTGGTGTGTATGTATGTACATATACTTTTAATTACTCAGAACTGAAATTTAAACTGCTGACATGACGGATAAAAGAATTATTGTGAATAAGCCAAGGTGTTAAATCCGAGAAAGAGCAAACACTTCATTTTCTGTTAGCCTGTGTAATGCTGTATGCTTATGTTTTTGAATGAATGCTGGATAAGAAGTGTTTATTTGCTTTGGAGAGTTCCGATCAATATTATTAAGTTGTTCTTTACACAACAGTAGAGTAAGTGTTAAATAGTGCAATGACTTCTTGCAGTGAAGTTAGTGGCGAGTCAAAAAGGCAGGTAATAAGAAGTCAGGCTCGAAGTATTATTTTTAAGGTGTACACGTTCCTCAAAATATTTTAGGAAGCAGAAACTAAAAATAAGCTATTGCAAAGAGTACTTCCGTTTAAAAACGCGGAAAAAGTGTATCAGCTGGATCAACTTGCAATTTAAATGGGACACGAGGTAATACGCCTACCACCTTAACACTTATAATCCAATTGAGTTGGTGTGGCGCATGGGGTTGCAAACAGAAATAATACTTTTAAACTGACGGACGTTGAACGACTTATTCACATAGAAATTGACAAGGGAAAACTGGGAAAACTGCAAAAACTGCGTAAGCAATTCAGAAAATCTTCAAGAAGACGATTTAAAGAAAGAAATAACACGTGACGAGATTTTAGAACCTATAATCATAAATTTGCAAGACTCAGAGGATGAAGACACTGATAATGACGAAGTGACATTGACAGCGATATGGATGAGTCACTGCTAGTGTCATTGGAATAGAAAAACAGGTAATAATTGTAGTGTTTAAAAATATAAATAATTCGCGAAAATGTTTTTCCAATTTTGATTTTGGCAGCTACAGCATTGCAATAGTTTGTAAACTATAATTAGCCTACCCTTACGTCTAAGCCAAGGAAAGCTACATGTTGTATGAGTGTGCGAGAGAGAGGGAAATATAAAAGGAGTGGGGTAACAAGCTGGCAACATTGAGTGTGATACGGCATCTGGTTAGCTGGACTCCATACTCCATTTGAAACTCATAATAAGGATGCATGGTTTATATATTTGTTCAGAATGGAAAACATACTAACATACGAGTAAACTTTAACTACAGCGAAGGGTGTGTTCGCTGCTCTATTAGGGGAACTGAAAAGCCGATGAGTGCTCTGAATTTAGGATTAGGATTACTACGGAGGGGATTCGGCACTGCGACCAGTCTTGATCTACTGTACCTATGCCTCCAAGTGGGGCATCCCCGGGAGGAAGGTTGAGGCGAGAGGAGACCGTACATTCCCATTTTGTCGATATACTATTTCGTCGACTCAACGCTAATTGGTCATGACCCTTCCCGTTTTGTCGAGGCAGGTAAACAACCAACCCAACCCTGTACTACAATACAGGGTGGCGCACGAGATGTCATACATTGAAATGTGTTGATATAACTATTAATAACCAAAGCATGTCAATATTATCCTTTTTACATTAATCATCAGAATGTGTATGCTCAGTGACCGTGCAGCACATGTTCGATATGTCCACCTTATTGACGTACCACCTCTTGGAGACGAACTGTGACGTTTCCGACCACTCTATGACACATGCCGTCTGTTATTCCCTGGAAAAAGTTTGTGATAGCCACTCGCAGTTGCATAAGAATGCGTAGTTTGTTGCGGTAGACTGTCCTCTTCAAATATTCCCATAAGAAATAATCACAGGAATTAATATCCGGGCTGTGTGGTGGCCATATTGAACCCCTGAAAACGTTCAGAATATCGATGGGACATCATACAGAGCGCGAAATTTGGTACAGGAAATCCAGAATAACGTTTGCTATATGTGGACGGGTTCCATCTTGCATACACCATTGAGTCTCCATTGGTAACCCTGTTGCATAAAATTGAAGAAGAAAATTGTTCTGCAACATGTCTAAGCAGCGCGCACTGTTAACTCTGCCGTTTAAAACTATTAGCCCTATGATTCCATGGCTGGATATGGCACCAATACACTAACCTTTTCTCCTTAATTTTCAATCTCGTGTAGAACAGAAGGAGGTTCTCGTGCCCAAAATCTGCTATTCTGCCTATTGACGCTACCGTTCAAATGAACGTAAACCTCATCAGGGTACCATATGTTATGAATCACGGCATCATTTGCAAGAACCGAAGTTGCAAATTGTAATCACCGTACTTGTCATGTTCCGTCAGTTTGTGGCCGTGCCGTGGCTCAGTGGTTAGACCGCTTCGCTCTCACCAAGGCGGCCCGGGTTTGATTCCAGGCGACCGCAAAGTGAGATTTGTGGTGGACAAAACGGCGCTCGGGCGGATTTTCTCCGGGACCTCCGGTTTCCTCCGCCATCTCATTCCACCGATGCTCCATCTTCATCTCATGTATCATCAGTGTCACCGACTGCGGTGCCGTATGTAGTAAAAGCGGGCGTTAAACACTGCACACTCCGTCAGATTGTGCAACACTGTCATTTTGTATGGGAAAAATTTTACTTCAGCATGAAGTATTCTTTAAAGCGAACGACGTGAGATGCCCATTTCGGCCGAAGATCGTCTCGTGGATTTCCTGGAACTTTGTGTCAAAGCCACTCTCACAGCCTGGATATCTTCTGGAGTACGGGTTGTGTTGACACGAGGTCGCTCTTGCCATAAAATATGGCCAACAGTTTCAAAACGTGTGGTTAGTCTATACGTTGTCTGCAGAGGGCCCACCTCGTACGAAAATGAACACGAAAACGTTGTTGCGTCTCTGATACGCTCTTCGTTTCCGCGTAAAACAACAGTTTTCACTTTCTGTTCTAGCATCAACCGGCCTTTGTCAGCTGTTTTACTAAAGTGAAGCGGTGGAATCACGCATGCGCGATATTGACAATCTGTTGAACAATGTAGGAACTACGGCTAATTGTCACATCATTCCAGCGTTGCCAAACCGCAATTAACATATTTATTATAAAATTTCAATGTATGACATTTCGTGCGCCACCCTGTATCTCCCAGTAACTTAGTTTATTGTAGGCGTTCAGTGAGTTAACATGGGTAAAATCAGTGTCCATTAAAGCTTAAAAATGGAGTTTGAAATTACTGAATCGAAACCAGGGAAACCGATAATTTTTTTATACTGGGTATACGCTAACGCTTAAGAAAGTTTACCAGAACCAAAACAAAAGATGGACCTGATATACGTGTAAATGTCCTGGAAACCGGGCGCCGGGGTAGCGCGGTGGTTTCGTTCGCGGCTCCCGTTCTAAGGGTCCCGAGTTCGATTCCCGGCTCTGCGTTTGGCGATTTTAAGTCGGCCCTATCCACGCCTTCACCTCTGTCTAGCACACGTGAAGTATCCCCTATGCCCAACGTGGTTCGGAGTCCACGGTAAAAACTGTAGGTCCTCTCACCTCACCACCATCTTCACTATCACCCTATCATCGGAGGTAATGGACACCGCCCTCTGGGTGCCTCCACCTGAGAAATGGGTCCGGTCATCGCTTGGTGGGGTGAGGTTACCCCGAAGGCCAAGGTTGCCATGTGGGGAGCGTTAGTAACTAACTAACTAATGTCCTGGAAACCTTCATATATAAAAATACTTGAAAACAGTTACCATACGTGTGAACCCAACATTGCCAAAAATGATGTTGAAATCATAAAGAGGCCCGTAGAAGAGTAGGCGCCGATACCGCAGATACTTTGTGAGGCAATTGTGAGTGTTAAAGGCAAAGGTTTAGATTTTGTAACCCAAATACTTACATTCACCTCAGTGAAACATTCCTCATATATTGCAGTACACAGTGCTTTGGGAATACATACCTTCTAACTCGTCGCTGAAATATTATTATTGCGGAAATTTTTAGTGATTTTGTTCTTTTAGTTAATGACACTAAGGAAGGTATCCTAACATTCTCAGAAAATGCAATTTTGTTAAACTTATGCACAGGTTTCTTTGGAGATGGAACTTTTAAGTCTTGTTCGCTGTTTTATCAACTATATGCTATCCATATGTATGCCGGAAGTACAAACGAGGCAACAAACGTAGTTCCACTGTGTATGCCTTGTTACACTATCGAAAAGAAAATACTTATTATCGGTTATTCAGATTGTTGAAGGATAAAATACCACAATATAACCCTCAAAAGTTCCATATTGATTTTAAAATAGCAGCAATCAGCGCAATAAAAACGGTTGTTTAATGTGGAAATCATAGGCCTAAATTTCCACTTTAACCAAGCCATCTGGAGAGAAACTCAGGAACTAGGGTTTACTCAGTTATACAAACAGGAAAAGGAAATTCCAGACCATATAAAATTGTGTGCTGCCCATGCGTACTTACCACCGGATTACATCGAAGATGCATTTCTATATATAATGGAAACAACACCTAAAATTGAAACCATAGTCAAATTTAACGATTATTTTGTAAGACAGTGGCTCAAAAACGATCACATTTTGGACTTCTTATAATGAACAACACCAGTACTGTGGAAGGATGGCAGAATCGCTTAAACTGGAGAATTGGAAAGAACCAAACTAAGTTTTACGAATTATTAGCTATTCTGCGGAAAGACGTAGAATACAATAAATTAGTTTTACAGAAAACTAACCAAAATCAAGTTTTGGATTAACGAATAAAACAGAACCTTCAAAATCTTTTAGATGATCGTGCTACAGTAGGTGACACCCTTCGGTGATTATTTTACATAGTAAAATTTGACTAATAAGCTGTACGAACTCAAATTTGGCAAAATCTATGTTTACAGATTGAACATATACATCTGTCATTTACTATGAAGAGACAAAACTGTTGATGAAACTTTGAAACAAACCATCTTAACAGCTTGTGAATTTAAATAGACAGTACATTTGCAATCTTTCACTTTGTCAGTTCTAGGTCTGTATAAAGTGTGAAGGAAGATAATTATTAATAACACTGATATATAGGTTAAAAGACCAGTCGACAAAGCGGGAAATTTTCTGAAGTCGACAAACCGGTAACGAACCGTCTTAGTGGTGCATGGCAGGATGGTATGCTCTGACGAAACTACTTCCTCCTCCCGTAGGTCAGCTGCCGGTCTCCAAACCAATTCCTTGGATCGTTACGCAAACGGCTGCCGGGACAATTTGCGAACCGGCCTCTGTCTCCTCGGACATACTGTGGTTCGGAAGAGGTTCCAGCAGCCGGTTCGTAAATGGTCCGGGCGGCCGTTTGCGGAACGATCCCAGTAGTTGGTTTGGAGACCGATAACTGACCTACCGGAGGAAGAAGTAGCTTCATCAGGGCATATCATCCTAAGATGCATCACCCTGACACCCGCCGACACTTCTACCCTGAAAGACCATTAAAGATGAGTGATAATTTAAATTATGATTGAGATGAAATGGAGGGACAAGAAATTCAGGGAATGAAATTAACCAAACCAGCATTCGCCTAGCGACCCGGGAAACCCGAAAAAGACCATGGGTCAGGTAAATCGGCCACGGGAACTGTACCCGGGCCAGGCCGCAGACCAAACAGTCTGAGCCATCCAGCTCGGTGCCCTGAATTTAAATACAAACCGTCTTCTTTTATTAGTTCTATAAGAAATATATTGTGAACGTTTTCAGGGAAATTGAAAAAGAATTATATTGTCCCCTTCGTTGACCTAACTGTACTTTCATCACTATGCTTCTGAATCAAGCGACTTTTTGTGACACATATGATAATCTGTGGTGATAAGCCATAAATTTATTTACATTAAACACATTCTTTGATATCATGATTATTATGTGTTTCAAAAGGGAAGAGTGCTCACCTGTAGTGAATCAGATGCGTTAGCCAATTCAGTGTTGCCACCTCGTTTTCACCACTCATTTTATATTTCGCTCTCTCTCACACATTTGTGAGTGATCTTGGCGCTAGACGTAAGGGAACGCAAACTGAATTTTCCAAAGTTTTATAATAATGCACTTGTTGAAATCACAATTGCCACATGGATATTTTTATATTACGCAAATGGTCTAAATATTTAGTTTAAAATCAATTATAGTTTGGAAATTACTGATTTTTCTAATCCAACGAAAATACCAGCGGTGCACACATCCGTATAGCTGTGAATGTTATTTACATTAAGAGATAATTCGCCAGTCATTCTCTTCATCGTCTGAGTACTGCAAATTTATGATGATAGGTTCCAAAATCTCATTACGTGCTATTTTTTCCAAAAGTCGTCTTCTGTAGTTTATTTGATGTCTCATGCAGTTTTCCCAGTCTTGTGGTGTGCCTTGTCAATGTCTTCGTGATAAGTCGTTCAGCATCAGTCAGTTTGAAAATATTACTTCTGTTTGCAACAAATTTGAGACCACATTAACTCAATTGGATTGTTCTGGCAGTAGTAAGGGGAAAGGTGGATCGCGTCTCATTGATCCAGCTGATACACTTTTTCATGGAAGAGTAACTGAATAGTACTTCTTTAGTAAATAGAAATTACGAACCATTCATAAAAAAAGATATAATGTGACCAGACACGTTCTGCCAGACCAGCAGGAAGTGTATTGTTTCCTCTCATCGAATTTAACAAATACCTTGGCTTATTCAAAGTACATATTTCTTTTATCACGTCATGACAAATGTTTATCTTTCAGTTCTGAGTAACACGTTGACGCATATGTGCCAACCAATAATGATATTCATTACAGTGCTTACGTCGCAATGCATTGCTATAATATCATGGCATCTACTTTATTTATTTGTATTAGAAAAACTATTTGAGCTAAAAATATCGGAGGTTTTTACGGTTATGTTAAATAAATTACTCTCTCCTTCCTCATGGATTAGTTTTTGAAAAATCTGAATTTTTGTTTTAGCGCGAATAGTATTTATTAGAGATTGATTAGGTAGGTGCTCGTCACACACCACATAGGGGGAACGCAGTAGGACAACACCGCAGGACTCCGATTGGTTGCTCGCCTAGTAGCGCTCAAGGACGAACATCTTCCCATTTGAAACACATAATAGTGGTATACGTTCCCTGGCCACGGAAAGCGGCCCGGGTTCGATCCCGTACATGTGGTGGGGATTTTAGGTCCCGGGTGTAGGACCGGTGCCCACTCAGCATTGTGAGACATGTGAGGAGCTTACGCTAGGTAAGCGGCCCTGGTCACGGAAACCAACATATCGGCTGGGGATGCCGAGATACTGACATCTCCTCCCCGTATCGGTTGGATGATCGTCCACCTCTGTAGTGCGTAGGTGGGTGTGAGGCCGGCAGTCGGGTCGGTAGGACTTGGCCCTCTAAGGGCTGTCGCGCCATGGGTCATTATTATATAATAGTGATATATCTTTGTCTTTAAACGCTTCCCATATAAAACTGCAGTGAGGGTAACCGGGAATGCTATTTCCAAAGTAGAGATAAACAATTGAAGTAGGTATGTGGAAATAACATTTTACTTCTTACGGTTTCTAGATTCATTTTAGCTGTACATTAATATTTTATGGGAAGAAAGCATTTATTCTTCTCTTTCGAGTTTAGTTGTTAAAACCAGGCTTTGTTACCTAAGCTGTGACCTGTATTGCGTGTTGTAATACAGCTACACAATATTGTGAACGCTTTTGTGGTTATGTTTTAATCCAAAGCATACCTTTGATGGTTTTATTTTCGTTTAAGCGAAATTTGCATGACTTTGAAATCACAAACCCCTATTTTCCACCAGATTAACCTTTCTGAATGAAAGCCAAGAGCAGTGAGGAGCGCTGTTGACAACGTAAATATAAAAGCACACAACTTCTGTTGTTACCATTAGAATTTACATCATAATGATGTCACCAGAGGAGGGATTTTGATACAGTTTCGGTATGTGATATTGCTGGCCACATGAGTCCTGTAGTGGCCAGCATGCAATTTTCAAAGAAGACTATACAACAATAAAAATTTTCAGAGCCCCCAGGATTCGCTCTGATATAGTTTCTAAAATTAGCTAAAGATTAATGGGTACACGGGCAATCGAATCGCAGTCAGAAAAATGTTAGTGACGACACAGCAGTAACATAATATGCATTAAAGCGAAGATTATCGGAAATCTCTCTCTCTCTCTCTCTCTCTCTCTCTCTCTCTCTCTCTCTCTCTCTCTCTCTCTCTCTCTCTCTCTCTCTCTCTTACCTCCTATATCCTGTAGAAATGAAACTGGTTTCCTGTTTACGAAAGCATAAGATTTAAGCTCCAGCGTATCCATTCCTGCAAAAACTACCAGACACCCACTCTCCAGGCTTGGATTTGGCAATTTTGTAGACCAATGTGGACCATGCCCGCCTCGGTAGCGTAGATGGTAGCATGTCTGCCTCACTTTCAAGAGGTCCCGAATTCGAATTTCAGTACGGGTGAGTTAACTGGATAAGGTTTTTACCCGGGGTTTCCCTTATCCTGATGGACGAATGTCGGGTAACTCTAAGCTCTATGGACCCCGGACTCATTTAAGCACCATTTCACCCATTTCATTCATCGTCCGATATGACTTAACGTTGGAGGACGTAAATTACAAATAAAAGTGTGGACCCAGGGACTCGATTTGTACTGTACACGAATGAATGCCTATAGTACCAAATGCTGCTCCAAAAGTGTTGAACGTTTATTCTTTCATAATATGTCATTTTTATCAATTAATTTCAGCATCAACAATGGGAACTATGGCTTTTTTCTGAAGGTAACACTAAAGTTAGCAAACAATGGAATATTCAGATATTGATAAGATTTGGCAAGATTGGTGGTCGGTGCGATTGGTTGTTATGTCTTATATTTCTGATATGAATTTACCAAAGAATTATTTTCCGCCAAAGACCAAAATATCTCAACTTATTTTGCTACTTTATCAAAAGTGTCTATCTGGTTTAACGCGCAACGTAAACCAGTTCAAGAAACAAGTTTAGTGTTTTCAGAAGCTCATTATTTTCAATCCCAAATAAAAAAGGTTTAAAGCTTTAATATTTGATATGTTCTTTATCACTCTTATAAATATGCCTGTCTTTGTAGCTGAGGTAATTTGAGAATCATTTCACCCATTTTATTTATCGTCCGATATACTTAATGTTGGAGGACGTAAATTAAAAGGAAAATACAAATGTTCCTCGATGGAGCAGAAATTGAAATTTATGTACACACAGAAGTTGTTTAACTGGAGAGCATTAAATGAAAATACCTTTAATCGCACAGAAATGCAATGGATACACTGAGAAATATTTACAAGAAAGAGAATTTTACACTGAACCACGGGTAGTAACAATCAATATCTAACAGTATAATTAAAGAGCTTTGATACTACTTAATATTAAGTCTTATGGTTAGAACATGTAATGAACATCTTTGCAGCGAGAAGAAGAATCTTCTATTTGTGGAAACGTAGAGTCAGGCTGAAAAATTCAATGCCATAGCTGGGATTTAAACCACGGATTTTCTGTTCTCTGTCCAGCCGCTCTAACCATTGAGCTACTATGGCCAACGTGCCGATATGACATTAAGTTCTCCAACTGACTCGTATTTCTCCCGGTAAACCACTTAGGAGTTCTCATAAACACATGAGACAACTACCTTAATGGCGACTTACTATATTGTAAGTACTTTAAGGCCCGGGCTTTATAGTAAACCACTATTAGGTTAATAAATGGAAATTAAAGGTTCTTTCACTCTGGCCGTGTGTAGGCTAAATTGTGGAAACGTACAGTCAGACTGAAAAACTACACTATACCTGAAGAAGGTAATTTCTAAATTATCTCCAATGTTTCCATTAAGACCGCCCAAAATTTGACTCATATAAGTACTTATAAGTAGTTGTGCAACAAATGTTGTGTTTCTTCCATTAAATACATAGAGACCTGAAGATAATTTACGTTCATTACTCCTTAAGTCTATGGAACTTTAGCGATTATAATAGTTAGATATATGCGAACCCCAACTTAAAAGCCACCATGTAGCTATCTAAAGTAAATAACCTATGCACTGTTTGCAATTGTTTTCAGATGTGCACTACTGGTATAAGGTTCCCTCATAAGTTATATCGTTATTTTGATTTTGGTGTTTTGGAACATTTATTGGTATTCTTCTGTTTGTAAACGCTATTTACAGGATGTCATGGCTAGTACTGCGTGCATTGCGAGCATGTGTCAGTCTTCTGTTGTTAATAAACAATCACAAAATGGAGATAACAAATCGTTCTAAAGCACTACTGGAAACAAGTTTATAAAGCGGCAGTCGCAGCTCGAATGGCACAACGATGGTTCCAACGTTTCAACAATGGAGACGAAAACACTAAAAAATTTACCACATTCTGGAAGACTTGAAGTATAGAATATTGAGAATACACACCAAATTTGGCGAGAAAATGTATCTATAGGCTTTCAGAAGAACTTGGTACATCAAAAGATACCACACCTCGCCACATTAAGACCCTTGGAAATTCATAAATAAGTTGTAGAATTGCACCTCATGAACTGACACCACAACAGGCTGAAAGCAGAGTGGTAATCTGTTATCAGCATACTCATAATCGCATGGATGATAGATTTGTCAGGAGAAATGTCACTTGTGATGAGGAAATGGTATATTACAGAAACGCTGATGTCTCGAAACAGTGGCTCGATCCCCTCCAACCTGCGAAAGTCATTTTTAAAAAGAATAAGTTTGGTCCTAAAGTACAGTTGTGTGTCTGGTGGAATTTTGAAGGTGTGATTCACTGGGAGTTTGTTCCAAACTGGCGAATGATTGGTGCGCATCTTTACTGTCAGAAACTGGAACAAGTTCATGAAATTTTGAGAGGAGATACCCACATTTGGTTAACCGAAATAGAGCAGCACACCATACTGCACGAATAACCATGTAAAACAATTCAGGAATTGGAAGTAATCGAACTGCTACCACACCCAGCACACAGCCCTGATCTCGCACCATCAGATGATCATCTTTATCCATCCATGACCCATTTTCTACGTGGAAGAACTTTTGATAATTTTGAAGCAGTGTGGCCGCGACGTTGCTTAGTGGTTAGACCGCTTGGCTCTCACGAAGGCGGCCCGGATCCGATCCCTGGCAACTGCAAAGTGAGATTTGTGGGGGATAACTGGCGCTGGAGCGGGTTTTCTCCGGGAACTCCGGTTTCCGCCGGCAATCTCATTCCACCGGTGCTCCATATTTATAAACGGGCGTTAAATACTACACATTTCACATTTTGAAGCTGTGAAAGTAGTTGTCACCGAATCCTTCCCATCAAAAACCAGAGACTAGTAACATCGGAGGGTAATAAAGCTTGCTGAGCGATGGCTGAAGACCAAGAATGTAATGGTCTATACTTTGAAAATTAGTTCATTACTTGTCAGAACACATTTTAATTTTTTTTTCTCAAAAATACAATATTTCTTATTAGACAGTATCTATATATTTGAACTGGAGCAAACATCGTGACATTTTCTTCTAGAAAAGGACATATACCAAGGTTATATCGATCTTTCTATAAAGTAACATACAAGAACCTTTAAAATAATTAGGAATCTTAATACTGTACAGATTAAAATACCCAAAAGTAAAACCATATATATAGGAGGGAAAGAAGAAGAAGTTAAAATTAAATGTAATGATGAAATCTTAGAACAGGTTGACAGTTATGAATACCTAGGTACAATTATAAATAAGGATGGAAAAATAGAGCAGGAAATTTTAAACAGAATAAGAAAGGCCAATTCGGTCTACTATCAGATTAATAATACTGTTGTGGTAAAATAGGAAATAACAAAAGATACAAAAATTATAGTATTTAAAACAATAATACTACCAATTCTTTTATATGGATCAGAGAACTGGACTCTCCTACAGAAACAAGAAAGCAAAATAACAGCCATGGAAATGAGATATTTAAGACGATCTGTGGGGAAGACAAGAAGAGATATGATTAGAAATGTAACAATAAGGGAAGAGTTGGGTACACACTCCGTTAAAGAAATATTGGAAAAAAGTCAACTTAAATGGTATGGACATGTACTCCGCATGTCAGAAGAAAGAAAACCCAAACAATATTTAGAAGCAAGACCAGAAGGTAAAAGAATTAGGGGAAGGCCACGCATGTTGTATCAGGAATACATTGAGAAGTTGGGGAAGGATAGAGGGAAAACCATGACAGAAATGAAGAGAATGATAATGGGCCGAGAAAAGTGGAGGAAATGGGTAGAAGAGGCTTGTACTCCACGCTTAACGGCACAAAGGAGTTAGAGAAAGAAGAAGAAGAAGAAGAAGAAGAAGAAGAAGAAGAAGAAGAAGAAGAAGAAGAAGAAGAAGAAGAATGCTGTACAGTCGTTATACATCACAATAGTTCAAGTTAAAGGACATGTCATGTAGTCTGAAGAACACTAATGATTACTTTATAGTATAAAATAAGATGCTTGGCCGTACGTGGCAATACCAGCTAATTGATGACTTATTTTTTTATTTTTCTAAATATGAACATATTGATCAAGAATTAATTAATCGGTATAATTATCCTGACTATAAATGTTTTATTAGAGAAGTATTTAATGTCTGAATCAATAAGGAATTAAAGACATATACATGTGGAAGTAGTCGTTGTAGCTATATTACATAAAAGCATATTACACCAGTGTTTATGACAAACGTATATGTTTATTAGCTACACATATTTTATTGACAATTCCATCAACGTGAACTCTGTGTATTTCTTCACAACAAAATTAGTTTTCGATTTATCTGCGCAGTGTGCCGTCTTTGACATTAGCATAAAACCGCGACAGGAGTTTGGTACTGCAGGCTAGTTGCCTTGTACGTTCTATTGTGCACATACATGTTAGTCTTTCCTAACGTTAACAATACAACACAGCGGTCCCGTTGTCCTGAAGCGATCCATACATCAAAAGCTGCCCTGAACGGAACGCTCTCTCCCGCGAGCCCACGGCTCTTCAAAGCTAACAAAGGGAAACAATAATTCCAGTAAAAAAACCGACCGACATTCAATTATTCTAAAATCTAGAGTCAAAGTCAACACCCAAATCTATTCCAAATGTGAAACGGAAGGACGGATGAATTAATGAGACACAATAAGTCAGAAAGAGAAGGAAGAAGAAGCAGAAATTTGATGAAAGAGCATGGTTTTATTAATAATCCCATTTGCACTGCTTCATGTTTAGCATGAATTTTACCTTGTGCATATCTCTGGAGATCGAAATAAGGCCACATTTTAACACAAAAAGTTCTCTATATACAAATGCACCCCTAGCAGTCAACACACTACTAGTAATAGGCATGCGTGAAATAATACGGAACTGCAAATATTATATGTCCTTCGCCGTGACGTAGCGGGTTAAGGCAGCATGCTTTAGTCCATGGACACAGAAAGCAGCCGGGGTCGATCCCACCCATGGGGTGTGGATTTTAAGTCCCGGATATAGTCCCTCACTCTACGTCGTGTAGAAAGTGAGTTGCTTACGCTAGGTAAGCGGCCCTTGTCACGAAAACCAACGTTCCAGCTGGGGGAAGCCGAAATGTTGACCAGATCTCGTCCCCGTATCGGTTGGATGATCGCGTAAGTGGGTGTGAGGCCGACAGTCGCGTTGGTAGGCCTTGGCCCTCTTAGGGCTTTCGCATCAGGGATTTATTTTATATTAAATGTTATATACTCCGTTCATCTTGCTCCCATCGTCATACGGATCTGGTCACCCCTTGGGTCTTTCTTCTCACCCCCTCCGCCATGGGTCACAGTAGAAGCTCAAAGGGTCAGGATTCTACATGTGGTGATGTGACCCGATTACGAGGATACGTCCAGTGTCTGTACTTTTACCTTTCGCTGTATTTTGTCGACGGGTAAGGTATGTAGATGAAATGTGTAAGAGAAGATTTAGAACCACGTTTGGAATATTTAGAGGAAAAAGAAGAAGAACGCAATCCTACAACACGAAGATAGATTAGATTCTATGTACGCTGAATCTAAAATTTAAACTGCGTGTCAATCAAAATCATAAACCACAGGGTCCATAATAAACACACATACAAGTGTTGTGAAATTTGCCGGATTTTCAGGGAAGAGGAGAGCTTGGTACATATTTTGGCAGAACTTAGGCTCAAAATAATTGAGGATGAAATACTTACTATACAGTCATCATGAGACAAATGTTGGGACAAATAAAATAGGTAAACATCCTGGCAATAATGCAACTTTGCGTTTTCAACTTTGAATAATGCAATTACCTGCAGTATCGTTGTATGCTGATTTTGGACATACTGAGTGACTTTCACGGATCTGTCCATTTATATTTGTATTCGTCTATTCGTCTATTTTTTCATTTATTGCAAATATACAGATATTTAACCTATTCCTAATTTCTTGATTTTATATTTTCTCCAGTTTTGTATATCCTAACAATGATCTGAGGAGTTTCATTTGTGACGCCTGAATACGATTATAATTTTTTTTCTCCGATGTCCAGGATTCACTGCTATTTGCTATTTTTTTAATTTACATCCTGCAACGTTAAGTCATATCGGGCCATGAGTGTAAACGGTCAAATAATGCTCAAATGTGACAAGGGTCCATAGAGCTTAGAGTTACCCGACATTCATCCTAAAGGATAAGAGAAACCTCGGAAAAAACCTTAGCCAGGTAACTCGCCCTGTCCGAGACGAATTTGGGACACACTACCATCTACGCTACCGAGGCCAACAGATGCTAAAATTGACGTTAACAAATGTAACGTAACAATTGTAATAGCGCTAACAATTTCTTGCATTTCACCAACCTGTTTTCTGAAAATGTTAACAAACACGTGCTAACGTCAAGAAACTTGTAAATATTACGGTTATAGAAGGCTGTGGATGAGTCGTTTTATTTTCTGAACGTACTACGATGCGCTTTTGTTTTCATTTTCGTCCGCACCGCAGTCTGCACACAGCTAAAGGAATGGTGGATAAACAAAATCATAAACAAAAGCCATCAAACAAATTTCTTATATATGGAGAAAGGATTGTTAATTGAATTGGTGACGAAGTATAACGATATCGTGGGAAAATAGGACGGATGCGGTGAATGTAAAAGAGAAAGATGTCACACGGGGAAAAACTGGAAACAAACTTAATTAAAGTACATGTGCTATTACTACAAACGAAACGTATTACGTAAATTTAAAACGAGGTGCGAAGAAGTACAAGTGAAGAGTGACTTGCACGTTTCAAGACGAAAAGTGGACAGTGTGTTATCCACAGTGAATTATAAAATCGCAAAGTTATTAATACTTGATGCAAAGGCGAGATCGGCATATTCCTTTCGATGCATGCTCTAACTCAGTATTACGTAAATTTAAAACGAGGAGTGAAGAAGGGCAAGTTACTTGAACGTTTCAAGACGGGAGGTGGATAATGTATTATCCACATAATTCAGTGAATCATAAAATTTCAAGGTTATTAATACTTGAAGCAAAGGCGAGATCGCCATATTCCTTTCGACGCATGTTCTAACCTCTCTTGTACTTCCTCAGTAACCTTCATAGCAACATGTTTCGACAGTCTATACCTCCGTAAACAATTTTCTTCGGATAGCTCCTCAAAATCATTTCTCCTCATAGGAGGTCTTAAATATAGCAAATTCTCATCAACAGCTGAGTTCACTCTCGCCATCTTGACTATTTAAAATTGTTAAGAACTTAGCATCAGAAATTTGGCTTGTTAATTTAACAAGAGATTTAACACGAGTGTTACGCTAACACTTGTTGGTGAAATGCAATTTTTGTTTTAACTATTGCTATGTTGGTGAAATGAAATTTTTGTTTTAACTATTGCTAAACTCCTGTTAAGTCCTAACATCTGTTGGTGAAATCGGGCATTGATGTTTGTTCGATTATATTTATGATATATTGGTATGCAATATCGCAGTCTAAATAATTAAAACATTGCCCTTGTTCCAGATACTTTTATCTTCTAATACAATTTTTGCTCTTGCTAGATATCTACCCTGGAATGCCATGACTTTAGTGTTAGAAATAGAGATTTGAAAGCTGTATACATTTACAGTTGGATATAATAAGTGAACTGACTTTTGCCGTTTTGCCTCCAAATCTCGTATAATTAAGAATTATATATATATATATATATATATATATATATATATATATAACCATATTGTGTTTCCGAGATGTCAGACTAGATTGTGTATTACCACCCACTCATTTTAACATTTACTTGAACAAGAAGGTAAACAGATGACAAGCTGAAATCGGTGTTATATGTAAAGTATATTGAGTTTGTGTGTATGAAAATTGCTATAAACGACAAAGGTATATGGCAATTTTATAATCCAATTGTTGTTTGCAGTTTCAAGAAGAGACTATTTCAAAACAATGTAACACATTTAAAATGTGAACAAAGTAAAAATGGCTATTTATGCAACGATCTTATAATGGGAGTTTTTAACACGCGAATGACGAGTTAATTCATCTTGACTGAGCGACGAAAATTTTATGAGTGTCTTAATAACCATTACATGAGAGTTGCAGTTGCATACAATAGTTTTCGTTGTAATTTATACATCGGACGATGTATGAAATGGGTGAAATGATGTTCAAATGAGCACAGCTTAGAGTTACCCGACATTTGTCTTTCAGAGTAAGAGAAAATTCATAAAAACTTTATCCAGGTAACTCACCCTGGCCGAGAATTGCATACCGTAGTTTTTCTACGATATTTAGGTATACAGTAGAATGAAGCGAAAGATATTACATAGGACAATGAAGAACAGGATGACATGCGAGATAGTCGGGAGGATGACAGACATGATGGACGTGGCTTCACGGGTGCAAGAGCTGAAATGGAGATGGGGAGAGCACGTCACCAGGATGCACCACCTCCGATGGACGCAACGAATGACAACGTAGGACCCCTGAATAGGACATCGAACGGCAGGGAGACCAATGATGAGGTGGAAAGACAGCTTCAAAAGAATAACAGGGACGCAGCGGGCTGCACAAGCTAGGAAGAGTTACATTAAGGTCACTGGAAGGAATAGCTACCCAGGTGCTATAAAATAAAATAGTGTGTATCATAAATAAATATATACAACAATGGTGTATGTGTTAATTGTGTGAAATAAACAATGGCAGTGCTAAGGACACGAAAGTACGCCGTTACTGGAGCGCAATAACTGCACAAGGCTCTTAGGATTTGCGATCTTAATGAGCCCCACTCCCTGCACAGTAGGAGGCCTTTGTCCTGAAGGGATTGACGGGTTATTAATTTTATTTCATTTAAAATTATATGCATCCAAAAGAAAATAATGCTGTAATGACGTTTTCTGGATAGTTATTTTACATGACCTTTGATAACAAGTGAATATTGATTCAAGATTGCAGGTACTGATTTAATAGGATTGAGACAGAAATGTTTGTTATTGAATTTGAATAGATAGAAATTATATCCACATATGATATACTGGGAGGAGACTAGGAAAGCAAGCAAGAATTTATTTCCTGAAATCCTGAAATGCTTATTCGAATTTCATTGTAAATATGAAAGCTAATATAGATTCACTTTATTGAACAGTAGGTCTAAGTAAGACGGCGCACAAATGCGTAAATCTGCATCGAAATGGACAGCAAGTAAACACATTTAAGTATAACAGATGAAACATGAAATTATTGTACTAATGTTTATTTTTTTTTTTTCGAATCCCGGTATTGTACGCGTTTAAGGGAATAGGAGGTACACTGCCGACAAACTTCTCACATATAAATCCAAGTTTCTCACTGCAGTATGGAAGGAAACTGTACATCCATATTTTACCCATTCTTTTCGGTTTTGAACATACATGGTTTAGTGGGGGAGAGAATACGACTACCGCACAATGTTCAAGAAAGCCTTTTATATCATCAATACTTGAACCAAAGCTGCTCTAGTCTCTGATAGAACGCAATGACAACGTATAGTAATCTGCTAGCTCTTTAAACCCTGGTTGTATAGAAACCATTGCTTCTGGCAGCAGAATGGAATGGAGAGGAGAAGACAAAGCAAGAGAGAAAAAGGTTCAATCGGCTTTATCAGAAATGGCTTGGTATATATCAGCCACGCATGTATAGCCTTCCCCAGAGAATTCTTAATTTACCCTCAGGTCATTGTCGTTATGTTACGCATTAATGGTCATTTAATTTTCCAGGTGGACGGTTTCTGCTCTACAGTCGATCATATTACATACGCTATAATTTGCCATCATTCATCTTCCTTGATGATTTTGTGGAACACCACATAAAATACGGTTACTGGTGTCATCTGACACCAAGGATAGAAATGGGAGCGAATGAAACGTGGATGTAGACCTGAGAGTGGTCATAAAGATAATAGTGATGCTTCATATTGAACATGGGCTTAAGGAAAACAGGAGTACGCTTAGGAATGAAAAGGCTGGGCTAAAGCAGCTAGACAAGTTTTTACTAGCAGCACAATAGGACCTCGGATGGAACAATTTAACAATGGACCTAAAATATGAACTATTGTCAGGGAGCGGAGGAGTCAGCTCACACTCTTCGCCGAAGTTGAACTTTTGTACTTACCTCACACAGAAACATCGACTGAGGTGCAGAAACCATAGAAGGCTATAAGCCGCAGGTAGAGACGCGCAGAGGTTTCTAACAATTCTAAATTTATGACTTAGTGGAAACAGCGGACTCTTCAAGAGAAGAGCTTTCTAATGAATAAGATCTGCGCCATCTATCAGATATTGATCGATATCGCATGACAATAAGCCTGCCTTAAATTTGAAAAGGGAAGCAAAGTGATGCAAGGCTCAGGAAAGAAATTCGTGGTGGAGGAGGAACAACCTCAGCATTCGCGTTAAGTTGCTGGGAAAACCACGAAAAACCTATACTCGGAGTGGCCTGTCTCAAGTATCAAAAGCAGATTTTGACTTAATTGGACTAGATACGATAACTACTGCGTAGTTAATCGGAAGGATGCGACAACTGTGTGAGTGTTGGACCACATAACGTCGTCAGTGCCATTGTGTTTATAACGACAGCAACAGTCAACGTTTCAGATACAGCGAGACCTTTTCCTGAAATGTCTGAAACACCAGCAAAGCACCCTGCAAACTAGCTACATCGTATGTGATATACACATTTTACTTATGTCTATATTAGGGGTTTTGTCTATACTCTTGTAATCATAAAACCAAGTATGTAGACAAAAATTCCTAATTAGCTTGAAGTTGATAGAAGAATACGCTTTGAAATGAAATGTGTAGTGCTTAACGCCCGCTTTTACTACATACGACACCGCAGGCGGTGACACTGATTGTACATGAGATGAATATGGAGCACCGGTGGAATGAGATGGTCGGGGAAACCGGAGGTCCCGGAGAAAACCCGCCCCAGCGCCGTGTTGTCCACCAAGAATCTCACTTTGCGGTCACCTGGGATCGAACCCGGGCCGCCTTGGTGAGAGCCAAGAGGTCTAACTACTGAGCCACGGCGCGGCCAAGAATACGCTTTGCATGCATAAAAAGTGCCGTGAAATAATATTGGCGAAGTAGTCATCTGAGTATTACCCATTGGATCATTCTGTGTCAAGCCTACAAGTACGCTGCAAGATCGTTGACATCTACAGTCTGTGTATTTTAATTTTAATATCATATGCAAAGTAATTTTGATTTATCAAGGCACAGGAAAAATTCACTTGGTCTCTAATTTATCGCAGTCCTTCAAGTGAACTGAATTGCTTTTTGTAAGTATCGGTTGTTTATGTTAAAAGGTAACCATATATTTTGTCATCTGGCTTCCTCTGTAAAACGACCAAGTTGTTCGTTACCCGCAAAATTCATTGTTCACTGTCCATTGCAGAGGTTTTCAATACGGAGCAGTTGAAGTCGTCTACCATCTGTTGCTGGAGCAAACTTTATCTCCGTTGTCGTTCACTTAAGCACTCACTTTTACGTCCAATAAACTATGTAACGGAGTGTCTCATAAATCAGCCAGAGAAACAACTTCACTTCATGTTTCCATTTAAAATTTCTATAAGCTTATTACACAATTACAAAATGCCATTTACAGCTTTATTATATTCATTTCGGGGTAATGCCACACAAATAAATAAGATTCTATTTAATTCATTTTATTCTAAACATTCACAGAATGGTGTAACAAACACGAGGACTTTCATCATTTTGTCCGTTATTACAAATATCAGGATTAAACGATATTTCAACTTTAATATGTATATAAGGGGTAACATAAAATCCAGTAAAATTACGGAGAGGTCATTTTGTGACCAGACCACGATAACGTTTACGTGTGACACGCCTCTAGTGCATGAGCCAGGTGCTGTCCACCAACGCAAAATATGTCCTTGAAAGGAATGTGCCACCCAGTGCACCCTAACACAGTGGGATAAGGACAGCGAATGTGTGTGACAGAAGGCATGCTACACAAGGAGTAGAAGCGTTAAAAACATGCGCCCTGTCACTCTGTACAATAAAACCGAGAAAATTTATTTAAAAAGGTAGAAGCCGTCAGATGTTTTCGAACGGCGTGTAACTGAACTGACATGAGGTGTCATAAACTACCGAGGGAGGGTGTAGGAACATTCTTCAAACCCCCTGCGTCTTAGGACCCGGAGACTTTCTTTGCTGTGGTAAACTCTATTTTCCGCTAGCTAACTGGAGGTCTTGATTTACTCAAGGGTACGCTTTACAGTCTGAGAATATCAGTTGTCAGTCGGTATTCTTGTTAAAGGGAGAGATTTGTTAATTTTGTAACTCAGAAGTTAAATATCTAAAAATTTTGTTCTGTGTAAATTATTTTAGAGTACTTCTTAATACTAAATTTTTCACTCCCAGAGTTTTTATTGGTCCTTTAAAATTCCTACGGAAATATTCACGATAATTAGGTACCATGCACAGCAATACAAAATATTTAGACGGTTGTAATCAATTCAAGAGACGTTCATTGGTGTTGCATTTCCAAACAGGTTTATGGTGTCTGTTTGATAGTTATGGAAAACTAGATGATTAAACGCCCAATCGAGATGAAGCAAAAAGGATGGGTTGAGCCGGGCAGAGCACTTTTGAGCACTTTTATCCTCAGGGTATGCGAGGATATGTATGGAAGTAAGAATGGTTCTAATGACACTGGAATGTGAGTTTAATGACTGCTTCTTTTTATCATCACATCAGACTCGAAGTTGCCAACTAAGGTTATCAATATTTCACTGTTCAGAGTGACCGTATGTAGAATGCCTAGTACTGGGAAACACTTAAATCTTTATTCACGTATGAACCGACAGATATATCCTCTCGTCGCTTCTGGTCTGCCTTCGCCCAAGGCAGAAGTACAGGACCGTCTTAATCGGCCACCAGCCACGGAATGCCTCTCCCACACAGCTGCGTGTGTGTCACTTTCACCTCCCGAAACCCTCTTTACTCTTCCAAAACTCCTTTGTGACTATTGTGTCCATTGTGATTATTAGTCCCGGTCATGCCATTAATAAGGGTCCGAACAATTCTTTACAAACGGAGTCAAGTGTTAGCCATTTAGAATTCTGTTTCCACTGTGTCTTTTGTTACACGACTCAACCACCTGCCCCTGTACGAGTTTAAAATACATTGCTATTCTTCACTCATTGCAATCCTTAATTTCGGTATCATAGAGAACGATAAAGAGCAAGAGGAGGCAAGAAATTCGCAGATCATATGAATGCTCTGGAGCAGTCGTCTTCATGACTCAGTAAAACGGGTACTGGGTAAGCAGTGCACCAGCGAATGCACTGTAGTGCGGGAGAGGTGAGGAGAGAGAGGTGACCTGTTAGCATATGAGGTGATCAGTATAGGCTGGTTAGTTACCTGTGTATGGACGTTGTGGACAAAATGGTGACATGTTCACGAAGGTCTTCTACCCCTATGTTATTTAACCCTTCATAGGAGCAGGCATAATTTTTACACCATTTGATAATGCTGCGCGATGCTTAAGATGCAATAAGGTCCCAAACGTCATAAGAAAATATAATCTCCAGTGCCACTATGACACTTTTCATGCTAGTGATTACAACAAATTAGTAGGTGATAAACGAATCACAATGCTGGAGGAGCTACGGGACAGCAGCAGACAGTAACAGTACGGTTATTAAAATTTTTGTTGCTGTTATCGCAATTATCATTATTATTATCATCATCATTATCATCATCATTATTATCATTATTATTAATACTATTTAGTTTTTCTATATAACACAGTATTTATAAGACTGTCCTAGAGTATACTATATATTTATGTTAGTCTATTAATTTCCTAAAAGAAACGGCTGAATAACTAGTATGCTGATTACGTAACATGTACTTATTTAAATACATGTGAACACTGTATGCTTTGATTGTCTCCGAGCGTGACTAACGAGTTGTATGACACTGCGGTAGAGCCGTCACTGCACCGCTGCTTACCCTTTAGCAGTTCCGAATGCACTAGCGTACATGCGGATAAGAGACGGCAGCACAAGGGTACACGCTGCTGATACTGCTATAGTGTACGGTAGGTACTAGGTGATTCAACAATTTCTGTTCATGCACTGGATAAATTTATATAATTGAAATTCTACAGAGAGACTGCTCGTGAATTAATGAAGATGATAATTTCTAGGAAAGTCTCACTGAACGGAGCACCAGTTTCAACATCATTTATAACTACTAGTCGTGACTAATAACGCCTAAGTTTCAAAATGCAAAAAATCTCCAGTGTATCAGGTAACAAGCGGAGGTGGTACACGCCATCCGGGCCGAACCATAAAACCGATTTACCCTATTGATTAAATTCATAGAAAGTGTTCTTTTAAATTGTGAGACATTTTTATTGGTTAAAGACTACTGTTTCAGATTTTGGTTAAATTTTGAAGCACTTAAGATGTAACAAAGCCAGTTAAATCTGTAATCCCGGATGTTTATTAGTTTATAGCAAATAAATATAAGGTTTCACTAACGTGCAGTATAATGCACTAAAGAAGAAATCTTTCAAATTGAAGTATCCGCAGATCATACCTGTATATATTTTAAAATTAATAATTACGATACGAGAGTGGTCTGAAAGGTTTCTGATCTCAACATGAAGATGGTAGCACTCGTAAGTAAAAGCTAGTGAGTTTCGCTGTCCATCTGTTGACAGTTACTCACCAAATTTTCAGCCATTTTGGACGCTCTGTTGTTATGTAACAGTCGTTTGAGTTAGTTGATGTGAGTGTTTTTATAAAAATGGACAAAATCGAGTTGTCATTAAGTATTTGTTTTTTAAAGTTAATACACCTACGCAAATCAAAGATGATTTGGATTCTGTGTATGGGGACTCTGCACCATCATTTACCACAGTGAACATTTGGGTAGCTGAATTTAAACGTGACCGTAAGAGCTTGGGAAGCGATGAACGTTCGGAACGTCCAAAAACTGCAGCTACCAACGAAAACATCGCTAAGATTCACTAAATGGTGCTAGACGACCACCGAATTAAAGTTAGAGAGATACCAGAGGCTACGAACATGCCAAAAGAACGTGTTTTCCATATATTAAATCAACATTTAGACATGAGAAAGTTGTTCGCACGTTGGGTGCCGCGTTTGCTCACGTTAGACAGAAAACGTGTTCGAATGAACATATCCAACGTTCTGTTGGCGCAGTTTAGATGCAATAAATCCAAGTTTTGGCGCTTATTAATTACTGTAGATAAAATTTGGAAACACTTTAGACGCCCGAAAGAAAATACAGTCCAAACAGTGGACCGCAAACGGGGAACCGGCTCCAAAAAAGCAAAATCTCTTTTTTGGCTGGGAAAGTGATGGCGACTGTTTTTTTTTTTGGGGGGGGGGGGAGTTCGTCATGAAGTTATTTTAATCGATTATCTCCAAAAAGGGAACACCATTACAGGAGCATACTACGCATTATTGCTTGACAAGCTGAAGGCAGAACTTGTGGAAAGGCGGCCACATTTTTAGAAAATGGAACCGAAGCCAAAAGCGAATTCTTTTTGATCCCTTATCTGAAACTTTTATTGCGCTTGCAAGACTGAGAGTTTCATCAAATGAAGAGGCAATCACCTTCTTGAACAGTTATTTTGCAGAGATAACCGCAGAGTACTATATGGACGGGTTACAGAGTTGGAAGCATCGCTGGGAGAAGTGTATAGAGTTACAAGGAGACTATGTAGAGAAATAAAAAAATCTGAAAGAATGTTTTGTATCTTTATTAGGACGGAAACTTCTCAGACCACCTATGTATATTTCCCTTTGGCATGTGTGCGTCTCGCGATGTTTATACTGGTTAGTTAAATTATAAACGAACCCATCCACGGGCATTCTCTACTACGCGAGAAGGCCGGCAGTCGCCGGGGAGGTTACGCCGGCAGAGGTGGTCTAGAATCCTTACGTCATAATAGCTGTTGGAAAAGCGACCTTCTGCTCTCGAATAGGCAGCATATTTCCTAAAAATATTCTCGCTTACTCTCCAAAGCTCAGCCGCAGTTATTCTTGTGATTGTTTGCACACTGTTTTCCCTAAATTCCTATAGTATATAAGGATTGGAACGATACACTTTGTCCTTTAAAGAACTACATAAAGATGTCAAAACTCGTTAGGTCAGAAGAATGATGAGGACAAAAATGAACACTAATTATTCTGTCATTAAACACCTCTCTTACTACATTTAATGGTTTGGCAGCCGTATGTGTTATTTCTTGCTGAAACCAATCTATAGGATTTGTCTTCTTCCGTCGGGCGATTGAAAAATGACCTCAGCATTAACCACTGATATGGTCCTGTATTTTATGTTTTGTTAAAGAATACGGGCTCTTTCATTCTCCCACCACTTACCGCACATCACACTCCAACGCTTTGATCATACTGAGGCCTTTCATCCAACATTATAGGATTTTCTGAAGTCCACTATCAAATGTTGCGAGTATTCAAACGTCTAGTTAAATAAAACAAGATTCGTCAATGAAAAACTAAGGCTTTGACTTAGTGAAACCGCTTTCTATGTATGGGAAAAACAGTTACAATAATTCACACGTTTAGCGAGATCATTTGGCTTTAACGCTTGCATACGTGTATAGCGATAGGGCTCCAGTTTCAAAAGATGCGTACTGTTCCAAATCTTGCCCACTTCAGAAACTTAGCGAAAACGCTATGCAATAAATCCCATGAGTACCTGATGTGCATTCGGAGGGTGAGCGAGAATATTTACAGGAGATATACTGCCTGTTTGCGATATATATAAGCATAAAAATCTGTTATGTCTGTTTGAGAGACGAAGGTCAACATTTCCAGCATCTGTTTTAAGGTAAGAATTCTAGTCCCCTTTGCCAGTGTAAGTTCTCCGGCGACTACCGGCCGTCTCGCGTACGATAGTGGGCGTGACTGGGTTCGATTATAAGGTAACTAACCTATATTTATACTGTATAGCTTAGCTCCCTTGTAGTATCCAAATATTTAGTATGATCATCACTCGTAATAATTAATGCAATGTAACTGCTAATGGGATAACCATAAAACAAAATAACTTAATAGAAACCGTTACTAGTAATCATTAATACACTGCAGCTGTTAGACAATCGTTACCTAAAAAGTAACCATCATATATCTCGTGTTCAGATATACATATAATGGAGAAGTGGAGCTTTTGTGTTCTGCAATGACAAAAAACAAAGTAGCAACAGGATACGCTGAATTTTGAAGTGCAGACTGACTGATTTTAGCCACTTACTTGTGGGCACATCGATCACAGTAACGGAAAAACAGATATTATTATGAAATTTCACAGTAAACTGCATTCCCACTTTAAACTCAATTGCGATATGTGAATACAGACATTAGACCAAATGTTGGAAACCGCATATGCCATTGACATTGATATGTGGCATCGCTGTATGTCTGTCTGTTACTGATGTCTATATATTCATAAATTAATATAATGGACTATACAGTTATGTTATGTTATGTGCAGAGGTTCTACTTTCATTAGTCCTGGACCCGTAGGACCAAGGACCCGGGCCTCCTTCTACCCGGGAGCGATGGATACCCCCCCCCCACTGAGCACAACGTCAAGACGGGATGGAAATGGATACGCCACTTCCGCGCGTCAAACCCGCAGGGAAGACTACCGAAAACCTCGGTAGGGCGGCCTGGTGATTTAGCACACCTTCTACTAGCTCTGCAGGCTAGTACCCGGGACTTATGAGGCAACCCTCTAGCCCCTCCGGGCGGCCGTAGCCTGGCTGGAGCTACCCAATTCCCCGTGGGTGTCGGGAACACACTCCCGCCTCGAGTCCAACCCAATCCGAACAACTCCCATTCAGGGAGGGGCTCGAATGTTCGGCCCGATGTTCCTCTAGAAACGTCAGAGGTACCACGAGTGCTAATGGTCCGCAGTGCCCGCCCCACGGCAGCTGAAGGGGACGGATCCTCTCCCCTAAAGAAGAGAGTAGAAATCGGAAAGCGTCAGCGTTCATGTCGTTTGAAATAAAGAGGAAAAATATACTTATTTGTTGAAGCTAACAAGGCTGAAAAATAATCTGTCGAATAGGTTAGACCGCATGAGAAGATTCAGCCTAAAAGGGATGCTGCCCAATTTTTGAATGTAGGTATTATGATCAATATAATGATGAACATTTAGCATAAATAAACCGACCTATAAACCAAGAAGTTTGTATTACACTCGAATATTTCCACATTCATGTTTGCCGCCTCGGTAGCGTAGATGGTAGCATGTCTGCCTCACGTTCTTGAGGTCCCGAGTTCGAATTTCGGTCAGGGTGAGTTATATGGATAAGGTTTTTTAGGGGTTTTTCCTTCTCCTGAAAGAGGGTGTCATGTAACTCTAAGCTCTATGGACCCTGGACTCATTTGAGCATCATTTCACCCTGTCATTCACCGTCAGATATGACTTAACTTTTGAGGACGTAAAATAACAACAAAAATATTCATGATTCACTGTGTACAGAATTATATTATCCTATTAATACCTTTTTATTTAATTGTCGATAAGCTTTATTGCATCCAAATACATTATGGTACTCATAGTTTTGAGCAAGAGTAATTAATGTAACCTCACTTGAAGCGTGTGTTAGGATGATGTTCAGTAACAGTCCTACATCAGTCACACTTAAATATAAACAAACATATTATAATCACAAAACAAAAAAACTAATGTATGTTATATAAACAGAATACATGATATTAAATGAGCAGATCATTGTGTCGTTTTCTTTTTAGTCATTTGGAGGTTGTGGAGGAGGGTGTAGGAAAATGTCTCGTAGCAGTGAATTTGGATGATTGACAAAAGTTTGGTGAAGTTTTGTGTAGCTTGTTCTGATGACTTTCCTCACTTCTGATATGTTCAGGTTCCTTTGAAGTTGCTAATATACCATGGGGGCACCTGTGGTCAATCTTAAGTATCTTTTGCATTACTTGGATTCCTTTTTACCTGTGACGCTGCAGCAGAGACCCATATGGAGCAACTATATTACCAAATAGGTTTGATCAGTGAGTTGTATAGAATGCGTCATCGTCATCGTCATCATCATCGTCATCGTCATCGTCATCGTCATCATCATCATCAATTCCAAATATTTGAGGAACCAATAACGTGAAGGTTGATACACCACATGAAGTCCCGATGCACTCTTTAACTGCAAATTGGAATTATAATTTACATATTATATATATATATATATATATATATATATATATTTACAGCAATCGCATATCAGTATTTCCTCTGACGTATTGGTGCCTATGCCTTTATTAGTGCTTGAGAGAAACAGCGAATTTGTGGTTGTAGGATTGGGCCTTTGTGTCTGTGCGTTACTCTCGCGTATGAAAATAATGCTGTTGGCCATAACATGCCTCCAAACACTAAATATTAGCAATATTTATCTTTAACTAACTCCACCAATTTTCATATAGTATTTGAAAATCATTGTAATAATTGTTACGTATTCCTGTAATAAAATTTATTACGCTGCAAATACTCAAGAAAATTTGCGTTTGTCGTTATGGCATGCCCGAGGTTGTGAGGTTCAAATTAAATTATAATCAATTTTGAATATTTGAATTGTTAATTACTGATAGGTAATGGTACTAAGACAAAGCTTTGAAAATGCAGTGAGTGATACAAAGTTGCACGGCACTTATTGCAGTAAGGTAATTTGTTATTGATACTTCAGAACTGCTGTATACCCAAATCTAACGTAATGTTGCTCTGAACCTATGTCGTTTCGTTTTGGGTAGAGACCCAGTCCCAACTGTATGCAGATCATGCACATTATCTGCTATCGTTCCGGCTAATCCTACGTTCTGTGGATTACGATTCCGACAATATTATTCTCGGAAATAGCAATCTCACTTCAACTGCCTGAGCTGCGCTTACGGTCTCTAATAAGAGAGAGTTTGCCACCTCCACCTAGAGTCCAGAAGAGATATGCAATATATTCTGCCAACTATGGCTTACTGAAAGTGTATTTGGCGCTTCGGTCCTCCGATTTGCCAATGTAAATGTTAATGCACTCAAAAGACAATAATTAGCAGAAACCATTGAAAGTGATATGCAGTTAGCTGCGCAAGTTACCTGGTCCATCAAGTTTGTTAAGATCAGAATACGTTTCTCACGCTCCCCCAAAATCACAACCTTGGTGAACACCAAAATATCTCATGAAGTGAGAAGTCATATCTCAATGGACAGAAATCCCACAACTAAAATGCGATTTGAATCTGCTCTCTCGTCTCTTCATTAGAAATAGAAAAGTTAGAACATGCATTAAGATTTATGGCAACTTCTCAAAATGAACTTATATGGCGACATGTGAAGCCAAAAGTCTGGTGTCATCAACCGCTTATTATTTGTTAGCATGAGCGTGATTAACGGTGTTTGGATTACAGTGTTGTTAATGATACGCCCAAATTTCACCTCCATGCATATAATAAGCCAGATATTGCTTGTTCACTCAATTGTGTCCATTATAGTTTGCAGCTTAATTATACTGCTCCCTTCTGTTTGCTGTAGAAAATTAATTACTGCTTTAGATTACCACACCACTTGCTATGAGCCTGTATTCCTGGGCATTGCGAGAATAGCGTATTTAAAAATAAAGTGATTCAGTGTTTCACTGTTTTATTTCTGCCAGGATGCTAAGACTCAATCAGTAATTCTGACTTAAGAAAACAGGTAGTGCAACATATGAAGGAAGGAACTTACCAGCTCGAAGTCTGACGTCTCTGCTGAGGACTCTGCCTAAGGCGTTACTAGCAACGCAGCGATATACGGCTCGATGCACATCCGGTCGGAATTCCGCTGCACTGAATGCCGGGAATGTGAGAGAACCATTCGCCAGTTGATAACGTAAACCGGAAATCGTAGATGCTGGGCTTCCGTCTACAAGAAGCCAATGTACGCTCGGTATTGGACTGCCCCGCGCACTGCAGTCCAGACGACCTCCAGTGCTGTTAGAAAACTCCAATCTAGGGGGCGGTTCCACCACCAGAAGAGGTCCTTGACCATCCATAAGCCCCTGGACATCTGAAAGAAATACATTTATGGTGAAATATCTACATATTACATTCTATATAAAACTCGATACAGTCTTTTTAACTTCACCTATCATATCCTTAAGAATATATAATTTTGAAATGAAGCTCATAATGATTTATAGTGAGTGTGATACAATTTATTTAATAATTATATTAATCTCGCCCACAGTTCAATGAAGCCTGAACACAGGCAGACCGAAGGCAGCAGTGCTCACTCTGTCAGCAAAGAACCTGTTTTCTCGAAATAGTTATGTTAACGCCAACTAATTCTTCTATTGTTAACTCCATCGTTAGAATGAATATATAGAACTCCTTACGGGAGCATTATGCTTCATATTACTGTACTAGTTCTTCTCTATTAGAAATATAAAAAATGAGTAAACACATAACGTAGGACCTTAAGCCGATTACAATTACTGAAAGGTCTTTCAGTATATCGCACGCCAGCATTAAGAGTACAGACCTTTTGGGACTGTATTGGTCGTTAGCATTGAGAATACGAGACACCAAGGATGACACAGGGTTCCCGAAATAACGTATAGAGTTGCAGATGATCGGTCACGGATCGCAAATGATCGCACAGAATTTTGGAAACCTATATCAATCTGCATATCGATCGCCAGCAGTGATAGCACAAAATTCTTGAAACAGCTGCATATCACTCGCTGGTAATGTTTGCCCATAATACCTGAAACTGCTGTAAAGATCTGCTGGTAACTGTAGTACAGAATACTTGAAACTGCTCTATCAATCTGTATATTGGTCGTTAAATGTAAATTAATTTGGACGTGGTGCACATTCTGAAGCATCTGGTGACGAATTCAGCGTCTATAGAACAGAGCTAAGTATAATCAGTGTTGCGAGGTGACGTTATGGGATGCGGATTAAAACCGTTTCGAGCCATTCTTCAAAAAAGGAATTCGGTACTAAAACCTTTCAGTATAAACCAGGGGTGTTCATGTATTTTCAGGGTGGAGTTTTCTTACAAGAAATTGAACATTAAAATAACCTTTATTCCCCTCGGTTATTTATACAGGATGTGAGGTGAGTAAGTGCAAATATTTGAATCAGTGTTTCAGGTCGATGTGATTAATCCGTAATGTCCACTTTTTCCAGTATTTCTGACAGTGACACTCGTGTGGAAACTGTTGCGGTATTTTTAAGAAGTCTAGTATTACCTCTAATAAGCGTCTCATTACGCGAGAAGTCACACTGCCATCCTCGCTCTGTCGTTGGCGTGGCTGACCGTGATTTAATTAAATTCATTTTACTTGCAATAAACACAACACCATTAGCATCAATAGACATGCATTTGCTCTCCAGATCCTTAAAGTACTAGCAACCTTATATTGCTCTTCCAACGGTGAAAAATTAAATTTAAGGCATAACAGAAAAACACTCCAAGGAAAAAAAATCTAAAGCAACACAAATGTAGGAGCACAATGTCCTGTACGGTAAAATAAAATGAATGAAAGTGCCACTGTGTATGTCATATGATTTTTACTTCTTTACGGCTATGAAAAGTGCGGACGATTTGAAAATCGTTGCCGACACAAGTCCCTCGCTGCATTGGCAGATTTCCCGTAGCACCGTTAATTATATGAATATCTACTAATTCAGCATACGTAAAACCACTCATACTGCATACTTGTAAACGATAGTGGGCTGCTAAATATCGGCTCTTATCCCTTTGCTGTAAATCGCTGGAATGACGGCCGACCTTGTGCGTGATGTAGAAACAGGTGTCGTCGTGTGTAGGACTGTTCAAAAACATGGTATTCTTAACAAGAACGTCTAATTGCAAACATCTTATAAGGAAACAATGTAATGGTTGTTTCAAAGACTTCAACCTGACCGATTTTACACCAAATTGTAATACTTACAATGCTAATTACTGGTTTCTGTAAGTCAATCAGTTCTTGTTTGAAATAACATAATTAAATACCTTCTCGACAGCAAATAGCACACCGTTATTTAATGGTAAATTGTGTTCTAGACCCAATTAGAACTGTGGGTAAGTTCCACAAACACTAAAATATTGCCAAATAAGGGAACACGTGGAATACGATGATTGTTAGCCATAAACTTGCCAGTTGACGTCATGCAAGTTACTGCCTACCCTCAAAGTAGCAGCTGCAGTTAACATCAACTACTGCCATAACTTTACCACTCGTATATTTAACTTACGTCGGTCGCGCCTTATTTCGACACGGTCGTTCGCGCGGAATCTAGTAGGCACCAACAACGTTTCAACTACTTTTATTGATTTTTTGAAAATATATCATTACTGTTAAAAAGGTTCATTTAATTATCTTTCAATTTCATGTTTAATCTTAATAATACTAATGGCAGATTAACACAAACGACAGTGTTGTGTGAACAAAAACGCAGCAGATATTAAAAAATAATATGAAAGAATAAAACATTTACTACATAAAAATAGAGCGTATCAACAATTTTTACTTTTCATAACACATGATAGTTATTTTTCTCCTTTTTCTTTTCTTCTATTTAGCATTACCGTTATCTGAGGTGACTTTTTGCCTGGAGGGTGACTTTGTGCCATCCATGCGCTTAATAAGAAAGCAGTGACGAATGGTATTTGAAAATGCCTAAGGTTGTAGTATAATGCTCTTACACTTGCATAAGTGTTGGCACCACCTGGTGACTGTGTTATAAACTGCTTACTCTTCTAAAGTTGGGAGCATTGTGAAGATTTGTGGAAACGTGTCTGCAAGTTTTTTTACTGAAGTCCTTTTTTTGTAATTTACGTCCTCCAACGTTAAGTTATATCGGACGATGAATGAAATGGTTGAAATGCTGATCAAATGTGCATGGGGTCCATGGAGCTTAGAGTTACCGGGCATTTGTCTTTCAGGATAAAGGAAAACTCCGGAAAAAACCTTATCCAGATAACTCACCCTAACCGGGATTCAAACTCGGGACTTCTTGAACGTGAGGCAGACATGCTACCATCTACGCTACCAAGGCTGGCAGTGAAGTCTTTATAATTGCAGTTGGATCGAGGTACAGAATTTTCTGTTTCAAATTAAAGGTAGGTTTGTTTGCTTAGACTATTATATGGCTATTGATTACGAAAATGCAGACTCTGTGTCAGATATGGCATTCCTTTGAATGAGGTGGAATCTTAAAAATAGGAAAATGGCAGGTAACTTTGTGCCACCATAAATAATTGCATTTTACTCACAGGCAATCACAGTGTTTTAGATAGCATTTTAAATTGTGTAGTTATGTTCATTTTAACTAAATATGGTTTTAGTATTTTACTGCAGACTGCCCTACTTTCATTACAGATTCCGATAGTAAATTGCTATAGACAAAACGGCAAAGAAACACCGAAGGTGGCCAGAAAACCGGTCATACCGCAATTACAGTGAAGCTACATTAGAGAACGCTCTAACACAAATTAAAACAAAAACTAGGTCAATACGCTCTGCTGCAAAAAAGGTAGAATATTCATAGGAACATATTGATGTTAAAATTACAGAAAAAGTATTCCGCTACAGCAGGTGGACCAAAGCTGCTTTCTAGACCATCAACATCAAATTCTAAAACAAAAAGATAAAACAAGAAAGGGAGAATTTCAGATCTTCGCAGGAGCAGTAATGATGTCCAGTTTCCTTTGATGTCAGTGAAGGTCTTCCATCTCCGGTAAACCAGAAAGCAGCATCAGAACTAAATCCGAGAAACTTGTTGGTTTATTATTTCTTATTGTGCATTATGAGGGGAGTTCTTTCCAGGAAGGGTTATAGCAACAGGATGCGAGAGATAGTGCCATGCAAAGAGGTGGAGTCTGTGGATGTGGCCTGATCAGAAAGACGATATAGGCTACGAATATAAAGATGTAGTCAAGAAAATTAGGCCACCTATAAAAGTGTCCAAGCGTGAATTGTACAACATTCTTGAAATGCAAAAACATTTGGGAAAAATGTAGCATTCTTTAAATTAAAATGAAGTGCAGTTCAAAAGCTTTTGCAACAAGAAAGAGCAATAATTTAACATGAAAATGATATTTTTTATTTTTATTGGAACAAATACTCCAATTCCATGAGGTGATAATGGGCCAGAGAAGCTTCTGACTTTGAATAGTACTGAACCTTCAGGTGGCACAAAGTCACCCCAACTAATGGGATGACATTGAGCCATGTTTCAATACCCTTTTGGGTATCAGTTAACATAAAGGAATAACTTAATTGCAGTACAAGGTTAATATTTCTGCTGCTATGTTATAAATAGTAAGCGTTTTTTATTAACGTTAAATTCGAAAAAGAGATTTCTAAAAATGCAAATAAGCGGCACAAAATAACCCCAAATGACGGTATACTATTTTTCAAGCTCCAAATTTTTAAAGCCCTCATAGAAAATCCTTCCACCGTGTTCGAAGCAAAAGTAACTTTAGCACTTCCTATAGGTTATGTGAACATCGTGTAACTTTGGCTTCATGATGCTTTCCCTACTTGGTATTTCCATCCCTTCCTAAGTAGAATAAGGCACCTCAGATAATAGGTTTACCTTCTGTGTCACGTTCCTCTGTGTCAGAGTTTTATCTTCTCTCAGGTAGAAATTCAGCTGCATCTGTATTAGATAAGTTTTCTTCACTTGATCATCTAATGGTCCTACATCGGCATCGTGTTTTGTAGTAAATGAATGCCCATTATAAGTCATTTGGTTTGCTTCGACCATCTATCTTGTGCGCTCGAGACATTGTAGGAAGAATGGACGGTTCGGTCGTGTGGCCTCCAGTGGATGCAAATGCTAAAATTCGCTGTACGAGTAACCCCAATTATAAGCGCTTATCAAAGACCAGCAACACATTGTCAGCCAACGAGGTAGTGAGAGCGGTGGTGTTTCGAAGTCAAAAACCTAAAAGAAGTGCGGGAAAGACTGACGGCTGGCGCTTTTTGAATGCACCCATGTCCGATTGAGGATTAAGGACCAGTTGTAGGTATTGGTGTAAACTGATCAGAGGTCACCACATGTAGCCAGAGAGAAGTATAATGATAAAAATATGTTACAGTTGGAATTTGGAGAATACCAGAGGCCAGTAATAGTAAATACTAGGGCAATATGGCAGATTATGCGGTACAGGCTTGATAGTTGTGACTCCCTCCAACATCACTTGAGACAACGTATAAATCGATCGGTCTTCGTGAATCTGATACCTGCTGCTCCAGTGATGAACTATAAGTTCTTCTTTCGCAGGGCATGCGTGGGTGGGGTGAGGATAGATAACGTTAGGGAAGTTGCTTAATAAATTTTAATGGAGTTTAATAACTGAGCTACTTCAAGTGAGTTTTCGACTGTTCGAGAACGTAGTTCTAAATATTTCTGAATCCCAACGCGAGAAATTTTGGCTTTTGAAGTATCAAATCCTCTAATTTGCTATATGTTGATTAACTCACGGGTTAAAATAACTGCTTCCGGAATAATAATAAAAACGTGATTGCCAAGAGCCGCTGGTAGGCTACTCGGAGGACCCTCAAACTGCGAGGACTGCCAAACAGGTATTCGAGCCTAGGCTATACGGCTGACGATAGCCGGCCACAGTAAATACTTCTGTAGGATATTAAAATACGAAGAGAAATGCATGAATTTTATAAATACTTTATTAGCTTAAGCCCACCTGCAATAAATTCCAAAAAGTATACTTAATTGTGTAGTCTAAGCAAGAAAATCTAAATTTTTAGCTCGCTTCTGAAACGGTAATGTTACTCTGAGGCTTGCTAAATTACAAGAATGATTTAATTATTTTATTATCAAACCGCACCTTGACTTAATGGATTTCTTCTGATAGACCTACAACTAACCGTCTTTTTCTAACCACAGATATTGCGTTGGATAATAACTCCGTTGGAGGATATACTCTGATTTTGTGGGTTCGTTTGTGGGTTTGCAGAAATTCAAAATGCTCTTTATTTCCGTAGAAAGACACTTTTTGTACACCCTGAGCAGCCGAATTATTTAACATACACAAATACAATCTTCAAGGTCGTCTGCCACTCGACCACAAAAAAAGGGTTCACTTTCAATCACAACTGCACGCACACGTTTATCGAATCGACTAACGACTGTCCCGATAAACTGGCCACGGCTTCTTTTGCATCTCCACTCATTGTTCCAGCAATTAGTGGAATGTTCTCTAACAAACAAGACGGCACCAGAAGAAAGACGGACCTTCCAGTCATCTGTCTCGTTCTTTCCCTCCTAGCGACAATACAAAAAGGACAAGACAAAATCTTAACTTGTGCTTGAACATTAGACGTTGATATCAACACCCGGAAATTATTTACTGTACTTATTTATCTATCCCGCTATCATGTCTTATTAATCTTACACTCAATAATTTCGGTGTCGAACTTAAAAGACGTATTCGTGTTGAAAGGACTAACATTAAGTATCAAACGAATATGATTCCTAACTCAGAGATGTATACATCTTCATTTGAGTTATGAGAGATAAGAAACAGAATACTTTTTTTTCGTAGATTTTATTATTCGCAGCATATTCAAGCATACATAGCGTATTTTGGAAGGTTTAATTTTTCTCGTATAGTGGCATAATACTTGAATAATAATTATTTTGATGAATAATGGGCAACTGACAGTGAATATCACTATATTTACAATCTGGTATTGAATTTAGTTCATGGATGTGCTGGAAGTAGTTGATTTATTACAAAATTCAAGATGAAACTTGCCTGGTTAGTTGTCTGACACTTGATGACTCTAAGAAGGCTAGGGTCCTGTGAATTATGTTTCGAACTCCTCTTTGTTGGTACATTCCATCTCTTTGACTCTAATATCAGTAATCTGGGGACTAACAGATGGTGTCTAACTGCTGGCGCAGAGCCCATCCGACACCACATAGCATTGCCAACCAATTTGAATGTGATTTTAGTCAGTTTTATGACTGACTATTCGTCAAAGATTCACTCTCACCTGTTTGTCTGACAAATTTATGATATGCAATACAAAGGTCAGATTGCTTATACCTTGGTACAAGAAACGTGCTGTACCTTCCCAGAGGTTAGTAGGTCTCTTTCTAGGGCCCCAGGCTCCAGTTCCGTCCAGTCTTCTATCCAAGACCTATCGGTTAGTGCCTATTGGGGAGGCATTGTAGCAGAGAAGAGCTAACAGAAATTATATTCAGGCACCATTTGATCCTCTCTCAAAGATAAAGGGAAATGTGTCCTGAAGGCTAAACTAACGCAGTCTTCCTCAAATGGTAGCTTCAAGCTGCACTCCCTAATGCCCAGGGTCTATGTACACTCACCTTACATGAGACTGACAATGAAGGAATAGAAATTATTAATTTCTCTTATGCTTGTGTTCAATTGTCAATGTGGATATATTTTCAGCTCTTTTGACAGTTTCTGCCTATTTAATGTAACAGCTACAGTGCAATTTCTAGCACGCAAATTTTGAGAATGCATTCGCACCTAAGCAAAGCATTGCACTCCTAGCATTTCTCACATAGTATACAGAAAGCTGTGCCTTTATTCACTGACATGGTATATTTTTCAAAGGATTCTACGTTTAAGAAATACTGAACAGAAAGGTGAAAATGTTTGCATGTGTGCAAGGTGATAGCTTAAACAACTTAAACAAGTGTGCCGAAGAGGAATCGTATTTTATGCCTCTGTTTCCTTTTTGTTGTATGATATTTAGGTTAATTTCGTGGCATTTAGAAATAACAACCCAAACACTGAAAAAAGGAATATTATTTTCTTCTTAATAATTTTGTGTTTTAGTTATTTGGATTTCTAATTCTTAATTTTTTGCCCTGAGAATCTGCTAAGTATGCTATAGTTAGAAGCTAGGTAGTTAAATTTGCTGTTATGGTATTTTTCTTGATAATTTGAAATTGTAAATATATTCTGCTCGCATTACATAACCGCTATTTTTGGAAAATTTATTATTCACAATAATCTATGTTTCTTCACCGATTTATTTGTAACTTAAATATCATATGTCACATTGCTTCTAAAACTTAGGGAAGTACAACTACTTATGCACACAACTACACAAATATTTTGACATAGATGAATTATTTTAAGCTCAGAAAAATTTCTTCTAAACATTTAAATCCTTTATCCAAATTTATTTACAGCAATAAAATATAATTCTCATTAAACACATAGCCTGAGTTGGATTTGGTTTTGCAGATGTTCCTTCTTCCCACCCGGCTCTCATCCTTTTTCATCTCGTAAGCTATTTGAGACAATCAAGCGATAAAATGTCGGTCAACAGACAAGCCCTCATAACCAACACAACACACGTAACAGCAAGTTAACAGTTTCTGATTTCGAGTGTTTCAGAGGAGGCACTAGTGCACATCAAGGGAGCGTCCCCAAAACCGGGGCAGAACAACGCTTCTAACCTGGCACCTGGGTGAAAGGAATGACATGCTGGCACAATGGTTAACCAAAGTCGGCAACGGTGTGCGCAGACTTTAAGAGGGTTCATAACGCTTCCAGGCAAGACACATTCGAACTCCAGCCAGCCCTGCCCACAAGCCTCCACCATCCCGGGGACCACTAAGGTCCAGGAATACCCATAGAAATTCCAACCAATGCCCGGAAGAAACTTAAACAAAGCACAACCGACCGTACAGCCGCAAAACCCGCAATGTCGTCGACTGTCTTAAAAGACTAAAGAGATATTAGGAAATAATGGAGACAGGATATTCCCCAGAAGTCACTAACCAATCCGAGTAAACTACAAATCAGATTGTCTGGTCATAAGAGAAACGAGTGCAGGGTCTCTGGAATGCAAGCCTTATGCGTTAACTCGGAGTTCTCTCGTTGGTTTCTATATGAAGAATGTAGATATTTTTAGCGGGCTATGTTAAGTTGGCACAATAAGGATTTTTCCATGCCAATTACGACATATGTACTGACTGTATTTATGCATAACAATGAAATGCTACAGCGTCTGTATTCTTCCTTTATTTTCCTAAAAGTATGATGAACAGAACTGGAGGGGTACCGCGGATAAATAAGCGTTAATTTTATGTAATTTCTCAAGGTCCATGGGTTTTGCAAGAGGTTGAATTAATGTTGGAGCTCAGAACACCTACTGGTAAATTCTATTACGGCTAACGACAAGGTAGGAGGGAAATTGTGACTGCAGAGGTGTAATTTAATGTGGGAGCCGAATCACAATACGAGCCCATACCTCGCCGCTCTAATGAAAGCAACTCCCCGTGTTCAAGAGTGGCACGCATTAAAATTGCGTAGAAATGTCGAGGTATTACCTAACTCTGTGCAGGCATTTCCTGTTCTCAGCTAAAAAATTTGGTTTTGATCGGGTTCAAAAATGTTGAAGGCGATGCGCCTATGATGATCATTTCTGTGGAACAACATTCTACTGCCAAGCTAACATAAGTTTTTACATGAATTTAAAATGAGTGGGAAGTTTGAGATGAGGTACTGTTAATGAGGCTTATGTAGATTCTATTTTGGTGTGACTTTTCTTGTACTAATGGAATTAAAATACATAGCAATATATTACACACGTATAAGCCCCTTTTATATAGACCTACATCTTAAAAGTGAATATTTTGTTTGTGTTAATATATCACGTTAAAGGCAATATATATAACTTCAAATAGCCTCATAGTAAGGAATTCAGTATAGCCAAGAAATGGAGGAACTACCTTCACCCAACACAGGTATTTTCTGCACATATTCCCCAGGAGGAGCGGATGAGGTGAAGGAATCTTATGCTGGTCAACTTAGATGATATCATGTATATGTAGTGTTTGACACTCGTTTTTACTACATGCGGCACCACAGGCGGTGACACAGGTGATATATGGAATGAATAAGAGAACCAATGGAATGACTTGGCGGGGAAAACAGCATATCCCAGAGAAAACCAGCCCATTGTTCACCTCAGTCACCTGGGATCGAACCCTTGGTGAGCGTCTAGGGTGCTAACCACTTGACCACGGCGAGGTCTCACACCGTCATCCGGTTCCCGAAAACAAACCCTCCAGAATGCGAGTTTCGCACGTTACAACAGAGTTATATCCCTGGATGTACCTACCATTGGACCACGATTAACATTTGATAAATGGTTAAGCTGTGTAATCCATATAAACCGATCTAATGACACTCTGAAATAAAACTGGGCCACGCCATGGAAAAGCGGTTAGGCCGTTCTCTCACCAAGGTGGCCCAAGTTCGATCCTAGGCGACTGCAAAGTGAGGTTTGTGGTGGACAACATGGCGCTGGGGAGGGTTTTCTCCGGGATCTCCTGTTTCTTCCGCCATGTCTTTCTAACGATGCTCCATCTTAATTTCATGTATCACCAGATTCATCGTCTGCAATACCGCATTTAGTGAAAATGGGATTTAAACACTATATATTCATTTTTTAAAATAAAACCATTTCAGAAGGGCTAACTTGTAAAAAGTATAACACCCGAAACTCTGTAAAAACTAGTTTTATTTCACTACGCCTACCATTTAGATCACAGTTTTATTTCTGAAGAATTTGATGGAGCATATGTAAGTGGGGAAATATGTTTGTTCTATTCTTATAAGTCACTGTAAAACTTTGTACTACGATGTATATAACTTATTCCAGTAACTGAAATATATGCTCTATAACGGTTAAGACTCCCTAGAAAGGCCTAGAAAAATACCTTCAAAGAATTCGTATTTACGTTACACGCCATAGCAATGCACTAAATTGTGTAATTTACGTAAATCATTAAAGTAAAATTTAAAAATGGTTTGACAGAAAAATAATTAAGAAATACATCACACTGCTTGTCAACCAACCAAAAAGCAGCTTTATAAGTTTATCATGTAACAGTGATTATTAGTGTGACAGTAAAAGTTAAATAAAATAGACTTTTAACTATCTTTTTGTTTCTTAATGGGAGAGCGTTTAAATCGAAAACGACTTTAAATTTGCAACTTTATTCTTCATAATGTTTCCAGTAGGTGAAACACATTTAAAAACTGTGGAATGTTATTTTCGTCTATCTTTAGAAACTTAGGAGATGATAAATAGAAGGATGAGTACAAAATATCTGTCATGAACAAACAAATATTTATTTACTTTGCACTTTATAATTCCTCCATGAAATTAACAGGCTGCTCAAATTCTAGCCTACAGAATACATTTCTTGGCTACTCAATATAATTCATTTTACAGCGTCAGGCTGTGGTAATTTCACTCGTATTTATGTAAGCTATATCATTTGACATGTATGAAGTGTGTATTAAATATCATGAAAGTTCTCCAGCTATCTTTTCGAATTAAACACCAGCTGAAATTTACTTTGTGGATTTTTCAACTGCCTGATATGGCAGTCATGGTGGCTGCATTTACATTTTCAGTTGACTTATTATCTTCCCTTTAGTATGCAATTACAGGAATTGCATTAAACGTTTTATTTGCTGATAGCTTAGTATTTGCTTATAGTAAATACAGTTACCTGGCTTCCTAACTATTTTCAGAGATTCGGTTAACATTCCATTGTGCAGGATAAACAACAATAATAATTACAGGCTCTCACTACAAATCCATTGGACTTACTATGCTTCAGCTTAGTTTCATAGAAGGGAAACAACACTGGTAATTAAAGGATATCCAGGTGAGATTCGTAACAATAAGAACAATCTCCACTTGAGATGGTTTGTGCACAGTAAGAAGGATCTCCACATGAGGTGCTCCGCTCACAATAAGAAAGGATTTCTACTTTAATTAGAATTCAGTAAGACCCTCGTGCTTCAAACTCAACTTCATGATAAAAGAAGATAAGAAACCGCAGTAACTATAGTTTCTCTAGGTAAAATGAGTTCCACCAATATTCACTTCGACATTGCATATTCAGAGCTGTAATGCATAAAATGCTGATAGTTTCGCGTACTCAACATCTATCACTTTCGTAAGCTTATAGAGGAGATTCTTCCATTCCTTTGCTGCCTACTTTACGAAATAAATTATAAAATTCTAACAATTCATACTAAGCGTAGCAGAACGTTTTATGAACAAACGATGGACAATTATACAGAGTGTTTCAAAACGACACCGAAGTTGCTCAGCTACTATGTGACACATACAGATAGTTTTACTTCCAATAGAGCCGCATTAAAAACACGCTCCGTAGATTAGGCAATGACATGAGCAACGCAACGTGCCTCACGCTATCGAAGGAATCGCAGGTAGGCGACACCGTGCCAACTGCTGTAGCTGTTTGTAAATATACCGGTATACTCCACGGTAGTTTGCTATTACTAAAAGCTTCTTTGGGCTATGAAACCGCAAATAAATAAGCTATTTCTTAGTTATTTTCTTATGAGTGTTAAACGTGTGCCAACATTCCGCTATAACAGCCGATGACGGCAAATTATCTGGTGGACATACGCAACTTAAACCTTTTAGAGGGAAGTTAATGTTAATGAGGTTGAGGATGGAAGCACTAAATGATAAAAAGAACAGAAAGCAATATCAGATACTTATAGATAAAGTTAACCAAAGCTAAATGCCTTATGCAATGAGACAAACAGTTTATTTCACAGTGTTTAATAATACTAAATAAAGCATTTGTAACTTAAAATGAAGCTTTTGATTTTAAAGTAATCAGTTGAAAGTACTGTACAATTAACACCATAGAAAAATGAGCAACCTAGTAAGTGTCTGAGTCATGAGCCGACTTTTTCACAAATAACTGCCCTTTGCCCCATTACCTGAAAGCAAGGCTAGGGTCACTGATAAAGGACAAGGAGCAATGCTTTTGTTTTCGTGGCTGGTGCGCCCCAATAACAACTTTAGAGTTTCGCACACCAGTGCTTCCTGCGCTGCTTAATCACAAAATAATGTAATATTTAATGCTGCATAAAATTATACCTACGAAGCTGCGACACTGATAATCCGACTAGTTAAGTTATAAACCATGAAACGGCTATAAACGTTCGGTGTTGTTTCGGAAAAACCTGTATATGTGCATAAATCCATAGATTAACTAAATAACTCCTTTTTACCATTTTGGTAGAAATAATAGTAACATTAAGTTATTTATTATTTTCCTTGTTTATACTTTTAATACATCTACACTCAAACTTTTCGAATATATGTAGTCATAGATGAATAAAGTGGTTCAATAGGCTAATATTTTAGCTCGCATATTCTCTGATATCTGTTTCGTGGTATTAAAATTGCACTTTTTAAGATGTACGCTTATCGAAAAAATCGAGGAAACCAGTTGAACATACGTCGTAAGTAAAGGTTTCCTTGGTTTTCTATACTCTTATATATGTATTGCAAATGTTATGCGTTAACATGAATTAAACAACAAAGTCTTTAACACCTAAAGTGCAACATTGGTTGAAACCAAACTATCTGCATCTGAGGTAGCTAAATTTTCCAAAGGTGTGCATATGACATGGTGAACTAACGTTGCTAAACACATTTATTATAATAATGAAGGCAAGAAAGTCTCTGCAGTTAATACCAGTGGTTGGCCCTAACGGCGACAGCTATCTTTCTCATACTGGCTCCTGCAAACATAAACTTTAGCTAAATCCACAGTTGGCGTTTATTGCCTTATAAAACATGCTGCGAGGTCCAGAGATGAACAGAACATCCTAGACGACGCAGCCGAACTCTCTCAAGTCAACAAGAAAGTTTTTGTTGTACGCCAGCCAAGTCACAACCCTGAGAAGGTTACCAGCCTGCTTGCATTTAGCATCTTATAGTTATATTTGGTTGCTTGCTTTTTAAGTGACCGTATGCTTGGTGAGAGGGCTTACTCCTGTTGGAAGACTATATCTGTGAATTCAAAAACAAAAACACTGATCGCCTCGGTTGTAAAACAATACAGATTTAAATTAAACGAATTGAATTTTCCAGCACATAGGCAATATAAGCTCGCAAAAGTTTCAAGAATTCATCTGGAACACATAATTTCATTTCATAGCCAGCAAGGCTTTGAGCCTAGTTATATGGAACGTTGCATTTTTGCCTTTTTATCCATTTAGCAGTTATACTTCCTAGTATTCTGGCGCAGCTATAAGATCCACTTATCGGGCGAAATGCACCGTACAACAATGGATGCACCCAATGACCAGTGAAGAGATAAGGATATTGAGTGGCATATCATTCAACATAAGTTTCATAAGTGCTCTTGACAGCCTCACTTGCCTACCGAACATTCTAGAACACTTTAGAAAAGTCCAGCTGCTATAAAAGCGAACGTGCTCACCAGTAAGTCAGCAGAAAATTATATTAGTGCCAAATTATTAAAGCTATTAAATATACTTGGCTCATGAGTATTGGCTATACATGCTAAACTGTAAGCTACAGGATAAATGTGAAAAAAGGAACAAAGGAAATAAATAAAGATAGACTGCTGTCTCTGACTAACAAAAAATTTGATTTGGCTTTGCAATTAAGGCAAGGAAATTACCTACATCTTGCAGTTCTTCTGTAGAGTCAATCCCTTTATACCAGGACTTAAAATTTTTCTGGACTTTTTTATGCATCCTGTCTGCATCAAAACCACAGAAGGCAGATCCTCCTGCTAGAACGGTCATTTTCTGTGCCTTCCAGTATCACTGTTTAATTTTAAAATCTGAGCTGGCCGATATTTATTAGTATTCTTTTTATTCCTATGCTTTCACATGCTTTTGAGACTTATTTAGGATATTCGCCATACTATTATCTCCTTGCTTCAGCTTTTGCCAATATTTATTGTTGATATTTTCCGGTATACTGCATCATCACATCTCGTCGCCTTCATTACAATAGAATATGATGTGTTTTATGCAACTAAATACTCGATTCCAAAATGCTACCTATATTTTATTTACATGCTCCGCTCCAATAAACGAGAAAATGAGTGCAGTGCATTTCAACGCAGCAAAAATAGCTGCACTAAGAGTGAGTTTGCGACAGTTCGGGTGACCTAGTGAGTACTCTTATGGCAACGGACTTCCTGTGTTCATGTCTCCTTGCGAGTACAACGAACGAAAGCACCAATTACATTACGTCACAAGAATTATAGTAATGTGACATTAAAATCTTAATTATATCACAAGCGAAATAAAAGTGAGATCTCAGTGAAGGGGCAGCGAAAATTGGACAGTCACAATATACTTCTATACAATGTGTATTCCGGCATAGTTTTGTAAACGATTTATAGCTTTTATTTTAACTAAATCTACATTAATTCGTTTTATAATACATTTGTTTGAAGAAATTCAGGTGGCTGTTTTAAAATTTGAAGCTATATGTACCTTCGGAGGAGAATACATGCATATAAATATTACAAGAGGCAAGTTTAAGAGTAGTATTGGATAATTGCCACGTTCCATAGGTCCATGAAATAACACATTCAAGAAGTGAAGCAGAAGGAACGTATATAAATGAGGACACATCACTGTAATATTAATATTCGCAATAAGCGTTACCATATTTACGTCAAATGCTTCAAGTTAACATATTGCACTCTGTGTACCTTGGATATATTAGCAACATATTCCATCGTGTCCCAATGTAATTACCATTGTCTCCCGTAGCAAACAAGTCTCATTTAAAATGAACATTGCAGCTGATAATAGCGTATAGATGTATTTTTTAGTCAGGCGTATATCGTAATGTTACGCACTAGTTTATGTTCCAGTCCACTTCTTTATTTGGAAGAAAAAGGGGTTTCAGGTTACTCAACTGCCATCTAACCCACTATTTTTATCAGCAATCTGCTGGTGAAAACAAGAGATCTTACCCCTACTACTGATTCGAATGACATCACTCGCACACATCCGAGCCAAGGTCGTGCGCCAGGTTCAAAAAATATATCTGTACACACCTCTATTTCCGGTCAAAGGAGTTAGAGCATTACTTAACTGCAATTCACCAAAATTCTCAAGGCACCTATGAGAATACCCAGGGAAAGGAGCGGACGCTTCACACCTTGATCCAAAGCACCAATTTTGTGTAACCCACCCTCAGGAGAAATAGATGAGCTGAAGAAGCCGAAGGAAACTATTGTTTGTTCAGCAGAGATGCTCAGACTTTCTTAACTGTTCCGACTTTAATGCCCCTATTACGCCGGAGATCTAATCAGAGAACCGAAGAATATTTAACCCTTCCGATCCCATTAAGAGAAGATACCGTCTGACGAAGCGGATAAGAGTTTTCCAACGAGCAAGCATCTGCACCATGTGTCCCACACTGATGGATATTGAAGAGACCTAAAATTATCCGAAACATGAAAGGCGAAGCGAAATGGTAGGAAGTAAGGGGAACAAACTCGTGGTAGAATAAACACCACTCCATCTAACATTTTGTCAACCATGTAACCATGTGGCCAGCCCCAGGATATGAACCCAGGAGTTCCCGAATGAGAAACCTTGCCGGATCCATCTGGCTTGGCTTCTCGGAGGTTAAATTTTGCTGTAGTTGGCAGAATCATTACAGTTCAAACCCGCTCGTGAGTTTCGTCATCTAGGAAAAGTAGTGAAACGTGCTGTCGTAATATTTGTGACTGAACTTAAATTCGTCATTTAGTATGAGTTCGTCAAAGCTAATTAATATCCTTCAATTGTTACTATTTGTTTCAATATTCACGTCAGTGAACATATTAATGCAACACTGACAGGTGATTGTCACATATTTTTAAATTGATTTCGCATCCTTTTTACCGAAGTTTAGGTGAACGATTTACGTTTTTCATTTTAAAATTCTGACTCTAGAATAGCCCAGTCAACTTGTGGTATATTATTTGAAAATAGGCAACTACATTCTTTTATATTTGTAAGTCCATTCTTCACAATTATTTCTGTTTTCAAACACACTTTAATATATTTATCATCTTCTTGGCCGATGAGCTCTGTCTATGCCCATTCCAATCGTACAAGCAGATCGTGTAGGGAAGGAGTGGTTCATCGAATGATGAGTGACATTTCCAGTATTGCTAGTTCTTGAGAGTTTTTCTAACAACACGTAGCACTTCCAAATATGTAGGGGAAAGAGTGGTACGTATAAGATCGTGTCATGGAAGGGCTATTGTAAACGGGATCAGAGCACCAAAAGTTAGGATACAGTGGCCCATTTTCTTCCTAATCTGACCTCTGGGAAGAAAGGTTGGAGAGGAGACCCGAAGGAGGACCAGAACCGAGTGACCCTATGAACGGTGTCTTTAATAATTCCTCATAGAATCCAGACAACTCCGACCAGACCAGTAAACAAATCTCGAGTATGCTGAAGGCCTCTAGTTCGAGCAATATCTCCAGAAATTAGACCCATTATTAGTCTATACAAAGCAGGTAGGTACTTCATCAAATCGCATATCCGCCGCCCAACCACACAAACTGAAGCGTCACCTGGTGCTACAAATCTGAAACAGAAGAGTGAAAGTGATGGAAGGAAATTCGTGGTAGAAGAAAAACCACAAGAAACCTCATGGTAAGAGTGATCGATTCCCTGTGGGAGCCAAATGTGAACATTACGCGTTATCGCGGAGCCATCTCGGAGGATGAAAGAAGTGGTGAAAATCTTTTACCTTTTCTACCTTTTCTGATGCTTTGGTATTGATTTTGAGATTATCGTAAACAATGAACGGGTCTTACTGAACGTTTCTATTAATCTGTGCCGTAATATAAATGGCTTATTTTAAATGTATGTGGAGATGCGTAGATGTGTTGTGAATGGTGTGTAAGGGCAAACACACCTTCTGACCAATTTATGTTATCCATTTTGATAACAGTGCTACTACTAAGGTTGTTCACAACCTCAAATCATTGGCACATTTACACATTTCGAATAATAAATTCCATATGTATACGCAAATTGGGTCTTAAGTCAACGATTTTCTTATTTGAAACTTAATTAATTCCTAAACTTCAAGACTGTGTCATGGTTCTGACCGTAAAATAATCTTGGTTTTCCATAATCTACGTTACATAATTATGGCATTCTACTTTAAAAATACTTAGCGTAAAGTACAAACAATAATTTATGAACTTTCAAATTGATTTTTGGGTCTACAGTGCCGTAATCAACCTTACCTTTCGAAATATTAAGAGAACTTTAGATTGAGTTTCTTGATTTTGGATTTTCTGTAGTTTAAATACTACTTTCAAAATTTACATTGAATAATATGATGTGTGTTAAATTTTTAAATTATTCGAAACATTAACATTAATTCTTCAATAACACTGGTAAAATGAACGCTGAAATAGAGCAATGAATTGAAATATTTGCTTTTGTTAAAGTTAAAATGAATAGTGCTAGTCATTATATTTTAAATTAACATTGAGTTATGCAACTATTCCATAGTCTTACAATGTAATTTTTGCATTGAAAAGAACATACTTATGCTATAAATTTTCTAAATGAATAAGGACAAGCCTTTTAATCATGAGAGAGAAGATTGTACTCTACACTTCAAATCAAAATCGAAATGCAAGAAACAATGCTCATTTTTATAAATACTGTAAAGGCATTCCAATCACTTTCACGACTTTCTAAGAGTATCCCACAATTTAAACAGCGAAAGGCATATTGCGTGTGCAGATTCCAAGTAGATTTTTTGACTGCCACACTTTGCCTAAGTTTTGTTTAATCGAAAATGTTATTTCATTCATTTCTATTCCAAGTATTTGCTTTATGTGAGCTTTACGCCTGTATTTATTATGTAAATCACTGAGCGAGATGGCTCAGGCGGTAGCTTCAGTGGTCCGCATTAGGAAGGTCTTATAATAAATAATTATCCTTCAATTAGCGACCAGAGGAAACCTCCGGAAAACCTTGGTTCAACAAGGCCCACCATGTAATTATAATTACACCTGCCCAACATTCTGTCACTACAGTTTACCTCAGTTCTCATTTCACTTAAACTTTAATCCTGGCTGGCTATTTTAGGGGTTTAAGAGTTAGCGTCAGGTTCAGCATGCGTGGCAGGGAAATTGGTCTCTCTCTCCCTCGCCTCCTCTTCCTCTTCCTGCTCCTCCACCTTCTCCACCTCCTCCTCCACCTCCTCATTTTTGTGGGAGGATTAAGTCTCCGTATTTCAAGCCTCAGGAGATGTGTAGATGGCGGTGAGTGTCGTACGGGTTGCCACCGGGCAACTTCAGTCTGTAGTATTAGGGACCATTCCCTAAACTGTCGAATCTCCTCCTTCTCTGACTTCCCCCATTAGAGGAACAGGCATAAAATACCTTCAATATGGCGCAGTGCTAGGTCCTCACTCCGAACCTGGCCATAGTCATAATCATATTACTCTAAATCACTTATCAATTATGTATAACAGTAATAAAAACAATCTTGGATTTCTAAAATAATTTTCACATATTTTCCTCTTAACTAAAATTGAAACAGTATATGTAAATCCCCCAAATGAAGGCCCATAATGCCGACACCTTTACTGCAAATGAATACTGACACTAATATTTTGATTTTAGTTATTGCGGAATGACCTCCGGCTCCAGTATTTGCTCCTAAATGATTATTGTTCTCCTGTACTGCAAACAGTGACAGCAAATATAATGTGACATACAATTTTCCTAATGGAGCTTTTGTTATCCAGATTGCATTTAGGTCGATAATGAAAGGCGCGTCTAAAGTAAACATTGAAGGGGACAGCACAGTCCTTTGTTCAAACGCTGCTGCCATTACCTTCCTTAGAAATAACTACAAAGTCTCGGAAAAAATTTGTAATTCCAATATAGTGAGATCTTTTTAGCAAGAATGTATATATAACTTCAACATTTTTACTCTCTTCACTATATGTAGTAAATGGGGGAGTTACTGTATTGCATAAAAAGTTGATGTAGAGATATATACCGCAAAAAAGCCTTCAGACTCTCTGAACAACATTTATTTATTTACCTATTTATATCTGTTTTATGTATGACCAAAGTCTCCTGAACAACATAATTAAGAAACGAATAGTTTCTTAAGTACCAAACTTGGTATTTAGGTTCAGTACCTTAAAATGATGCGACATGAAGATATTTAAGAAAATAACCTCATCCTAGACTACCCTTTTTAATGTAACATTTCCCGAAAGTTTTCTATCTCAAAAATGGCTCTAAAATTATTATTTAAGTATCAATACATGTCATACTTTCCTAAAAAATAAACTGTATATATGGAATTTTCTGGGAATGTCCTCAGAAATCATTTTCCTTCTGGGTCACTGCGGTAGAATACAATACAACAAACATATAAGTTATATCAAATACATTATTTTTGTGTAGTGAGCCGTTACCAAGATAACCCTTGAAGCGAATATAATGGGTGCCGCACAGGGTTCCACTTTGATGCTACAGTTTGAAGCAATAGTGGCTAGCGCAGGGTAAAGCAATGAGGTTTCTCTCAGGGTATGCGTGGGTATGTACGAGTAAGGAAGGTTCTAATTACACTGGAATGCCCGTTTAAAACTGGTTTAATATCTGCTTCATTTTATCATAACATTAAACTCCAAGTTGCCGACCAAGGGTTACCAATATATCACTGTTTAGAGTTACTGTATGTGAAATGCTTATTACTCGATAACACTTAATTCGTTTTTCACGTACATATGAACGGACAAATATCTTCTCTCATCACTTCTGGTCTGCCCTCGACCAAGACAGAGGCGATGACTTTCTCAATCGGCCCCAAGCCGCGGACCCTGTCTTCACACTATACACAGCTAGGCGTGGGTGTGTAACTTTCACTTCTGAAGCCTTCTTTTCACACAAAGATTCCCTTTGTGAGTATCCTGTTCATTGTGATTATTAGTCTCGGCCATGCCATTATTAATAGTCCGAAGAATACCTATTCAAACAGAGTCAAGTGCTCAGCCTTTAGAATTCTGTTTCTCCCGTGTCTTTTGTTACACAACTCAGCCAACTGCACCTGTTCGTGTCGTAACAAATAAACAATACTCCTTTGAAATCCATTACGATCCTTTACTCATTGCAATTCTTAAGTTCGGTATCACCCTTGTTATGTTTTTGTTTTTAAATACTTTATAGTTTTCTCATATAGGAATAAATTATTCGATGTTTTATGTCGTTTCTATGCAAAGATAACAATTTCAAAAGCATCACTACGACCAGTTTCTAAAATATTTCATTACAGCCTTAAGCTACTTTACTCCCATAATCCTCTTTTACTACAACAAATTTGTAATTAGATTATTCCTGTAAATCATTATCTTAATTAACATAAAGTATAAAGAGGAATTGAAGTTTTGACAATGGTTTGTTTGAATAGAGAAAGCCATGTCAATCATGACTCAAATGAAATAAGTGTCTTCGTTTTCTTTATTTTTGGCAAAAAATATAAATCTCTGTACTTCCTGGCAGGCAGATTCGTCAGCGAAATTTTTGCTCACGAAGTCAACAGAGTTAAATTTCTTTCTTTAAATATTATCATCGTATATATTGAGAAAGTCAGTATTATTGATGAGACAAATCAAGATTGAACGGAAGTACGTATTATTTTGCCGCTCTGAACTTTACAATGACTTTATCTTTCTTAATACAAACATCTCAAATAGCTTACTGATTATTCGCGGAAGAGTGTGCGGATATTGGCAAGCTTCTCGGACGTGTGCTAAGTACCAATTAACGCATCACTTTAGCCAATGGAATGTGCAGGAATCACAAATGACAGATAGATGTTATGTCCACGTGCAGCAATGAGTGCGTTATCTGAGAGGTTTCTATTAACAAAGTTAAAGCCATGGTAATCATTCAAACAGCAGAATAATACCTGTACTTGATTATGTTATAACGGACTTTTACAACGAATAACAAGCATAGAGTTAAATATTTCATGTTAATTGGTGGAAATTAATTATTTCTTTACACTAGCCGTATATAGGCTAAGGTTTTAAATGGATAGAGTCAACTTGAAAAATTCAATGCCATGACCGGGATTTGAACCACGGATCTTCTGTTTTCTGTCCAGTCGCTCTTATCCCTTGAGCCACCATGGCCAACGTGCCGTCCTGACATTAAATTCTCCACTTGACTCATATATATTTTCCCGGTAAACCACTAGGGGCTCTCGTATTCGAGATATATTCGAGACATGAGTCAGCTGAAGAATTTAATGTCAGGATGGCGCGTAGGCAATGGTAAGTCAAGGGGTATGAGCGACTGGACGGAAACCAGGAGATACAATTTCGGTCATGGCTTTGAATTTTTCAAGTTGACTCTATCCATTCAAAACCTTAGCCTATATACGGCTAGTGTAAAGAAATGATCAACTTCTACCAATTAACTTAAAATAATAAGAGTTTAATGGTGAAGCCTGGGACTCAAGTACTTACAATAGTAAGTACTAGAGAATTTAATGTCAGGACGGCACGTTGGCCATGGTAGCTCAAGGGGTAAGAGCGACTGGACGGAAAACAGGAAATCCGTGGTTCAAATCCTGGTCATGGCATTGAATTTTTCAAGTTGACTCTGTTCATAGAGATTATTAGTTCATTCATTCTTCCCATAAAAGTACCAAGCCGCCAGATAACAATTCAGTAACGTAACATTGTCTTTTACAAATTTTTGGCAACTACTAAACTTTCTGGCTTTAAATTTGAAGCCATAGGACTTTAAAGGTGAAGTTAATATGCGTATGGGTATATGCAAAACGCATTTAACACTGTGCATGGAATTGCTGTGCTAGTTAGGGAAGGGAATAAATGGAGAAAATAAAAACAAAATGCAAAATAATAACATTTTGTTTGCAATCCTGATTTAAAGCGAAAGCACGTTTATCTTGTGATGTGTAAACACATTCCATCTAAAACATATGATCTTTTTATAAGGAAGTTTTGCGCGCTAAAAGAAATGAGAAATTATAGATAAAACTGCTCTTTCCCGAATATCTCTATATTTATTACTTTACCCTTTGAGTCACAATAAGAATAAGGTTGAAGAGGGAGAAATAAATGTTTATGCATCAGGTGACCTGATCACCTTAGCAGTTCCAGCTAGTTTTCAAGTAAAACAAGTATATGAATAGCCCGCCTCGGTAGCTTGGTGGTAGCGTGTCTGCCTCACGTTCAAGAGGTCCCGAGTTCGAATCTCGGTCAGAGTGAGTTACCAGGATAAGGTTTTTTCCAGGGTTTTCCCTTATCCTGAAAGACGAATGTCGCGTAACTCTAAGCTCTATGGACCCTGGACTCATTTGAGCATCATTTCACCCACTCCATTCATCGTCCGATATGACTTAACGTTGGAGGAACTAAATTACAAAAAAAAAAAAAAAAAAAAAAAAAAAAAAAAAAAAAAACATATGAATGCGGTTCAATATGTGAAAGCGAACAAATATTGGAACTTAGGGGTAGCAATATGTGACTTATTTATCCGCATTTGATTACGTTATAATACACTTTCTGAATTTAATAATCAATAACTAACACTTTTTCAGTGTTTAATAGGTCCTGTATCCCACAAATATACTACATACCTGATATTAAGTCAGTACCCTAACATTGTGTTCTACGCCCTGAACATTATAACTTTAAACTCAAATCTACACAACTTTAAACTAAAGGTTGCTACTTTAATGAGTGACATTTCCAAATCTTGAAAATATCATAAACTTTTTCCCAACCACAGCCGTAAATGTACCCGACGTTTTTATAACACATTTATTAACTGATTTACATATGTATTTTTATGGAATTAATTAATAATATGTCCCGAACGTTGCAGAAATGTAAATTTTTAACTATAAAGATACTACCATGTTATAGAAATAGATAGTACTTTTCTAGTTGCTTCAGCAAAACATTTTATCTTTGAAGCAATTTATTTTCAACGCTCGAATTAATTTATGACGTATAATCAACAATCTGGGAATTATTCTAGAACAAAACACAGGCACATTTTCTATGAGTTTCCGCAAGAGGCTTCAATGGGATTGATTACATCTGTGGGAAACTTTAGATACACAAAAGTGTTAGAAAAATGAAAGCCCAGTAAAAGGAATTTGAAGTAAACATAAGCTATACGGTCATGTGCTCTTGAGTCTTTAACTGGTTACGTATTGAAGTTATAAAGGACACTATAAACAAAAATTATGTAGTGTAATTGAAGCTAAATTTTCTAAGCATTTTTGGATATAAAAGAAAACAGTTGAAGTTTTTTTTGAAAATGTTGATTATATTTCTCAACCAATGATATTAGCTCAACTGTTTACGATAAACGTCTGAATATTATATTTAAATGATTAACATTTCTTCTCGAGACAACCAGAAAGATGAATAAACCTCTATAAGGCAATTATGTGTCTTGCTATATTACTAATATGGTCGTACCTTGTTTCTTCAAAATTTCGGTTTCTGCATCGCGTGAAATAGCTAATTTATTTACATCATAAATATAAAACTTCTTTGTACAGGAAAACCCCGTGAATATGCTTGCAATTATAACGTGATCCCATTTATTGCACTCTATCTGTAAAGTACCTGGCCATTCCCGATTGCTGTACAGTTTTACTCCCTATGACCTTAAAACTCCCACTATTAGCACTGTTTTTCGGATAAAAAGTGAATAAATTACGTATAATTTGCGAAATGTGAAATGTTTTTAAAGTCTCGAGAGTGTTTTTTCCTGAAAACCCTTCGGGTGCACGGAATCGGTACCTTTTCATGAAAGGCAATTTACTCCTTCAAAAGGCTCGATTTCATGTGCTTTCTTAATCTGTATTTTAATTTTGTGCACGATTTAGGAAGTTGTACTACAGGTACAAAGTGGCAGAGCGTTTGTGTTTATCTCTAAGGGGGAAATCACAACTTCTGCATAAGAATGACTTAAATTTCACCTTAAGTCAGAACTATTTTCCAAATCTCTAGGAATTCCCTCATGTAGTTTAGGAACTGGACATTGAAATCTGTACTTCCAATGGTTGACTTGATGGTTTCAACCAAAGACAAACAATTGTGTATCAGCAAGTCAATGACGCATTGGAATCGATTAGTGAAGGTGACGTCAATGAAAGTGCAATAATTTATGTTAGGAGTACGAGCGGTCAGTAATTAAAAAGAGACTTTCGTCAAAAGATGATCATTTATTTAGTTTACTGGATACAAATCTTAATATGTGCGACATTTCTTATTAAATTATGTCGAAACTGCTTCCTGACACCTAACAAATCATATCACATGTGTACATTGGCCCGATAATTATGCGTTTAGACCACAGTCCTTTGGAGAGAGTAATTAAAGGAATTCACCCTTCACAAAATGTAAAATACCTTACAGTTGGGAAAACCAGTGTATGACAAGTTTGAAAACATTTAAATAAAAAGTGCAATATTAATCAATTTCACCTTTAGATTCCAAAGGTGATATAAAGGTCTCTATGTAAGCAATGTAAAGTTAAAAGCAAACAAGGACAAAGAATACTCATGAGTGGAACTATCGTTAATGTACGAGCATGTACATAGAATGGTGCCCCAAATATGCATTCTCTCATGCAAAAATCCGGCCGCATGTGTTCATTAGCTAGTAACCACCACCATCCTTCAGCGTATTATGCCTTTAATGTTCAGGATGCCCGACGTTTTAACTCGTTGTACGTAACATAACTCTTCCACATTACGTCCGCCAAAAGCTAATGCCCAAAAATGCTGGTTTTACAAAACAAAACTCTAAAGCCACCTGTGTAATGCCGTTGCTTCTTGAATGTTATCTGGAGTAACAATTAAACTAAAAAACAATTGCTTACACGGAGCCAGATGGATCCGCAGTATCGTGAGTAGTATCTTGTCCTGGAGGTTGTGGGTTTAACTTGTGGAGCCGGCAGCCCTAACCATGACTTTTCATTTTTTCTGTTGTTTTATTTTTTTTATTTATTTGATTTACTTTTCGGTTAGTCAAGGCGAGTTCTGAGATAGTTTGATCTGTCACAAATTTCGTATTCCTCATTTTCTCATTGCACTTCCACTTCACTTCATGCGGGTTTAGGGGCTCTGCAGATTCGGTCGGCATCGGTTAGGTTTCAGAGCTCTTTCTTCGTTGCGAAGCAGTTCCTAGTTTCGTTGATGCGTCTCAGTTGACTCGAGTTCTCGCTGTTTCCGCCTTGTCTAAGTAGTCCACCACTGTGACCGAGTCATCATGCTTGGAATCCTTCAAGATGTTTGGGCATCTCTGCAGGCCGACCTGTCGTTGGAGTATAGCACCTCATCTGCTGCTCCTGGAGGTGGTAAGCAAAAATTTCTACCTTGGGTCGAGGTGCGAAGGGTCTCTCCATTCCCTGGTGATACGTAATAGGTTATTATCTACCCTTTATTCAAAAAAGCCAAGAATTTGCAGTTCTGGAGCAACTATAATGAGTGCTGAGTTGAAACTTCAGGTCGCCGTGTGGCCTTGTTGCTGTTGTCTCTTTTGGTTACTTGATTTCAATTCAACATGCATTTTTTTATTGATACAATTTACTAATTCTTATTGGAGAAAATACAGCGATAATTTATTTAGATATAAGTATTATTGATTATAATAATTGTCTTTAATATTCAATCCTGCCTGTGAGAGTACTATCCGTTGGGATACCTAAAATTGAGTAAGTTCAATAACAAATTTTTCTGTTTGTAGTTCCAGTAACTAAATTCTGGATAATAGCGATAGACCAGAATTTTCTGCTTAACTTCACACAGTTTTTAAAGGGAACCATTTACCCTAAAGAAGAAGGGCAAAGTTTACACCAAATGATTGTTCTACATGATAAAAGGGCCATGCACTTTGTATGTCCGCAAATTATAGAACTGTACTTAACGGCATAGATACCGCCGAAAAAGCTGCTTTCAGTCTTATTGGCTTTGTACACTCATATTCCCAGAAATATCTATACTCTGATGAACAATTTATTTTTTAAAATTGACCAACTTGTTAATGTACAGTATTGATATTTTCAGTGAGTAGGTGCTTAATATTCTGTCTGACTCCTCAAGCATAACACTATAATTTTTCCACGGCGACATGCTGATAAGCCCTTCCATGAATATCAAAGAATGAGATGACCATAACTTTCCCAGCAGAAACAGCCACTTTTTCAGTTTTAGGGGTAGGTGATGAAGGAGATTTCCACACTTAGCTTTGCTGTTTGCTCTCAGAGTCAAAATGATGTAGCAAGTTTCATCAGCAGTGATTACGTTTGAAAGAGACTCCGGATCTTCATCGAACATCAACTTTATCCGCATGTTACCTCCATTGCAAGGGTAGGTGATACTGAACATGTCTGAACTTGCCTGGTTCTCACAATCGGGAACCAGGAGCACCAACAATGAAACTAATATGGCGTGTTTGTTTCACATTAAGCTAACAGAATATAATAAGATTGGATTTTAGTGCGAAAAAATAATACCATAGAAAATTATGATCATTCTTTATTGTAAAGCCCTCGTAATCCTTATGATGTCGTTATAACATAAATATTGTCTGACAATAACTCCGGGAACAGTGTACCTACAGTGATCTTAAAAGTATTCCAATATCTCATCTAAGCATCAAATATTTTGTACTACGAGATTTTCCGAGACTCTACACAAGAATAAAGTAAAGATAAATCTCCTGGCATATATCGATGTAAGAAATGAATGTATTTGTTGTGGCATAATAAATATGGTTGCAGCACCTAGTTTCACGTGATCTGCTCATTCTAAAGTACTCGAAATTGGGTTGTAGAGATTGAATGAAATTTATTTGACGTCTGCTCTAATAAAAGTGATTTACTATGCGTGCAGAGAAACACCTGTGGCACAACAAATGTATGATCTCCACTTTAAACGTATTGGAGCATCTGCTTTATAACCCCCGCCCCCCCAAAAAAAACCATTACTTCATGCAACTCTATATATGCTTGTGGAAAGAATTATCGTTACATCGAGAGTGTTTCACTCCTACTCTTGTACGCATTCAGAAAAGCTCCTTTACTTGGGTATAAGCCTCAGAGAAATTCCCTGGGGTACCACAGTGTAGCTGTGACCGGCAAAATGAACCATACGCAAATCTGCTGCGTCAGTTTTCCGAGCACGAATGTCCCGAAAGTGTAAGGTGTACTTGGTTGCAAACTCCTGGGACGCAAAGAAGAAATCGTTCAAGTTGGTTTCCATTTCTCATTGGTCCAAAAGAGAAAATACAGTCCAGAAATGTTACTTTCCTTTGCTATACTGCAGAGGCACAAAAAGGGTTTGTAATTTCCCGGCAAAGGCAACAGAATTCTCTACGGGATTAAAATATCAAATAAACATGGGTAACATTTAGACCAACGTTCCCTTTATCCTGTCATAAAGCAGCGAATTTACACTACGGATATTAAGAGAGTTACATCTGTTTGAGCAGTATAGAGCGAATTAGCCATTTAATTGGTTATTTTTATTACTTATACCGTAAAGGCAAATCATCTTGAAACACAGCAAATGATTTGTTGTATTTGCAACATCTGCCCTCTTTTCAAGCAAATTGCTGCGTGATAAGCGAGGCCCCAGGATTAGATCTCCCAAAACGTAAGTACTGAGGTAACATGCATTTAGAGAAATTTTAGGTTCTTTAGTGACATATTATGGATAAATTTCTATTCTCTACATGACCTTCCTCGTTCCTCCAATCAGGATGTACACGTTAAATGTCAGATAAATAGTTTTATCATCATCCTTTTTATGAATAATTACTGTCCAGACGCAATAAGTTAAATTAAAATTTGATATTCAAAGCACCCAGTATTCACACTGTCACCTAAAGTTTCTTAAAATAAAGGAAAAATTGTATTTAGAAAGTTATTGGAACTAATTTTCGAAAGAGCACTTTCAATTGTGGAGAATGGAATAACAAGTTTCTCAAGGAAATTGTACAATGAATCCTGTCGCGGATAGTGACTAAGATTAAGATTAATTAATTAAAATGAAGTACAAAGGGGAACATACTCAGCATGATGAGGTGCTGTGTATACGTGGTCCGAGGGACGCTGCCTACTGACTATCCTATGCCTATGCCATTGATTGCAACTTGAGCTACGAAGCTGAGGTGCTTAGTTTCTAGCACTAGTGCTTCACGCCCGTCATACTAAACAGGAACGGCAGGGTGTGGGCGCATATGCTATATCGTATGGAATGGTGTCTGGGAAACGAAGTTTGGGTAGAAACCGTCACGGGACTACGTTTGGGTACTTCTTAGGTTTGCAGGTATGATGACTGAGGAAAGGCTAGAGGGACTTCAGTCAGGGAGAAGATTATGACGGTAACTGAACCGCCGACCATCTAAATGGTCGTAAGTTACCATGGAGCAATTTCAGTCCGTAAAATTGCTTTCAGTTTGATTCTTTTGTATCCTGTATGAATTCAAGTAACTTTGTAATTCTCTACTATTATCTCTAGTTAGTATATCCTCAATTTAGTGTATTCTTGTAAATTATTGTGTTTGTTACTCATTTCAGTATAAAAACAGCAATAAATATTCCGTGTAATTTAAGGCCGTTTAACTACCATTTACATTTGAATATTATTTTCTTAATCGCATTAAAGCGTTTAAATGAGTCTTCCTGTAGATTAGTTACAGAAGGGAAGAACATTAACATGGATATAAGGCACAAGTAGCCTCCTAACGTACGCAATGCGACCTACAGCGGAAAATGCAAAGCTAAAAGAGCAACGAATTGGTACGGGATGAGTCAGTCTCTTCCTGCAGAATTATGCTACATCCCTTTCCAGATTTTGGTAAATTTATAATTATAATATCAGTTGTTTAATTTTTGTCTGTACTATAACTATATTTTATATGTTGTTATATATATATATATATATATATATATATATATATATATATATATATATATATATATATATGTATTACTGAAAAAATCACGGAAGATTAGGGTCACTGTTAAGTACGTAGGTATCTAACAACAGCAATGATAAAGCTAGTAATAGTAACAGTAATAAAACACAATCAATTTTTATTCAGCTGTTGGAGAATCCGTAGCCTCGATCTTCGTAGAGTACAAGGTGGGCTTTTCTACTCCACCGATGATGCTTGCCGCAGTTGCAAGCGAAACGTCTGGGAGAGATGAAGAAAGCCAGTGGACGACGGCCTTAGAGCCCGGAATCTTCTACTGTTCAAGATTCCGGCAGTGAAAGCCTACGTTTGTTAATGAATTGCCTCTACGGGGAAGATACCCATCATCTGGTTCGGTACCTTGAGGTGCTACGCATCAAGAAGTCGAACCTACTTTGTTCTCTGACATCTCTACTGCACTATCGTGATACCGGCGCTATACCTGTTTCCCTCCGCCAGAAACACATTCACACAGGATCTATAAAGCAGCTACGAAAAGTACAAGGAGGACTTTTCTACGCCATTGATGATGCTTGCCGCAGTTGCAAGCGAAACATCTAGGAGAGAGATGAAGAAACTCATTGGGCCACGGCCTTACAGCCCGGAATCTTCTTCTCATCATAACAGTAATGTCATATGTTCTCTGATAAATGCAGTATTCAGTGATATAAGTTCTTTGCATGTCCGTTTCTTCTCATCGTATGTTTCCATGGTTGCAGAATCCAAATTACAGTGCACTGCAGTTGATTTTCTTGAAGTTTCAAAAGTAAACCTCCTGCAGCTTTTACTTTGTATTGCACGGAAGTCACACATGTGATGGATGAAGGCATGATTACCTACTTGTCCACTCAAGTAGATTGCACCTCTCAAGGTAAATATTTCCATTTAACACATCCTTGATTGCACACCACTTTAAATATCCGCAGCTTTTATATATTACTGCATAAGCGTGGCACAACCTACACTCGTTTTGATTGATAGATTGATTGAATGATTGATGTTTAGTGAGTTCACTGGTAGCCACAAAGGCCTGTGAAAATTGGAAATGTCAAAGAAATGTACAATTTAATTGAGTGTATACTTGGATATTAAACATAAAAGACACATTATACACAGGCAATGTGAAACAAGGTAAATTCGCGAAATCAAATACTTTTCTGCAATTGGAAAGCTACATAATATGTACGTAGAGATACAATTTGACAAATTCAATTTCAACCGTTCACTTGGTTTCTACTAGTACGTGTCAAATTTTGGTACATTAGACTTGCAACGCATAGCATCTGTTGACAGTTACTCAATACACATATATTTAAATAGCTATTGTGCAGCGTAAATATAAATTGACAATGGTGCGTGATTAAAATACATAGATTTTTATATACAGAGCGACATTACGGATATGAACAAAGGATAATTTGTCATTCAGATAACCATGTGCAGGAGAAAATTTACTTTGAGCATAGGTCTCTGGCAGCAAGCTTAAGCAATTCAACCCTTCAGTTTCAGCTTTACGATCAAAAGAAGGGCGTTAAGTACTTTCATACCTTCATAATGACATCCTCTATGTAATAATAATAGAATAATAATGGAATAATAGATGTTACTCTTTTCTGTAATGTTTATTTAATGAACTTCGTTGCTTGATATAACTGAGAATTTTAAAATCGTCAGTATATACGTACAAGGAAGGATTACTACCTCCAGCCTTTTAAAACTATTTTTACAGGTTTGTCTGCTCTAATTGTTAGAATTAATTCTTTGACCTTCTTTTACCTAAGAAGCGTCCCTTTACTTTCTGCTGAGATGTCTCAAAATTCCATATTGTAAAATGGAGTTAAAATATGCGGAGCACATCTTTTTATGTCTCCCTTTCTTACCAATGCTGATGCTAGGAGTTGCTTGGGTTCCCTCAGAGCGAGGAGCCAAAGCATATTGACCTAATGTGATCAGGGTTGAGGGGTCGGCCCCTACGCCTGGGATGAATGAATGATGGAGCAATTGGTGGAACGATGGTGGGGGAAACCGGAGAACCCGGAAGAAACCCAATCCAGCGCCATGTTGCCCACCACAAATCCCACGCGAAGTAATTTTATAATGTAAATTATGCATCTATATAACTTAAATATACTGTCGCTTGGATAGCATTAAAGGCAGAGCAGACTTTAAGCAGCATATCCAAACTAAATGTCTTTTCACAGGAAGGCAAACAATATAATGCAATTTTTTTCTAATTATATATTATTAATCCCAAACCCTATCGGAGTGTGTTACGTTCGCCAAGTTTTGTTTTGTTTTGTTTAGATCCATAGATAAAGTCTGGATGAAGTGTTGGGATTCAACGAATCTGACAAGTATGTTGTTAATATTGAGATGTTTATAAGGTCCAAGAAGCATCACCTTTTTAAGAACATTTGAGGAAATTGTCAAGAGAAATATTTTTCTATAGTTTGAGTTATTACTCGTTCGGCTTTTTGAAACGGGGTTTAACAATTAAAACATTTTCCTGTCAGGAAAAATTTCAATTCTTAGAGATTAATGAATAAATAACTAAGGGAATGATATTTGGAGAGGAGCATTATTTTAAGTTTTCTATTTTTATTTCATCACAACCGAAATATTTTGTTTTAAAGGAGTGGATACCTTTATTTATTGAACAAGGTGTTCCCAGACTGCCTACTACATTTGTGAAACTTGATCTCTAAAATTCTAATGCAGCCTCTTTTGTTCCATAATTAATATTTAGTTTCTTTGCTTGTTGCATCAAAAAGAGTTTGTTAAAATACATCGGCAGCTTCATCAAATTTGCTAATTATTTGTTTATCCAAATTGAGTATTATTGAGTCATATTGGTAATTAGTATTCACTTGTTTCTCTTGTTATTAACTTCCAGGTGGTTTATATTTTATTGCCAGAGTAGAACATTTTTATTACATTTTTGTTGAAGGTTAAAATACTTTTATAATTGTCTTTTAAATTTAATTTGTTATTGTAAACAATGGTACGGTACTCTAGAACATAGCTAAATTGAAGACATTCTTCTCTCTCTCCCATTGGTGAGAGAGAAGCATGCGTGACCGTCACATACAATGAATTCGATTGCTTAATTGTTTTAATAGCTGAATTGCCCCTATGTGGCTAAAGCCTCCTTTCCCGAGGGTAAGATCAATATAAGTAGTGAGCCAGTCAGCAGAAGGGGTGATGTTGGTGGAGCAACTGTTGGAATGATGGCTGGGGAAACCGGAGATTCGGAGAGAATTCTCCCCTGTGTCAACTAAATTCCACATGCGGTCACCTGGGATCGAATCCGGGCCAACTGTAAGAGTCAAGTGGCCTGACTGCTCGGCCACGACGTGGTTATTTATTTATAAAAGTGATAGCTGTCAGAGGACTGCTCCTGCTTTTAGAATAGGACAGATCCACACACGTGTTAACTTATTCAGTAAGGTGATGGGGAATATGCGCGAGCTGACATGTTTCGCTCTTTATGTTTGGAGTGGATTTGACTCAACGTTCCATTGTAGTTTAACGTGTCTAATGATTCGAGAGTAACAAACGATTGTTTGTTTATCCCCGTGTTCGGAGTTTTACACTGAGTAAACTGTTTGTTCCGTTGCTGTTGTAATTGGATAGCTGCGATTTAAATAAACAACGATCTAAAGCACGGGTGTCTAAAATAAGGAAAAAAGAATGGAATGTCGTCATCAAACGACGTCTTTGCTTAGCCCTACTCTATTGGCCGATGGAAACAACATTTAGTGTTAGAAGATATTCCTGTACACGTATTTCTATAGAAGTTTTAATTTAATGTCATTTCCCGAAAAGGAGACACAACATGTAAGCTAGCCTCGACACAAATTATTGCAAAATTGAGCAAACATCCACGCCATCTGTTCTGCATCACCCTGAGCAACGAAACTAAGAAGGGCGCCTGAAAGATGAGCAGGAAGTGGAACGAAAGTAAATAACCGGAAGCTATCGTAGCACATCAGAAACAAGCCGAACATTCTCCCACCGACCAGGGAAAATTACGAAACACCAAAGATCAGAGTGGGTGGACAATGGAAATCGAACTCGGGACTTTCTGAACGCACGTTATCTTACCATATTAGATCGTCAAATATAATCAGATCGCTACACACTGTTCTTCTATTCCAAATCCTTTAGAGGAATTTAGAAAGTTGGATAGAAATCTCGAAAAACTAAAACGAACTCAATCGAACCCCAAACCTAGCGGAGCACATGCTAACTAATCACAAATGATTTGCGTTTCAGAATTCCGTTAGAAACGCATATTAGCTTCTGTATATACAGCATAGAGCGCTAATATTGGTGCTCCTAATATTTGATGTTATTACGTATAAAGCTGAAACACAAACCTTTTGAGCAACATTGAGAAGATACAGTTAAACGCCAAATATTATCCAGCAGTTCAGATAATGATCTGAAGCTACGGGTAGGTATTGAGCTTTGTGTTTAGAAATAAAGCTCCCAAACTTGAGGAATTTCTTGAATGCTGTAAAAGTTAAGCAATAAGTCTACGATTTAAATGGCTGCCCCACAAATAACAAATAGATACGTCGTAAACAAAATACATTTATGTAAAATTAAATATAAGTTTATTTTATTTGTTTACTTTCTCAAACAGAAGAAGCCAAAGTAATTAAGAGCATAGCAAAATTTCGTAGAAAGCATCAGTGGCTAGTGTACGGCTATGACATCTTTCGGAGGGGAGATTTAGCACCTCGAGCTTTGAAAGATCCTTTGTGGCCATTCCCTGAAGAGGCGCCCCCTCCAACAACACGGAAGTGTAAGGAGAGTGGATATAAAGGATGACCGAGCCGGAGGAGAGATGACAGCAAAGAGCATGGTCCCGAACAGGCGATACTTTCTGGTGGCATCACGCACAAACGGCTTACTTCACTCTGCGAGGTTACGCATCCTCTGGGGATACCGGGATCGATTCGGAGGAGAAGAAACTAAAGCACACTGAAACTTTAAGCTTAACACAGTCAACCAGGATCAGTGGTGATGTGAAATGAGAGCTGAGGATAAATGGAGAGACAGGGCATTTGGTGGATGTAATTATTCATCACAGCATTTGCCGAGTGTAATGAAGAAACATTCTAAAAACTTTTTGGTAAGGATGGTCGGCCATAGGAATCAAAGCCACGACGCCCGCCTCGGTAGCGTAAATGGTAGTATGTCTGTCTCACGTTCAAGAGATCTAAAGTTCAAAACTCGGTTTCGGTGAGTTACCTGGATAAGGTTTTTACGGGGTTTACCCTGGGCTCGTTTGAGCATCATTTCACCAATTTGGCCGCGCCGTGGCTCAGTGGTTAGACCGCTTGGCTCTCACCAAGGCGGCCCGGGTTCGATCCCAGGCGACCGCAAAGTGAGATTTGTGGTGGACAACACGGCGTTGGGGCGGGTTTACTCCGGGACCTCCGGTTTCCCCCGCCATCTCATTCCACCGGTGCTCCATCTTCATCTCATGTATCATCTGTGTCACCGCCTGCGGTGCCGTATGTAGTAAAAGCGGGTGTTAAACACTACACACACACACACACACACACACACACACACACACACACACACACACACACACACACACACACACACACAAACACTTCACCAATTTAATGTCACTCATCCTCCTATAAAGCTTAACAATGAAAACTAAAAAGGATGTAAACTAAAAAGGAAAAGCACGACCTCCCCAATGTGGGCCACAGAACCTACCGCCTTGGACATTCCGGTTGGTAATGGCTACCGTAAAGCAGCCGTACACAACAGCTAAAGCTTCATTCATCTGCTTGTAGAAAGGTGAGACTACCGCCGGAACTATAACCTACCTAGGTCAAATTATATTATTACACATGTCAATGTCACCTAACCTTGACGAAACAAACATCGGAAAAAAATTCCATGTTGTATTTCAGCTTAACGAACCCACAGATGTCAGCACAAACAGAATTAATCAGCAGCATAAAAGGTTTAAATCGAAATCCCTTGTTGAATAGGTGCTTACAAAGTGCTGCATCTACGATTAACAGTAGGTATCAACGTATACGCCTCTACATTAGAGGATAATGATTTGTGTTGCTCAACCTGTAGATATTTCAGGATGCGTTGATAACTGCCGCACAGTTACTGGTCGAATAAAAAGCTTTGGTTAATGATGAGGTTTGGATTAAGGGTCTAAAAAAGTGTTATACAAGTTTTATGTTTCAAAGAACTCTACATAGTTTTGTTTAGTGACCTTGCATATATCGTTAAATGTTTACCAGTAATAGAAAATGATACCAAATTCGTTCCGAGTTGAAGGCATTGAGCTATTTTTCAGAACATCAAAAGTTTCAAAAAAGAAAAAGCATTATGTAAACCGTATTTCGGATTCAGTGTGTTTGAAAGGCAGAAACTTAAATAAAGATTGTTATTTATTCCGCTTTCCACTTTGTTTAGAAGTAGGCAAACTCAAGTGTAACCACTCTAAACATGATTTTCGGAGAAGTTTGGGCAGAGTAACTACAAACAGAATGCAATGCCATTTCTGTCTACTATGTAGTTGGTAGAGGAAGTATAAATGGTCTTCTAACTGAAATTACAAATTTGAGACTTCTGTAATCCCAAACGATGAAACGCGGCTAGCCCTGTGGGTCTTATGTGCAACATGCCTGGTAGGAATTTTGAAATTTGTCACCATCTAGAACTTGTGAAACGCTGAATTTCCTGACTTTCCTGCTACCAAATCAATATCACAGAAAGGTTTCAGAAATCCTAGGGAATAGGATATTCGGGATGGAGCTCTATGGGAAAACGGATAAATTTTGAACGCTGGTATCCCCAAAATACGGCTACTATCGAATAAGCTCATTCTTATACTTAAACATTAAGTTACACCCAGAATTATGCTTTCATGCGATTGTAATCCTGGGATTTTGTAGGAGCTTATCATACATCCAGAGCTGCTCCTCACCTACCGGAATGGAAGGGAAAGATAGATATTAAGCACTGATTTATGATCTCTGAATTAAATGCAAGAATCCTTAATCCTGCCTTTGTGAACTATGTGGTTCCACTGGAAGAGATACCATTTAAACCTCTGTCTGGCAGTGCAATTTGTGCTTTCAGAAAGAGATGCAATTTCGACTGAAATTTAGAATTTCTTGTAGTAACTTAAAACAAATAACGTACTTCTGCGTACTTTGAAAACCCGTTAAAGTGAAACTGAAAAATTAACAGTTATTTACTAAAGTACTAGAGACATAGATTTTATTTTAGGCATGGCCATTCCGTGCAATCCTATAAGAGCCTCTACCACATTTCTTTTCGATACTTATTGCATTCTTGAAAAATTAATGTACAGAAACGATAGCTGTTAGCTATAATCAAATTTATGGTTGAAGTAAAGGACTATACCGATTTTTAAAAACCGACAAACATCTTCTCAGAATATTTATCTGAGTTATGTGTATACTGGCGTGTATAAAATGTGACCCATAATGCAATAAAGTGGTTTATGTTTGTACTAACAAATTACGTCTTGCGCTTTGTCAGCGATACCAACTGTGTACCCTGAGTATAATTCTATCCTCGGGATTGGCTGGAGACTTTATTTCTTACAAAATATGGCCCAACTGCTGAAGAGTAACACTTAAAGCTCTAAATAGCTGAGTCCCTTTAAGCCAATTCTACATTAAATTTATTGGCAAAACGGTAATAAAATTTAAGCATAAAAGTAATTTCGGAAATGAAAGCTCCGATATAAATGTCGTATTGTATTTTGGAAAAAAAAGCACATGAAACTAAACCTCGAACTTCTTATAAGAGACCAAAATGTATTGTACTGATTAAGTATTTCTTAGTGTACCAACCGTAGGATATTGTTTCATTAAAGTAAAATTCACTTCCGGATACTAAAGAGAGGCTACATTTTGAAAACATAGAAAAAAGTAAAGGGTTTTTTTCACTTTGTTTTAGCACATGGTCCATATAAAGTATATTTAAAAAGAAAAGGAAAGAAGAGCTCAGATTTATGTGAGCAATGGTACTGTTTAGATTCACCTGAACATTGTGTTATTGAGTGCACTAAATATAGTGAACTAGTAGAAGACGTCGAAGGAAACCTCAAGGAAAATGCTTATGGAACATGTTAAGGGAAGCAGAAGTTCATGCACATTTAGCAACTATGTATCAGACAGTACCACCTAAGGCGTTATAGGAATATAGGACAAGCGACAAAATATTTAAGGAAATAAATATAGCAAAATATCAAACTACGTGAAAAGAATACTATTTAACAGATGGTCGGAGGGAAATCGGAGGGCCAAGAGAAACTGAAGAGACAGATTTCCAGACTCTACAAGACGAAATTTAAGACGCACGACTGACGAATAGAAGACTCCAGTTATGGATATCGGAAAGAAGAGCCGAAACCATCAAAAGATGGAGAATCCTAGGAGAGCCAGAAGAGGTATATGGAAAGAATCAGAACGCACAGACACATATGATTACGTAAACAAAGAAAGATGATAACCCGAATTTCTAGAACTGACGAACCAGCTCCATCTACTGATGCCAGTACCCTTAGGAGATGCATACCAGTAGGAGGAAGCTTTGGATACCAGTTGCAGAAGAGGAAGTTTAAAATTGTAGGAAACAGTCTTTCATAGTTTGTTATAGCAACAAAGGCTCTAGTAGAAATATAGATCTGATCTATATTGTTGGAGTAGAAGTAAAGTAAAAGAAAGGTTATTTTTAGATGGATCACATAAGTAGATTTGTAAGGTTATTGGAATATAGCTATCTATAGGTTTAGTTAGTTAAGGTAGCAAAATTCTGAAAAATTCGTAAATTGTTTTGTGTAATTTGATTTAAAAATGAATAAAGTGAAAAGTAAGGTTTGCATAATAAGTCCTGGTATAGATTCCACATACGCGGCTGTTAGATATGCAGATTTTATTTAATTTTATTTATTTGATTTTATTCCTTCTCAGAGGCTTTAAAGCTAGGCAGCTTTAATTTCATATCAATTATAGTGTTCTTCATTGGTTCCGTTTTATATACGTGGCTTGTTCTCCAGGTCAGGCACACGGAGAGCTGATACCCACTGGTATAATGTAGTTAAAGGTTAATTACCTTACGAGGACAAAACAGTATTGAATTTTGAGGAAATAGACCATTTTTATGCGCGTCAGTTACAAGGAGGTAAATCTAGATTTGTTTTACCTCCATAATAACTCCTAACATTAACCCGGGCTACACAATCGATAAAGTACTGAAAATTTTTGGCATATTTCAATAAATGTACATAACATATGACAGTTTTATTATCAAAGTAGGCTAAGTAGTTATATTTAATCTGGAGCTTGGTACTCTAAAAATTCTTCACGCATAATTGCCACAGTTATTCAAACTTCTGAGAGCCATCAACTCAGCCATTGCTGAATGCTCCAAGACGCTTTCATTTTATGGCTACTGGCATGAATAGCTGAATGAGGCATAGTTCAGACGCTCCATTAAATCTGTTTTAAAGCTTTATATGGAAGATGGTGTCATATCCAATGGGGGGTCTCTATTCACAAACCAGGCTTGCAATGGAGGGTTCAGTGCAAGTATAATATGACACAGAATTTCACTGAAAGCGACAAGTTAGCTGCAAAAGATGTATTAGTGCTACTTAGCCCCTTCGCGGCCACTTCAGCGCTTTCAGCTTACAACAAGAACGCTGCTTCATCTTGTGTTCACTCCGCGTTTATGTTATACGTAAATGTGTTTCGCAAGAAATATACTCGTAATAGTGGAGAATCTACCTGTTAACATCCAGGAACTGCAGATGGGCAAAATAACGCTCATATAGCACTAAGGTCCACTCAGCTAAGGATTCGCCGACATTTTTCTGTTAAGATTGAGGGGAATTTCTGCGGAAAAGCTTTATCAAGGTTACTTCGCTGAATAGATATTCACTCTTAGGTTCTCAAGCATACAAAGTGAACACCAAATTCGGCTCACAGGAATGGGATAAGGAGTTAATATGTCTATTTCATAAGAAGCACTAAAATAGCATTGGATTCCATTACATACCGGATGACTACAACAACTTCGTTTAGACATGGTATCACATTAGTAAATTCAAAATAAAACACTGTCATGTATTAGCTTCTCTTTGGAAAGTACGAAACAACCATATGTCGTATTTTTCCACATTTATGCAACTAATCTCCTTGAATTCACATTTCACTTTTATTATCTGACAATGTATTGTCTTGGTAAATGTAGCCCGCGGTAACGTGGTAATAGCATGTCTGCATGTCTGCCTCACGTTCAAGAGGTCCCGAGTTCGAATCTCGGTCAGGGTGAGTTAATTGGATGAGGTTTTTTTTCCTGGGTATTCCCTTATCCTGTAGGACAAATGTCGGGTAACTCTAAGCTCGATGGGCCCTGGGCTCATTTGAGCATCTTTTCACCAATTGCATTCATTGTCCGATATGACTTAACGTTGGAGGACGTAAATTACAACAACAAAAAACTTGGTAAATGTAGAGCATGGTGGGCACACATTATATTAATACATATCTACAACAATTTGCAGCGAATATTTAGAATGATCCAAATACTCCAGAATAAGCTGTCTATAGGTGCACGTTCATTATTCATTATAGAATTAGAGGTAGAGAACTAAACGGAGGAAACAACTGACATTTGGGTTAATTGGATCTTTTGTACAAACACTTACGGGAGGAACGGATGAAGTAAACAAACCCCAGGAAGCGTATAGGCTGCAGGTACGAATAACGGAAGCACACGCGTATAGAGTTGCGTAACATTTACTGGGTTAACCAATCTGTTTGGAGGTGTTTGTGTCATCCGACACAAGCCCCCGAATTGTGCATGAAAAGCTTCCCTTAAGTGGAGGTCGGGGAAGGCTGATCAAGGCTAAGAGGTCAACCTGTGGAGGAGACAAAAAGCTTCCAATGAGAAGCCTCTGCGCCCTCTGCCTGCCATCAAACAATACAAACTCCCTGGAACGTGAAAGAGAGAGACGAGATAAAAAAATAAAATAAAAATAAAGGGAGCGGAAGACACCACTCCGGTGCTCGCATTGGTTAGATTCGGTACTCAACAGGTATCGAAACAGCAACCATCAGAAGGTCTTGCGCGTTACTTCGGTGCCATCTCGCTGGAATTGTTCATTATAGCATTATTTAGTTATGATTCACTAGATTACCGAGGAAATTGTGGTGTTACTTGGTAACACAATGATTTTCTGCTCACCCTTTACTGAATTAAATTGCAGAAGGGGATCCAGTTCGGGGGTTCGGTTCCTTCACCTGAAACAGTTTTAGCAACGTTCTTCTTGTCTTCCTCTGAGTCCACAAACTGCAGTGAAAACGTAGCAAAGAAACATACATTTAGGGTGTACGCATGCTTGCGTGCGTCTGGGTGCGAGTATAAATACTGAATAACAAATAATGTTTTTTTATTGGAACTCATTTTTTAGGTTCTGTTAGCGTAGAGTGAGTATTTTATTTGTAGGAATCTTTAACTTAAGTGTGAGTAATAATAAACTGTATTAAAAAAACTCCTTACAACAGAATTTTTATTCAAAATACCAATAATGCATCTTAACACAAGTTAATTTCGCACATTACCAATTAAGCGACACTTTAGCAGCACAATGCGATATCGCAATTAGTTACAACAAACATTTTACTATGAAACGAAACTGAACTTGGATTAAAGTGTACAGTCATAGAAGGTCACAAGATCTGCGACATTGCAACAGGGTGGCAAGTAAAGGCTGTTCTACTTCTTAAATGACATCAGTACTTTTATATTGTATTGCAACAGCAATACTCTTTGAAACTCCGCGTGGTATTCTTTAAGTTCGTTGTGCATACACACGTGCAGATAAAATGCTTTCAGGGCAGCTACAATAGGTTTCTGTGAAAAATACGATCTGGAGTAGAGTGATTATCACAAGCAACAGCCTCACCTTTAAGTTATGTTTGCTCATAAACGAATACCCCATATATTGTAGCTGGCATTGCATCTCGGAGGACCACTTACTACGTCACAGCCGAGTAACATAAAAGTTATAGGAGAAACTGTATCCCTGATTACCACTTACCACCTTATTCGTGAATAACAAATGTTAAGGCAGCCATTATATCTCTGAAAACCACTTACTACGTCACAGGTAAGTAATGTGTGTTAGCACACAGTGTATCACTGAGAAGCACTTACTACGTCACATACTACTGAGTATACTCAATAGTTTCTTGCAAAGGATTGCAATGAAATTACTTGATACATAAACTCTATGGTACATGTTATAAGTACTTAGTGAAGTTTAGTTGTACCTGTAGAAACACTACAACCTAGCTTCGCAGTAATGTGCGAGGTTCACACTAGTCACTCTAACCTTGGAATTTTCGTCGTACTCCTTAATTTACAAGCCGAGTGCTGGGGTGATGTTTTTACTACCATAAATTTTCCTTACCCATCATGTTACAGGTAGGCTTAAGTGGCTGGTGGTGTCAACAACTGGCCTAGGTTTGTGGTCTTTGGAAGGTTCTCTTCCGTCCTGCCAGATGACAGCCTTCCCTGAGCCACCTCGTCATCTCAGAGCAGCTCACCAGTGTTACTAGGTCATCAAGTTTGGAATCGTTAAGGAATTCTACAATTTATGTGGGCCTGCCGGCTGCGGCATGTATTCTCCTGTAGTTCCTTCACTTTATTCTTGGGTGTGCTAAGACAAATGCTTTCGCGCCATAGGCCAAGGCGGTGCCTTCCAGTCACATTGAAACCTGCAGTAAAAGCCATAATAATTGCCAGGAAGATAGATAAAATCATACAAATAAGAATATGAAGGCATGCAAAAATAATGAAGTTTATAATGAAACTGAGCAAGTTGAAACTGAATGAATGAGCAATGAAACTGGAACAAGTTTATAATGAAAGGCCTTCGGTCTTTTCCACTGGGATTTTTTAAACCAGCACACATACCTTGCAAAAATGCTTGTCCTTCAGTCTTAAAAGTCGTGTCTTGCCATACTTTTCGTGTGTTCTTCGTTCACCCAAGTGTCGTCAAGGTAGTATGTTTTGCGACTTGTATCTCGGTACAGTCTGATTGTCCTTAAATAACGTCTTCGCCACACAGCAATATCGCCCCTGGAGTGGTAAATTTTCCTGTTGTCTCAGTTTCATGTCGCGATGTTCCTACGCATCTAACATACCTGTAAGTTCAGATCACAGCTGTTTGACTTCTCTCACTCAGAAAGACGGATTCTTCTCTGTGAGTGCATTAAACACATGCACCACAATTCTTTTCTCGTCGGTTTGTAAAGGTTTTTCCTTGCGATGCTTCAGCGAAAAAACTGGTGCGAGACTCTGCCATTATACATATAATAAGTACACGCGCAATAAACGATCAATAAAATAGTTTAGCTGTCGCACTCGGCATAGCACACCTTCGAATGGCGATATATGACTAATCCAGACAAGATCAAAACAAGATCAGTGATAAAAGTCATATAAACAAATGTCACCACTACCACTACGTGCTATCGTGCCATGTGCTTGAGAGCAAAGGAACCTACTCTTTACTTCCTTTAAGAATTAACATGCATTTTTGATAAATCAACTCTGTTGCGTAATATATTTTCTTAAAACAGTTACGAAAATATAAATTTGACAATTGTCTCCCAACATATAAAGACATATCACCATGTTAAATAACGAACTAATTTTTACCGCACAACAGTCTGTACTACAACAGCAGCCAATGAGAGGGGACTAGGTCACGTGACCGTTAAGTACGGGGCAAGCTTATGTGAAACAAGGATTAGGTATTTAGAGCTCGGGCCGCAAAGTGATTCAAATTTCCAACGACACCAATAAAGAATTTGCTTTTCATTCCGTGCGTGAAAACCTATTTGATTACATCTTATTTTGCTTTTTGCAGGGACATCCTTCATCAACGTAGCTAATAAACTACTTGTGTGAAGCACTGCTGGGAGTGTTGCGACCTTCAGGCTTTCAATATGCACGTCAGCTCTTTCAGTTTCCGACTAATTAAGTAGATTAAGAGTCAGTAAATTACTCCATTATTGCCATTGAAAATACACAGCTAATCTGTTTATCTCTTTAATGGGGAAACGCTGCATGGAGGTGGTGATGTACAGAGCTGGTTAAATTTTAGCTGAAGTAAATATTTATCGACCTCATCAAAGTATTACTATCACCTACCATTTGTCGAAATTAAATTCGGTTTGATAGTAAATGCACTTGTAAGCTATAACATTCAGCTTCTGCCAATTTGCATGTAATTGGAAGGGAAAGTCTGACAAACCCTTGAATGTTTCATTTGCTATGTTCTAAAAGTGGGGCTGTTTCAAGTAGATTTGTGCTTGAGTACTTAAGCCCCGTATTTTATATGTAAAAAGGTTAATTTCCTTAAACATCAGTTTACTTACATGTAATAGTTCACAACGATTCGGTCAGGAATGAAACGGTTGCTTTGGCTTAGGCCCCGAGACGTGAAAAATGTTTAAATACGTGGTTTAAGAATCGATATGGACATGTTAATATGAATAAGAATGGGTTGAAATTCAGTAGGTCATGAGATGACGCAGCATGTAAGTGAAATGATGTGAATGTTTTATGATTGGTAGTTTTTAAAATTAGATTATGTAATGTGTGACGTGGACCAGTAGAAATTAAGTTTTATTGGTAGTGATGGCAACGAGAGAATGAAAAATGAATATATTTGGGAATAAAGCTAAGAGAGAAAGCGTCTTTTGGTGGAAGAAGGTTATGGTGAAGGGACGTAAATTCAGTGCCGCAACGCAATCTTTTAAAAGAGTTAATAACAGTTTTCTGTTAATTGTGACCAAGGTATACAATATTATTGTCAAGTTTTATACGAAAAATTGTATAGCACCGTGGCTGAGTATTCAAACCACTCGACTCTCACCAAGGCGCCATGGGTTCGATCCCACGCGACCGCAAAGTGAGATCTGTGGTGGACAAAACGTCGTTGGGGCGGGTTTTCTCCTGGAACCTTGGTTGCTCCATCATTTCATTCCACCGGGGCTCCAAGTGTAGCTAGTGTCGCCGCCTCCAGTGCAGCATGTGGTAAAAGCGGGTGTTCTCTACAATATCTTTTATAAAAGGGATTTGTTTACCATTAGTTTGTGGAACGGGTGTGCTTGTAATACTGAAATATGACCGAATTTCTAGGATACTTTTAAGATCGTTTACCACATCTAATGGCCCTCTCTGTCCGGAATCATATAGAAATCCATTGGGTATTTGGACATGGTCCAATGAAGAAACAGAGAAACTTTCCAAAATGGAGGCCAAATCGCTATCGTTGGATCAGAACCAGGTGTACCGGTAAATGAAGCCACTAGAATTAACTAGAGCAGAGGTGTTCAGCACTGCATCATGCGCTCGCACATATTCTTTGCTCCCCACCAGTGGCCAAGGCAACGAGAGACAGGAATAGTAGCCAGAGCGGATGAATGTGTACATTTTTCATATCCAGTACGCAAGAATTACACTGCCATCCTTGTAACTTAGTAACCACCCGTAAGTGGGTCATTCTGTCGCACTAGGTGAAAGGAGGTGATTTCAACTTCCCTTTTCTTCCTTGCAGTTGAGCACCACTGAACTACAACAATGGGTTAATAAAATAACACTTAGGACCAGGACAGAACATTTCTGGCTAACAGTTGGATAAAACCATAGCCAAATCGCAAAATACCTGCATGAACAACGTCGAAATTTTAAGGGCTCGCAGAGAATCTGACAAGATGATATTTATAATTGATGAAACTAGACCGTTTAGAAAACACCTCCAGGCTATGAAACTCTTTTATGCCGATTCTCTTTGCCGCATTTTTAAGCAATCAGAAAATATATTGAACACCTTCTACAGAATAGAATGATCTAGAAGGACAAAGAACTTCTGTCTTCGAGCGAACTCAACTCGCCGGATCAGAAGATTATGAAAAACAAATAGGAATGATATCAAACCCCTTAGAGAAAAAATACATTACTATCAAGGCCACAAGAGAATACACCAAAGGCCTTGTGGGCTTGTGGGAACAGAGCTGCCTAGTGTCCTCAATAGCGCTGTTAAAATCCAAGCAACATCTTTTGGCGAACGGCTGTACCTTTATTCTGTGAATTAATGGCACAAGTTTCTTTAGCTCATGTATTATCGAACGGATTTGTCTCAACTTAGGCGATTTCCTTAGCTCATATGTTACCGAATTGGTACATTTCATCTTGTCAAATGAATGCACTAGTTTCTTAGCACCTGCGTCACCGAACTTATGGGTTTCATCTTGTAGCTGATTGGTGCTCGTACGTGTGTATTTTAACTGACGAACCATTTTAAGAGTTTCCTTGGCTCGTGTGTTACCGAACGGGTGTGTTTGAACTTGCGTGTTAATGAGACCAGTTTCCTTCACTCAGGTATGGATAGAAATGTTGTACCTTATTAATTCCTAAGTATACGTGCATTAATGTATTGCAAACTTTCAGAATGTACATAGGTCATTTAAAACAAAATAGGTTTACATCCTTTAACATTGCTAGAAGATAACAGCGTAAAAGACGAACTTCTTTGGCATCAAGACGTAATTTCGCACAAGATAGTGTAGTGCCATTTGTGAAACCCAATAGTATAATTGTATTATTACAATGGTGTTCTACCGTTAAAAATATTTATTTTTATTTTTCGTCATTTTTATTGTTTTATTAATTTTATTTTGATGGAAGAGGTAACAAACGCATATAAAATTCTGCGAGTTGAACAGAAAGTCTCATATAAGATTACCCAACCAAGCCATTATTTCCCAACGTGCTACACATTTTAATAAAGTTCATGTAACCTTTCCTTTAGTACTGTTTTATTTCATCTGATACGCTATAACTACTTCCGGGTTAGGGACTTTTCAGGTAAATTATCCTTCATTAACCTTCCGTCGGTCGCGCTGGATCCAAAAAGTACCGGCCAAATGTTTTTGTCTCGCAACGCTTTGACATTAAAACTCTACCGCTCTCATTACCTTCTTGGCTCACAATGTATTGCTGGTTTTTCGATAAGCTATTATAATTGGGGTTACACGTACTGCGAATTTCAGCTTTTGCTTCCACTGGAGGTCACCTGACCTGACCCGTTCTTTCTTCCTACAAAGTTTGGAACGCGCAAATGTGTGGTCAAAATGACTTAAACTTAGCATTCATTTTACTAAAGAACGACGATGTCGATATGGGACAAGTAGTTAAACAAGTGAAGAAGACTTCATACAGATACAGATGATTTTCTACCTTAGAGAAGAGAAGAAAATTCTGACAGAGAGAAAAGTGGCACAGAAGGTGAACTTGTTATTTGAGATGCCTTATTATAGTACGGAAGGGATGGAAATACAAAGTGGGGAAAGCACCGGGAACCCAGAGTTACATGTAGAACAAGTGCGCATGCCCTACAGGAAGTGCAAAAATGTTTTTACATGGAACACGGTAGAGACATATGCCATGAGTGCTCTGCAGTTTTTTAATTGGAAAATTAGTAAGGTGTAAAATAGGAAAACAGAGACGAAGGGGGAGAAACTAAATAACTACCATGTGTTTTAATAAATAAAATTGTTTATATACTCTATTTAGATATAACAAGTTGTTTTATTCTTTTATACTACATTTTAACATCCGCTAACATTAGTATAATGAAGATTAAACACGAAAATCAAAAATAATTAAATAAAACCTTTCAAAAATAATGGTTTACAATCAAAAGATCATTACAAGTAGTTAAAGCGTTAATGGCGTCTACTGGTTACCACGCGACCGACCGTGTCAAAATTAACGCGCGACCGACGTATGGTTAATTCAAGGCAGCCTTATTATGCTTCACAACCAAGACGTATCCTCTTCCTTGGAAGATTAACTGCAAATATCGACAAGCTTTCTGCTTCCGCTGTGCTGGATAACGTATACCGGACGGTTGGGTTCCACTATGTCTGTAGCGGAATGAAGTTAGTTGAAAAACTTCTGTAACATGCGATTTTACCCTCGACTACAAGGTTCAAATCAACCGTTCTTGGCACCTCGCCTGGATATCTTCGAACTGTGATCTCACTCAAACTGCCTGGAATTCGTTTTTTATCTTACAGCGCGTTAAAATCTGACGGAGAAGATCATTCGATTCTAGTGTACAGAAACTTGATCAAATTATTACCACTCTTTTCCTCCGATTCTTATTTTTAACATTAAACAACAATTCTTCATTTAATCACAAAAACCGTGTTCTGGTTTAACAATGCCTTCGGTGATGGTATTACTGAGCTATATTAAAGGACATGGATTTATAATGAAAATGAGTATAGGCATGGAGCTAGCCCATCAATTTTCGGGGACAAATCGCAATATTTAGACCATTATAATTCGAACGCCACCAAAGTAACACTTTTCATCACACGAGAATAATTGCCAATTGGGTTAAAACGAAAACAATAATAACAAAAACAGCAACAGCAATAATCATCATCATTATCATCATCATCATCATCATCATCATCATCATCATAATGCTCACAAACTCTTATCTAAATATCGTTCCCTTGAAACACAAACTTTCTCTGTTATAAGTCCAGGAATTTTGAGCACTGGGCAAAACCACTGGGCACAGCAAGTCATAACTAATATTAAGAAGACAATGGAATGGCTAACGCATCGTCTACCATCCACACATTTCACACTGAATACTCCCGTTAGGATGAAACCTTCCTGTTGGTTTCGTTGACATATTTTTCCTATATTAATTTGTTTCAAACTAGTCGAAGATGGAAATGAGCAAAATCACCAACTTTATCTTTAGCACAAACTGCATTGAAGAAGGTTTGTTGCATTAAGATAAGCCCTTAGTGAAATTTCCACAAAAAATTTTGGGTGTTTCTGTGCATTCTTTATTTCCATTTATATGTAATTGATTTTCCCTACGTCCTGCTTTCATAGCGATTCAACTTTATTCTCAAGATGTGTGACTTTTCGGACCATATTTTAAAAATTAGTGTATTCTCCTAACACGAAAGATTCACTGAGTTGTATTGCAATTCAAATCCTTGAGGAAATGTTAACTACGTTATGACGAATAAGAAAATTAATGACATTGGTTGGAAACAGCTTAATACAGAAAATTAAGCTAGGAAATATTTTTAGCTATTTAGAATGACTTAATTCACAAAGATTACTGATGATTTGAATCCGCGCTAAAGTGGAAAATCCCTATATAATGCGATTCCTAGGAGCGGCCATAGAGTTCATGAGTTTTTCGTAGTTTTCCTGGCTGGCTGGGCGAATACTGTTGTGCTATTTTTGTAGCATGAATCTGAGTTCTTACACTTCCTATCATTTGGTTTCCTCTTACCCCTTTTCAGATATGTTTAGGACCTGTTCAGTTATCTAGATAAGGATTTTCCATGGTTTTCTCTTATCCTGAAAGATACATGTCAAGTAACTTTAAGCTCTATATATTCTGGGTTTAATTGAGCAGCATTTGACAGTTTCATTCATTATCCGATATGACTTACTGTTAGAGGTCATTAATTATTAAACAAGAACAAAAGAAGAAACAAGGAAATGTTGGATTGCATCGGAGGCGGTGCGAATGCTGCTTGCTCTTGGGAAAATTATTCTCGGCCCTGGCAAACGGTAGCCTTCCCTAAACTACCTCAGGTGAGTCGAGTTCTCATTGGCTGCACCACCTGAAAAGTCTGCCGATGTGACTAGGTCATTAAGCTTAGAATCATTAGATACTTCTGCGCGTCTCTGTCAACCACTTTCACAATGTTCTAGTATTTCTCCGCAAAACGCGTTGCCGGATAACACCCTTTTTCTCTCATCAGATCTTTCTATTAAACTAACCATTGAAAGGTCTGTAAAACTACGATAACTAATATGTCTTTCAGTGTTGGCTTTCGTTTCTAATACGTGAACACCAATTTATTTTAGTTTATTTTAAACATGAAAAGAAGAAAGTCGAGCGCTACCAATTGTCGTAAAAGATAGTTTTAAAAGCTTAAGGATCAAACCTCATAGTGTGTGATTAGCAGGTATTAACAGTTAAACAAAATAGGATAACATTTTTTTTTTTTTTTTTTTTTTTTTTTTTTTTTTGCTGCGGTTTCCCTTATCCTTATTGGAAAGGCGCGGCTAACTTTCAGTTCAGTACGTTGCAGATTTAATGTAGCATAGTTCCTCCACTTCCTCTGTTGACAAGAACTGCAAATATGAATGTTAAACCCCTATGCATTCAAGTTCGTCTGGTTTATCTTGAAACGTGGGAATTAGAGAGAAAGCGCACTATCGCCCACGGTGTTGTAGGTAACCCAACACTGCCTAATACCATATCGCATCACCTCTATGTAGCGTTCCAATTGGCTGATTATGTGGTAGCTACCCCTTTACTGCTTTCAAGCGCATCGCTTTAAAGACTACTGATAGATGTCGGTAGTAAAGATATGCCGTCCAGTACGGACTTTTGGAGTGTCACTCTGTTCTAAATTTATGATGAAATTGTCCAAAATATCAATTAATCCGTCTTTTCCACAGCGCATCTTTGTTACCTCCTTCACTGATTTGGCTCGATAGCATTCGTATCACAATGACACGGAGGTGAGGTATGTCCAATTAATTCAGCTATGGAGTCTAGTGTATACAGCTTAAACTTATCTTTGTTTCTCTTAATTATCTCGTACAGAAGCGGTTTTGATATCATATTTCCATTATTACTATATTTCGCTGGCAATATAAATAACTTTTTATAAATAAGGAAGCGCTACACTGGTTGCAGAAACTGTTGCTGTCTGGCGGAGGCTAGGCAGTCGCCGATAATTGTGGCAACGTGTTTACGAAACTTTTCACCCCTCCCTTGTCACAGGGAGAGGTAGCGCTAATTAGGTCATGTTTAAAGTTAAACGAGACGAAACTTAGAGGTACACACTGAGTAAATTGTAGGCGCGATATGTAACGCTTCAGTAAGACAATCAAAAGCATTGTGAAAGCTTGGAAAAAGTTCGGCCAAACTTTCGTTTTAGGTTCATGCAGGTATTTTTCTACACCAAATTTCCATCATAAAAAGGTGCTAGGAAAAGTTCTATATGCAAGTGCTTTAGTTGTTTTAACTCATTAGAATTATATTTGTGTATGTTGTACTTGTATTCGGGATCAAAAATATAGAGTGTGTATCCGGATTTAGTCCAACGATTTTATTGTGATACAGGCATATATTACAGTTTGCGGCTTAGCTGATATCAATAATTGGAATTTTTCAAATGTTGTACTCATCAACAAATAACAAATATTATAAGAATTGAAAATAGCAATTATCTATGCAGTATTTGACATTCGGCTCATATGCTGTATGTAGCATTGAAATAATAATATAGCAAGTGGAAAGAAAAGATGGACATAACAAATGTCAAAGAACCTCTTGCAATAACAATAATGAAAAGAGTTGGAGTGTAATGGATAAATTCCTCTGGGGAAGCAATTGGAGCATTATTAATGCCTTCCCGTTATAGTGGCAGCTTCACTCTGTGGTTTAATTAGCGTATTCTCAGATAAATGCCTTGGGATTTATTTAGAAATAAATCCAAGTCTGAAGCCACACATAGTGAAGATTGGTAATCATGCCGAGAAAATCGATCCAAGTCTACGCAGCAATCACAAATGCTATCTATGTTATAAATTTGTCTCTGTACATTTCAGAGCAGTTCAGTAAAACACTGCTTCCACCGTCATGTGAAAACTCGAATCCATATTGTTCAAATACATACAACTCTGAAGACTATTGTATATGACAAACGCTACGGCTAGGTAAAGCGAACTGCTGGGTGATATAAAGGGTGCCGGAGCGTTCGAAATGACTTATATTAACAATATTATTTTAGAGCAGTTTTAGGTAGATTACAAGGACTATTTCCTATGTCTGATAGTTTTCCCTTCTATTTTTGCTTTAGGAAACTCTGCAACTACACTTATATTCCAGAAGGCTTTTACGGAGTCTAATAATGTCCATATGCTCTCACTAATCCATACAAGCTTACGTTAAGTCATTTATCGGATATAAACGACTGTTTCACGAACGTTCTTTTCAGGAGAAAAGCAGTCCAATGACTTTCGGGAGTACAGTGCACTAAAATCCGTAACCTGAGGCAACTTAACTGGAATACTTTTGAAAGGAATAGGATGTATTCCTGTTTACTGTGACCTTATCTGTAGACAATTGACGCTTTAAGCTAATTTGTAACTGGGAACTTTATCCTAGTGCACTGAAAGCCTGATCTGAGTTTGTGACATTGAGGTATCAACATATTGATGAAATTAGTTGATTTTTGAACCAGTTAGCAACTGGCTGACTATCGACAGTCATATTAACATATCCAGCGAAAATTTTGAATTCGTTGGAAAAGTTTCTTTACATTCAGTGCAACTTTGCAACGTTTGTATACCTTTGAAGGGCAGCAACTTGCAGGGGTTTCCTGCACTCACTTAAAGTAACGTAGATCTCATATAATGTTATCAAAAGCTTCCGTCTTTTTCCTACCTGGCGCCGCTTACACCGTTCCCTACTATTTGTGTGACATATCAGACGGCATTGGGATTGGGCCTTAACTTATAAATGCAGCTCCTGCCATTGAGACCAGCTGAATGAACCACAAGCATCTCTAAAGGGCTGCTGTGCTTACAGATATGACACTGTTTCCTGTGCCGGTCCATCGATGTATCACGGCTGTGGTGTTTCTGGATTAACTGCAACATACACGGTACATGGCCACAGTAACCGCTGACGATACTGCGCCATCTGCAGTGACTTCGTACACTTAACTCGCCAGGCGCAAGTTTCTTCCTACCCGCACGATAGACTGCAGCTTCAGCATGCAACCACAAACACTGTTCCTGAGAGGATCCATGGTATTCAACATCAGTCAGGGCTACACCTGTAGAAGCACTCGACACTGCAACAGGAGAATACCTGCGGAAAGCCCTCCAGAACCTCTGGCACAAGATTCTGAACAGATCCCCATAAGGCCATATTAGAAGAACACGTCACTTCCGCCGCAGCAGCAATTCAGCACTCAAGGGAAGACATTTACAACGTATACTCGGAGGAACTAAACCACAATGTGCCAATCTCTAACCCTGAGGAGGTCATATAAAACATCTCCACCATCAACGCACTATCCAGTATCGACTTCTCCACAGCAAATCAGCACAGTATCCACAACTACACAATCTATAAAGTCGACACCAAAATAACAGACAACACACCAGTACCGCTGAATTTCATTGTCACCTGCATCAGCCGAATAGAAACAATCAGTGCAGCGGACTTTAGCAGATGGTCTCCAGGCCGCCAGAGTCCTCTGCAGACAGACTAAAACTAACTACTCTTCTCCATCTACCGCATTTTGGAGCATCAACTCAACTCCACCAATATTACATACAGACTAGCTCAAAAGCAGCAGCACATCTGGAAAATACTGAGCAAATCAACATCTGTTACACTATTGCCAATTGTCAGCACTCTCTCACCCGAGAGCGACCGGAGACTAAACGTTTGTCACTTTCTGCTAATGTGTCTTTTACTTAGGCCAACCTCCAACCCACTCTTTCCTCCCATTTCTGCTGGCCAACTGGCCGCAGGTATACCACGCTACACTTTTGGAAATGCTCAGCGGAATCTCCTTCATCTTCCAAACCCAGCTATACCCCTCACACAATCCTAAACTCTCATTCCCCCCCCCCCCCAAAGAAAAGAAACTCTGTGAAGTGCGACGAGGCAACAATTATGAATTCCGTCTGACACATTTCCAACTTCATATCCCTGTTGATTATAAACTTAACCGCTTTTAATGATGTTTATGACTTAAAGGAAACGACTCGTAATCTGGCTGGGTTAGTGCGTGTATATTTGACTCCCTTCACCATATCAGTACAGCTGATTGCAAGCCGTGAAATGGAATGTACCTTTCCGTTTGGAACTAACAGTATTTGGCCTTTTCGTTGAGAACGTGCCTCATTCTCTTGTTGGAAAAAATGAAATTTCGCTCCTGAATCAACTCTACGATAGGGAACAGTTGTAATTTGTATTGGAAAAGCAGCCAATGTAGCATTTCCAAAATGGTTACTTACTTTGTTATTGTGTGTTAAGGTATAGGAATATATAGCGAAATGGGTTATTAACACTTACTTTGCTATTTAAATTACTTAACTAAAATAGTTTAATACAACAAATTGTCACCTTATTGTGAAATCTGACAGATACAGTAAATACAGAAACTTCAGTTAGTTTCCAAAATTCTTTGTGGTAGCTATTTCATGAGGCCACACTGAACTTTATGCCCCATATTTTGAACTCTGCACCCAGTACAGTAACTTTTTGAATTTACAAGCTATGTTACAAATAACCCATCTTTTTCTAATCGCAGTTAACTCTTGCAATAAAAGAGGAAAAATAAGTGGAAATTTATTCAGTGGTGGAAGTACTGGAACCAAAATGTCTGAATGAAATTTCATGGGATTTTTATGTAAAGAAAATGACCGTCATCTGTTTCAACATTTGCACCATATGATACAAGTACGTATTTTTACATTTATCAACAGAATTTATTTTCAGCGAATTCATTTTATGCTTAGTTGGTCAAACAATGAAAACTTCTATTGCAGCTGACATTCAACTTGTCAGTATCTCAATATAATCTTCGTAGGAGAGGAAATCCGTCCCCTTCAGCTGCCGTGGTGAGGGCGCTGGGGATCCCTAGCACTTGTGGTACCTCTGACGTTACTAGAGGAACCTCGGGCTGAACATTCGAGCCCCTTCCTGTTTGGGAGTTGTCCGGATTGGGTTGGACTCGAGGGGGCAGTGGTTCCCGATACCCGTGGGTGATCGGGTACGGCTGCGGACGGGGTTGAGGGAAGCCATTAATATACCCGCGTACTAGCCAGCATAGCTAGTAGAAGGTGTGGTGGATCACCAGGCGGCCCCACCGAGGTCATATCGTTAGCCTTCCCATTTTGGAGTTGGCGCTCGTAAGTGGCGTATCCACTTCCATCCCGTCTTGAGTCCACAGGACCAGATGGGGGGGCCCTTGTTTGTCTCTAGGTCTCGCCCTATGGAAAGCCCACGGAGGCGCCGGGAGCTCTTTTGGGACAGCTTGGTAACTCCTTGGTCGAAGGAGGCCCGGATCCTTGGTCCTACTGGTCCAGGACTAATGGGAGAAGAACCTCTGACATTAACACACACACACACACACACACACACACACACACACACACACACACACACACACACACACACATCAGTATAATATTAACTGGTTATATGTTTCCTTTTTATTAACTAACCGTAATTTGAATTTATTTGTCATATATTCGTATGCTCAAACAAAGTATAAACTTAAATAATGTATAGAAGCAAAAATTTCATGATCTAAATATAAAGTTTAAAGAGGAATAATGTCGAAAGTTGGAAAAATTTTCTATATGACACATAAACTGATAATTACTGGAATGAAGAGTAACCATAATGAGCCCAGTTTTTAGACTGACCTAAGCTAGTGGCACCAGCAAATCAATTAAGTTTTGTCGTTTGTGCAGTTTTCTATAGTTAGCAAGGCTAATGGGAAAGTGATTTCTCCTTTACCACGAATTTCCACTCGATCGCTTCCTGTCCACTCACTTTCCCATTCATGTCTTAAATAGAGGTGGGGTCTCTCACCGATAGACGGTGGTACAAATGCCTATTTTTTTGAAAAGTTCTTCTCAGTGATGCCAGGTATCAACCTTCTATGAGCGCCTCCGGTGTGTGAAGCAGCCCATCAAAATGGCCGGTTAATTAAATTAGTAATCATTTGGAATTTATGCGCATCTACATCATAGGGTGCAGTATATATTAAAACGTGTTCTTTGGGTTGAGGCTCTTTGTGTCCCCTCTTTTTCTACTTCAAATTCTGCCCAACAAGTTATAACTTTACGAGGGCTGTTCAGTAAAGTATGATCACAAACTTTTTTGACAACATACGTTCATTTATCCTCAAAATTTTGATGGCCCTTCTCAAAATAGTCTCCCCTGAAGGCGATGCACTTGTTCCAGCGTTTCTGTCAGTCTTCAAAGATATGCTGGAAACCATTGTCTGATTCTTCAAAATCGCCTCCGCAGTCTTCACCACTGCTTCTGATGATGGATAATGCCTCCCACGAAGGCATTTCTTCAGGTTAGGGACTAAAAATGTCACATGGGCTATATCTGGATTATAGAGAGGGTGAGGGATGCACTTCACGTTGATTTTTGCAAGATATTCAGCAACAACATTGGCAATATGCGGCGGCGCACTATCGTGGTACAGAATCCAGCCAGCTTCACGGAAATGTGTTATTTTGCGCCTGATATGGACTTGCAATGTTTTCAGGACATCCCTGTAATATTTTCCAGTTACTGATGTGTGTGCAGGTACAATATGCTGATAAAGCAGTCCATGAATATCAAAGAATGAGATGACCATAACTTTTCCAGCAGAAGTAACCACTTTTGCTTTTTTGGGGGTTGGTGATGAAGGTGATTTCCACACTGAGCTTTGCTGTTTACTCTCGGAATCAAAGTGATGCAGCCAAGTTTCATCAGCAGTGATTACACTTGAAAGAAATTAGGGATATTCCTCTAACATCAACTTTAATTGCATATTACCTCCACTGCAGCGGTAGGCGATACTGAACAGGTCTGAACTTGCCTGGTTCTCACAGGCGGGAACCAAGATTATCAACAATGAAACTACTACGGCGTGTTTGTTTCACATTAAGCTAACAGAATATAATAAGATTGAATTTTAGTGCGAAAAATTATGACCGTAAAAAGTTATGATCATTCTTTACTGAAGAGCCCTCGTATATAGGAATAGTTCGTTGCACTTCAAGTGTAACATGATTTATTTTTATCAGAAGGGGGAAATATTGAACCATAGCCTTAAACATATTTTTTTAGCCCAGCCAACAGATTGGTAACAAACATACAACCTGAGCAAATGGAGAAGTATTCGTTTTGAGAATATACATACAGACTTACTTCCCGGATCATTGGAACTAGCTATATTTACTTAAAATATAGCGGCCACTTTGTTGAAGTGGACAATATCTGGATCAAACACTCTTCAAGCAAATAAAAACGCAGGACTAACTCCAGCGTCTCTATTTAACTGCGTCTCACCAGTGCAATACTTGGCAGAGGAGCACGTTTCTGTGTTGAGTGTGAATAAAAGTCTAGGCTAAAGCAATACGTGTCGTTAGGAAGGCATAGATAACCAAGCCTACAGCCAAAGACAATGTTAATTTGCATTCAAAGCTAACGCCATTTAACTAACTACCAATTTATATTACTTAGTATGACCAACGTGTTGTATATATACATCAATTTCAAAGAATTCTAAAATATAAATTCTAAGCTATATAATATATTCCGATTTAGATGGCTACACAGAAAATTTAAGATTAATATTCTGCAAGCACTGGGATCGATCATTGGTTGACATCCATTCTAACATTGGGCCTTTCGGTGTTGTCGCTGGACAAATGTTGGGAATGTTTCAATACTAACTGAACTTTGTTCCCCTCATTTCCCTTCCACTCCGCCACCTTCAGGAGCTCTTCTATATTTTGCAGGATGCTAGCACGCTTGTTCAAAGGACAGAGGATTCAGCGTGGACAGAGTGTTCATAGGGTTAGTTGACGAATCATTGCCCATTTCAAGCAACTCGAAAGTAAGAAACGTAGAGAACTGCGCGCACCTATATGGCCTGTCTGACCGCCATCTGTAGCCTGCTGTGGTTTCTCCGCTTCATTCCTTCATTCCGTTTGACGAAGGTCGCATTAGGTCACTTATAGTTCACATTATGCAGCGTGTCTCCCAACGTTGTATACCATTGATACAATTTTTAATGGGTGGCGCACAATTCCACTTAGACGCTACAGTTTGAAGCAAATAGTGTTTAGCTCAGGGTAAAGCATTGAGGTTTCTCCCAGGGTATGCGTGAGTATGTATGAGAAGGATAGTTTTAATGACACTGAAATTCCCGTTTCAAACTGGTTTAATGACTGCTTCTTTTTATCAGAACATCAAACTTGAAGTTGTCGACCAAGGGTTACCAATATCACTATTTAAATTTACTATATGTGAAATGATTATTACTTGATAAAACTTACTTCGTTCTTCGCGTATATATGAACCGACAAACATCTTCTCTCATCGCTTCTGGTCTGCTCTTGACCAAGACAGAAGAAGACTCCCTAATCGGCCTCACGCCGAAGACTGCTGTCCACAGCTGCGCGTGTGTGTATGTGACTTTCACTTTCTCGAAGCCCATTATTCAAATAAATATACGCTTTGTGACTATTTTGTCATGCCGCTACTAAGGGTCCGAGGAATGCCTATTCAAACAGTCAAATGCTGCCCTATAGAACTCTGCTAATGACACTTTCTTACGTTTCTTTCGTTAAAACAACTATTCAACCCCGTTGCTATTCAACTCAACTGCACCAGCACGCGTTCCACACAAATATACATTCCTTTGCAATCCATTATGATTCTTTATACATTGCAATGCTTAATTTCGGTATCACCATATAATGTATATATCTATATATAAATATGTAATGTATAATATATATTATATATACATACAGAATATTTGCCTAGCTCGTGCAATTTGTTTCTTATTTTCATTTTATCCATGAAAGAATTTCTCATGTATATGAAACGCATATAAGCTATCTAAGCAAAACCAGTTTATTAAGCATAACACACATAATTTGAAACTACTGTAGGCTCTTTGCTGCATACAATAAAACTTTGACTTTCACCTTGTTCATTCGTATTTTAAAATCACAAAATACCGGTGGCCCCAAAGTCTCTATCTATTTACATTAAATTGACATTTTCTTCGCTGTGTTTCAAGCGCATTAGAGCAACAGTGCAACGAAGAAAATTCCGGTTTAATGGAAATGGGTGGAGACAGGATCATCCTATGTTATTAGCGCAAGTAAAATATTTTAAAGTGGTCGCAATAGCCACGTAAACAGTATACGACGGCGGATATACGGTCAGGAAGACCCTTCCTTCAATTCCTGCTTATTCAGTGCAAAGTGTAAACCCAACTTCTCAGAAACCCACTAAAGGACATGTTTTAGAAGATTGTGTGTTTCTTTCGTTGTAACATACCATCTGTATTCTATTTAGTTCAGTATGAGTGAAATATGGAACTATTTTCAAATAGAAAATTATGATGATAGTGCTATTTGTTGCAATGGTATAAAGAGTTTTCCACAAGGTGGAAAATCCCATAACAGTAGTAATCTAAAAGGACATGTCACATAAGTACACAAAATTTCTGTTTCAGAACATCTTAATAAAATGCTCTGCAGTTTTAGAAATTAAACTTTTGGATAAGTAATAACAGATGAGCCCGTGACTCTTCTTTCAAGTTCATCGATGACATCATCATTATTATTGTTATTTGAATGTCGATCAGGCTGAATTACCTGGATAAGGCTTCTTCCGGATTTCATCCTTGTCCTAAAAGACGAACGTTGGGTAATTCTAAACGCTATGGATCCCAGGCTCATTTGAGCATCATTTCACTCGCTTCATTCATCGTCCAATATGACTTAACTTTGGAGCACGTAAATTAAAAAAGAAAAAGAAAAAACGTAAAAGTCTGGTGAAGTCAGTTACCTGATAAATTTCTGCAATGGTATCAAATATAACCAACCATCCAGAATTGTTGAGGATGAAGGATTTAAGGAGTAAAGGTATTTTGAACCTAGTTATGCAAAGCGTTATCGTAAACTGATATCTAAAACAGAGGAAGACAGCCTCGAGAGTTGTGACATATTTCACCCGGGAGTGAGGTTTGCAGTGCGAGAGACGTCAGGCAAGAGAAGTGTAGCACCAAGTTGCCTATATAAATGGCGCAGCGAGTACAAAATCTGAGGTTTCAGTCAACTGTAGCACACTCGATGACAACAATGTAGCTGCCACGTACCAAATGGAACTGTTAGATTTACAATGTGACGATTTATTGACGGACAAATATGCACAAAACAAAGACTTGGCTGATTTTATCAATGTCCCCCAAATTAGATTTCCCAGGTTCTACTCACATGCCACATGGACATTATGTATTTTTGGTTCGATATATGTGTGCGAACATTTTTTTTCTGTTATGAAATTAGCTGACTCCAAACTTCAAGTACCTTGTCGGATGACAATCTAAAATGCAGTCTTCGATTGCAAATTTCCCAGATTTTATGTCCTGACATTGATGAACTACTTAGTTAAAGAAAAGCGAAACAGAGAGTCTCGAAAAATGTCCACGTAATTCTGTTCTGAATGGGTCTGCTATAATTTGCTGAGAAATTTGCTTTATGTTTTATTTTATTTATTTGCTAACATGCCTTACCTTCAGATAAACCAGGAGTTGAAGTTTTATATATTTTATCATAGCACAGAGCCAAATGTAATTGTTTATAAACTGTGACCAATTCTGCAATTAAAGCTGTCAGCATTAATATTAAAACACATAAGGTGTAAGTTGTACATATTATTAATACCCGATGCATTTCCTCTCTTTCCTACGCTGCCGGTACCCCTACACATCAAAATATTTCCTTCCTCTCGGGCAGCAGACCTCAGCGCGGTGACGTCACACGCTAACCTGCCTTTCGTTAGGGAGCATATTTGGCAGTTAGAGTGACGGAGCTGACGTCACACTGCCACTACCTGTCTTCACGTGATTTAAAACAGTAATTCCAGAACTTCACGAAGGAGAAGCGTGAGTGGAAAAAGAGCTCCAAAATGCCCACAGTGGAGCTGCTACGTGTATATGCGAACTTCAGCTTTTTGTGGCTATTACTTTTCACCATTCTTTTTGTGGAACTGAACTACGATCTTAAACATATATGTATTGAAATTATACCATTTGAAGAACTGAGCCACACTAGTGAAAGTATAGCCAATTTATTTTTAAAGAAAACGTTAGAGATTTAGGGATTGTTTGGTAAATTAATGATCCTCTTTCGTGGTAACTGCCCCAACGTAAATGATATAAATTTAGTAAGCTTTACCCACTTATCGCGTTTAACTGATACCTTCCAATTTCTTTTGAAGTTGGGAGATTTCACTTCAAAAAGTACTGAAAGCTTCATTTCGTCGTGGACGAAACTAATTTGGAGTTTCAAACACTCCTGAAAATTCACTGATATTCACAAAGCGGCAGAGAAGCACTTTTCTTTACTACAACAGCGCTTGAATCATGAGAAATCTACGTGATAGTTTTCAACTCGACATATGCCAAGAAGACTTTAGTGGTAAAAGAGGGCCATCGTTTTTGCATCCTCTGATCTCTTCTTGCCAGTGAATCTTGCAGTACGGCAGTGGGATCTTGTTAATAACACTGATTGACACATTAATTTTTTTTCAAGCAACACTGGCCATAAGTTTATATTGCGGCAGTACTATCTCTCCGCCTCGCGGCTGCACGTACCTGGGGCGACGTCGGGACTCCTTCCTCGGTCTCCACGTCGTCGTTGGCTGCTTGCTTTACCCTCGGCTCTAGCTGCATGGATTCTTTTGTTGGGTTCTCAGGGTGTTAAGGTTGAGACAACACAAACCAATGATAATATCTAAACTTCTTTAATATGTCTTTACACTTGTGGAACCTGGGCACTCTTAAATAACTGCACTTTCGGCGGACATTTTATAATACATTTTACTGGATGCGGCACGTCGTCTGACACACCAGACAGATGTATACAATACACTTGACTGCAATGAGCAATGAGCAACAAATTAGGACCGAATGGGGGTTGAAACCCTCTTATATACACACAGCATGGCGTCACAAGGAAAAAATAAGAGGATACTAACCTGCGTAACGGTACAGTAAAATAGCTGGCACTCCATTCTATTGTCTGACATCCGCCCTTCATAGAATGTCGCCCGAGGGTGCAGTGTTTCTCATGTATTTCTGCCCAGGTTCGTTACAATAATTTACATCAAAGTCTACAATGTTACTTTCACTAACATAGCTAGTTACGGTCTCAAATTTATGTATAGTTGTTAAACATTACGTAATTAAATGAATAATTGAACCGAAAGGCCAAAGTTCCTGTTTCAATATTCAGTGTCGGTGTACAAAATGATACCCATTGCCAACAGCGTTATTTCAGAACTGTAAAAGCCGTCATACAGTCATCAGGAATTGGGATTGTACGACAGTCATTGCTAGACGATAAGAACGTAGGTATAAAATCAATTGAAGAAATTGAAGTATGTTCCACTGCAACGCTGTTGGATATCCATATGAAAGGATGAGTTCCTCACAGCCCAAGTGCTCATTTCATATCATCTCTCATCTGGTGGTTTCTTACAGGGTCGAAGAGTCGGCGGGTGTCTCGGCGGTACATGAGATGATATGCTCTGAGGAAAACTATTTCCTCCTCCGGCAGGTCGGTTGCCGGTCTCCGCTCCTCTGCTGAGACCATTTCGGGACCACCAGCCAGGGACCTTTTTGGCTCGGATTACCTGCATAGGACCATTAGGGCTCGGCTGCTGGGCTCGTTGCCGTCCCGCTGTTGGGGAGCGAGTTCGTTGTCCTGGCCTGTCGGGGGAAGTCTCTATCCAAGTAATGTGTAGGGTGCCTGCCCTCTGTACTCTCTCGGCTCCTTGGGTCGGCCACCCTCTGACTCCTTCGTCTCATTCTTCCTCCCGGGGTTGCACCCATTTGGGGCATAGGAACAATGAGCCCAGCCTGGTGGCCTAGGTACCGAATCCCCTCCGTAATGAAATCCTAATCCCAATCTCCCGAAAGACTATTTAGCACAGCAGGACTCATATGTGACAGGAAAAGAAGCAGACTTAACCCATAATGAGTGAGAAAGCTAGTATGTTTTTTAACAAATACTTATAAAAGTGGACTGTTTCTAAAACGCTATTTGCTTTTAAATATGTAATGCAGAGTTCAAAATTAAGCACATTGATGGTTTTATATGTTATCTCATTAAATATATGCCCCTAATTAATATTTGTGGCATTATATAGGCATTATATGTGAACAAAATCACTGAAAACAAGGTCATACAGTTATTTATAGAAGCTCTTTTTTGTCATACACGTCCTCCAACATTTAGTCATATCGGACGAAGAATGAAATGGGTGAAAAGATGCTCAATGCATCCGGGGTTCATTGAGTTTAGAGTTACCCGACATTCGTCTTTCAGGATAAGGCAAAGCCCCGGGAAATACCTTATCCCGGTAACTCACCCTGACCGAGATCCGAACTCGGGACATCTTGAACGTGAGACATGTGTGTGTAGTGTTTAACGCCCGCTTTTACTACATACGGCACCACAGGCGGTGACACTGATGATACATGAGATGAAGATGGAGCACCGGTGGAATGAGATGGTGGGGGAAACCGGAGGTCCCGGAGAAAACCCGTCCAGCGCCGTGTTGTGCACCACCAATCTCACTTTGAGGTCGCCTGAGACCGATCCCGGGCCGCCTTGGTGAGAGCAAAACGGTCTATCCACTGAGCCACGGCGCGGTCGAACGTGAGGCAGACATGCTACCATCTACGCTACCGAGGTGGGCTTAGAAGCTCTATGAGGGTTACTAATAGGGAGAGACAACCTTTTGTGACTAAATGGTTGACATGCAAAGTTTGAACTACTGTGATACTATTAAAGCGCCGCCAACCTAACAATTACATAAGCAACTTTTGCATATATTATTTAACATGTGCGTATTTTAAGAAGATATGAATGGAAGCAAACATCTCAGGTATCACCAGATTGTGCGACATATCCTATAGTGGTGGAAAAGATGTCAAATTTTACTTTAGTAGCTTTGAGTAAATTGTAAGCACCATAGTTAGACCTGATACCTCCACCGTGGCGAAATGGGCTAATGCGTCATTCTTTGTTACTCTGCAACGGAGTGCGGCCGGGGTTCGATCACACCCCTGAGGGTGCGTATTTTATGTACCGGGTATAGGACCGGTGCCCACTCAGCATTGTAACAAAATTGAGGAGTTTGCGATAGGTAAGAAACCCTGGTCATGAAAGCCAAATTTCTGGCTGAGGTTGCCGAGATGCTGACCACATCTCCTCCCTCTATCGGTTGGATGATCGCCCAACTCTACCTTGCATATGTGGCCGGAGGTCGGCAGTCGGGTTGGCAGGCCCTGGTCCGAAATGAACTGTATTACCACGGGTTTAACTTTTCTGATAGTAAAATATGAAGGGATACAGAATACTTTCCATATCGCACTCATACTTTTGAGTCCAAAAGCAGAACAGTTTTGTGCTCACATTCACCTCTACCTTTCTCTGCACCTGAGCTCATCTAGGTTCACCCCTTAGATTGTATACTTGCTGTCATTTTTTTATTCTTTCATTCATTCAGTTCCTGGTTGTTGGTCATGTAATAAAATGCTTGCAAAAGTTGAGCTCTTTATGCTTATCACCCGTGATTTTCAACTATTTTGGCTTGAGTAATTCATTTTCATACGAGTCAGCATTAGTTGACTCTGTGATGAAAAGTCAAAACGCAATGTACCCCATATTGGCAATCTTTATGTTCTTGTGTAATTTGATGGTATTTACATAGCTATGTATGGTGACACATTTTGATTTGTTTATTCCAGACGCAAAAGATAAATAAGCTCGGTCAAAGTATGCTCGGAACCTTCCGGTAATATCATTATTACTTTCATAACTTACTTAACCCTTTTAGCGGTGGTAGTTTTTCTATGAACTAGCTATTTTCAATACCAATTAATTAATTTACGAATTAATTTCCTTTGGAAATCCCTCAACAATCCATATATATATATATATATATATATATATATATATATATGCCAAACGAATAAAGTGTAATGTTGTTCAAGGAATTCTCACCTCTCTTTTTCAACCTTTTGATAAATCTAAAATAAACCATTTAATTTCAGATTTCATATTGTCTCTTACATGGTTTCTTCCAACACGGCACAATGTGAACCCAATCAGTGATACAGTTTATTTATTATATGATGAAGTTTATGTCTAAAATTTGACTTCTTGTAAAACATTAGTTTAGGACACGTTGTCTTAAAATGTTATCACAGCAATAACCCCCTATAAAACTGACATATTAATATTTAGGGATGACTGGAATATCTCTTTAACTGTTCTTATGTCGTATTGTTAATCTTCTTGGCCATCCTGGCTAAGCACACACAACGCGAGAGCTTTAGGAATCAATACAGGAGCCCACAGATTAAGTCATCCCCGAAGCTCGTTACGAAGATTCGAACAATATAATAAGCAGTCTGCTAGTATACGACCCACGCATGATACGCCGCCGCGTTTTGCTTTATTAGGATTTATGTGCTGTGTTGTGCCGTGTGGTATTCTTCAGGGGACGACTTATCTTGATGTTAACGCTGCACCTGTTCTTCACCTGAAGCTATACCTCAAGAGTGCCGTTACATGGGTCCACTGCAACCGTTACCTACAACTTTGTAGGAAACAGTGCTTTTGCTTTCCTCCTTACTTTGGCGGAAAACCTGATTTTCTTTCAACAAACAAATCCTCACAAAATGCACCTTCATATTAAGTAGGAATAAAACTTTAATACAAGTTATATTTTACCTCTGTTACTAGAAGATAACACTACTTTTGATATAACACGTATTTTGCCTGGTTTGTTAATATATTTAGTACTTCTGTAGTTTTTAATTGCTGCATATTTGCTTGTTTTATATGGGCATTTTATAATATACCATTGTTTTCTTCAATTTGTCATCAGTTTGGTTTACAAATATATTTCCTAATACACAATATACGCCAGTGAGTCAGTTTCCAAACGTTTTAACACTGATAGTACATTACGTACAAAGTAATTGGTAGCTCACGTTGAAGCCCTTACCTAGAGGAATGGGTACGTGGAAATGAGTTTAAGTGTAGTGGTTAAGTTATACGTAACATATTTAGTTGAAAATGTATCTTTTATTACTTCTTTAGCTTAAGAAAATTGCAACCTATTAATTTACAACAAACGGAAGCATTTCGACATACCCCCAACCATTCAAAGATATAGAAATGCAGTTCGAAAATATTTCTATATACAGTTTTGAAATCATTTTCCAGCTTACATTTCAGGCTTCCGTAGAGTGTAGTGAACACGTTGTTTTCTTGTAAAAACAAAATTAGTGATACCAAAATTAAAATTGAGCAGCAATGCTAGGTTGCAGCGGTACATTCCAGCTCATCAACATTAAAAGTATATTTCTATAAGTTAAACAACTCAGATGGTCTCTTCAATAGTTATTTTGACAAAGAGGTTACGGAAATTCTCTTAAATTTTTATTTTGTGCCAACATAGCAACTTATATCATCTACATGAACATATTCATTTGAATATTTTAGAATTTACAAGAAATAAATACCTCAAATAAGGCTGATTGTATCACAATAAAGTTTCAGTCCAGGCGGCGCCCATGCCAACTAGTTAGATTGCTCGCCTTTCACAAGGTGGTCCTAGGGATCGTATGTGGGAACTCTGGTTAACAAAGTGGTGCTTATGTAGGTTTTCTACGGGTTCTGCGGTTTCCCCCAAAATACATGCCACCAATAAAGTTTTTTTTCACTTCATTTACTTCTTCACTTTCGTACCAGTCTTAGGGATAACCACCCATGGTGGCTTTTCTTTCTGATCTAGATGATCCTCGACAGACATCTAATTCTAAGAACTAAGTAGCAGGGCTTATGGGTGTGTGGAAATTAATTGTTCTTTCACACTAGCTGTGTGTAGGACGCAGTATGAAAGGGTAGAGCCAGAATGAAAAATTCAATGCCATAGCCGGGATTTGAACCACGGATCTTCTGGTTTCCGTCCAGCCGCTCTAACCATTTGAGCTACTATGGCCAACGTGCCAACATGACATTAAATTCAATGATTAATGACATTTAATTCAATTAAATTCAATTCAAATCATTAAATTAAATGACAATGTATTTTTCATTCTGGCTCAACCCTTTCATAGTGCGTCCTACACACGGCTAGTGTGAAAATAACAATTAATTTCCATTAATTGTACCTAATAGTGCTCCGAACTATAAAGCCCGGGCCTTAAAATACTTACAGCATGGTAAGTCGCCATTAAAGTAGTTGTCTCATGTGTTTATGAGAACTCCTAGTGGTTTACCGGGAGAAACATGAGTCAGTTGGAGAATTAAACGTCATGTTGGCACATTGGCCATAGTAGCTCAAATGGTGAGAGCGGCTGGACGCAAACCAGAAGATCCGTGGTTCAAATCACGGCTATGGCACTTAATTTTTCATTCTGGCTCTACCCTCTTATGGGTGTATGCCCTACATATGAGGGAAAACATAGAAATAAAAATGAGAAGTAAAATTTATGTCCCATTCATAAGATGATATTCATAATTTTGTTGCAATAAACTTGCTGGATTCCAAATATAGAGATATTAAATATAGCGATGCAGAGGAAGATATAGGAAAACGGTAAGGAATATCTGCGTACATATTTTTCTAAAGCGGTGATATCAGTTCATAACTCTACTGCATCACGCCTCCAAATTTGCCACTCCCACATAAATAACTAAATCAATCATCGTATGACTGCAGTTTATAATACATTACTTTAGTTGCCAGCAACTGATAGGTTGAAAGCTTTAATCGATATCAAGTGGTTGAATCGTTACAGAAACTACGGTAGTCTGAAATGTACGTTCCTCGTTTTTTGGAGATTTTCTTTCCATCTTCTTTCACTACTTGAATATTAACCTCACAATGCCCCTGAGCTAGTAAATATCTGAGGAGCCCTTAAAATTTTCAAGTAGGTTTGGGCTGCGACATTACATTTTAAGTATACGTTTCTTTTCGTATTTTCCTGTGGGAAATGTACCTAGTCTGCTCAATGGGCTTTGGAATAACAAAAGATTTGCTATATGAACTTGTGTCAAATATGTATTACTTGTAAGAATAATTATAATAAATAAACAGTACCTCTGATAGTGAGAGGTCTGTAAGCTAGAACGCTAGTTTCTTCAAACTACCCTATGGTAACATATGTCCCAACACATTTATAATGAATACTAAGTTTAATGCGAATGTGAAGTTTAGTAATTAATAAATCTTTCAGCACACAACAAGGAGTTGGGAGGAATACACTAGAATACTATATTAAAGATTTCAAACAAATTTTCAAACTGGACATAACTAATTGTGGAGAAATTGTGGGCCGTTTTATTCATTTTACACTAATTTAACAAATGGCCGAGCTGTGCTGAAAAAGTTACCGTTTATTGTAAGTGCAAATATGCTTCTGGGTGTCCATATTAAGGACAAATTCCATGCAGTCATGTTTGTTTTGGTACACCCTATTAATTCCACATGTTTTTATCTCTTTTTATTGTTCATTTAGAATCTATGCCTTTCTTTGTGTAGATAAGTATAAAAAATAATTTCGCATCTGGATAAGACAGTATTAATTTCAATCATTCTCTTAGTTAATAAAACGGTTAATAGCAAGGATTATTTGTTATTCATTCCCAATCCATTAGCACCCTATTTTCCATACTCAGAGATGTAGCAGAAATTTACACCTTATTTGCGGAAGCGTAAAACAAATGCAAAAAAAATGGTGTGCCTTACCACTATGGTAAGGTTATGATCCACCCGTCATATTGCACTCTCTTGCCTTTTTCGTGAATAGGAAGTTCAAAACGTTAAGCTACACCAATGAAAGCAGCTATTTCCCACAAAGACCTGTTTGCGACTTTGTGTGGACACACTTACAACAGTCTGAAAATTTAATGAGGCTCCACTAATTGTTGGCAGACATTCAATGCATTTGTTTGTTGACAAACATGCACTGCAGTTCTGTGAGAACACTTGTACTTTTGTGTGCGGCCAATGGCATTCAGATGTTGACTTGACTAATGACAAGCAAGTTCGCCAGATGTGGAATTCCTATGACATGAAGCTCGGACTCCTTGGGTGCACAAATCCAGAAAATTAAGAAGCACATTAGTGAATCATGTGTAAGGTGTTTATGGCGATACGCTGACTAATATTCTTAGAACTTATCAGAAAGGACAAATATCTTTAGGAAATGGAGTGTTACATATGGACATACAATATGAGCACATATCCAACAAAGAAGAAATTGAATTGAAATATTCAATAGTCCATATATAGCTTGTAGTAAAATAAGTTCATACGATGAACTAAAGAGCAATTGAAGTTATAAATCAGATGGTAACCGATTTATCATGTTGTATTCTTTTCACTGCTTTAATATAAACGTCAAGCATCTTAACCCAGAAGTACGTTGTCCAGATAATGGAAAAGGATATCTCTTTCCCCATACGAAAGCGTTTAATTATTGCTGGAGATAATGAACACATATATTATTCCAAAATCCCTGATTATGTAGCTGTTCCCCGTGCATGTTTAAAAATTGATTCATTAGAGGTTCGCTCTTAATGGGTGTGTGCATCACGAACCATTAGGTGTTAACGGATAAATAGCATTCTATTCCCAGTGAAGATAACGAGCGAGAATTGAAAGGTGAGCAAAGCAAAACAGCAAGATCAGTAATATAACCCTGAGCAATGTAACAGGACGTTAATTCCAAGGAGCCACATTCCAGAAATTATTGCAACGAACAAAGTGTGCCTAAATGCAAATGTCTTGGTCTTTGCGTAGCATTTGTAGCATTAATGCTGCAAATAAGCGATGTTATTTATATCGTGTTTTCAAGTTTCGACTGCCACTTCACTGGACCTAGACATTATTTTCACTGTCACTTTATTATACTTGCCACTTCCTTTAATCCTGTCTCTTTACTAATGGATTTAGTTCATTTTGATTCTAGTCCATTTATTCTCATTTAAATTTTCTTCGTGAAGTAGCGGCATAAAGTTCAGTAGCGCAGAAGTCTAACATAACACCTCTACTAATTTCGCCACAAATTCACTCGGAAATCGCACGGAATAACAGCACTTAATTTCAAATAAAAATGCACACATTAAAGGGGATTGTTTTCTATGATATTATGTAGCATAAAAGTGAGTTTTAAGTATCATAAATTTGAAAGATATTGAAAGGATATTTGAGCTTCAATATATTTTGAAACAAATCGACATGCTGTCAACAACTTGAAGAAACTCGTCTCGTCATGTCTTTCGCCAATCTATGCTCTAGCTCATATGACTTAGCAGTTTAAAGAGTAATATTGTCCAGGAATAACAGCAGCAACTTATACTGAACTGAAATTTAGTAGCAAGAATTGCAAGGTCTGATAGGACCAAGTCTCTACGTATCTCAAGTGGCTAAACATTTCAAGGTTTATTTTGATATTACGCTGCTCTCTATAGCTGCATCATACTTCTTCTTACAGGTTTGGTGTAGAAAGAAGTTCGACGAAGTCTCAAGCTCTATCGATCGGCGAAAAATGGACATTCAAAGCAATCCTTTGTCAACAGGCGCACGATACAATTTATACAAAGGTTCGAGTGATTGTATACTGCCCACGTTCTGAATTATAGAAATAGTTTTCTCTTCTCCATAGCAAAGTTTCATAAGGAGCAGGTTGCTTTCCATGAATTTCTGATGCATACATGATTTTGGAACAACATATTACGAAATTTATGACCAGAAACAGTTTCCTCATTTTTGCCGTTGACTCTTACTAATGAGTCCACCAACCACATTCCACTTACATTTCAGTGAAGCCGTAACCAAATCTTCTACATTCACTTTACACACAAGTACAGTTATTGAATTTCTCAAACTGAATTTGTAGCATTATTTAAAGCAGATTCATTCACACGAATGATAAAATTCGTACTTCACTTCAAATCCAGTGTGCTTCTTCAAATGGAAGCTATATAAGTGCAAATATCTGATTATACCTGTTGCATATACTTAGAGTAATATGTGCTAAAAGTAAAGAAACTTTGATGGTTATTGAAACAGTATATTAAGTGGGCTCGGAATGACCATATGTATGGTGCTGTATTTCTAAACGATTTTATTCTAAAAATGCTGGAATGAGAAGTTTTCATTACTATTTATTTAAACCAAATGTATGATGCGGAATATGAACTTTGGTATATAGTGCAAAAGAAATAGGTATTACGAGGTGTTTACTTGCTTCTGCATTTTAGATGAAAGGTAATATTTAAACGGTTTTATATGTTAATCACTAAACATTACAGAACAGTGTTCTTGTGTTAAAAGCAGTGCGTAGTAGTATGGCAAAAGCGTCCTTCTAGTATGTTTTGTACCACAGTTTTTTAAAAGTAGAGTTTTCTAAAAAATAACAAATCAGTTCATTCCTACACTGATAAATGTGTAACTGGGTCAATATAGTATTATTATGAACACAGCATGTTATATAATGAGCTAAGTGATTACGTTTTGAATGCAATTATGAGTTCTCAAAGAACTTAACCTGTACTTGATATATTTGAACGTTTAAGCCACGTTCACAAATAATTTTGTGCGTTTATTATCACTGGCCAGTTCTTATTACTTAAAAATGCTTACATAATAGCTAACATTCATTACTATAATTCTACCCCACCTCATTTACCACGGAAACCTCGTTCTGTGGCATTCAGTGCTTCAGATAGTCTGCATTGTGTATCCAGTATCAGGTAAGGTAATCTTTAAATAAATAAACAAAAATGTTGCATTGAAATGAGCATTGAGAATCCAGATTTCATTCTTTCCAAGTTTCTTTTAAAGGGACTGTCTGCTTTTCTTACACTGGTTGAAATGGTATTGCTCGCCCTTTTGTTCTCATATTTTGCCCTACATTGATCATAGACCGGTATCTCTCGTTTTTACACATTTTATGTTGGAAAACATGGATTGCGAGCTTTATAATTGGGTGTCTTTGCGTCTGGTTGTTGACCGTCCACTGTCTGTTTATGACGGCGTCCGTCCAGAAGAGGTCAGCATCCACTCCATTTTCTTTCGCTTCCTTATTATTGATTCTTTGCATGATTCTGTGCTTGGAAGTGGCTCTCTTTATCCTTATATCGTCCAGGAAGGTTTCCCTCTCAAGCACATACGTCAGTCTGTTCGGCGCATACTTGATTGCCACGACAGCCCTTTTCATGAATCTCGCTTTCACATTCTCTACTCTTCCCATACCAATGATCCTCAGTTTTTCCTATATGAGTTCATTCTCGTATGTGGCTATTGGAGCTATTGTTACTTCAAACAGTCTGAGCCCTGTTTCTAGTTTCAGCTATGTTATTTCCTTTATGTTGCACGTTGTTCTGTTGACTGCTGTAGTCCTTTCTTGTACGTGGGTTGTTTGCATTATGATGCCCAAACATTTCAACTTATTGGTTATTTATAGTTTTTCGTCATCTATTTCCAGTATATCTGTCCTTGCTAGTCTGCCTCCGTTCTTAAATACCACCTGGATCGTTTTATTCTTGTTTATGGTCGTTCTCTATGACCCATTGCTGCATGCTGTTTACTGTAGTTCCTCTCTGCTTGTTGTGCTCAGTGCCTATCAGCCGCATACATGATGATTATGGATCCGTTCATTTTCTCCCCTATATCTGCTGTCATTACTTTAAAAAGCAATGGGAGTATTGGGTTGCCTTCTATGACTCCATTTCCCTGCGTTATGTATCCTGGTGTCGGCACCTCATCTGTTATCTGAAGAGCATTGTATATCATGATCTCTTATATTATTCCTGTTAGATTGAGGTTGCCAATCTTAATCAATGAATATCGTGTAATGTTCTATCTCGTGGTTGTTAAGAGAATCCTCGAATTATCTTATAGGAGTATTGTTGGTGCATGCATTCTAGATTTTCCTTTTTGGGATCCAAACTAAGGTCCTCTTTGTAGGCACAAGTAGAAATCCTCAACCAGCCGCTTTGAGATGTCCTTGGTTACTAATAAACCACACGGCCCTCTCTCACCTGAAACCCTAATGTAAGGTTAAATGTGTAAAACTTTGGAAGCATTTGTTTTTAAAAAATCTAGAACTTTCTGCAAGAGTTTTCGTTTCATATTTTGCACAATGGGACTGACTCGTTTCTTTGATAACACTTCGTTCCAAATCTAGCAACAAATACAGCGAATTCTGGTTAAGTTTCTATTCCACATTAAAAAGCACGTGAAATGTGTCTTTGCTAGTTTGCGTATTCGTTCTAGAGTTAACGTCATAATATACTGTCATGTCCATTATTTCAGTGCATTTTAAACAAATGAATGGTAATGGAATAACACATTATATTGCTCTCTTGACTCTGTTTCTATCTACTGTCAGAGAAAAGCTTGTTTTACTTCATTATTATAAAAACTTCCGCTATATCACATTTTATTCTGCCACTATCCCGGAGCCAAAATAAATTAAAATATACAAATATAAACCTGCAAGTTCTATAGTTGCATTCAGAATTCAGAGAGCGAAAGTTTGAGTCACGTGTACAAACATTTTGTAAAACTAACACAAGTTATATATAACAATAAAATACCAGAAGAATGGAAAGCTTCACTAATTGTGTCCATGTTTAAAAATGGTTATAAAACTAATCCGGAAAATTATAGAGGGATTAGCGTTTTAAGTAGTAAGTACAAGTTATACGCAAAAATTTTAAATCGAGGGCTCTGTAACACATTTGAAACAATTCCTTTAGAAAAACAGAGAGGATTTAGAATAGGAAGGACATGCACCGAAAATATTTTTACAATTAAAAAGTAATATAGAAAAGCAGAGAGTTTAAATGCCTAAATTGTAAAATATTTGCAGACTTTATAAAGATATTTGATCAAGTAAAAGGAAAAAAAAGTATATTATGGAAGATAAGGACTGTCAGAGGAATACCAAATAACATTATTGAAATATTTAAAGTAATATATAAGAGTACAAATATATGTGTAAAAAATGGGAATTTTAAGACCGCAGGTATTAATATCTGAGTGAGACAAGAATGTTATACATAAACTACTTTATTTGATCTTTACATACACAACGTACACCGAGACTGGAAATGACGGCTAAATATTTTAGATGTTACTTCTGATATTAAAAAGAACAATTAAAGACATTCCTATATGCAGATGAGCAGGAAATCATTCCTGATACTGAAGATACGCCATAAAGGGCACTATTTGAGTTACATAAAATCATTCTTAAAAATTTTGACATATCAAAAATAAAATAAAATCAAGGAACTCGTTTGTTAAAATGTAAACTCATATTAGAAAATGACATAACTGAACAAGTAAATACACATACATTTTAGGATCTGCAGTATCATACGTTAAAGAAGTAGATATTGGAACTAAAGTTGACAGTTTTTCAAAAATATGTGAAACAATGAAAGTTATTTTAAAAATTAAATTAACGAAGGATGTAATGATGAAATTCTATGAAACCATGGCAGCTCCAATTACAGTTCCAATTTCAGGCGGCAGAAATGAGATTTTTAAAATCAGTTTTGGGAGTCACAAGAAGAGGCAGAATAAAGAGTAATGATATATGAACTCGATTACAGATTTTAACCATAAACGAAGAGACAGTTTATAAGATATAAAAGTAACTAGAACACGTAGTTAGAATGAATGACGAACAATACCCGAACAAAATATTAAATTACAGATCTAAAGGAAAAGCAAACATCGGAAGGCTCAAAAAACGATGGATAACCCACTTAAACAAATACGCTTTTGGAGCACGCAACAAGCCTTTGAAGGTTTAATGCTTGAAGGAGAAGAAGTAGAAATAGGTATAACACAGTAAAATATTAGTAAATTGAGTGAAACATTTCCGTCGTACATTTGTGGTACATTTGTGAAAAATGTGTTCGTTGTTTCTTTCTTTTTTCTTTTTCTTTCTTCTTTTTTACATCTGTCCCAACGTTAAGTTATATCGGACGGTAAATGAATTGAGTGAAATGCTGAAATGAGTCCAGGGTCCATGGAGCTTAGAGTTACCCGTCTTTAAGGATAAGGGAAAACCCCGGCAAAAACCTTATCTAGGTAACTCACCCTGACCGAGATTCGAACTCGGGACCTCTTGAACGTGAGGCAGACATGCTACCATCTACGCTAATGAGGCGGGCATGTGTTTGTTGTGTATATCATGTTTGTTTTAGTAGGCTATAAATTAACAAACATAAGAATAATCTCCTGAATGTCAAAAACCTCTAATTGAAAATTAGAAATACTTTAGAGCGCCTTTGTGTTTTACCGTACGTATCTGAAATAAAATAAGAGTAAAACTAAATAGAGTTGGCTTACAGCATGTCTAGGGACACTACAAGGTTCCTTAATACACATGAATTATTGTAACTATTGGTTCTTTTATTTTTATATTAGTATTATGGTCATTACTTTTAGCAGTCATAGCAGTATGTGGTTTTTAATTACTATTGTAGTTAATTGAACAGGAAATAATACACCAACTCGTTCGGTTTACCTTTATGTATGTACTGAGAGCGGGATATCGTTTGGACTATAATATGCTCAATTCGCCCATATTCACCAAATCATTTGTTTTCAAAGTCATGAGCGGTACAAAGCTCGTTCGGGATGTCCTCCATGGTCTGAGTGTATCAACAGCTTATGGTTCCCGAAGTTGCAGGTTTAAACCCAGGGAGGGCAGTGGGCGTTTGGGAACGTAAAATTCATTAATACGGCTTCCTTCTTAACGGAAGTAAATCCGGAGGTCTCATGTATGTGATCCTCAAGTCTGATAAAGTGATCTCTAAACAACATTAAGCGTATTTCACGCCCAATATAAAACTGCTTCAGTTAAGGAGCGTCCAAAAATAAATAAACGACAAAAAATAGATACAAAGCTAGCTAAGTGGTCAAGTCTACCCTCTACGCCAGAGAGTAGGACCTTTAAGCATAGGAGTATTATCTGCTTTCCTCCCTCATTTTAAGTATCAGGCGTGCAGTTGTATAACACGTACTCCGGTTTTCAGAGCCTTTATGAGTAAATGTAAAATTAATTAGGTCTTTTTATACACACCTTATAATTGTATGAACAATCGAAGAGCAGTGAGGAAGTCTAGAATTCCAATTTTTATTATTAAGTGAGTATTGGTATACTTCAGATCACTATTGGTGTAGCAGGCTACATCAGAAACGAAAGCCATTTTTGTGCATTTCTGATAGCTTCCTCAGAGCAACAGCTCTAAAGTCCATTAATGTCAAAGAAAAATTTGCATGTCTTGGAGTAAAAGATCTCTTCCTAAGTAAAACGAAACAACTGACAGAAGGGTCAACTGCGATTAACATAATTATAATTAAAAATGTAATATAAGTGTGTACAAAAATGGCTTATCAAAGGTTAGCAATGTATTCTCGTTTTCTTGGCTGTGACCATTTGCTGATTATCCCTTTATGAGTTATCAGGCATGTTATATTGGTGATGAAAAACTGAAGCCTGTATAAGGAGAATTACTTCTTTTGAAGCAAGGCCTTCCGATAAACACTCACTAATCACTCCGAACAAAACTTAAAAACAAACATTATGACGTCCACCATATGAACAGCAGTAATACCCACAGCCAAGAGAGTTCAAAATAGGTGAAATATCCATGGATTTTAAACAATGTGAAGAGTAACACATGTAATCACCTAAATAGTATCTTCTCGAAACAGCATGGATTTGTCAACTTGAGTGTTCCATTGCAAAGAGTTTTTTTCTCAATAAACGTCAGTCAATAACTGGGTATTTACATATCTAAGCAGGAGAAGTAGATACGATTAAGGTTATGTATGCATAGATTGTTTTGTTATGATGCAAGAGACTGACTGGGGGATAGAGTACATAAACTGACGTGTATGCTTAACTATGTACCTATATTAATATATACATCTAGGCGGTTTTCCAGAAGTAGCGAAGTCAAGGAGGAATTCACTGCTTCCTTCATTGTGACCTACTATTTCAGAATTTCCATAATCGTTAATAAAAATCATCATCCATATATTTGTGTATAATTTAGGCAAATTATCAACTCTGTACCCTTGATTATGCTATTTGATTAGGTTCGAAAATTACATGATCGGGTATAACTTTGTTATAATACAAGATTAGCAAAATGCTCTTTGACTCACAAATGTGACCGTCAAATTTTGCAGCTTCCAGTTACATAAGATATTTAAGGTTCTACATATTGTAATATGCAAGTAAAGAAGACTACGATAGACACTAGAGTAACTACAAACTAAGGAATGTAACCCAAGTTCATTGGTTATTTTCCATAGCTAGTATGGCTAGCCAAAAGATGGCCCTAGCCGCTTCACACATAGTATCTGCGCATTTCCGTCCATGGCGAAGGTGAATCAGCATCTTCTTTTCCAGTTAGTTTCTCCCCATGATGCAGATAATGGTAATGATTAGCGATATATCTTGAGCCCCTAAGTATTTGCTTTATGTCACTTTAACGCTCGGTCAGCTAAACGCTGGAAGTACTATCATTAGATAAACAGAATATACCGTAAGTTTCTTTTCTGTCCGTATCTAGGATGTTATGGAACTCTAGCCAGCTGCGCCCCGCCTATGTAGCGTAGATGGTAGCGTGTCTGCCTCACATTCAAGAGGTCCCGATTTCAAATCTCGGACAGGGTGAGTTACCTGGATAAGATTTTTCCGGGGTTTACCTTACCCTAAAAGACGAATGTTGGGTAACTCTAAGCTATATGGATCCCGTGCAAGTTTGAGCGCAATTTCACCTGTTTCATTCATCGTTCGATATGACTTAACGTCGGAGGAATTAAATTTTAAAAATAGCCAGCTGCTATGAAAGTGAGTATTCTCGGGTGCAACAGTGAACCAGTGAGAGTGCTTTTATTGCGACTAAAGGTGCTGTTCTCCGAGCGCGTTTACGACATGTAGTTAATGCTGCAACTGCAAGAAATTGAAGAGTATTGTGTTCGGATCCACAGGAAGTGAAGTGGATCGGAGAAAAGGCTACGTCATATGTCTTTCCTGACGCTACGTCACGAAGGTTGTAAACAGATACGGAAAACTGAACTGACGGCGTGAAGTAAGCAAACTCGCAGCGGAAATTCGAAATAATACAGGTTATTAAAATATATTGATTAGCTGTGTAGAGGCTCCAACCGATGTAGGGCTACACTACATCACTGAACCAATGATAATCAAAGCATTATTAGTAGGTACATAGATACAAGTGGTGAGCCTAAGTTATATGTGCATCCCATTATCGCCAATCACAACCAGTTTCAATAATTCATGTTTAAAAGTATACAAATTAACCCTTCTAATGGAATTATTTTCTATGTTGTGGAACTTAATATGGTTAATAACGTTTACAACGCCAAAAATGATTACCATTTCGTTTATAAATAAATGTCTAACTTGGCGAACTTGAAGAATCTTAATATACGTTACCTTAGAAGAGGATGTAAGAAACTGATGACTTCTTAGTCAATGTTTCTGGCATTTTTCGTTTATAGTGAGCGTGCAAAGGAGAACTTCGCATTTCATCAATATATCATCAATATATATATAATTAGGAAATCACTGCAAGCTTTGTTGATATTCAAATTCTGTTTTAATAACTAAAACTAATTTTCATCTTTATCCGCACGCCCTCCGGCCAGCAAGTTACTCATATTTTGTCATCACTGAAATTAAAATCTAATTCAGATTTGCATCATCTTTAGTTAGAGAACTCAGTTGCTGACTTTCATGTCGTTTTACAGAGTATATGAATGAAGCAAGCATGAATAAGTATGCTTTACCTACACAACAAACAATTAAATATGATACTCTTTTTTAAACAAAATATAATTTACCATATGAAGTAATACACGAAGGCTATGCAATAAAGAATGATTATAATTTTTTACGGTCATAAATTTTTCGCACTAAGAATCAATCTTATTATATTCTGTTAGCTTAATGTGAAACAAACACGCCGTAGTAGTTTCATTGTTGGTCCTCCTGGTTCCCGCCTTTGAGAACCAGGCAAGTTCGCACATCTTCAGTATCGCCTACCGCTGCAATGGAGGTAACATTCAGTTAAAGTTGATGTTAGGGAAAGATCCGGAGTTTCTATCAAACGTAATCACTACTGATGAAACTTGGCTACATCATTTTGATCCTGAGAGCAAACAGCAAAGCTCAGTGTGGAAATCTCTTCCATCACCAACCCCCAAAAACGCAAAAGTGGTTGTTTCTGCTGGGAAAGTTACGATCATCTCATTCTTTGCTATTCATGGAATGATTTATCAGCATGTTATACATGCACACACATCAGTAACTGGACAGTTCTACAGGGATGTCCTGAAAACATTGTAAATCCATATCAGGTGCAAAATACCACATTTTCATGAAGTAGGCTGGATGGTGCACCACGATAATGCGTGGCCGCATATTGCCAATGTTGTTGCTGAATATCTTGCAAACATCAACGTGAACTGCATCCCTCACCCTCCCTATAATCCGGATTTAGCCACATGTGACTCTTTTATATTCTCTAACTTGAAGAAACGCCTCCGTGGGAGGCATTATCCATCATTAGAAGCAGTGGTGAAGGCTGCGGAGGCGAATTTGAGGTATCTCTCAAAAATGTTTTCTACCATGTCTTTGAAGACTGGCAGAAACGCTGGAGCAAGTGCATAGCATTCAGGGGAGACTATTTTGAGAAGGACCATCAAAATTATGAGGATAAGCAAAGGTACGATGTCAAAAAGGTTGTGGTCATTCTCTATTGAACAGCCCTCGTATATTATGTCAAAGATACAATTTTATTCCGTAAGATTTTCTCATTTCTTACTGCGAGGTGAATTGCAACTGCGCTAAGCGGCCAATTCGGGACGTAAAATGAAACCTCCATTGGAGATTTGCTGAAAAATGAAACTAAAAATCTTCATTTGCAAATAGAATTAGTTTATTTACAATGAGACACCCTTGTAGTGCAGCAGTTTAAAAAACTCACAAAGGGTTCCTAGTTGATATGCTTTTCTACTTTGTTTAAGGCCTGCAAAGACAAATAATCGCATTTTTATCTTCTCGTATTTTTGAGAACTCCTGGTGACTTATGGGCATAATGTGAATCGGTTGGAAAATTTAACGTCGATCCTGCTCAGTGCCATGGTAGCTTAGTGGTTAGAGCAACCACAAGGAGGCCGGAACTCCGTAGTTCAAGTATGTTATTGAATTTCTCAGTCTGATTTCCCCTTTTGAACTCTATTGAAATCAGAGCTTGTGCCAAGAACAATTAGTTTCCTTTGATTGGCCTAATAGTTGATTAAACTTTGAAGCTCGGTACTTGTAACTACTTACAGCATTCTATGTAGCCATTAGTGTATCTTGTCTCTTATGAATTTGAAAACCACCTGGTTTTGCCAAAAAGAATTTCAGTCAGTTGGAGATCTTAAACTCATAGATCAATGATTAGAGCAACTAGATGAAGACCGAATGATCCGCGGTTCCTATCCTGCAATGACATCTAATTTTTAGTATGAGTCTAAATTTACATTCATAAATTATTATAATATATGCATTTTGTCGGAAATTCCAGAGCAATATTCTTGTCGCCCACTCCTTTCTTCTATACGCACTTATTCCTAGATCTGTTTGAAATTTAACAACCTGTTAAAACATAAACAGCAGCTACACGCTGCTTGGTATTCGGCATCATCGTAGTAATATCTTGTTGAGAGGAGGAAGATTAAGCTTAGGGATATCAAAAGCCGAAACCATGTTGTAAGCGTCAGCAGTACAAATATTTAATGACTGAACACTTGGTGCTTCTTGATCTTATAGGGCACAGCTAACGAGAAATGCTAATACGTTTATTTTATTCAATGAATTTCTTACTTCCTTATAAAGAAATGTAATACACCGATGCAAAGTAACGAGTTGCTACGTGTTTGGCCAATGAGTAGTAAGCGATACAAAAATCGTTCGGTATATAATCTACGCTTTGTGAATATAAGGGTAAAAGTTAGCTTCCAAACTGATACACATCACTGTTTGGGAAATGTACTAAAGCATTACGAAATACTCCGAGTCTTTCCAAACTGCAAAGAGAGAATGCTTCCCGTTAAAGGTGAAGCTAAAGGAAATAATTAGTAGGACCGAAAGTATCTGCCCAAAGTCGTTATCCATAAAACAGATTTTAAGCCATTGGAGCTATAGGATCGTATTCGTTAATCTTTTCTTTAGTAATTAGCCCATTTGGAATTTTGTTTAAGTGATCAAAAACCACTGTTTATTAAGACTTCCATATACACTGTACACTATGCACCTCAGTACCGTGCCTAGAGCCCAACATGAAAAACAACTTCCAAAGAACATTAACGAAAACCACAGGGGAAATATTTCAAAAGTGTTCGCAGTGAGCCGCATATGGTGAAGCAATCCTGGGAGAAGAAAGTTCTTAATTCGCAGGCCGTACTGCGTGATATTTAGAGCATTAATATGTTAAAAATTTTCAAAGTACTGCAATGTTTAATAATGACTACTGCCTTCCTAGAGTCTTCATTTTGATCTCCTATGAATGATCTCCTTTATGACTAATGCACTTAATTCAGACTTAACTGCTCATGATAAAGATTAAACATTATTATCTACATATATTCTCATAAACATCAACGATGCTTCGCAGTTGTATACAAAACCAATTTATCGCTCTCTGTCGGAGTTTTCAATATGCTATTATTCAGGAACAATTGTGCGAAAGACTGACTAAAGCACCTGTTCGTGAACCATGACAAAGGGGAATCGCTGCGTGTATTGTTTGTCTCACTTAGCTCCGTCCTGGATTCGAATACAGAATGTATACGATACTGTTCAGAGCTAAGTTTGAATGTTGTATCAAACGAGGTTTGCAGGAACATCAAGTACCATTCCCTGGAGAGGGTTCCAACGTTCTGAGTCAAACAATTTTCACGTAAGTAAACTGAAACTGTCCCGCGCCGTGGCGTAGTGGGTCAAAGCGTCTTGCTTGGTTCCCGGTCATGGAATGCATCCGGGATCGATCCCACCCCTAGGGGGTGCAGATTTTAAGTCCCGGAGTATAGGATCGGTGCCCACTTAGTGAGAAAGTGGGGAGCTAGGTAGCGTCTCTAGTAGTGTAAGCCTACTTTCCAGTTCGGAGTGCCGAGATGTTGACCAATCTCCACCCCGTATCGGTTGGATAATGGCCCAACTCTGCCTTGCGTACGTGGGCGTGACGTTGACAGTCGGGATGGCAGGTTTTGGCCCACTTGGGTTGTTACGACAAGAGTTAATTTTTTAAAAATAAAACTCATGACTCGGTTTGCTGCTGCACTTCTATTTCTTCTTGAAAGCTATCAGCAGGTGACAAACTTGATTCCACTGTCTTGCAACTTTTCACCTCCAAACTGAGACTTCCCAAATTTTTCCCCTGAGATGATATTTGTTTACATTTTGGTACAGATCACAGCATCTGTAATCTGATACTCGCAAATTGTTCCCCGTACATGATACCTGTTCGCATTTTCCGAAGCTCACAGCATCTCCGATCTCATACGTGCTATTCTCTTCCTAACGTAATGTTGTCACATTTTCACACAGGTCACTGCATCTCCAATGTGATACATTTCAAATTTTTCGCACATGTGATACTTGGTTCCATTTTCTTATACATCACGGCATGTGCAATCTGTTAAAGCCGAAAAAAACTGTCTTATATGATTTATGCAGATATTTTCTCCCAGATCACAATAGACCTAATTTGATAATGAGAAATTATCTTGTTTGCATATGATATAGACATGTAGGTATTTTTTTCTATAGGTTACAGCATCTCCGGTCTGATGGAGTCAAACTCTGCCGAGCCTATGACATATTGTTTTCAGAGATTGCAATAGCTTAAATGTGATACAAAGTCAAACTGCGTTCCACTTCTGAATTTTAAATTATCGGTTCTATCCATTCATGCAGCGTCTATATGTAATTAAGAAGTAACCATTTGTGAGTCCATTTATCGATCTACACTTAATACAAAAATATCACTTTTCGCACCCACTTTCATAATTTCTTCATTGCTGCTTTTAAGGTTTTAAACATGCTCTGCACTTAGAATATACTATTTGTTTGCACATGTAGATAAAGACACATCTGTTAGTTACGCCTAAAAATAATTTTATAATTATCTTGTATTTATTCTGTTATATATTCTTTTGTATAATTCTCTCTGCCTGCGACTTCTTTTCTAAAGTACTTCCACTTATTCAATTAATGTCCAGTTTTTCATAGACTGACGTCAAAATTGTGCTTGGTGCAAGCCAAATGTTAAAGAAGTTCCACATCACAGCCAAGCCTAATATGCAAATTATAATGTTGAAGCTAAAAATGTAGAATTTTTTTCTAATAGCCAACAATCAAGCATTAGTAACAAAAATCACATTTTGTTCTTTCGCCAGAAGCATATGACTGTCAGTTTTCTGATTTTTTACAACCGCGTTATAAAATAAACTTATATATAATGAGTAGTATATATATAGTAGTCGTAAGTATACTGCGTAAGAAACGTAGGACGTTTAGAATATAAAAGGCAATTCACAAATGTATAGATATTTGTTATCGTGTTGCCCATTTTCCGAATAACAAACTATGAAACAATTTAGTAAATTGTGGTATTAGAAATTTGAATCAGTTTGCTAGTACAGTTAAAAAGGTATTTTTCTTGGCCCACTATAGCAAATAGGACGCCAATTATGAAATTGATTCCGTTAACTAGAAATGCTAAGTTGTTATGGAAATTAGACAAGCATGTGTGTGCATATGTCCACATGGTAACGGAGGTGTAACTGATAAAGCATCAAATTTGTAGCAAGAAAACAACTTTTGAAGAATTGATTTCTCCAAAAATAGATCATCATAATAATACCTCTCTTTCAGAGGGCTTCAAATATCAAAGAAGTGTGTTGCTTTTAAGCGGAATGGAAATGAATAAATTCAAGGAAGAGAATTTATATCACATTAATTAATAAGCTATCTTGTTACGTTTACATTACAGTAACTAAAAACTAGATAATCTATAGAACTTCGCAAAAAAGACATAAATGTTCGGTTTATACTGTAACGAAGAGATAAATGCACTTAATACACAAAAGAGAGAAAACAACACAAATACATGAACTCGAAGCTGAGCAAATTAGACACGGCCCACAACAATGTTTTGCAGTTTTCAAGGACTACTCTATCATAACACCCCTCTGAACTAGCATTATGTCTATGTATCAATCAAACTGCTTGGAAGAACGAACGGGAATATAAATTCAATTTTTCGAAAGAAGACCAAGAAGGCACGAAGTATACCAACGTATACGAAAGTATATGCTGAACGTATACAATGTAGTAAGGTAAATGAAATATATTAGAACGTAGTAGTTTCCTGTAATTTCAACTATTTTGTAAATTACATTTCCTTCTTTCATATTTTTAATACTGTGACTTTGTGGGTTCGTGAAATTAAAAGTCCAATTGCGCAAACTCAAAAATTTCATTATTTCCACCGAGTTACAGTTGGAACACTTGCCGATTACATAGAATTACGTAGCGCACACAATTACAATTCACCAGTTCGTCTGTCACAGGTCCACTTTGCACTCGCAATCACGTACAACTCCTCCGATGCACGTACACAGTCTTCCAGTCCATTCACTAGCACGGCGCTCCTCCGGCTGCTCGCCAAGGTCTGCCTGACTCGTCCACAGCAGGCCTTATATAGGGAAGATCGCCGTTTCTGGAAGTCTCGCGGTTCAGTGAATATTCCCGACTGTTCCAGACGTAGGAAGGGGGAAAGAGATGGCTAGTGATGTTTTTCCAACCATCCCCCTTGTTAGCGCTACAAGATAAATGGGTAGGCATGACCTCAATGCCTCCTGTCGTCTACCCGGCTGCTAGCTGGTCGGGCCTTCCGATATTTAGGTGACAATACTAAAGCTTAGATGTTGAAATGATAAATACGCGGATAAATTCCTTCTAATTCCCTGAAGGACTGCGATGTAATATATGGTCAGAGAATATAGGGGACATCTCGTATATCGACCCAAGGAAGCTCTTTCAAGCTTATTTACCCCAGGAATAAAGGATGAAGAAATGGAAATGCAGGAAGCTATGGGCCATCAGCAGACCGGCCAATCTATATTGATGTGCAGAAAATCCTAACGATTTCATGTTTAATGACCTGGTCACACTAGCTGGCTGTTTAGATGGCGGAACCTAAAGATGTTGACAATCTGAAGTGATTAGAGAAGGCAACCGTTTGGCAGCGCCGTTTCCCACGAGAAGAATCCCAGTCATCCGTACGTACCAACCAAAAATATGCAGTTCCTAAGACAATGTGAAACATGAAAGGGGAAGTAAAATGGTAGGAATTGAGGGAGGCATAATTAGTCGCGGAAGAAACTATCCCAGCATTCACTTTACCAGTGATAACCGCGGAAAATCCATGGACTCAACGCCTTTCCCAAGAATCGAAAATTGGTTCTCAAGATACGAATCTTCTAAGTTATTGCGAGCTATTTTGCTCGGTCTCTTGGTGATTAACACCAGTAATAAATTTATTCTTAGCAAGGCAGCTTGTTCCAACCGGAATTCGAAACTTGAGCTCTAGGTAGGTTTTGCAAACTAATGGATTTGTCACTGTGTAATGAATACCTTTTACATGGCGAAATTATATTCACTTCTGAAACATAGACGAATAACATCAAATTCAATACTTTTGGTCTCTGTATGCAACTTAAGCTAGTAAATAATGCTATAAGATATCAATGTAGATATCAGAAGATCCTATTTTTCTAAACACAACATGTACATCTTTAGCAATCATATTTTGTTAGAAGTATCCCAAGCACGCAAACACTGATGAAAGTTTTATTTAATTTACTTACATAAATAAAATATTAAAATGGAATAGGCAAATAAATGGAAAGGAAGAAGGAAAGGAGGGGTATCATCAATGCCACTGGATACCAATTAACTAATTTGCCTTCCAATTACATATATGGAGCTGTTATAACTTAACTACATAAAACGGTTACTGCGGTAAATGCAACAGAAAATTGAAAATTGTGGGCTGTATGCTGTTTTCGCTTAAATTAAGATTACATTTTGTGCAAATGAACTTCAAGTGCTCAGGCCATATTTGACGCCGTCTCCAATTTTGTTCTCTCATGAATCTGCTACTAGGTGTTTTGGTGGTGAGCTGTGAGATATTTTTCATAGATTATGCGTCTGTGGAATGAACATGGACAACAGTTAATTTGGCTGATAAATTCAATGTAAGCTGGTCAACGAGCTGTTTGAAGATAATTACTAACTGTTTGAGGCTAAAGAACTGAACTGCTTCTGAATCTTAAAACTGGAAATTGTAATTAATGAATAATATTTGCCAAAAACTGACCATTGCATATGTTACAGTTTTAAATGGTGGCGAGGCGCAGAACTGCTGCAGTAGGTGATTGCTATATCTTGTATACAGCTCGGGTGTGGTGTTTGAACGCTGAGGCATCTGGTAATCGACTACAGTAAACAATTTTGTAGTATTATCAAGTACTAAGGGGAACATCCCTCTTTTATTAAGAAAGCCTTCTTATTACCATAACTACCAGCGTTCCTACATAAGTGGTTAAAATACCAAAAGCTACCAATTTCTTCTGAAATAATTTTTATTCTAATTTGAACATTCCTAAGCACTTCGTTTCGTATGAAGATTTTAACTTTACGTGCCTTAGTAATGCCTGAGATAGTTGAACATAAATCCAAGAATCTGACCTATAAACTAATGATTTTCTCAAAGTTCAAGCCTTTCAGTTTAATCTGTTTAATTTGTTTCAGTATATGCAGTTCATCTTAATGCTGTGCACAATCTGCCATTTTATTCTGACTACAAACTTATTCTCATTTATTGCTGCTTTCAATGTATCCCTCAACAGCAGCTCTCCTCCGAACATTTCTTCAAACCAATTTCTTATCCTATGCTTACACAGTTTTAACGTTGTTCTCCCTTCACTCGCTGTCTTTAAAATATCTCCATTACTTATTTTGTCAGAGAACTTCCAAATTAAAGTTTTGTCATTAATATTTCAACATTTTCTTCCACTAATTCGCTCCATTCCAGCATCCACATTTCCGTGCCAAGCATTTTACAAAAACTGCTCCCCAAGTCACAGGCTAACATAAACCTCTTTGGGATATACACAATAGCAGTAGCATTACTGCAGGTTCTACAAATAGCCTTATCAGCAGGGGCAGCTCGTCCTTGCGTGCTGCAGTGTTGCAGCACGCTCCTTTTCTGTTTTATAAATCACAACGTAGAAATTTTGAAAGCCCATGTAAATAACAATGCATTATTGTAAGAATATATGAATTCGAGTAAGATCAATAATGAACTAGGGCTCCAAGGAAAACACCTGCATAACTAATGGAACGCATCTTTCACTTCAACGAACTGAGAGCCAGCAATCTCGGTAATCATTATTGCGCATGCGTATAACATTTTCCTCTTGGCTCCCTGATGTCCTAAGTTGCCTAGATTTTTGCACAAATGCGTGCTGCAGATGGGTGTTGCGCGGTGATCATTCGCTGCACGAGGAAGCAGGGCCACCAACACTCATAGCTGTAGAATTTGAATATGCATTGAAAATCATTTAACAATCTATCATTGCTTTATATTTTAGTTCTAGAAACTAACTCCACCCTTCTTACGTAAGCAGATCCAATACCTCATGATTATTAAATCACAGGGCAGATTGTTTGTGATGCACCTATCATGTTGGCACAATACTCACTTCCCGCGACCACAACGAGAATCCCTCATAACAAGTGCACGGGGTTCGGGAGCACGCATTGTATCCAAGTATTCCTTTGTGAAACTTTATTTATTGGCCGATATCAGTTTCTTTATTTTGGGTGTGAGTTTCAAATGTGTTATAAATTCACATTATTCAGTGTATGAATAATTTAAGATTACGAAAGGTTTAACCAACAAATAATGAACACGGTTAATGAACTTCTAAAAACTGCCTTTCCAACGCAAGCGTTAGAAGAAAGGATTAGTATAAAAATGTTAAGGAGACCAATACCCGATATAAAAATTGAGAAAAAAGCGAAAGGAAGTAGAAATTATGTTTATATCATGAAGAAACATCGGCGAATGGACTTCATTTTGCGAAAAAGTTTCCCGCAGCACGCTGTTATATTTCGGCACGAGCCGCCACTGCTTTTAAGGCATATCTCCGTCGCAATCCTGTGCTCCTACATCAACAAAAAGGATAAATAATCATATAAGAGTTTTGAAACATGCAGTACTTTTACAACTCTCTCCTGAGGTTACAAGTACATAACGTGCATATACAAACGTTGCACATAAACACATGAAGTCTTTTATTTCTGAAATTAATGCCTATTGATACAACAGTCTCCATTACATCAGAGGTTGTTACCCATCAACCGGTTTTTCTAAGTACAGCTATGAGCTTCCTATAAATTATATATGGAAATGAAAGAATTACACAAATGATCTAAGGAAAATGAATATATGAGGACCAAACCCCTTTTCCTCATCATAACAAATTAAAATTCGAGATGAGCATTCATTTTGTCATCGTCTAAATCGCCCCAATGTAAGTATTGTGACTTTGTGGGTTTGTGAAATGAAAAGTCCAATTTCACCGCTCAAAACTGTTCTTTATTTCCACCGACTTACAGTTAAACATTTGCCAATTACGCAGAATTGCGTACTGCACACAATTACAATTCACCACTTCGTCCGTTACAATTTCACTTGTACTCGCGATTACATCAACTCCGATACTCATACACAGTTACGTACAGTCTTCCGTTGCACAATCTTTTCGTTCATTAACACGTCACTGACTAACACTGCCTTCTTACACCAAGAACTGACTGACTCACACTAAACTTCCGACTAGCTGCAGCCCTTTTTATAGCCATCTCGCCGTCTTCTCGGATTTTCTTGTTCCCAGGCGAAGATTCCAGTAGATGAAAGATCGCATAATTTCCAGAACAGGTGGAAGAGAAACAGACCGCACAGTCATGTTTTTTCCCCCCAGCCATCCCTGTCACCACTATAAGACGGACGAGGGGGAGGCGTGGCTAACACGGACCTCCCCTGTCTTCCGCTCTCAGCTGTTTCCATAGGGTGTTCCAAAGCCCGGGTGACACTGCTCCCTCCTCAAAGCTGTTCGCCCCGAACAGCACCATCGTAGCGTGCCAGGCGGTCCAGGTGTACCACCAGCATCTGCCCGGAGTCTGAGCCAGAAGTAGCGCTGCCGTAGTTTGTGAATCATACGGTTCGCTCCCAGGTGTCCTCCTGAAGTACCGGCGTGCACTTCCTCCAAGACTTCCGGGACCTTACTCCGGGGGAGTACCAACTGTTCTCTCTGCGCCTTCCCATCGGGTGACTCCCATACCCGGAACAGCACGCCCTCTCTGGTCTTCAACGAGTCCCATCGGGCCCAGTACGACTTGTAGGTGGCGCTCCTCGGTGCGATGGCCTCCCAGGTTGGTCTCATCCCTGCCTCCACTTCCCTCAAGAGTGGCCCCAAGTCTGCGTCCGCCAGCTGCTCCCTCCTCAGGCCTGCGCTATCCCAGCATTCAGCAGGCACTGCCACAACTACTCGGACTGCTGCGGCACGCTCCTTCTCTTCCACTCTTGTGCGCTCATGGCCGTCCTGGATCTGCGATAGGACACCTCCAATGTAATGGTCGCTAGCGTCGGTGTCCACAATGAAGGCGCCACCCGGTTGTGGGAAACCCAAAATTGGAGCACTGCACAGGGTCTCCTTCGGGTGCTGGAAAGCGTCTTCGGCGTCCTCCGTCCACACATAAGGCCGGTTTTCCTCCGTCAGGCGGGTGAGGGGTTTTGCGATGTTGTCGGCCTTTTCCTCTAAATCATTAAGGCGGTCGTCTACTTGACCCTTCCGCTTGCCCAGATTCGTGACGTCATCCCTCACGCCGGCCAACCGTTCCTCAAACTTTGCGGCGAGAGCCTCGTTCGCCGCCTTCATTTCCGTGGCCAGACTGCCGTTCGCTGCTCTCATTTCTGTGGTTAACTCGGCCTTCATTTCTTCCATCTTCTCGGTGATGTTGTCGTTAGCCGTCTTCATTAGTTTCAGTTCCGCGGCCAGGTTGTTATTTGTAGTCTCCATCTTCGCGGCCAGGCTGTTATTTGCCTCTTCCGTTTTTGTTGTTAATTCGGCCTTCATTTCTTCCATCTTCCCGGTGATGTTGTCGTTGGCCGTCTTCATTTGTTTCAGTTCCGCTAAAATCTTTTCTAATGCTGCCTCCATTGTGTTATGTCGCACTCCTGACACCAATTGTGACTTTGTGGGTTCGTGAAATGAAAAGTCCAATTTCACCGCTCAAAACTGTTCTTTATTTCCACCGACTTACAGTTAAACACTTGCCAATTACGCAGAAGTGCGTACTGCATACAATTACAATTCACCAGTTCGTCCGTTACAATTTCACTTGTACTCGCGATTACATCAACTCCGATACTCATACACAGTTACGTACAGTCTTCCGTTGCACAATCTTTTCGTTCATTAACACGTCACTGACTAACACTGCCTTCTTACACCAAGAACTGACTGACTCACACTAAACTTCCGACTAGCTGCAGCCCTTTTTATAGGCATCTCGCCGTCTTCTCGGCTTTTCTTGTTCCCAGGCGAAGATTCCAGTAGATGAAAGATCCCGTAATTTCCAGAACAGGTGGAACAGAAACAGACCGCACAATCATGTTTTTTTCCCCCCAGCCATCCCTGTCACCACTATAAGATGGACGAGCGGGAGGCGTGGCTAACACGGACCTCCCCTGTCTTCCGCTCTCAGCTGCTTCCATAGGGTGTTCCAAAGCCCGGGTGACAGTATTCTACACTTATATCATTAGTATTTATATTCTGAAAATATTTCCGTCTTTACAACAGCTTGCTTACACGGCACAGTTCATTTCGAGTAGCGGTTTGCAAAACGCAATAGACAGGTGCGTATTGTTAGCTCTGAATCAGTGTTGGTCACAAGAAATTGGAGCAAAACACAAGGTAAAGTCCTCTCTCACGAAACATTTACCTTCACTTTCACACTGTCATATAACATTTATTTTTGGAAAAGGCCACAACCAATTTTAAATGTACATTAAAAGAAACTGTCATGAAGTTCCACACGAGGCGACATGTTAGGAACGCACTAACTCAGAAAAGTATTTTACATGCTGCATCTATGTTTTTACCAAATCACTGGGTTGACTGACTAAAACGCTCTCTGTCAAACACAGCAGGCAAGGATCTGTGATGAATGAATGAATGAATGAATGAATGACTGAATGAATGAATGAGTGAATGTACGACGAACTTTATACTTTGCTCTTCGACGCAGCTGGGGAAATTTGCACTTATCACCTCCAAAGGAACATACGAGGTGACGAAACCATAGGAGGCTATACGCCGCAAGCACATGTTCTTAAAGATTCTAAGCCTTATGACCCAGACGCAGTTCCGGAGTACTCAGAGGTTTCCCTCTGCGGAACCTTAGGGAACACGAAGCACTTGAGATTCTCGGAGAAGGCAGATTCTACGTTGTCTTTCCGACACCCATCGATAATGAAATAGAAAAAAAAAAAAAACTTTATGGTTGAAAGTAAAACCATCCCAGCATTCGCCTATCCAGTCTATCCAATACGATAACTGGTGCGATAACAGCACCCTTTACCACTGATGATGTAATATTTCAAAATACCTCTAAGTAACAAATCAAGTTCTGGGGGTGCTTCTTTGCAGCTAACTGATAGCATCATTTTTCCAACAATGTCCACAAGCTACTACTGAATACCATATCACACATGTCCTCCTGTGTAGCTTGGGTGGAGGTGTGTCTGAGTCACGTTCAACAAGTTCCAAGTTCGAATCTCGGAGAGGGCGAGTTACCTGGGTACGGTGTTTTCCAAGGATTTACTTTATCCTGAAAGATGAAGGTCGGTAGACTTTAAACTCTGAGGACCCTGGAGTCATTTGATAATCATTTTACCCATTTCGTATTATTTTCGGATATGACTTGCGCTGGAGACTGCTAAATAATAGTAATAGTAATGATAATGATGATAATGATGATGATGATACAATGAAGATGTGCATTTGAAATTGTTACGTATCAAAGAATAGAATACGAGTTCCATTTTCGGGACATTTTGACCACTGAAAAGTATGTAAAGTAATGTGGCGGCTTACAAGGTCAAAACTGACCCCTGAGTACGCTACTCTCATTTTTAAAAACTAGCAAATGTAGAAAAGAAGTTCTTCTTTCAAAACTGCACATGTTTAGGAAATTGTTATATCCATAGAAAATCCAGGCTCTGGCTCTGGCTCTGGTCGACTTTGAAAACTTCAACTTCTATTTATCTGATTTTTTATACAAAATAAACCTGCTTCAAAAATTTGATAAAGCAAATGTTGAAGTGAATAGAGTAGCATAAACTAATAGTTTGTTAAACGAAGATATAATTCAGGATTTAAATTCTTAACTTTCCGAAGGCCCATAAATATAGCAAATAAGACAATAGTATCTTAGTGGTATGAATAAATAGCAAATCAGTTGGATCACCTATACCTGTCAATACAGGGCCGTCATTTGATTGTGAACCATTAGATATATCAAGTTAAACAGATAAGCCGAACATTGCCGAAAAAAATCCTTTAGAAACTAAGTTTCACAAAATGAAAACCGAGAGCCAGAAATAACTCTCACAATGCTGTACGAACTGAATGATGCTGTGTGGACAGAACTCTAGTTTCGTTAAGGAATACTCAAAAGTGCTTTGATCAATGGCAGCACGAACTGTATCGTTGGTATCGAATTCAGAAGTCATTTCAAGCAAATCCGCTCTTCGTTAACCCTCCACATCGAGCAGATTTATTGTGATCGCGAACAAATTAAACCCTCCATTATTCAACGTCCAGACTGTATTTCAACATGAAATGAATGGAGGGAAAATTAATGACATTTCATATTTAAAACTTAATGTAGCTATAGCGAGATTGATGAAACAACACAGGAGAGCGTGATGGAGCTTCGAGCGATGATGTATATGGGAGAAACTTGTAACACTTACATACAGAAATACCGATAAATTTGGGAGCTGCATAAATAACATGCAATGCCTATTTTATCGTTTACATAGAGAACTGAGTTAAATCCTATACATTAAACTGGAAAAAATGATAGCTTTAGACATGAAAAATAACATTCTTATGACGTAAAGGATATAGACACAACAAAGGAAACCTCGCGCACTGCAACCTTTTACTGATACATTATAGCTACTTTTCCATATGTATCTAAGGGACAAAACGCACGAAGTTCCTAACATTTTATTTTTAATTTACGCCCTCCCACTTTAAGTCATATCGGACGAATTAAATCGGTGAAATGATGCTGAAATGAGCCCAGGTACCACAGAGCTTAGTTTTACCACACATTCGTTTTAGGATAAGGGAAAACCCGGAAAAACCTTATCCAAGTAACTCACTCTGACCGAGACTCGAGCTACAGACCTCTTGAACGTGAGGAACACACGGTGTCATCTACATTACCGAGGAGGGCGTTCCTAACATGTTCTGGCTTAAAGATCCGTCCACATAATAAAGCTGTCCAAAGAAGAAGATGTACGACCTGTCAAATACCAACCGTTTAGATACCATTGGGAAATTACTTTAATTAAAGCAGCAGGCGCGCCATCAGCCCGGCACCGGAAATAGTTCTCTCTGCTCCTAATAATGAAGCATATGTTAATAGTTAATTAGAACATTTGTAAGCTCTATGTAATATATAAACGATATCTTATATGATTCGACAGGTTAAAAAATTATTTTACTTGTATTAAAGAAATGCCTTGTATATATGTCAGACAAACTTGAAGCGAACCTTGAGTCAGAGGAAGCGCTTTGTTCGGTAACGACAGGGGAGGAGTGCCATAAATCTCCAGAACTCCAAGTGTTGCATTCAAGCAAATTTCTGACAGGAGAAACTGGATAAATCCTAATAAAAAATTAAGAAAAATTTATTCCGTTAAAAATGATGCCATATGCATCCTCTCGACAAATCAATTTAAAAAAATACTTCCCGCAAAAGTATAAAAATTGATTTGGTCGTTGTGATAAACCAATAACAGAACAGCTACATCACTCTCCCATGTAAGCAGTGGAAGGGGTGTTTCTAGACCCTGTTAAAATAAAAGGTTATAGAAAGCTGTAGTTTACCCAGTCGCTACTGCACACGTGAAGGACAAGCCACGTCTGTTAACCCGGAAAGATTGCGTGGAATTATCAATAGTCGCTGCCGTGTACGTGGAGGATAAACCACGTCTGTTAGCGCGAAAATGTTGCGCTTAATTTTACCCAGTCGCTGCCGCATACGTGGAGGAGAAACCACGTTTGTTAGCGCGAAAATATTAAGCTGAATTTTACAAAGTCACCGCCGAATACGTGGAAGTGAAACCATGTTTGTCAGTACGAAAAGGTCGCGCAGAATTATCAAAAGTTGCATACCTGGTAGAGAAGCTACGTCTCCTAGCGCCAAAAGTTTGCGCGCGTGTATTTTACGTTACACTAAAGTCGCGCGGGATATCGCGGATATAATAAATTTATTTTTATAGTGAGGGTGAAAATTGCAGATTGTTGTAGTGTATGTTGACAAAACCATACTCAACAAAGGAGAAGCTGACGCGTTGTCCGCATAAATTTTAATAAGATATTTAAGGAAGATCTTAAATTAAATATAAGTGATTGCCACAAGACAAGAAAACTGTGTTTCCTTCTGTGCCCAAGTGATCCAACCACACAACCCTGAACTTCAAGAGATCATTGCTCCTAACCCAATCCTAAAACCATACGATTTAGGAGCACGTCTAAAGCAGCGGCGGACATAATCGTTCTCACCATCATCGCAGAGGTTGACGGTGGCGTTTATCAGCGTCAGCAGGTACGGACGCTTTCCAAAGAGAACTAGAGGGTCCGAGGTAACGACGCCCTCAACGTCATAGTGCGGATGACGTCAGCGATAAATCTAAGCATTAACGTGAACCATCGTCACCCAAGGGCACGTAACAATGACGTACACCCCTTACACACTGCCACACACAACGAAACTTAGACCATGAGAATCACACAAATGAAAAGGCAATTATGGATAGAAAATTGTGGACATGAGCTATCTTAGCATTCACCTATGGACCAGAGAATACCACGGAAAGCCCAAAGATAGAGTGGTTGGTTGACAGAAATCGAAGGCCAGACGCCCAGAGTGCGAGTTTCCTATGTTATAACGGATCCATCTTGCTCGCCATAAAATTCATGACACCTCTTAACTCGAAGGTTATATTTCCCAAATATTTTGTTAATGTCTCCTAATTTTAGGTAGGAAGAAAATGCTATATATACAAACAGTCGTAAGATTGGAAGCGATGGTTGTTGGATATCTTGTCCTTATATGGTGACCATCAATTGACAAAGTGTCGTTGCCGTCCTGCACATCAGGCAACACAGGTACATACAGGTTTTATTATAAACGGTACGAAGCAGAGTGTGACGTCAGAGTCCTCATTCCCAGAAGTGAGAAGAAGGCGTAGATACCTTGACCATTCCAAAGCACACAGGCAGGATACTCTGTCTAATAGTTCCAATTCATGTACCACGCATAAATGTGGGATCCGTCGTAACAACGTAATATAATTAGCAAACACTCTGTGTTCTGATTCAACTGGACTCTATAATGTAACCATAATGGCTAGATATCAATGTTTTAAGGTAAACAACGATATATTTTTTAATATGCTATTTCATTCTATAATGACGTACGTATGGAGGTCCTTCCGTAGAGCTATCTATCCTCAATTAATTATTGCAAGGTATAATAGGATTTGTGCGAGTATATAATGTCGAAATTTCCATGTAGACAGTCCATGAAGTTACTGTATCATAAAAATACTGAATTAAAATATATATAATGGTGAAGTAAATTAAATATGAAATTGAGTTCCAATTGCTCTATACAGTAGCGAAGCTTGAACAATGACAAGCAAAGATAAAAACAGATTACAGACGGCAGAAATGAGATTATTAAGATCAGTTTTGGGAGTCACTAGAAGAGACAGAATAAATTATGATGATACAAGAAGTCAATTACATATCTTTAATATAAAGGAAGGGATAGCTCATAAGAGATAATAGTGGCTAGATGACGTAGATACCCGAAGACAATATAAAATTAGACTTAAAGGTAAATGAAACATCGGAAGGCCCAAAAAGGAGAAGAAGGATGGAGGGTGTAATTGAGCACATATTAAAACGCAATAGAAGATAGCACTGAAATTGGTAAAAGAAGCTCTAACGGTACGACTCGTGAACGGGAGTTTTTTGTTCAAATCGTTTTAAAAATTATCTCTCTGACTGAGGTTACTTCAGCGTTTCCTAAGCCCCTACATTAGTGGTAGATGCTGGGAAGGTAACCTAATTTTAGACTTGGAGTGCTTAGTGTTTCATTTAGAAAATATTATTTCAATTATGAATGTCCACAGCCCATGGTGCCATACAGACTAAGGATTAGGATTAGCATTAGGATTTCATTACGGAGGGGATTCGGTACGTAGGCCACGATGCTGGGCCCATTGTTCCTATGCCTCCGGGAGGAAAGATGAGGCGAAGGAGACAGATGATAGCCGACCCAAGGAGCCACGACAGTACAGAGGGCACGGTCCCTACAGTTTACTTGGATAGAGACTTCCCCCGACAGGCCAGGACAATGAAGTCGTTCCCCGGGACGGCAACGAGTCCAGCAGGCGAGCCCTAAGGGTTCCAGGTAAGCTATCCGAAGCCCAAAAGTCCCTGGTTGGCGGTCCCGAAATAGTCCCAGCAGAGAAGTGGAGACCCGCAACCGACCTACCGGAGGAGGAAGTAGTTTTCCTCAGAGCATATCATCCTGCCATGCACCGCCGAGACACCTGCCGACACTTTTACCCTGAAAGAGACTTCCAGATGAGAAATGATATGAAATGATAATAAAGATGAAATGGAGGAACAGGAAATTCGGGGATTTAATTAACCTACCCAGCATTCTCCTAGCGACCCGGGAAAACCCCCGAAAAAATTCACGGTTCAGGGATGTCGGCCACGGGAGTCGAAACCGCCTGAGCCATCCCGCTCGGTCATAGAGAGTAAGAATGTTACCACCCTCGATGAATGACAGATTAGATTAGACTGATTTGCGTTCAGTGGGTTCAGTTGTAGCCAAAAAGGACCGTGAGCATTGAACATATCAGAGGTATACAGTTCAATAGCATATATACTTGAACATTTAACATGACACATTATATACAGAATATATAAAAACAATATGGAAAGAAAAAGACAGATATAATTATATATAATGCAAAACCAAACACCTTTTCTTTAATCAGCTTTCACTTGGCTTTTGCCAGTACGTCTCATCCTTTTTGCAATGGATACCATTTATTGTCATTTCTTCAATATATATTTCTACTTATATAACTACAAAAGATTATCAGGATAATTTATCATTTAGATAATCTTGTACTTAATAAAGTGATTTTGGGTATAGGCACTCTCTAGCAGCGGTTTAAAGGCACCGAACTTATTAACTTTTCCTTTAAGTTCATTAGAGCCAAATATTTTGATGGTTTCGTAATACATACCTTACTAGAATAGAAGGAAGTTTAGCAGTGGGAAAATGGATATTACCCTTGACTAATGTTTATTCTACGAGTTACATTATTTGTTATAAATGAGGCCTAATTATCTACAAAGAATTTTAGGATGGGGAATATACGTATGCAAGGAAAAGTCAATATCTTCAATCTTCCAAAAAGGTCTTTGAGGAAGCATCTGCTATGGGTGCTAGTAGTGATTCCTATAACCTTCTTTTAAATAAGATTTTGTTTTGTTTAACTTTACATTGAGTTTCCCCAAAATATATATTATGCATAATGCACTAATTTAGCTAATGTATAGAACTCACATTAACCAGCGCTCAGATAGAATAACAGGTAGAGCTAAGTTGGGGCAACATATACTTTATATGAGCTTTCCAAAGTAAACATCTGTCAACTTGAATGCCCAGAAAAATTATGCTGTTAATTTCTTCTAACAACTTATCATTAATTCAAATTTCTATTTGTGTGTGTGACGTAAGACAGGTTATAAATTTAACAATTTTTGTTAAGTCTAGATTTAAAAATAATTTGTTCTTTTAAACCAACATGACACACAGCACAAAATATTAATCAGTTTAACCATACACTCATTTAAATTTGTACTGGTCACCAGAATACTGGTATCTTTAGCGAAAAGAACTCTACTTGCAAAGTCCTTTATACAAAGTAAGTGGTTGTTCATATAGATTATAGATCTGAGATAACTTTTGAAATAAGCATTTGAAGTGTAAGTTATTTAGGAGTCATAGTAAATTTACACCTTCAGAGCAGGAAATAGAGATTATTCTACTACTGTATGAAACAACATTTTGTCAAAAAGGATGGGAAAAAAAGCTAATTGACTCCTTAGATCCACAAGGAAGTTGCTGTGTAAAACCAGACTAGCTAAAGTAATACATATACTAAATAAGTTGTCCTCAATTATGTTCTTTTCTTCGGTGAAAGATTAGGGCCTTTGCATTAGGTGAAATGTGCACTAAAGTAGCCCTGATTCAAAGGCCGCAACTTAATTCAGCGGATATAATGGTTATGATCATGTCAATCGGATTTACTGTTCTTGAGTGATCGTCCTTGTGACACATTCACTGGGACTGAAAACCTGTTGAAGGCCGATAACGCAAACGCTTGTCTACCTTTTTTTGACACCGCTCTGTATGGTACCATTAATAGTAAATTTAGCGCAAAAGTAGACAGTGTTACGAACCCGATCGTAGTAAGGTGGCTTGGCACACAAAGGAACTGATAGGTTTCACGTAGATAGCGAGCTTGCATAAACAGATAAACATAGCGCTTAGATAAAAGACTTACCGAAACAAACAAACTGAAATAAATGGAAATTTCTGGCAATATCTTGATTATTCGGTTTCTTTATTCTTCTGGAAGAGTCTCGAATTACAAATTAGGTATTTAAGGACGCGATGGTTCGCAAAGTGAGTAGTTTCAAAACAGAGTTAGTAGTGACACAGTGTTGTGAAATGAGAGACAGCCAGCTGTGTTGTTGTAACGAGAGCTAAGGATGTAATCTACCGTCACTGTTTGTTATTGTGATCGACCTTGGTAGACTCATGGTGTATGTGGCGTAATGCTGCTGTAATCTTTAAGGGTGTTTCTACGAAAATAAAGGAGAATTTTTTAATTTTTGCAACTCGGCCTTTTAATTCTACGAACCCACAAATTCACAATACATTGCTTTAGACTTTTTGTTTAAAATTATAGTCAGTTCAGTACTTACCTTAGAAAGCAACACCATTAAACTGAGTAACAAGTGATCGGGCTACAAATTTAGTGAGGTTGTGTAACGGTGTATTAGCAGAAGTTTGCATGGAAAAGGTGAGTGGCTTCCAGCTGCATTCTCAGACTTTTCAAAGAAAACCTGCGTTTTGCTGAGAGGATTCCGCCGGGGAGATCTTCCCCAGAGAGGGTAATCTTGACAAAGAAACTTAGTTCCACAACTTTTAGGTTTCTCGGAACCTCTGATTTTACTTCTGTCAGTTTTCATTTAAGAACTTCACACTCCATTTATTGTTGAAAATCACGCGCTTCAGAGAAATATAATGAAATACAGTTTATTTGTCGTAAAGGTCCTTTATAGATATCAATAATTTTAACAACTGCAATTAAGTATAGAAATAAGTATGATGCAATCAAAATTGTAACGTGGAAGCAATAATAAATCAAAAAGCCCCTAAACGTATTTTGAAAATAATGCTAACATTAAAATACGCTTGATATTCTGGGAGTAAATGCAATTATTAAAGTCCTGAACCAAATTTTTACTATTGCAGGGATAATCTGATTTAAAATGTTGGTATCCTTTGTTGGTGGGATAACGTGACGTTAATCTGGCGAAGAAGCACTTTGCAAGGTGTCTACTATCGGTTTCTCTGCCCGCCTCTCTGGCGTGGGGGTACCTCGTCTGCCTCACGTTCACGAACTCCCGAATTTGAATCTCCGTCAGAGTGAGTTACCAATAAGATTATGGGATTTACATTTATTCTGAAAAACGAATCTCGCCTAATTCTAGGCTGAATGGACCATGGGCTCATTTGAGCATCATTTCACCCATTTCATTCATCCTCTGATAACTTATGTTGGTGAACATTAATAAAGAAACAAATATTGTTCCTCTTATCTACGGTTCCCGCATAAATCAATTGGATAAATGTATACTAGCAGGACTAAGGCAGAGGTGTTACCAAGACAAAAAAAGATGTATGTGTTAAGTATTAGTGTACGGCCGCGCCGTGGTCGAGTGGTTAGCCGCTGTATTCTTACAGAGGTCGCTTCGATCTCAGGTGACCACAGAGTGAAACTCGTGATAGACAAAGCGGCGCTGGGACAGTTTTCTCCAGGATCCCCGGTTTCCTCCGCCATCGTTGAACCAGTTCTTTTACCATCAACTTTCCTATCATTCATATCGCCCCCTACTATCATCCACATCTCTCATCCTCACACCAGGCATCGGGCTAATCATCCATCGTGGTTCTCCAGCAGATTCAAAGCTTCGGTTACTTAGGCCCAAATTTAAGGGTTAGAGGAACAGGAATCTCTTAACAGCGCAATAAGGTGAAGAAGAAAAATGTTTATGAGCCGACGATTGTATGTAACACAAGGTATTTCATGTAAAAGCAGACTCTTAAGTACTACTCACTACAAGAAGGCAAGCTATAGGAATGTGTATTGTAATCACTTTTGTTATCCCCACGGTGTTTATGCTCGCCTTTCAAGTATGACAAGGATGCTAGATTCGTTTAAAATACGCAAGTGTTATCACATAACTCACCAATGCATAATACCTATCACTAGAGTTATTGCAACAAACATTAGATGTGGCATATGGGTGACTCATATGTACTCTCACACGCTCATTTCCTAGTAAACAGATCCACTATGAGAACAGATAACAGTTCTAACCCCTCTCCCCTTCATTCGTCTCTTGCCTTCTTGTGGTGGGTAGACAGTATATATTATATATAAAATCATGCACCAGTATCTTACAAATGTTCTTGACTTTTGGATGCAAAGTATTGTTTTTTATTAGAAAAGTAGAGGAAAAAGAAGAAATTGGGAACAAACACTGTAACTTTAATGAGAACAAACTCCAATGTACTGGAGGGAAGTAAAGTCAAGTTCAAAAACTATTACTAATGCTAGCACAGGAATTTCACCAACATATATTTGGAATGCTACTGAAGCATTTAACAGCTATTGCGGACTCGTATGTAGGTGGTAATTTGAGTAGAAGTAAATGATATTTTCCCCTATTTTATAAACAAGAAGACACTTCTCTATATTTCGTGATTAAGCTGTTACTTGGTTTTCCCTAATTTCCAAAATTATTCTGACACGCAATTAGCTGGTTTTGCAAATGAGCTACTCATAAGTACCGCATGTCTCTCATTAATATTTTTTTAAGCATGATAAAAATATGTACAGCCTACTCACCTCATTCTAGACACTCATCTTGATTCCACTTACCTGAAAGACAAACACGCACAGTCATAAGTCAGAACTTCCGTAAGCAGTGCATTAATGAATTGAAGGTTCAGCATTATAAGTCAGCAATGTGGGGTCCTTTCACAACGCTTGCAATATCACTAGCGAACTCATGATCCAGAAACCAATTTACAGCAAATATTAGAATGTAATAAAACGCCACCTACCTGGCTTAAATGAAATGCAAAGCTACAACCCAGCGGTAGGCAAAACGTAATGAAACCTTGTGTGGCGTGTGTGTGCGCGTGCGCGTGTGTGCATAAGCGCATGTGTACTGATGTATGTATACATGTACATATGATATACAGGTTGTTTCGAAACGACACCGAACGAATGTAGCCGTGTCGTAGTTTATAACTTAACTATTCCGAACTTCGGTGTCGAAGCTTCGAAATTCTCTTGTGATTAGGCAGCGCAGGGACCACTGGTGTGCGAACATCAAAAGTTGTTACTGGGACGCACCGGCCACTAAAACAAATGCATTGCTCCTTGCTCTTTATCAGTGACCCTAGCCTCGCTATCCGGTAATGGTGAAAAGGGCAGTTACTTGTGAAAAAGTCGAATAATAAATCAAAAAATTCCAAGGTTCCTCATTTTGCTATGGTTTTAATTGTATGTACAGTACTTTCGACCAGTTACTGTAAAATCAACAGCTTCCTTTTAATTTGAAAATGCTTTATTTGGTATAATTAAACACAGTGAAACAAAATGCTTGTCTCATTGCATGAAGCATTTAGTTTTGTTTAACTTTATCTACATATCTTTGATAGTGCCCTCTGTTCCTTTTATCATTTAATACTTCCATCCTCAATCTCACTAACATTAACTTCCCTCTAAAAGGTTTATGTTGCATATGTCCACCAGCTTATTTGTCATCATGGACTGTTATAACGAATGTTGGAGCACGTTAAACACCCATAAACAAATAACTAAGGAATAGCTTCTTTACTATGGCTTCATAAGCCAAAGAAAATTTTAATAGTAGCAAGCTGCTGTGGAGTATTCCAGTACATTTATAAACAGCTACAACAGGTGGCACGGTGTCACTTAAATGCAATTCCTTCGATAACGTGAGGCACATGGCGTTGCTCCTTTCACTGCCTAATCCACACTCATTCTGGAGCGCTTTTTTTAATGTGGCTATATTGGTGGTAAAAACTATCTATATGTGTCACATATAATCTGAACAAGCACTGCGGTGTCGTTTGGAAACATCCTATAGAGTGGATCGGGGGGAGATGCCATACTTAAAGTTTTAGGGATCAGAAGTTGAGTTTAATTGAAAGTTTAGGTTCAGCACTAAACTAGCATTCACTGAGGTGCCTTCTCTAAATATGTGCAAGTTTTTGTTACGTTATTATTTTTAATTAAGTGTAGTTTTTTTAATCAAAAGTGTAGTTTAGGCATTTCACCCCGGACATCGGAGTGAGATGGCAATCGTATCATAAGATAAATGGAGTATCATTTTTGTGCATTTGTGATACAAATACATCTTTTAGAAAGCATATTTATTAGTATTATAAAGAATAAAATACTAAAGAAAGGTAATAATGGATTTAAGCATATGAAATGATTACATGCAAATGAAATCAAAGTTCTTCTGCACAGTTGTTGCACATGTTTTCATCTTTTGTACAGGTTTCATGCAACTATCTACTGCAAACGACATACTGAATCCAATCAACCTGTGGTCCAGTTTTATCGTAGTAATTGAGAGTAGACTCAACACAATCACTGTCATTTTCTGACCTGTTTGGTTCTCTAATCTAAGACTCACTTGCTGAAGATTTCTTGTGTTTAATTTGCTCCAATCTAATGTTGGCCTCTTCTATGCGATTCTGTTCCGTGAGAACTTCAACATGTTTCTTCTTACATTTAGATTTCAATAGGACAGGAGTAACTTCATCAAATGATGTTCCTGGTTCATTCAGAATAATCTTCAAGTTGTGGCCTTTTTCCTACCCCGCTGCGTCTGCTGATACCCTGTCTCGGGTATCAGCCACTCTGGATGTGACCTTAGCAGCCTGGATCCCGGTGGTCTGGTCGCCTAGTAGATTGCTCTATGAGTTGACTATTCTTTGCCCTGGCTAGTCATTAGAGCTGAGACCACGCTATCTACAGGGTATGCGTCAGATAGGTTGACGAAATAAAAACAACACAGTTCATCGTATCAGCTTTACTATTCAGTTCGTTTCGTGCTCACAGTTCACCAGGAGTTGCCGCCGCGTTCAGATCGAATTACTCTAGATTTCCACTATCACGTTAAAAATATACTGAATTGCTGAAATCTATCACGATGGAATAAATTACTAACACTGTTGTGAAAGTATACTTCGCAGCTTAATTCACTGCTGGGAGATCTTGTTCCCTTAATAAGATTCTCATTACTGATTGTACTTCTCGGCGCAATCCGACGTTTGTGTCCCCGGCAGGCAAAACACGACTACACGGTATCACGTCTCAGACTAGAAGACCGACGCTAAAACCTAATATTCCTTACCAAAACAGATATAGCCTCGCCTCCAGCTGGATTTCTCTGAAAAGCTCTAGTTAGCGAGCTACAACCACGCGGACATTTCCCCGAAATTCTGGTTTGGGCCATGTTTGGACCGGTCTACTAATGACCCAGGTAGCGACCCATTCCGTGACCACAGCCTTTCGACGGAAGAGCTATTACATAGCTCTGGGTTAAAATACTTATTCGCATTCTAGTAATTGAATTTAAATGCTGTTGCTTCGTTTCATGAACTTATCCATCTGTAATATTCATTATCTAAACTTCTTTCACCTTACTTCCTCATTATAATTTAATTATAATTTTATTCATTGTTAAAATCGTATTCAATCATACGGCTGATAAATACGGCATCAAACTGCCCCCGTTTCATTATTTAATTATCCCATAATTTAAGAATGGAACGTCCTTGCCCGAATAACATTACTATTATTATCAACAACTCCACACGTCGGCAACTCTGGTTCACTTTACAATTTTCTTCGCATTCAGCTGCGTTACATACAATCATAGTGACAAAATTTATAATACTAGTACATAATTTCTTTTTGTTTTCAACACTTCACATTATAAACATCTGAAATAATCCAATACATATTAGTTTACCATACGCTATATACACTCCACTTCTGAAAGTTTTACATTTTCTTGCGTCATACAACGAACGTTTACTTCGTATTAGTTATGAACTACGTAAAACTTAAGCTAGTTTACAAAATCTGTTTGTCTTCTGATTCTATATAAAGGTGTAATTTGCCAAAGGTCCTTGCACCTTCTTGGATTTGTAAATTGTTTTGGTACTCAGTTTTGTTGCTTTGAGTTGGTTATTTTCATAGGATTCACTGCACTTCCACTTCACTTTAAAGTCTTAAAAGTACTTATCACCACAATTTTTTTTTCACAATTTCGAGATTTTGTGATTGGATACCATTAGGATTATATATATTTGTTCGTCTGAATTCATTTTCATTAATTGAGTTGTATACATTTTCATCTATACCTTATCCTATATGCCGCTGCATGATTATTTATGTCCGGTACGGACGGAGAAGTTGTTTGTGCCACCTACCCATGAGTTTTCTATTTACCGCATCTACTATTTCAAATGTATGTTCCCCAAATTTTTGAATAGTTTCCCCAGGACCTTTATATAGTAACTCCATGCGCTTGTTTCTGTTCTTCAAGGCGCAGGACAACTTGTGATCTTTAATTAATACTAGATCACCTATATCTGGGTTCCATTTGTTCCTTCTTCGTTTTCTCTTCGATTTCCTCTTTTCGGCCTTCTCCTTTATTCTGTCGAAAGCTAATTTAGCTCTTTGTTCTTCACCTAGGGTTTCATATTCAATACTTACTTTTTTTTTCAATTTCCTTAAAGATGGGCTCGGGTTCTTCGTTTAACATAAGTGTTACGGGTGCAAATCCTGTAGTCACATTAATGGTGTTATTTATTATCTTTTCAATGACTGGACAGTATCTTACCCAATCTTTGTGATTCTTATGTGTCAGTATCCTGAAATAGATCCCAATATCGCGTAGTACTCGTTCCGTCGGGTTTCCTGATGGAAAATAGGATGAGCAATAATATAATTTTATTCCGTGATCTGTGAAACCGAAATTATTGTTTGCAGAAGCAAAGAATAATGATAGACGTAAAAGGAATGTTGGTTCTTTGTGAGACCAAGCCCCAAGGCCAGTTTAGTTGGGGGAAACTGTTTATAACAATGCCATGAATGAAAGGAACAGTGACCTTAGAAGGTTTCTAAAGGAATTGTCACTTGACATACATGAATAGGGTATTCTTCGGATCGTTTACAATGGCGACCAAAACAGCCACAAAAGGACTTTGTTTGGTTTGGAAAAGGAATTTGGAGAGTGAAAGTTATATATAAAGATACACACGCGCGCAAAGGTGGTCAGCACTCTTCGGCTTGTCGCCGATGAAGGCGGGTGCGCGGCTAGAAAGACATCATAAACATTTATCCGGCGTGTAGCCGATATCAGGAAGAGTCAAGCGTGCAGCCTATTAGGGTGGTCAACTTGTTCGGTCTTGAATATTTGTCAGGTCATCAAAATTTATCGAGAAATATAGTTAGCATTCAGTCACTATAAACCGTGATTGGTAACCCTCGGTCGGCAGCTTCCATTTCGAGGTTTGAAATAAGAAGCAGTGAATAAATAATTTGGAAACGGGCATTCCAGTGTTGTAAATTTCCTTCTCACACACATCCACGCATACCCTGAGAGAAACCTCATTGCTCGCCGACTTTTGTGTACACCCATAAGCGAATACTGCTTCAAACTGGCGCGCCAACGCGGGGCTCGATAAGAGAAGGAGGTTCAGCACGATAGGAGAAGGACGTTCGACAACAGGAGGAGGTTCAACCTGAGAAGGAGGTTCAACCCTAGAAGTAGTTTCAACCCGACGACGAGGTTCAACAAGAGAAGCAGATTCAACCTAGTAGGAGTTTCAACCCGACAACGAGGTTCAACAGTAGAAGGTGGTTCGACAGGAGGACGGTCGACCCATCAAGAAATTCGTCAACAGTTCGACTGTAAAGAAGAAACGAGGCCGGCATCGTCATCAGTGACATCATCAGGAGCCAGTAAAAAAAACAATCAAAGGTACAGAGTGTTAAATTATATTCTAGACTACTGTGAATGTATTTAAGGAGTGGAAAAATGCTGAGTCAAAATTCTGTAGAAAGCATGGAAGTCCAGGAGGTTGATGCTAGTAGCAGTAGGCAGGAAGTCGAAGTACCAGAGTGTAGTAGAACGGCCCTAAATAATGTAGAAAGGGAAAGAATTATGTTAGAGGAAATGAGAAAAATGTTCGAAAGCTTAAGAAAAGACAATGAAAATTTAAGAAGAGAGATGAAGGATAACAATCAAAGTTTAAATGAAAGTTTAAGTAAAAAGATAAATGATAACAGTCAAAGTTTAAAAAAGATAGAAGGAAAGATAGAAAGTGGTTTTCAGAAGTTAGAAGCAGGACAAATAGAACTAGGAAAGAAGTTAGATAATCAACAACAGTCGTTAGAAAATTTCGGGAAAGTTAGTCAGGAAGTAGAGAACGTAAGGGAAGAAGCTGATCAGGTAACAGACAATGTAGGAAAAGATGTTAGTGAGGAGACGGAGAATGCTGAAAATGAAGTTATAAATCTAACTAATGAAAGGTTAGATAGTGAAAACAGAAAACTTGGGGAGGAAATAGTACAGAAATTAGACGAAGAAATAGGAATGGCTAGAGAAAAGTTAGGAGAAACTAGGGGTAGACTAGAAGTATCAGAGTGGGAAAATAGAAAACAGACGAGGTTTTTGGGGGAAAACAAAAATCAAATGAATGAGGTAGCAATAGAGATCACGGTGACAAATGAAACATTGAAAAACATGCAAAATCCAAGGATAAACGAAACAGAAATATTAAAATATTTCGGGCAAGGGGCACAGTTCCATCAGAATATGTGTAGAAATGATAGGAAAAGAGATCGATGTCCGATATCTAAGCTAAATGTGGAAAAATCATGGGGATGTATAATAAATAAGTCCTTTATACATGGAAAAGTCCGCAAAATTCTTTTGTATTTTCGAAGTACGTTGTGGTAGGATGAATTTTCTTGTAAATGGTAGGAACTTAGGCTAAAGTGTTTAAAATTGCCATAACAAATAGTAAAAGGAGAAGAAACAAACTTGTAAAATGTATAGGCTAAGTATAAATAGTGTAGTGTAAATGGTATAGGTTAAGTTTAAACAGTGTTGTGACAGTGCAGTGAAACTTAAAACTAAACAAGTGAAAAAATATAGTAATGAATATCAGAACACTTAAAGACTCTTGAAAATAATATTTATATAGAATCATAAAGAAGTATTCGGAAATGTATGAAAAAAAATAAACAGTTAATAAAAAAATATCAGAACAATGAAAGACTTTTGAAAAGAATGTTTATATAGAATCAAGAAGAAGAACTCAGAAATGTTGTATACAAATATAATATTATTAATGTACCATTGATTTAAACATGGGAGTGTATATTTAGGAATTGTTTCAAGTGTAACAACATTATGAATTAATTTTAAGTAGATCAGATGGAGAAAAAGAGAGATGAGGTAAATTGAAATCTTTTCCGAGTAATATTTAAAAGTTGAAAATTGCAGAACAGAATGTTGGTAAATTTTAAATGAAATGTTGTTATATAACCATGTGAATAATTTTCAGGAAATGTCATGGAAAAATTAATGTTGTGAAAAGAAATTGTAAAACAAATTGGAAGTTGCTGACAAAGGTTTAATATTTTGCGTTATATTCGGGCAAGACATATATATTATTTCATTATGGGATAATAAAATAATATCTATGGGGGCATTTGAAACCGAAATTATTGTTTGCAGAAGCAAAGAATAATGATAGACGTAAAAGGAATGTTGGTTCTTTGTGAGACCAAGCCCCAAGGCCAGTTTAGTTGGGGGAAACTGTTTATAACAATGCCATGAATGAAAGGAACAGTGACCTTAGAAGGTTTCTAAAGGAATTGTCACTTGACATACATGAATAGGGTATTCTTCGGATCGTTTACAATGGCGACCAAAACAGCCACAAAAGGACTTTGTTTGGTTTGGAAAAGGAATTTGGAGAGTGAAAGTTATATATAAAGATACACACGCGCGCAAAGGTGGTCAGCACTCTTCGGCTTGTCGCCGATGAAGGCGGGTGCGCGGCTAGAAAGACATCATAAACATTTATCCGGCGTGTAGCCGATATCAGGAAGAGTCAAACGTGCAGCCTATTAGGGTGGTCAACTTGTTCGGTCTTGAATATTTGTCAGGTCATCAAAATTTATCGAGAAATATAGTTAGCATTCAGTCACTATAAACCGTGATTGGTAACCCTCGGTCGGCAGCTTCCATTTCGAGGTTTGAAATAAGAAGCAGTGAATAAATAATTTGGAAACGGGCATTCCAGTGTTGTAAATTTCCTTCTCACACACATCCACGCATACCCTGAGAGAAACCTCATTGCTCGCCGACTTTTGTGTACACCCATAAGCGAATTTGCTTCATCTGTGAGGGTTCCTTTAAAGCATTTACTCTGATGGACGGTCGCGTTATCAGACAAGACCGCTTTTACTGGTCCGTATTTCGGCATTTAATCATTCACTATCTTCCCTACACAAGTCCTGCTGCTTATGTTTCTTACGGGGTATATTTTTACATATTTGGTGAAGACATCATGAAGTACAAAAAAGTATCGGCACCCAAATTGACCTCGAGGTAATTCTCCGTGAGCGTCCACTGTGACTAGCGCATTCTTTTCATCTCTTAAAATCGCTTGAGGTTCTGTATCGAATTTCACATTGAATGGTTTCGCTCGTTGGCTCATGTCGCAAGTTGAACATATTTTCTGTACTTTTCTGGCTAAGTGTTTTATGTAGCAGTGTTCACTTATTACCAAATTTAGTTTCTCACTGCCGGTATGTGCTAAGGCTTTGTGATATGCGGTAATTAAACGGTTTTCGATTCCTCTCGGAATCATGACTTTCCACTTCGGTTCCGTCCGTCCGTGGAACTTGTAAATTTTTCCGTTGTATATTCCAATGTTCTCCTTTAATTCTGCTGTGATCGGTGACGCCTTTTCTCGAAGTTTCTGCAATTCTTCGTCTTCTTCCTGGAGCTTCGCCAAGTTTCTCAATTCTTTCGTGAGTGATCTTCCTTCCATTGTTTCTAGGTACAAGATCGTGACATCGTGTTTGTGGTCGTCGATCGTGTCTGGTATTGGGAAGTTTGTCTTCATTCTGGATAGCAGGTCGCTGAAGATATTATGTCTCCCCGGAACATGACGGATTTCTATTTGGTGTGACGTAATCTCGTGCACGTATCTCAATATTCTTGTACTGGTTAGCTTGCAAGAGTTCATAAAAGCCAGACTCACATGATCGGTATACACAATGATGGGGTTGTTGTAAACATATTGTCGGAATTTCACCAAGGCAAAATAAATCGCAGCTATTTCTTTCTCAGTCGTGCACGCTCGTAGTTCAATTTTGGATATTCCTCTGGAGGCTACTGCTATTAAGTGGTCCGTTCCATCTTCATCCCTTTGGGTCATTATCGCTCCGTATCCCAATCCTAACGCGTCTGTGAAAATAGTGAACGGCAGATTTTCCCGGGGTTTTTCCAGCAAAATGGAAGCTGCGAATAATCTTTTAACGCTCAGAAAGGCCTCTTCTTCATCCTGCGTCCATCACCATTTTTCATCTTTCTTCAACAACTGTCTCAAAGGGGCTACGACAGTTGCGAAGTCGAGAATGAATCTGGATTGATAATTGAGGATTCCGAGGAATCGACGTAACTGCTTTATATTCTTCGGAGCCGGAATTTTATTTATGCTGTCTATCCGTTCCGGATTTGGTCTAATACCTTCCTGGGAGATGACATATCCTAGGAACTCGGTTTGTTTGACGAAGAAGGCAGTTTTACTTGGTTTAATTGTCATGTTGGCAGCTTTTAACCGGTTTAAAACGTAATCAAGGTGCTTCAGATGTTCACCAATTTCTGACGAAAATATGACAAGATCGTTCACATATTGAGCCACGAATTTCTTTACGGTTTCTCCAAAAATAGCATACAATGCTCTCAACAATGCGCCTCCGCTTGTGTTCATTCCAAATGCGCAGACGGGAAACTGGTAAAGAATTCCAGAATGTAAAAATGCAGCAAATTTTCTCAATTCTCTCTTAAGTGGAATCTGCCAGAAGGAGGCGGTCAGATCTAAGGTAGAGAAGAATTTTCCTTTGTGCAACTTTCTCAACGTTGCATCCACGCTCTCGGGTCTAAATCTGTCTGGTTTACAATGCTTGTTTAGCTTTCTTGCGTCTAGTGTTACTCTAATTTTCCCACTAGCTTTGCTTACTATGCACAGGGGGTTCACGTATATGGAGTCTGACATTTCGATAACCCCGTCTTCTAGCATGTCTTCTATCACTTTATCGACTTCTTCCCGAATAGCGGATGGTATGGGTCTCGGTTTATGTGTAAACGGCTCTATGGGCGTCATTTCGAAAGAGTGAATATATTTCGTGCATCTTCCTGGTTTATCCGAAAATACCTCCTGGTGTCGTACTAAAATTCTAAATAATTCTTCTTTCTGCGCTGTATTCAGGTAGTTAGCCTGACTGACTTTTTCTCTGAACAAATCTTCCAAGTTTTCGTAGTTTTCCGCCTTGCGGTACAAATTGGTAGTCTCATAATTCCAATTCCTGGCGGGATTTTCTCGGGGTTCAGCTTCCACATATTCCATAATCGTTCCAACATCTTCATCATACATCTCATTGTTACTCTATTCGGCAGCATATTCTTCGACGTTTATTTCGCCAAGCTCCATTGCTCCAATTTTTATGTACTCAACAAAGAATACGTCTCCCCGGATTTCATCTTCACGTTCATCTCGTACAACTTCCTCTGAACCGCTATCGTCGACAAATGGCACCACTACTGTTTCTTGCCCTGTTTCTAACTTGACAAATCTATTCTCGAAATTAACAATGGCTTTCCATTCATACAGGCAATCACATCCTATAATTATGTCGGTAACGAGTCTGGGTACGACCAGGAACAAAACCTCAATAATTCTACCATTTATTTCTACGTTGCGCATGACTTGAAATTTCACTCTTTCTTTCCTCTTCCCTACAGCTAGTGAACAAAATATACCGCTTACTGATAATGACATTATCTTCAAACCCCGGTTGATTAGTTCTTCATAAAACTTTTGTGAGCACACTGTACTGTTAGCTCCAGTGTCTATTATTGCAGTGTCCGGAATTCCGTTAATGGCAACTGCTATTCGTGGTGGTTCGAACACTTTGTCACTGTCTTCACTTCTGTTCCTCAGATTGGTTTCCTTCTGAAACATCATTTGCCCTCTGACGAACTTATTTTTCGCATACGGTTCACATAGTTTCCTCGCAGTCTTCCCTGAAGGCGCGTTTGACTGGGTACATAGTTTCCCTGAGTCTTGCTGTAAGCTCCAGTTCTCGTTGCATTCTTTCCTTCCAACTTTGCTTCCTGAGAAGGATGGCCGCGGTTTTCGAACCCTTGCCTGGTTACTTGTAGGGCTTCGGCCCTTTCTCCATTTATCGGCGAATTTCTACCGCTCCTGCTCCTTTCTCCGTGCTGCGGCGACTTTGGCCTAAATTCTGGAATGTTGTTGACCCTCCAGTAACCATTTCCCGTGCTCCGTTCTCCCTGCCTGGGTGACCTCGGCCTAACTTCTGGTATATTGTCGACTTTCCAGTAGTCATTTCCTGAATGTCTTCTTTTTCTCTCGTTCCATCCTCCTCGGTTCCTTTCATGTCTCGCCGCGTTTACGTAATTTACTTGTACATTTCTGTTTCGGTCGTTCCCGTTGCGATTCCTCTGGTTGCGGTCAAAATTATTTCGGCCTCAGTTCTCCCACTGCGAATTTCCACCTCTGGGTGCGGGACCTCGGTATCTATCTCGGACATCCTGGTTTTGATTGTAATTGATATGTGCCCCTTGCCCGAAATTATTTGAAATTTCCCTTTCGTTGCTCGCTCCAGGCCTAGCGAAACTTTCATTTTTACTCTTTGATTTGTTTGTCTCCAATGCCAACAGCAAATCGATCATGGTGGCGACATTTGCGGGTTTAGCTATACTTAAATAGTTCTGGAGTGCCTCTGGGAAGTGTGTCGTGATAATGGCGATTAATTCTTGCTCACTCATGGGTGGATCCAGCATTTTAGATTTCCTAGCAAGTTTCGTGAAATAATTAACCATCGACTGATCAGTTCTTGGGTCATACTTTCCACTACTCAGTTATAATCTTATGCTAGACTGCCTGTTATGTCCCCAGTATCTGTTCATAAATAACCCTTCAAAGGTCCTGAAGTTATTATCGTATCCCATTGATACCTCTAACCAGTTAGCTGCATTTCCCTTAAGGCATTTCCTAACAATTGTCATGCAATACTGTTCAGGAATACACTTTACAGAAAAATATTCATGCAGACTCCTCATAAAATCCTTAGGATTATCAGAATCCTCATGTTCAAACACAGGTGGCACAATTTCATTTAAGATGTGGTTTGGCCATTGCATTTGACCACCACTCTTTCAACATGTACATTATTACCTCTGGGTTCATAACTGGAGGTACTTGGACCCATATTAAGCATCGAAATGTCGGCTGAGGCACTTTTTCTCGCTTCGTTTCGTGCAGAGCTTTCACTTATCTGACTAGCATTAGAATTAGGTTCAGTTACACACAACCTCAAATTTTCTAATGTTTCCTTCATTCCATTAATTTCTGTAGCTACCTCTTTCATTTGTTCATTTATTTCGTCTACACCCCTACCTTGCCTTCTAATTTCCCTTTCTGCTTGTTCTAATCTACTTCTATTTTCCCCTGATTCTTTGCTAGCCGTTTCTCTAATTTGGTCTAATTCCTTGCTAACTATTTCCCTCTCTTTTTCAAATTGCTTTGCTACGTCCTCTCGTAATTTCTTGTATTCTCTGCCTGACTTCTCACTTACTTGATTACAAACTTCGATTCTTATACTTTCTATTTCCCCCCGTACTTCAGTTCTAACTTGATTGATTTCCCCTCTAACCTCTGCTTGAAAGGTTTCTAATGCTTTCTGCTGACTTTCGAGCTTCCTAACCAAATCTTGCTGCCCTGCCTCTAATTTTGACTAGTACTTTCTAATTTCTGACTATTACTTTCTAGTTTCTGGTTAGTACTTTCTAATTTGTGACTTAATTCTAGGTTATTACATTCTAACCTCTCCATTATCGCTTTCATCATGGCTCCCATACTCATATTCGTATCTGAGTCATTTACATCTACTCCCTGGCTATTATTAGTTGTTTCCTTAGCTACACTAACCTGTACAATTTGATTGTTACTACTACATTCTGTATCCCTTCTTACGTTATTTTCTATACCCTGAGCATTATTACTTTCCATTGTCTTTTCTAATCTATTTGTATATTCTGAGCACATTCTCCTATTTCTGCTACTTTCCCTTTAACAATTTGTATAGTACTCCCCTGCACGTCCGTGCTTTGTGAATTTGACCGACCTTTCACCTTTCCGTTTCTTAAAATACTCTCCATCAGTTCATTGCAACAACGACAACAACACTAAAATGTTACACTCAGTACCTTTGGTTTTCTGCTGGAGCTTCCGACGATCCTGATGCTGGTTGCTTTTCGTCTCTCGAAGCCCCACGTTGGGCGCCAAGTTTGTGGCCTTTTTCCTCCCCCGCTGCGTCTGCTGATACTCTGTCTCGGGTATTAGCCACTCTGGATGTGACCTTAGCAGCCTGGATCCCAGTGGTCTGTTCGTCTAGTAGATTGCTCTATGAGTTGACTATTCTTTGCCCTGGCTAGTCATTAGAGCTGAGACCACGCTATCTACAGGGTATGCGTGAGATAGGTTGACGAAATAAAAACAACACAGTTCATCGTATCAGCTTTACTATTCAGTTCGTTTCGTGCTCACAGTTCACCAGGAGTTGCCGCCGCGTTCAGATCGAATTACTCTAGATTTCCACTATCACGTTAAAAATATACTGAATTGCTGAAATCTATCACGATGGAATAAATTACTAACACTTTTTTGAAAGTATACTTCGCCGCTTAATTCACTGCTTGGAGATCTTGTTCCCTTAATAAGATTCTCATTACTGATTGTACTTCTCGGCGCAATCCGACGTTTGTGTCCCCGGCAGGCAAAACACGTCTACACGGTATCACGTCTCAGACTAGAAGACCAACGTTAAAACCTAATATTCCTTACCAAAACAGATATAGCCTCGCCTCCAGCTGGATTTCTCTGAAAAACTCTAGTTAGCGAGCTACAACCACGCGGACATTTCCCCGAAATACTGGTTTGGGCCAGGTTTGGACCGGTCTACTAATGACCCAGGTAGCGACCCATTCCGTGACCACAGCCTTTCGACGGAACATTTTCATCCATATAGACCAGCAACTTTATTACATAGCTCTGGGGTAAAATACTTATTCGCATTCTAGTAATTGAATTTAAATGCTGTTGCTTCGTTTCATGAACTTATCCATCTGTAATATTCATTATCTTAAATTCTTTCATCATACTTCCTAATTATAATTTAATTATCATTTTATTCATTGTTAAAATCGTATTCAATCATACGGCTGATAAATACGGCATCAAAGTCCCTCTTCATTTTCTGAGAGAACGGCTTCACCACATCCTATTCTGTTTGGCTCACTTTCTTGAATCCTTTCTGCATGATCAGTACCAACCATATCGGAAATTTGATACACATTCTCGAATCGTTCTTCATCAAACGTCATTTTAGAGTTCTATATGGAATGCTATATTCTTGGGAAGCTTTAAAACAATTCATTCCGCCAGTCCTCCATGTTCCAGAGCCATCTGTAGACCTTCTTCAGGCCACTGACATCTATTTGAAGTTCTAACACACAATTGAGGCATCTCCTACAAAAATAAAATCCGTATAAGCGAGTAATAAAAGTAGGCATGTCACCCCGAAAAACAGTGGCAACTTTCCCAAAAGTGAGATACCACTTTTGATGACTGGCACAATATGGTTGCTATATAGCAACAGAGTATGGCAAACTACACCACAAAATACCTACTATGATAAGCATGCATGAAATTTCGCTCTGCTACTTTATTCATACGTTTGCACGCACTTTAAAATAACTGTGCACCTTTAACCAGTTATCTATTTTTAGACCTTATCTGTATTTCTTGGTTTAAAACTGAAGAAACACCTAACGCAATGAAACAGGCATTTGCCTTCACGTCACATTGTCACTAACGAGTGCCATACAGGTTGGAGTCGCGATCTGTTTTCAGCCATCGGCACTATAAACATTAGACATCTCACCCCGATAGGCATTTCCCCCCAATTCAATCTATATTGTATCTACATACGTGTGTAAATATATGAATTCTCGCGTGTGTGTATATGTGTGTATGTGATGTTATATTAATTCCAGTTCCTATGTTTTAATAAAACCAAATATTACAGCATAAGGAAGTAAGGAGCAAATTCATTGTAAGTGTTTCGTTTGGAACACTTTTTTGTTAGAACAACGTAACTCTATTCATAACAAGACGCTACTTATGTCTAAATGATGTATGGGAGAGCAAGTTAAGGGGATTATGCGAAGACAGGATGAGGAAGTGGTGTCACAATTATTTTGTGATTGAAGAGCTTTAGCTTTAAGACTAGGGAGGCAAGGAAGTAGAGAGCTCCTGGTTTCATATAATACCAATTCATTACCTTCTAACCATTGAAACTGAAATACAAAATACCCTATCACCTTCGATAGACTTTAGGTAAGATTCAGCAATAATTACAAAGTAACATATAAAACCCATGCAGGCCGTACCTTTAGATTTGTACGATATTGTGGGTGAGGATACGTTTTTCGTCCTTCGTAGGCCACAAACTGACTGCCCCCGTGACGACCCTGGTTCCTAACTCAAGAATGTCCCACATCCCAGATGCACCAAATACAGCAGCCAATCACAATGCAGTACGTCGAAAACGTTCCAGAATGTTCTGAAGGACTTAAGATAATTAGAATGCGATCTCAGCACCGCACACCCGCAAATGAACACTCGGACGTTAATGTCATAGGATGTATCACATTGAGCTGCTCCCATGAATCAGCAAAAAGAGAGAATTTAGATACGTTAGAAAATGTTCAAGTGTGTAAAGAATAAAGAAATATTCGCGATATGTTTCAATGCATCCCTCAGTTGTTCACATGACAGGAGATGTTTAATATTTCAGTACCCACCTATATATGCAGGCCCCTGTGTCCATTTAATGCGATTTTGCTCTCAATGAACCCTGAAGTTCAAAGAGCATATATTATTGGTATCTTATTGGTACCAGGCGCTCAGTTATAATCTTTTAACTAGTTCAAACATATTAGATACAAATTATATGAAAGCGTCCTCCATTTTCAGATACATCGTGGTTCTTCAGTTTTCCCAGTAACATTTGTATTCAGTGTTACCACGGCCTTTGTCCAACCCCAAACAGTAGTACAAACATCCACTGACAGGTCAGAAAGAAACCGCCAATCCAACATTATTTCACAAGAAAGCGATACATAGTCACAAATGCTATTTGGCAGCCACATCACTTACTTATTCCACTTCAACTTAAATGAATCCTCTGACCAAATTTGACGGCATTCGAGAAAAGCTTGCGCAGTGACTCGGCAATTTCTGGGGCAACTTTGGAATGGGACATTCCTTATGGATGCAGTTTTAAACGTGGAAAACAGAAGCAAAAATTACAGGCCTTTTTCAAAAGACACTAAGCGTTGCATTTCGTTCAAAGAACTAAATTAAAATATGTAAACCAAATATACCAGGTGAGTCACCTGCCCCTATTTTTAATGTATGCAACGTGCTAATTGGCATATGAGACCTATTCCTTTCTTGAATGCCTCCTAATGGATGATCTGCACAGCAGTTTATGGAGAAAGGGTAGAAAACTCAGTGCATAAGGGGACAGAAAGCAGTCAATATGTATATCGATTCCAAAAATATCATTACCAGAGACAGAGAGCTTCAGTAGCAATTTTAGACGAGTTTGCAAACTTTTATTCATTTGTGTACATTCACACATACCTATAAACACGCCCCTGAAGGAACATTAACAACAGAGTTTCTAGTCCCATTAGTCCTGGTCCCATAGCACAAAGGACCCGAGCCTCCTTGGACCAGGGACTTACCGAGCTGTCCCAAAAGGGTGCCCGGCGCCTCCGTGGGGCTTGCCGTAGGGCAAGACCTTATACTTTACCAAGTCCCCCCATCTGGTCGTGTGGACTCAAGACGGGATGAAAATGGATACACCACTTACGCGCGCCACCTCCAAAATGGCAAGGCTAGCGCTCACGCGCGCCAACGCCTAAATAGGAAGGCTACTGAACAACCTCGGTAGGGCCGCCTGGTGATCTAGCACACCTTCTACTAACTATGCTGGCTAGTACCCGGGAATATAAGTGGCTTCCCTCAACCCGGTCCGGAGACGTACCCGATCTCCCACGGTTATCAGGAACCACTCCCCCCTCGAGTACAACCCAATCCGAAAAACTCCCCGGCAGGGAGTGGCTCAATGTTCGGCCCGAGGTTCCTCTAGTAACGTCAGGGTACCACGAGTGCTAGGGGTCCGGAGTGCCCGCACTACGGCAGCTTAAGGGGACGGATCCCTCCCCTACGGGGCCCTGAAGGAACTACCTACCACATGCCTCAGTTGACAAAAGCACTGGAACACAAAATGATAGATCTACACAGTGGGGCCAATTGGATTTACATCTTGAGCCAACATGTGTTTTCGTTGTACAGCCATGTCAAAGAGTGTTAAGAATTAGCTAGATTGTATTGGCTTCTGTTACAAATTGCAGCAGTTGTGAGCTCATACAGTAATTGTAACGGCGGACGCAATTATTTTATGTGCGTTAAAACTACTAAAACAAGCTCATAACACTGTATAAAGTTGTAAAAAGCATGTAAAGATTCGAGGTGGGAGTCTGACGTCTGCGGCTACACATTCGTATATAAAGCTCAGTTCGCAAGGCAGCGTTGGCTAAATGGTATTATAGAGATTAACTCACCACTCTACCACTACATGTTGGGTGCAGATTCTTCGTGTACAGCTCAAATGTTTTAACTTTTGTTTTTCCCTTTGCGGCCTATAATTTTATATTATCATACAAGTAACATTTTTTTACATTATAACACAATAATCACAGTGTTTTCCACTGGCAGATTAGATATGAATTTATAGTTTGTAGTGGATACCTTATTATAGTCGGTGTTGTGCTTGACACATTCAACCAAATTTTAAACACTTCGTAAATGCAAAGGGGCTCTACTTCCGCCTGCGCCAATGCTTGAGGTAAATAAATTATTCATTATCTATGTAGGTATTCAGTATTTGAAACACAAATACTGTCGGGGGTAGTCATTCTGAACATTTGCTGCTTTGATGAAATCCACACTTTGATAATTATTTTTTCTGTTTATTTGAGAAGTTAACACCTTCACAGCACCTTTGTCAGTAGAAGAAATGAAACATAAGATTTACGCATGAAAAATTTAATATTCCTAAAAAATGAAAACTAACTACGTGACATGATTTACAACACCAGATATGGTACAGATTATAAATGGTCACAAATCTAAGCATGATCCCTAATTAACGGATTGTAATTCTTGTGTTTTGGTTCACAAGAGAACCAATAGCAACAATAAACAATTTTATTTTTTACTTTGTTTATTGTTTGTTTGTATGTTAGTAAGTAAAATACAGACAATAAAATTTAGAAGAAACGAAAAAAGAATAATGTCACGTCGTTTCGATCCTAGACCTTGCAGGGCCATATGCCCACAGCTAACCATCTCGACCAGCTGCCACATATTCTATGCCACTCGTTGGGAAAGCATTCGTTTATCAGCGTGCTAGTATTATATGCATGAAAAATCGTTGTTTATTTAAGTTTTCCGCAGCTTCGAGGTCCTCCCTCAGGGCTGTAAGTATTAATGCTCGGTCGTATATTGCCGATTAGAAGGGCAGAGCTGCAATAGCAGCCTTTGTGCTAAACTGGTCAATGTTTTCATATCAGACTATAACTGCGGGTTGAATAGTTAAAAATAAATAATTAAATGAAATACTGGAAATATGTGTTTCAGAATCACACGTATCATTGTAGCGCTTCCTTGGCCATTCTTTAATTTTCGGCACCTCAAAGGTACTTGCAAGTTAGTTCATGTGTTAATGCTGGACTTCTTCGTTGATTGTTACCTCGGCCGAGGGGTAGGAATGAAATGAAATGGAATTAAATGAAATGTGTGGTGTTTAACGTTCGCTTTTACTACACACGGCACCGCAGTCGGTGACATTGATGATAAATGAGATGAAGATGGAGCACCGATGGAATGAGATAGTGAGGGAAACCGGAGGTCCTGGAGAAAACCTGCCGTGCGAGGGGCAGAGAATGGATAGAACATTTGGGTAGAGCATGATGCGGGTGAGAGGATTTTTGTCAGGGCAATGCGACAAGAGACAATACAAGTAAACTAATTGTTATACTATTTATATATTAATTTCCTATTATCATCGAGCAGTCTGTTTCCACTACACACACAGATCGGAAGTTTGAAATGTATTACTTAATGGCGCGGATTCTACTTTAGGAAATAAAGTTCACTCACCTTGAATTTCGTTGTTGGACTTAGGCTATGTCCGTCTGTGTACCTGTATTTATTTCTTTGTAAGCGTGAGAACAATGACCTCTCTAAGCTTCCATATCGTTACGCCCAGTAAGGACCCTTTTTTGAAAAGACGATACTGTGCATTCGATGCAAACAGTGGAAGCGTTCGTCGGTGGAAAATTTCTCAAGGCATATGTTACAATACTTCCATTCAGTCTATATTACATTTACATATATAAATCCTCTCATTTTTATAGTTATTATTTACATTACGTTAATAAATTCTGTGATGTACTTATATATAATCCCTCATTGTGTAGAGTAACTCAAAGTAACGCTCATAATGATGTTGACGAACTGATTTTGAATTCTTCATCGTGGTTCATAGAAACGTTAGACATTATCTACGAAGTCAGTACGATGCCTGTGGATTTTCGTTTTCTTTGCATTATATTCATAATCGTATTGGTTCAACAGCTTCACTGAACCACTTCATGCGTAACGTGAGACTCGTATCAGACTGTGACCGTGGGAACGAGGTATATAACACCTATTGTTATGTGGTCACGCTCAGTCAGTCTGAGCCTCAGTCTAGCAGTATGTTTCAAACCCAATACACCTTACCCGATCAACACATCCAAACTCATAAAATTTTCAGAGCACACTCACGAAATTTCACTTAGAGGGTTCCCACATGAAAGAAAAGGATTGGAATGTATGTCCTGTTTTCTATTTTACCGTATCTCTTGCTGATCAGTAAAGTGAGAGTTAAAATTTTCAGAAATAAATTTTGTGCTCTTAGTGCAGTATCCAGGTATCTCTTCAAGCGGTACTTGAGTGAGGTACATAAAACATATAAGTACTCTGCTTTGTCCTACGAGAGGATTTTGCTTCAAGGACATTCAGTGAGATACTTGTATTTTTGCTTAAGACTATTTTAGATAATATATATTTGTTTAAATGATAAGAATGTAAATTGAGCTTTATTTTATATTGAGTGGTGCAAACTTAACCGTTTTATATTTTTAATATGCTGTGAAATGCAGCAGTTAAGTAAACAATCTTAGGAACAATATAGTTTTCTAACTGAAGCAGCATCTTGCTTTTCAGTAACTGAAATTAAGGAACGATATTGGTCATCTATTATGCTGTATTAACGAAAATAAGTGGAAGGGAAGAATGAAACGGAAAAATGCAGTGCTCTAGCTCGGATTTCAACTTCTTCAGTTTGACTCAGCCTATCCAAACCTTGCCCTTCCAATGGATAATGTGATATAACAATTAATTTCTAAAATATGTTTTAGTTAATTGATGGAAATTAATCATTTCTCCACACTAGCCATATATAGGCTAAGGTTTTTGATAGAGTCAACATGAAAGATTCAGTGCCATGGCCGGGATTTTAACCACAAATCTCCTGGTTTCCGTCCAGTCGCTCTTAACCTTTGAGCTACCATGGCCAACGTGCTAATGGACATTAGTATCTTGACTTCAAAAGCCAAGCCTGTTTTCGGCTATCACATTTACTTTTTATGATATGTGCACACATTTCTACGGTGCTAAATGCATTAAACTTATACACGTATACTGTGTCTAGTTCTGTTATTCTAAATATGTCATCTTCCCCCTAATCGGCTCTCTCCCGTCCTCCCTTCCACCCGGATGTTATATTCCTAGTAGTTAAAAATTAAAAATAAGTACGTGATTAAAAAGAGATACGCTTGCTCGTCTTCTAGATGAGTAGTGCTAAACGTTTGAGTATGACTTCTACACCAGGTTCGCCCAGGATACAGTGTTTACAAACTCCTCATTAATTTTCTTACATTTGTTACTTTTTATTACGTGTTTGACAAAGGGAAGCGTAAAATTTACAAGTTATAAACGATATTACTCATATTTCAAAGAAAAAGTTAGTAAGCAAAATAAATCGGTGCACCTTGTACAGTATGTAACGGATATGTGGAAAGATTACGTTACTGGTATGAAGAAACAAGGGAACGCAATGCCGTTCGCCAAACTTAGTCACTGCGATATGTGTAGACGTTTGTAATCTTATTCAACAGGTAGGCGGGGAAGTGTATGGGCCACGTAACTGGCGTCTATTTATTGATTCTTCCAAACGAACCCTTACGTCACAATATTTTTACTTTCAATACCACTTCAGTTTCTGTGAAACTTAAAAATACTTATGATACTCTGAAGCTGTTCTTGAGAAAATTAAGTACCATGACTATAAATGGTAAATATGTGGAAAATTAAGGCTCATCGGTCTTTTAGCAGCACAACGGGATACAAAAAGTTCAAATGTTACTTTTTCGCTGGAATAGGAGGTCGAAGGATAAACATTGGAAAACTGACCAATGGACTGAGAGGCTGCAACAGGAACCTGGAAGAAAAATATTTTAACTAATGTTCCGCTTGTTGACATTAAAAATGTTCTGCTCCCTCTATTGCACATGAAACTTGGAACCAATTCGTCAAAAAACAGACAAAAATTGGTTTTTCTTCCAGTACAAATGCACGTTTCCATAGCCGCCTCCGTAGCATGGTAGTAGCATGTCTATCTCACATTCAAGACGTCCCGTGTTTAAATCTCGGCCAGGGTAACTGGATAAAAGCTTTTTCAGGAATTTTCCCTTGCCTTGACAGATTAATTTCGGGTAACATTAAATATTATGGACCCTGAGCTCATTTGAGCAGTATTTCAGGCATTTCACTCATAATCAGTTACGAACGGTTGAAGGGCATTAATTAAGGAATGTTTCCATCATTTTCGCAAGCTAAAATCAGTGACGGAGTATTTGATGGACCAAAGTTAAGGAAATTAATAGATGTTAATTTTTACAGTGTACGAATGAAATTGAAATATATGCGTGGAGTGGCTTGAGAGAGGTTGTTAAGAGCTTTCTGGACAATTTGAGAAACCTTCAATGGGAAAAAAGTACTGGAATATTTCAAATTGCTTGAATGAAATATGAGCTTGAAGCTTCATTTCAAGTTACATCTTGATTTCCACTAGTCAAATTTAGAAGTTCTTAGTGAAAAGCAAGGTGAAAGGTTTCACCAGGATTTGAAAGATGTTAAGCGATGTTATCAAGAACTTTGGGGCATACATTTGATTTATTTTTGGAGTTGGGGAAAATTCATTAACGGACCCCCACTGTGTTGGAGGGAACATTGGCTCACCTATCTTAGGCATTACACCACTAATGGCGATTGAAAGAATAGAGAAAATTCTTGTGGTCAGACATAACATCCGCGTTACATGAAAGCTGCTTCGCTGGTACCCTTTGGGTACGGGAGCATGAAGGTTGCTACTAGCCAGCAGCCATGCACATATAATGATCGATTACTGCTGTTGTCGAGCACTCGACGAACATACCAGTGAACAATCTAGAAAGTTATCTACCCTGATGTTCTACGGTAAAAGAAAAAAAATGAGTAATATAAGATAAGTAACATGTATTCTCATATTCAACTACGCTTTAATGTTATTATTATTATTATTATTATTATTATTATTATTATTATTATTATTATTATTATTATTATTATTATTATTATTATTATTATTATTATTTTCTTTAAAAGTTATAAATTAATATGTAATATACAGGGCAAGAACCTTACACACCGAGCCTAGTAAGTTTGCTACGCCGAGTCCATAGTATTAGTTATGTTTACAAGGAACTGGGGGTTGGAGAAGGAGTTCTCTAGAGCACCCTACACCTGATTCCGACCTTGGGTACCTACAGCCTTTCGATGACAACAAACAGAGGCCCTTGTCTAAGTAAGTGCGTATTTATCAGGAAGTCCCTATTCTATCTTTTGTGAACAGATACACAGGCTAATTAAATAACATTGTTTAAATTTTAATTATAGTCATTAATTTTATTGCAATGTGCAACTGCTTTGCATTTACAATCGTAAGTTCTCAAACTTGAAAGCTGTTATACTCTGTGACAAAATATCTTTGTAATAAGAGAATGTCCTCTCTACATTGCATGATGTGATTGGAGAAAACTTGAAACAGTTTATATTTGAATCTGTGTTGCTATTTAAACAATTTCGCACCTCACACAGTTTCGAATATGATGGGTTGTTTTTAAGAACACGTGAAGTTTTTTGTTTAACATAATTACTATTAGTATCATGAAGGACTTCGATTATTTTGTCACAACATTTTTCCACCGCCCCTAAAGCAGCACATATTTCAATATTCGAAGTCTCCAAATAGGTGATGACTTCTAATAAACATTTACAATTATTTGCTATGTACTAAATACTTTCGAAAATTTTTCTTGAAATGAGATGTTTCGCAGTTTTGATGGCACAACCGTCTTCATCATCAAAACTGTTGATAACTTCAACTATTGTTTTATAATATTTAGCAAAATACACAACTGCATGAAACTAAGTGACCTATCGCGTTATGATTGGTCGCGGAGTTAATAGAATGTCAGAAGGTTCCACAGATCAGTGTCTCGCTACGTGCGTCCGCCTCGTTACAATGTTTTGGTGTCCAAATTTCTTGTCCTGGTAAAATGTATGCAAATTTTACAATTATTTAATTGATATGTAGCCAAAAGTATATATTTTGTAAACTTCAGAGTGTGCTATTGCTAATTTTCGTTACCAGCCTACCCCAAAACCTAGTTATATGGATTCCAGTATATGTGCTTAAATAACGAGTGTATTATGGTAAACACAAAAAAAAAAAAAAAAAAAAAAAAAAACATTGCTTCGAGAGAGCAGAATAGCGAAGAACCTTCGACTCTGAGCTCTAGATTGCATGCTTGATACAAAAAGCACACGAGAAAACGAACCATTTACAGGCTCTCCTAAATTCTAAGTTCCAGAAACAAGCTACACACTTATATTTCCCTCCTGTAGTATATAAGTAAGCCAAGGTTGGGTAAAGGTATTGAATACCACACATACACCTTTGTGAGACATTTCGTAACTACGTAACCAAACCCACAAGCACGGGATCGATCCACTACACGTTATTTCCTGCTACCTGTTGCAGAAGCATCTCATCCTGTATGTCTCAAAAGCGCTTTACACGCAACATAAGAAAGTGGTAAAGATGTATCAGCTAATGCTGGATATTCTTGTTGGTTGGCATGTGTCTCCGGACAATAGAACAAACTCTGCTGATCCATATATTTTAATTCCTGCGTTTTTTCTTAGGAAGAATACTCAATATATGAAGTGAAGACTATTTTAAAATTAGAGTGACTTAAAGGATTAACCTGTTTCAAGGAATACATATGTTGTATATTAGAATTCATGTACGTGGATGTTAGCTAAACGTTAACATTCCTTCTTTTACCACACCGAGGGAGAAGAATGGCTGTATGTCTTTCTAATCATCTCTTTGCCGATATTAGTCCTAAGAAAACTGTAAATCTTCTGGAAATGCTTCAGAACTGAAGCTTCATATATACATTACTTGGAACATGTTAGGTACTCGGTGGTAAGAGTGGAAGGAGTATTTTGTTGTTGTTATAATTTATGTCCTTCAACATCAAGTCAAATCGGACGATGAATTGAAAGGATGAAATGATGCTCAAATGATCCCGGAGTCCATAGAGCTTATAGTTACCCAACATTTGCCTTTAAGGCTAAGGGATACCCCCGGAATAAACCTTATCCAGGTAACTCACCCTGACTGAGATTCGAACTCGGGACCTCTTGAACGTTAGGAGTGAGATCGCATCCTGTTTCGTATATGACACAGTTAAAACAAACGTGTTATGCTAAGCAATGGTCAAAAATTTAATTGATTTGTTTATTTGACTGTTTATGTATTTATGTTAAATAATTTGTTCTTCTGGATCATTTTCCGGCAATGAAGAGCTTTTCTACAAACTCTTCTCCCTCTTCTTCTCCTTCATGTCTTAATGTAGGACACAATCCTATACGTTTTGGGTCCTCTAACTCTTATGCCATTGTAGATGTCGGGTGAAGGATCAGAGACAGGCATCCAACGGATCGGTGATGAGCCTGGCCCCTGGAATGAGAGTGAGGGAAGTAGATGAATGGAATGAGGGCGAAGTGAATGAAAGGAAATATGATAATGGAGCCATTGGTGGAATGATTGTGGGGAAAACCGGAGGTCACGGAGAAAACTCGCTTTAGCTACGTTTTCTCCACCACGAATCTCACTTTGCGGGTGCCTGGCATCGAAGCCCAAGCTGAGAGTTAAGCGGCCTAACCGTTCATCCAGGGCGCGAGAATTTATAACTTCAAGGACCAGTATCCTAACTTTTGTCAAGTTCAACGTGAAATTTGATATGTTGGTACTAAAATGTTTAAACAATCACTTTTTAGTAGTTGAACTGGCAGAAACAAATACTGAATGGGATTTCACTCCCTCTTCATGGAAAAAAAATATTAAAAAATAAAGAAAGAAGGCGTTCCTGTCAGTAAAGCTATAAACTAATGATTGAACACTTTACAATAAAGTTTTAAAAAGAAGAGTTTTGCGAAATATATGATACGCACGGGTATATCCGTAGAAAAGAAGTCTTAGGATTTGCCTTGTACGGTGTACGTAATACAACTTTCTCCTGTTTTGATCTTTCTGCGTCATGTTTCACCTCTGTACGGTTTTAACCCTTACCCTATGCAATTCCCATTCAAAATTACGTTCATTTATTTTTGATGCCTCAACAGATCCATTATTAACTCTTACCCGCCTTGGTAGCGTAGATAGTAGCGTGTCTGCCACACGTTCAAGAGGTCCCGAGTTCGAATTTCGGTCAAGGTGAGTTACCTGGATAAGGTTTTTACGGGGTTCTCCCTTATCCTTCAAGACCAATGTCGGGTAACTGTAAGCTCCATGGACCCTGAAATCATTTGAGCATCATTTCCCCCAATTCATTGACCGTCCGATTAGACTTAACGTTAGAGGACGTAAATTACAATAATAATAATAATAATAATAATAATAATAATAATAATAATAATAATAATAATAATAATAATAATAATAATAATAATAATAATAATAATAATAATAATAATAATAATAATAATAATAATAATAATAATAATAATAATAATAATAATAATAATAATAATAATAATAATAATAATAATAATAATAATAATAATAATAATAATAATAATAATAATAATAATAATAATAATAATAATAATAATAATAATAATAATAATAATAATAATAATAATAATAATAATAATAATAATAATAATAATAATAATAATAATAATAATAATAATAATAATAATAATAATAATAATAATAATAATGATAATGATAATGATAATGATAATGATAATGATAATGATAATGATAATGATGATGATGATGATGATGATGATGATGATGATGATGATGATGATGATGATGATGATGATGATGATGATGATGATGATGATGATGATGATGATGATGATGATGATGATGATGATGATGATGATGATGATGATGATGATGATGATGATGATGATGATGATGATGATGATGATGATGATGATCATAATAATAATAATAATAATAATAATAATAATAATAATAATAATAATAATAATAATAATAATAATAATAATAATAATAATAATAATAATAATAATAATAATAATAATAATAATAATAATAATAATAATATTAATAATAATAACTCCTATTTTCAACTTATCAATTACGGAGCAGGTATAAAACTTTGTTTTCTGGAAAGACAAGTCAAGCTGAGTTCTAAAAGTATTTCTGTAGCACCATTATTTCACTGTAACCTTAATGTGATTCTTAATAAATTGTACTTCAGTATCTGGTATCCTGGAAAGTATTTTCCACGTTTGTCGTGAACAGCCACAGAGTAGTTAACATCATCTTATTTGGACATTACTCGAGACAAATATCTATTTGAAATAGCATGTATGCCCAGGAATATTTTCTTGCAAACTGTAATAGTAGCTTCTCCTGTAGGAAGCAATAGAAACGAGATTATGCTTCCAATTTTATAGTGTGCATATTCAAAGAATATTCCCTGTACTATGATATGGCACTGAGCCCATTGAGGACCTCAAGGTTATGAGGTTTCTTTTTTTATATTAACATTCTTAATATATAGATATTTTTTTCTTTTCCTTATTTAACCGTTTTTTATTGTTACGTTTAATTATCTATCTGTTTTCTGTAGTTTCACACACATACACTATACATATAAACACCCATGTCCGGGGCGGGACTCGCACCCGCGACCCTCTACGCGGTGGAACGCTAGAGACATACGTTCTAACGACCATGTTCTTAGTCTCATACCTGTCATTCTGGGTAGCTCATGACAGTGAATATACTAGCATGTAAAAGAAGACTTTCAGGACAAAGTTTAGGCATATCTGTGATTCTGATATTACCCTGGCAGTTTTATTGACAGAATCGTTAAAACCAGAAGAAAAAAAAAAACCATAAAAACTTAAATATCTTACCTGCAACTTTACGTAGTAAATTCTAGGATTCTGTGTGTCACTTTCTCCATGATTTTATCATTCCCTACATTGTTTTATATCTATAATGTGAGCCAAAGCATCAATAACCACGTTTTGTTAATCGAAAATTCCTAGATTCCAGAATGAATCGCAAACACATTTCCGGTCTTTAAAGATGCTTAGCGGACATTTACAACCTATATCTACATACCGTTTTGGTGATAACACTCGTGTAACTTTCACCGTTATTTCTCTTTCGTTTTCTCATATTTGTCAACCTATTTTCACATTGCGCACTCTTTCTCCACTATTGCTTACACTATCACATAATACAGCATCCGCTACGTTTTCTTAACAGTCAGATGGCAGAGTGGGTAGTGTAATTTGCTGGACGGCTTTGGACGACTCTGACAATAACAGGATTCGCAGTTTCATTTAGATAGATATTTTGATGCTCCTATGCTTGTAAACAGGAAGTGCTGGACATGGCCCACCGCAGTATATGACGTATAACCGTAAGATGCACGACAGATGACAACAGCTCAATTTCGACTTCACGTGGAGATGGCCCGATATGGTTTTCAGTTCTCCATATAACAATGACAAATTTTGTGGTTACTGTTGCTTAGAAATATGCTGTAGAAATAGTATTTAAAGTATGACACAGAGGGTGAGGGACGACATGCATAATCATAATAATCATAAAAATCATAATTCTAATAGTCATGGTCATGGGGAAGATGATGATAATGGTAATGATGGTGATGATGATGATGATGATAAAAATAATAATGATGATGATAATGATGATAAAAATAATAATGATGATGATGATGATAAAAATAATAATGATGATGATAAAAATAACAACAACAACAACCACGACCACGACCACGACCACGACCACGACCACGACCACGACCACGACCACGACCACGACCACGACGACCACGACGACCACGACGACCACGACGACCACGACGACAACGACGACAACGACGACAACGACGACAATAACAATAATCATCATAATCATCATAATCATCATAATCATCATAATCATCATAATCATCATAATCATCATAATCATCATAATAATAGTAATCATAATAATAGTAATCATAATAATAGTAATCATAATAATAGTAATCATAATAATAGTAATCATAATCATAGTAATCATAATCATAATAATAATCATAATAATAGTAATCATAATAATAGTAATCATAATAATAGTAATCATAATAATAGTAATCATAATAATAGTAATCATAATAATAGTAATCATAATAATAGTAATCATAATAATAGTAATCATAATGATAATCATAATGATAATCATGATGATAATCATGATGATAATCATGATGATGATGATGATGATGATGATGATGATGATAATGATGATAATGATAATGATGATAATGATAATGATGATAATGATAATAATAATGATAATAATAATAATAATAATAATAATAATAATAATAATAATAATAATAATAATAATAATAATAATAATAATAATAATAATAATAATAATAATAATAATAATAATAATAATAATAATAATAATAATAATAATAATAATAATAATCATAATAATCATAATAATCATAATAATCATAATAATCATAATAATCATAATAATCATAATAATCATAATAATAATAATAATAATAATAATAATAATAATAATAATAATAATAATAATAATAATAATAATAATAATAATAATAATAATAATAATAATAATAATAATAATAATAATAATAATAATAATAATAATAATAATAATAATAATAATAATAATAATAATAATAATAATAATAATAATAATAATAATAATAATAATAATAATAATAATAATAATAATAATAATAATAATAATAATAATAATAATAATAATAATAATAATAATAATAATAATAATAATAATAATAATAATAATAATAATAATAATAATAATAATAATAATAATAATAATAATAATAATAATAATAATAATAATAATAATAATAATAATAATAATAATAATAATAATAATAATAATAATAATAATAATAATAATAATAATAATAATAATAATAATAATAATAATAATGATAATGATAATGATAATGATAATGATAATGATAATGATAATGATAATGATAATGATAATGATAATGATAATGATGATGATGATGATGATGATGATGATGATGATGATGATGATGATGATGATGATGATGATGATGATGATGATGATGATGATGATGATGATGATGATGATGATGATGATGATGATGATGATGATGATGATGATGATGATGATGATGATGATGATGATGATGATAATGATAATAATAATAATAATAATAATAATAATAATAATAATAATAATAATAATAATAATAATAATAATAATAATAATAATAATAATAATAATAATAATAATAATAATAATAATAATAATAATAATAATAATAATAATAATAATAATAATAATAATAATAATAATAATAATAATAATAATAATAATAATAATAATAATAATAATAATAATAATAATAATAATAATAATAATAATAATAATAATAATAATAATAATAATATTAATAATAATAACTCCTATTTTCAACTTATCAATTACGGAGCAGGTATAAAACTTTGTTTTCTGGAAAGACAAGTCAAGCTGAGTTCTAAAAGTATTTCTGTAGCACCATTATTTCACTGTAACCTTAATGTGATTCTTAATAAATTGTACTTCAGTATCTGGTATCCTGGAAAGTATTTTCCACGTTTGTCGTGAACAGCCACAGAGTAGTTAACATCATCTTATTTGGACATTACTCGAGACAAATATCTATTTGAAATAGCATGTATGCCCAGGAATATTTTCTTGCAAACTGTAATAGTAGCTTCTCCTGTAGGAAGCAATAGAAACGAGATTATGCTTCCAATTTTATAGTGTGCATATTCAAAGAATATTCCCTGTACTATGATATGGCACTGAGCCCATTGAGGACCTCAAGGTTATGAGGTTTCTTTTTTTATATTAACATTCTTAATATATAGATATTTTTTTCTTTTCCTTATTTAACCGTTTTTTATTGTTACGTTTAATTATCTATCTGTTTTCTGTAGTTTCACACACATACACTATACATATAAACACCCATGTCCGGGGCGGGACTCGCACCCGCGACCCTCTACGCGGTGGAACGCTAGAGACATACGTTCTAACGACCATGTTCTTAGTCTCATACCTGTCATTCTGGGTAGCTCATGACAGTGAATATACTAGCATGTAAAAGAAGACTTTCAGGACAAAGTTTAGGCATATCTGTGATTCTGATATTACCCTGGCAGTTTTATTGACAGAATCGTTAAAACCAGAAGAAAAAAAAAAACCATAAAAACTTAAATATCTTACCTGCAACTTTACGTAGTAAATTCTAGGATTCTGTGTGTCACTTTCTCCATGATTTTATCATTCCCTACATTGTTTTATATCTATAATGTGAGCCAAAGCATCAATAACCACGTTTTGTTAATCGAAAATTCCTAGATTCCAGAATGAATCGCAAACACATTTCCGGTCTTTAAAGATGCTTAGCGGACATTTACAACCTATATCTACATACCGTTTTGGTGATAACACTCGTGTAACTTTCACCGTTATTTCTCTTTCGTTTTCTCATATTTGTCAACCTATTTTCACATTGCGCACTCTTTCTCCACTATTGCTTACACTATCACATAATACAGCATCCGCTACGTTTTCTTAACAGTCAGATGGCAGAGTGGGTAGTGTAATTTGCTGGACGGCTTTGGACGACTCTGACAATAACAGGATTCGCAGTTTCATTTAGATAGATATTTTGATGCTCCTATGCTTGTAAACAGGAAGTGCTGGACATGGCCCACCGCAGTATATGACGTATAACCGTAAGATGCACGACAGATGACAACAGCTCAATTTCGACTTCACGTGGAGATGGCCCGATATGGTTTTCAGTTCTCCATATAACAATGACAAATTTTGTGGTTACTGTTGCTTAGAAATATGCTGTAGAAATAGTATTTAAAGTATGACACAGAGGGTGAGGGACGACATGCATAATCATAATAATCATAAAAATCATAATTCTAATAGTCATGGTCATGGGGAAGATGATGATAATGGTAATGATGGTGATGATGATGATGATAAAAATAATAATGATGATGATAATGATGATAAAAATAATAATGATGATGATGATGATAAAAATAATAATGATGATGATAAAAATAACAACAACAACAACCACGACCACGACCACGACCACGACCACGACCACGACCACGACCACGACCACGACCACGACGACCACGACGACCACGACGACCACGACGACCACGACGACAACGACGACAACGACGACAACGACGACAATAACAATAATCATCATAATCATCATAATCATCATAATCATCATAATCATCATAATCATCATAATCATCATAATCATCATAATAATAGTAATCATAATAATAGTAATCATAATAATAGTAATCATAATAATAGTAATCATAATAATAGTAATCATAATCATAGTAATCATAATCATAATAATAATCATAATAATAGTAATCATAATAATAGTAATCATAATAATAGTAATCATAATAATAGTAATCATAATAATAGTAATCATAATAATAGTAATCATAATAATAGTAATCATAATAATAGTAATCATAATGATAATCATAATGATAATCATGATGATAATCATGATGATAATCATGATGATGATGATGATGATGATGATGATGATGATGATGATGATGATGATAATGATAATGATGATAATGATAATGATGATAATGATAATAATAATGATAATAATAATGATAATAATAATGATAATAATAATAATAATAATAATAATAATAATAATAATAATAATAATAATAATAATAATAATAATAATAATAATAATAATAATAATAATAATAATAATAATAATAATAATAATAATAATAATAATAATAATAATAATAATAATCATAATAATCATAATAATCATAATAATCATAATAATCATAATAATCATAATAATCATAATAATCATAATAATCATAATAATAATAATAATAATAATAATAATAATAATAATAATAATAATAATAATAATAATAATAATAATAATAATGATAATAATAATAATAATAATAATAATAATAATAATAATAATAATAATAATAATAATAATAATAATAATAATAATAATAATAATAATAATAATAATAATAATAATAATAATAATAATAATAATAATAATAATAATAATAATAATAATAATAATAATAATAATAATAATAATAATAATAATAATAATAATAATAATAATAATAATAATAATAATAATAATAATAATAATAATAATAATAATAATAATAATAATAATAATACTAATAATAATAATAATAATAATAATAATAATAATAATAATAATAATAATGATAATGATAATGATAATGATAATGATAATGATAATGATAATGATAATGATAATGATAATGATAATGATAATGATAATGATAATGATGATGATGATGATGATGATGATGATGATGATGATGATGATGATGATGATGATGATGATGATGATGATGATGATGATGATGATGATGATGATGATGATGATGATGATGATGATGATGATGATGATGATGATGATGATGATGATGATGATGATGATGATGATGATGATAATAATAATAATAATAATAATAATAATAATAATAATAATAATAATAATAATAATAATAATAATAATAATAATAATAATAATAATAATAATAATAATAATAATAATAATAATAATAATAATAATAATAATAATAATAATAATAATAATAATAATAATAATAATAATATTAATAATAATAACTCCTATTTTCAACTTATCAATTACGGAGCAGGTATAAAACTTTGTTTTCTGGAAAGACAAGTCAAGCTGAGTTCTAAAAGTATTTCTGTAGCACCATTATTTCACTGTAACCTTAATGTGATTCTTAATAAATTGTACTTCAGTATCTGGTATCCTGGAAAGTATTTTCCACGTTTGTCGTGAACAGCCACAGAGTAGTTAACATCATCTTATTTGGACATTACTCGAGACAAATATCTATTTGAAATAGCATGTATGCCCAGGAATATTTTCTTGCAAACTGTAATAGTAGCTTCTCCTGTAGGAAGCAATAGAAACGAGATTATGCTTCCAATTTTATAGTGTGCATATTCAAAGAATATTCCCTGTACTATGATATGGCACTGAGCCCATTGAGGACCTCAAGGTTATGAGGTTTCTTTTTTTATATTAACATTCTTAATATATAGATATTTTTTTCTTTTCCTTATTTAACCGTTTTTTATTGTTACGTTTAATTATCTATCTGTTTTCTGTAGTTTCACACACATACACTATACATATAAACACCCATGTCCGGGGCGGGACTCGCACCCGCGACCCTCTACGCGGTGGAACGCTAGAGACATACGTTCTAACGACCATGTTCTTAGTCTCATACCTGTCATTCTGGGTAGCTCATGACAGTGAATATACTAGCATGTAAAAGAAGACTTTCAGGACAAAGTTTAGGCATATCTGTGATTCTGATATTACCCTGGCAGTTTTATTGACAGAATCGTTAAAACCAGAAGAAAAAAAAAAACCATAAAAACTTAAATATCTTACCTGCAACTTTACGTAGTAAATTCTAGGATTCTGTGTGTCACTTTCTCCATGATTTTATCATTCCCTACATTGTTTTATATCTATAATGTGAGCCAAAGCATCAATAACCACGTTTTGTTAATCGAAAATTCCTAGATTCCAGAATGAATCGCAAACACATTTCCGGTCTTTAAAGATGCTTAGCGGACATTTACAACCTATATCTACATACCGTTTTGGTGATAACACTCGTGTAACTTTCACCGTTATTTCTCTTTCGTTTTCTCATATTTGTCAACCTATTTTCACATTGCGCACTCTTTCTCCACTATTGCTTACACTATCACATAATACAGCATCCGCTACGTTTTCTTAACAGTCAGATGGCAGAGTGGGTAGTGTAATTTGCTGGACGGCTTTGGACGACTCTGACAATAACAGGATTCGCAGTTTCATTTAGATAGATATTTTGATGCTCCTATGCTTGTAAACAGGAAGTGCTGGACATGGCCCACCGCAGTATATGACGTATAACCGTAAGATGCACGACAGATGACAACAGCTCAATTTCGACTTCACGTGGAGATGGCCCAGTTCTCCATATAACAATGACAAATTTTGTGGTTACTGTTGCTTAGAAATATGCTGTAGAAATAGTATTTAAAGTATGACACAGAGGGTGAGGGACGACATGCATAATCATAATAATCATAAAAATCATAATTCTAATAGTCATGGTCATGGGGAAGATGATGATAATGGTAATGATGGTGATGATGATGATGATAAAAATAATAATGATGATGATAATGATGATAAAAATAATAATGATGATGATGATGATAAAAATAATAATGATGATGATAAAAATAACAACAACAACAACCACGACCACGACCACGACCACGACCACGACCACGACCACGACCACGACCACGACCACGACGACCACGACGACCACGACGACCACGACGACCACGACGACAACGACGACAACGACGACAACGACGACAATAACAATAATCATCATAATCATCATAATCATCATAATCATCATAATCATCATAATCATCATAATCATCATAATCATCATAATAATAGTAATCATAATAATAGTAATCATAATAATAGTAATCATAATAATAGTAATCATAATAATAGTAATCATAATCATAGTAATCATAATCATAATAATAATCATAATAATAGTAATCATAATAATAGTAATCATAATAATAGTAATCATAATAATAGTAATCATAATAATAGTAATCATAATAATAGTAATCATAATAATAGTAATCATAATAATAGTAATCATAATGATAATCATAATGATAATCATGATGATAATCATGATGATAATCATGATGATGATGATGATGATGATGATGATGATGATGATGATGATGATAATGATAATGATGATAATGATAATGATGATAATGATAATAATAATGATAATAATAATGATAATAATAATGATAATAATAATAATAATAATAATAATAATAATAATAATAATAATAATAATAATAATAATAATAATAATAATAATAATAATAATAATAATAATAATAATAATAATAATAATAATAATAATAATAATAATAATAATAATAATAATAATCATAATAATCATAATAATCATAATAATCATAATAATCATAATAATCATAATAATCATAATAATCATAATAATCATAATAATAATAATAATAATAATAATAATAATAATAATAATAATAATAATAATAATAATAATAATAATAATAATAATGATAATAATAATAATAATAATAATAATAATAATAATAATAATAATAATAATAATAATAATAATAATAATAATAATAATAATAATAATAATAATAATAATAATAATAATAATAATAATAATAATAATAATAATAATAATAATAATAATAATAATAATAATAATAATAATAATAATAATAATAATAATAATAATAATAATAATAATAATAATAATAATAATAATAATAATAATAATAATAATAATAATAATAATAATAATACTAATAATAATAATAATAATAATAATAATAATAATAATAATAATAATAATGATGATAATGATAATGATAATGATAATGATAATGATAATGATAATGATAATGATAATGATAATGATAATGATAATGATAATGATGATGATGATGATGATGATGATGATGATGATGATGATGATGATGATGATGATGATGATGATGATGATGATGATGATGATGATGATGATGATGATGATGATGATGATGATGATGATGATGATGATGATGATGATGATGATGATGATGATGATGATGATGATGATAATAATAATAATAATAATAATAATAATAATAATAATAATAATAATAATAATAATAATAATAATAATAATAATAATAATAATAATAATAATAATAATAATAATAATAATAATAATAATAATAATAATAATAATAATAATAATAATAATAATAATAATAATAATAATATTAATAATAATAACTCCTATTTTCAACTTATCAATTACGGAGCAGGTATAAAACTTTGTTTTCTGGAAAGACAAGTCAAGCTGAGTTCTAAAAGTATTTCTGTAGCACCATTATTTCACTGTAACCTTAATGTGATTCTTAATAAATTGTACTTCAGTATCTGGTATCCTGGAAAGTATTTTCCACGTTTGTCGTGAACAGCCACAGAGTAGTTAACATCATCTTATTTGGACATTACTCGAGACAAATATCTATTTGAAATAGCATGTATGCCCAGGAATATTTTCTTGCAAACTGTAATAGTAGCTTCTCCTGTAGGAAGCAATAGAAACGAGATTATGCTTCCAATTTTATAGTGTGCACATTCAAAGAATATTCCCTGTACTATGATATGGCACTGAGCCCATTGAGGACCTCAAGGTTATGAGGTTTCTTTTTTTATATTAACATTCTTAATATATAGATATTTTTTTCTTTTCCTTATTTAACCGTTTTTTATTGTTACGTTTAATTATCTATCTGTTTTCTGTAGTTTCACACACATACACTATACATATAAACACCCATGTCCGGGGCGGGACTCGCACCCGCGACCCTCTACGCGGTGGAACGCTAGAGACATACGTTCTAACGACCATGTTCTTAGTCTCATACCTGTCATTCTGGGTAGCTCATGACAGTGAATATACTAGCATGTAAAAGAAGACTTTCAGGACAAAGTTTAGGCATATCTGTGATTCTGATATTACCCTGGCAGTTTTATTGACAGAATCGTTAAAACCAGAAGAAAAAAAAAAACCATAAAAACTTAAATATCTTACCTGCAACTTTACGTAGTAAATTCTAGGATTCTGTGTGTCACTTTCTCCATGATTTTATCATTCCCTACATTGTTTTATATCTATAATGTGAGCCAAAGCATCAATAACCACGTTTTGTTAATCGAAAATTCCTAGATTCCAGAATGAATCGCAAACACATTTCCGGTCTTTAAAGATGCTTAGCGGACATTTACAACCTATATCTACATACCGTTTTGGTGATAACACTCGTGTAACTTTCACCGTTATTTCTCTTTCGTTTTCTCATATTTGTCAACCTATTTTCGCATTGCGCACTCTTTCTCCACTATTGCTTACACTATCACATAATACAGCATCCGCTACGTTTTCTTAACAGTCAGATGGCAGAGTGGGTAGTGTAATTTGCTGGACGGCTTTGGACGACTCTGACAATAACAGGATTCGCAGTTTCATTTAGATAGATATTTTGATGCTCCTATGCTTGTAAACAGGAAGTGCTGGACATGGCCCACCGCAGTATATGACGTATAACCGTAAGATGCACGACAGATGACAACAGCTCAATTTCGACTTCACGTGGAGATGGCCCGATATGGTTTTCAGTTCTCCATATAACAATGACAAATTTTGTGGTTACTGTTGCTTAGAAATATGCTGTAGAAATAGTATTTAAAGTATGACACAGAGGGTGAGGGACGACATGCATAATCATAATAATCATAAAAATCATAATTCTAATAGTCATGGTCATGGGGAAGATGATGATAATGGTAATGATGGTGATGATGATGATGATAAAAATAATAATGATGATGATAATGATGATAAAAATAATAATGATGATGATGATGATAAAAATAATAATGATGATGATAAAAATAACAACAACAACAACCACGACCACGACCACGACCACGACCACGACCACGACCACGACCACGACCACGACGACCACGACGACCACGACGACCACGACGACCACGACGACAACGACGACAACGACGACAACGACGACAATAACAATAATCATCATAATCATCATAATCATCATAATCATCATAATCATCATAATAATAGTAATCATAATAATAGTAATCATAATAATAGTAATCATAATAATAGTAATCATAATAATAGTAATCATAATCATAGTAATCATAATCATAATAATAATCATAATAATAATCATAATAATAGTAATCATAATAATAGTAATCATAATAATAGTAATCATAATAATAGTAATCATAATAATAGTAATCATAATAATAGTAATCATAATAATAGTAATCATAATGATAATCATAATGATAATCATAATGATAATCATAATGATGATGATGATGATGATGATGATGATAATGATGATAATGATGATAATGATGATGATAATGATGATGATAATGATGATGATGATAATGATGATAATGATGATAATGATGATAATGATGATAATGATGATAATGATAATAATGATGATAATGATAATAATAATAATGATAATAATAATAATAATAATCATAATAATAATAATAATAATAATCATAATAATAATAATAATAATAATAATAATAATAATAATAATAATAATAATAATAATAATAATAATAATAATAATAATAATAATAATAATAATAATAATAATAATAATAATAATAATAATAATAATAATAATAATAATAATAATAATAATAATAATAATAATAATAATAATAATAATAATAATAATAATAATAATAATAATAATAATAATAATAATAATAATAATAATAATAATAATAATAATAATAATAATAATAATAATAATAATAATAATAATAATAATAATAATAATAATAATAATAATAATAATAATAATAATAATAATAATAATAATAATAATAATAATAATAATAATAATAATAATAATAATAATAATAATAATAATAATAATAATAATAATAATAATAATAATAATAATAATAATAATAATAATAATAATAATAATAATAATAATAATAATAATAATAATAATAATAATAATAATAATAATAATAATAATAATAATAATAATAATAATAATAATAATAATAATAATAATAATAATAATAATAATAATAATAATAATAATAATAATAATAATAATAATAATAATAATAATAATAATAATAATAATAATAATAATAATAATAATAATAATAATAATAATAATAATAATAATAATAATAATAATAATAATAATAATAATAATAATAATAATAATAATAATAATAATAATAATAATAATAATAATAATAATAATAATAATAATAATAATAATAATAATAATAATAATAATAATAATAATAATAATAATAATAATAATAATAATAATAATAATAATAATAATAATAATAATAATAATAATAATAATAATAATAATAATAATAATAATAATAATAATAGCATACAGCGTCATAACGTTCCGATTGCGCCAAGCCGTACCATCCGGAGTCTACCTCTGTTCACACGGACATCAGGAGTAGAAGGGCAGCAAAATATCGTCTGCGTCTGCCATACGGCTGCTATGATTCGATTTGCGAGACCAGAGCCGTTATCCCTCCATCAAGAGGCTCTTCAAGTGGTCCGCAGTGACATCACCAGACTGTGTACCACGTACCAGACCGCCCAGGGGAGGCAAATTACCGATGCGAGTACCAGAAATCGAACGTCGATTTCCACAGGCAACAAAGGAAAGTAGCTTAATGGGCGAAAATAAATGAATACTATATAAATAACCAAGAAACAATATTGCAAGTGACGAAGTGGAAGAAAAAGAAGAAACAAGAGCAAAAAAAAAAAAAAAGAATGACAGAAAGCAATTTAGCAAATAGTTGAATGGTCTGACGAGCCCTTTTTTATGTATGCTGGATCGGTCACATAAAGTCAAGTCCCTCCTCCTCCTCCTCCTCCTCCTCCTCCTCCTCCTCCTCCTCCTCCTCCTCCTCCTCCTCCTCCTCCTCCCCCTCCTCCTTCTTCATCTTGTTATCTTGGTATAGGACAAGTCCTGTTCACTTGTGGTCCTTTACCCCTTATGCCACAACTTTAGGCATCGGGTGGTGGAGCACAATTATAGATCACAGAGAGGAATCCAGTGATGGGTGCTCAGCCCAGTCCCCGGAATGAGATTGAGCGAAATAGATGAACGGAATAAGGGCGAAGTGGATGAAAGGAAAGTTGATAATGTTACAAATGGTGGAATAATGGCTGACGAAACGGAGCCCCGAAGGAAACCCGCACCAGCATCTTGTTTTCCACTACAAATCCCACTTTGCAGTTGCCTGGGATCGAACCTGGGCTCCTTGGTAGGAGTCAAGCGGTCTAACTTCTTGGCCACGGTACTGCCAAGTTTAACTTTATCTAACGAATTTGCCATTTTATACTTGTATTTCTGTGCATATAAAAATAGATTACAATTGACCTTGTTTCAGATTTTGCATTGAGACTTTATTTAGATTAACGTTCCCGGTGTTAATTTAATTTAAGTGAAATGATATATTCGAGGTTAAATGAAGAGAATGTTGAGGGGTCATTCCATACTACTTCTTAGAGGAGAGGGCGAAATCATGAGGAGATGCTATTTCTTTTAGAGAAAAAATATAATTGAATAAATAAGTAATACGAGTATTTTGTAAACAATTCACTACCAACCTTACGGAATGTTCTAGTACCACTTAGGTTGTTTATCTGCGTGTGCCCATGTTTTTGTACATGTTTTAAATTGCAGTAACAAAGAAAGCGTCAACTCCAGATTTTCCACAAAAATTTACAAAAACATTTCACCTAATACTATTTATTATAATTTTTACCCTGCTCTTCACATCAAACTTTGCGAAAAATAATTTTTTTAACCCTCACAAATAGTTCCTAAAGTCTTTTTTTTTCTCTTGTGCTGATTTCGTGAAAATTGGGAGACATTCTTGTTTTAAGCAAATTAGGAAGTTCTCCCTTCCTCATATTTAACTTAATTTGGTGAATTCCATTTGAAGTAAGGTGGCACTTTTACTGTCACCCCCGAATTTATGTTATGGATCTTCTTCATCATCTTTTACTTTGTGGTGAAAGCTTCCATCCTGGGATTTCCTTTGCAAAAACACATCCTTTGTGATACCTTAGTTCTTCAACTTTATCACGCGGAGTTTGGTAACTTGTTTAACAGAATAGAGAAGTGTTTAAGAAGATTACGTAATAAATGTACTTTGAAGATAATTATAACTAGTTTCTTCAGTTATTTTAAGCAAACCGCGGAGTTATGAACAAGAGTAAGTCCTGAGGGAAACGGATCAAAAATATTGCGAATGCACGAGGAAATTATTACATGACCGTTTCATGCATGTGCTGAAAAAATATCCAGTAAAAGGTTTCTCGATTAAGACAGTTTTATGCAGTAACTGAACAAGATCAATCTTTAAGTTTAACCATAAATATCACACCTCCACTTAGGACTTAACATTAAGTCCAACAATGAACCTTATACATTATGACCCAATGAGTTAGAATCATTTAAACCACACGCATGCACGCACGCAATCCACACACACGCACACACAAGGTGTTAGGGGTATGAGTGGGCAGACGTCAGCGGCAACTTTCTGACGTTAAGCTGAAACATAAATTGTACCATTTTACTCTAAAGTGCATGGTAGCATAGATAAACTAAAATTGACTAAAGTTTTGAATGTGACTATGTCATCACACCTTCATTTACTTTTGAGGATAAGGAGGTAGAACTACAAACGATGAGCTACTTGTTCCTTTACTATATTCTGCTAAAATGATTTAGCAACAAAATTATATTGAAAGGTTCTTTGCGTGTCTTTTGCAATATAGTCGGGGCTTAAGCTTGGCAACCCCGCTACATTGGCGTGCGTTTACAAGGGAATGTCAGCGATGTAAGCAGTAGGCCTACCTGCCGCGTCACTTGGCACAACAGCAGGTTCTGTTAACACTTGAGATACGTCTAATGAATGGCAAAGCCTACCTCTCATGGACCTTCTGGGCTCTCCTGAAGTACAACACTTGGGTTAAGTTTCTCAACAGGAGAATTCCATACCCAGGGGTCATAGCAAAGGATCCAACGGAGCATATTTTAAGCACCTATTGTAAATAGACTTGTTATTGATGCTGTAGTTACTAACCATTAATAAAATTTCTATTTATCGAAACCTTGGATTATATTTAATTTCGCATGATACATCTGAACGAGGTTTTTTCCATGATGAACACATGAATTTGTTATCCTTGATCAACTTATGCGTAGCTTTTACGCAACTTTCAGTTTAGGTCTCGTGAATACGGCTGAATTACTTAAAAAGAAAACCACTCCACCCCTCGTTATTAGCAGTAATTGATAAACACATAAGCACGTAGCGAACTGACTTTCAAGCGCTGGACTAGTTTGGACTTCCAGCCCTTGCATGTGGGAATGCATAAATCTTCGCAAAACAAAAACATATATTTCTGGAATTCTACTCTTTTTCCAGACTGCGCAGATAATGTATTAAGTAATGCAAGATTACTTCCTTTATTCAACAAGATAAAACTGTTATGGAACTAATTTATTCGTCTGATTTGGATATTCTAGCTCTCTTAACATCCTGTACATATACGAGGGTGGGTCAAAAAGTAATGCCTCCCATTTTTTCCCTTAAATAAGTAATTTATGTGAAAACTGTGAATTTGGCGCAATTCCTCAAACATTCTTCTCCAATCCCCTGCACTAGTAATTTCCTAAGTCAACATTTGGCAGCACTGCATCATCTCGCAAAATGGCTGACATTGAAATTCGTATTAGCGTTCTGTGATTCAATTTTTGACTGCGGAAGGTGAAACGCCAATTTGCATTCACGAAAGACTAAAAAATGTGTATGAGGATGCAACGGTGGATGTCAGCACTGTTTGACGATGGGTTTGTCGCTGTAACGGAGCTGAAGGGCAAACATCATTGGCAGGTAAAAAGGGAAGCGGCAGGCCGGTGACTCCGTGCAACATTCAGCGAGTCGAGGACATCATTCGTGGTGATCGCCGGGTAACAGCAGCATTACCTCCCTCAGTAAAGGCAGTGTGATGACGATTATTCAAAAACTAGGTTACTCAAAAGTTTGTTCACGTTGGGTACCAAGAAAGTTAACCGCCCAAAACAAAGAAACAAGGAAAACAATAGCCTCCGAAAACTTGCAGCGCTTCAATATGGAGGGAGAGGAGTTTCTGGAAAAAAATTGTTGCCTGAGACGAACATGGGTTCATTTTTTTGAAACTAAATCAAAGAGGCAGTCAATGGAATGTTATAACACAACGTCACCGAAGAAATAAAAATTCAAAACTCAGCGGTCGTCAGGGAAAATTATGGCGACAGTGTTTTAGGATGCAGAGGGTGTGCTTATTATTCATTTATGGAGCAGAAATGCACAATAAATTCTGTCCAATACTTCAGAATTCTCAAAAAGCTGAAAGCACGTCTTCACCGAGTTTGCCCAACAAAACCTATGGCGGATATTCTTCTTTTGCATGACAATGCAAGACCATACACCAGCCATTACACCACTGCATAAATTGAGAAATTGGGATGGCAAGTCTTACTTTACCCCCCATACAGCCCTGACCTGCCACCATCAGACTTCCATCTATTCGGGCCACTAAAGGAAGCTCATCGTGGCATTCATTTTGAAGATGAGTAGGCTGTGAAAACGTCCATGTGTCAATGGCTTAGGCAGCAGGGCCCTGTGCTTTACCACACTGGAATACATGCCCTAGGTAAAAGGTGGACCAAAACTGTTGAAAAGGACCGAGATGATATTGAATAGTGGCAAATTAATCGTCAGTGTTGTAGTTTTCAAGCTATGTAAATTGCATTCAATTTTCTTGACAATTAAAGAGAAAAAATAGGAGGCATTACTTTTTGACCCACCCTCGTACATATTACTTTCAAATGGGGCACGACGTAACGAAGTAACTTAAACAATCATTTTATTACGTCATTCATGTTGATAAGAAACCTAAGAATGCCTCTTTAATGTTAATGTTAAAGGCAATGTGCTTCACGAAACAAATATCTGGAAAATTACAAAATTAAAAATTACATTTTCTGAATTTAAATTGTACTTTTGTCTAAAATTGTCTGAGGAATAAATGCGAATGTCAAACCAATCTAAACTAAAGATTTGTTTTTTGCTCCTGGGATTATATTCTCCGCAAATTGTTAGCTTTTGTTGGAGTTTCACATGTAAGGTGAATCAAATAACTGTTGCCCAAGATGTACGCTTAAGTACTTAGTAAATCATATCATCAAACTAACGTTAAGATAAGTTACGTTAATTTGCGATGAGGGCAACATACATTAAGGAATTGTGGAAAATCATCACAAAAGATTTTTCCAAACCTCACTCAAAGAAAAAAACGGACAAGATTTCATAGCATGGAATTACATTTCAAAACGGCTAACAAATAAAGCTAGACAGAAGGAACAGACTTTTATTACTAATTTGTTACGGTGGGTAATTCCGATTTCGTAGTATCTCATAAATGAGTTTAAACCTCTAACGGTTAGGACTGGCTGTACTAAACGTTTGGCTGCAGACCTTGGCAATAACAAAATGAAAATGCAGGTTTTAATGACTTTTATGTTTACTTTTACTTAAGATATTAAACAAATTAAAAACGAAATATTTGCTTTATATTACCACGCCGGATTGGAGTAACATTCCTCGTTAATTTAATCAATGTAAGCGTAAACTGCAGTCACTTCATACACAAAGAATAGCTCTGGAAATGTATGGTCTTTAATTCAGTACACATTTCATGGTCTATATGACATTTTCAGGGTATGCGGTGAGCGGTTGATCTTTCCCAAACAGTTTAGACCGATGTTTCAAAATTAACCAAGTAATTAAGCAATGCTTCTGTGAAAATTAAAATCTACAGGTTTATTCAGATAGGTTTGACTCTTCTTTACCATATACTTGAAGTTAACTTACATAGTGTACACAAAATGTTTGAACCATGTGAAACTATTGTGAAGACATGTATTTTTATTCATAATTAAGCACTTTCTGATATGGTGATATGACAGCTGCTTGGATGAATCCCTGCACAACACTAACATTTTGAATTTGGGCCTTAGTGTGCATAAACTAAAAAGTTAATGTCTAAAAACTTAACAAATATTCTTAATTGTGATTATATTCAGAGAAAATTTATTCAAATTATACTGAATTTGCTCAAGTTATTCTCGGGAAGCAAGCCTGATGAAAAGACGATTAGAAATCGACGTTTTGGGAGTGTGCATCTCTCCCATCATCAGGCTATGTATTAAATGGTACAACCACAAATGAATCACTGGATATAACCCAAATATAAACAAAGACAAAACAGTATGAAAATTCGCATTACTGAACAAAAGACTGTTTTCAGTAAATTAAAAGCCAGGTAAGGAGATGGCGTGAGTATAGAAAATTAATTGGGTCAAAGAAACGTAACTACTTAACTTGAATATCAAGCTGTATTGATCTGTGCTTCTTAAGTCGAAGGATTTCCATTTTAAAGTTCGGTTTCCAAGAGGAGCTAAACTGAAATGCAGCAGCACGATTAAGTGTGACCCTCTCGGAGGAAATGGCCAAAGCCTCCTTAATTCTCCACTAACAATAACTGTTGCATTTTGCCAAGATGGTGTTCTCCTGTAATTAGGCTCTATGGTCGTTATCAAAACAATGCTCTGCCAGTCCAGACTTCTCAGATTGCATTAAACGAATGCTCCGTTTATGTTCGTTTATTCTGGTAGCGATGGTTTTTCCGGTTTACCTCTAAACGGTGCCCCACATTTACACGGAATGAGGTACACTCCCGGAACTTGGAAATCCACTTTGTCTTTCATTGGTCTCAACAGATGTTCATTCTTCGGAGGTGGCTTGTGGATGGTCCTGATGCTGTATTTGACGAGAACTGCTGATTCTGCCGGAGAGGTTGCCGTTAGTAGCGGTGGGCTTATCTGAAACTTGCTGTATTACAGGTTTCTCTTTCCCAGCTTTGGTAATCGAGGCTTCCACGTCATATTCGGAGTAGCCGTTTTGACAGAAAGTGAGTCTCAGGTGCTGAAATTACTGTTTTAAGTGGCTGGGATGTGAGATAGACAAAGCTCTGTGGGCCAGGTCTTATTTTTATACTGAATTTGTTATCGTTCTATTAGGAGCTATAGAAAAGAATTTGTTTTAACTGCATTGTTTAACGCCTTTTAACGTTTAGGTACATAACAGTTTTTAAATCCGTAATTCCCGAAAATGCTTACTTGGTAAATTATAATTTGTTTTACAAGGAATGGAATACTAAACGTTTTAAGTGGTGAAAATTACAGAAAACGTGAAACTGACTGAACTGAAATTTAAAGTTCAGAGCATTGTTTTTGTCTAAGTGGCACATGAATAATGAAATATCCATTTGTAGTTTTAAAGTTGCTGGTTTTAAAAATGCATTTTATATAGGAAAGAATACATTTTAATTATAAAAAAGAGGCAAGAAAGTATAAAAATATTCATACATTTCAAGAAATTTCACAGACAATTTTTTGTTGTTCCATTTATATCCCGCCTTTAACTGCAATGGTCATATCGTCCTCCTTTGGAACATATCGAGGGTGTTAAGTGGTAATCCGTTTTTTTTGTAATTAACGTCCTCCAACATTTAGTCATATTGGACGATGAATGAACTGGGTGAAATGATGCTCAGTGCGTCCGGGATCCATGGAGCTTAGAGTTACCTGACATTCGTCTATCAGGATAAGAGAAAATCCCTGAAAAGCCTTATCCACGTAACTCACGCTGACCGACATTAGAACTCGGGACCATTTGCACTTGAGGAAGACATGCTACCATCTACGCTACCGAGGCGGGCTAGGTAGTATCATTAGATCACGCACCCGTCCACAATCTCATTCTTAATTCCAAGCTCTGGGGAAAATGGGGAGTCATCTTGGTTAGAGAAAAGTCCCCCTACAATGAACCTGGACCCCTAGCACGGCAAGCAGGTTCTCTACCAACTGAGCTATGGGGTCAGCCCAAACAGATTCATTGATTTTTATCGTGTTCTCTCAGTAATGTATTCCTTTCTGAACAGCAGTTTGTAGACAAAGCCATACTTTTCCTAATTCTACATGATGTTTAAGTGTGTTATGCATGCCAAGTTTTGTATTAACTCATCAGCCTCTGATAATTATAATCGCAGACATATGTGTTCCTAAGTAATAGAAAAATACTGCACTTTAAATTATCATCTTTTTAAAATGGCCACCTTTGCTAAAAAGCGAAACGTTTCTATGATTCAGGATGACAAAATGGTGCCACTGCTAATGGGCTGAACCGAGGTGCTTCTGTGTCACTCCCTTCGCCCATGTTATGTGAACAACCGAGTCATTTATTTCACTACAGGATTGGTAAACGAGGATGCAGGGTGAATTATCTAAATTTAATCCTTTCGCCGTTGTCAAGAACGTTACATAAACAAGAGAGAAAGAGAGCTGCCAGGATTTGTAGGGGCCGCAAAACCACGTTTCAAAAGGGATTCAGCAAACTAAATATTTTAATGTTGGTTGGGAATAGCACGCGCTGTGTCGTAAGATATTTTTTGCTGTACCGTGCAATGTAGTGCTTAAGGTATTACATACTGAGTGTCCAATAATCCCCTTCCTTCCTTCTTGGCGAGTAAAATAGAAAGCACTGTATCATTTTAGAATGAGGCTTTATGGTCGTCTAAAAAGAGAACATGTGTAATGTTATTGGATTATTGACAGCTATTAAACAAGTTATGTAGCTGCCTGCTTAAGAACTTAACAATCCATTACTATGTTTAATGCATATTAGGACAACCTAGACCTAAAAAAATTATCAGTACCTTTAACATTTTTAAATAGCTATAGAGCAGTGATACCAAACCTAATTCGAAACAAAGGAGTGAGGATTTGCCTCCACCTACTTTTGCCGAGGTATAACACAACATGGCACTCGAGAACAAGCCTCTAATGATTGATTACCTGAATGAAAGGGGGAAATGCTTCATACAGAGAACAAAGCACGCAAAGGAGGTAAGGCGCAGGTATTATTACGTCATCAGCGTATAACAGAAAAGGTTGGCCATTGATGCTTTACCTTGCGCATTACTACCTACGGGAGATCTATCGCAGCTATCGTACTACCCCCTTCAGCAGGATGGGATGAATGTGAAACGATTACAGAGATGAGCTGAACTTAAAAATTCCCTTTTTGGAACACCCATCCCATTAATTGAACTGCTAAGAAGAGTCGGTGGGCCACTAATTAGCACTAATTAGCTCTCTAATGTCTAGGAAAAAATCTTTCCTTTAAGCAAGCATCCGCGTCATATTTCCAGTAGCGTCATAAGGCACGAAATATAGAAGCAACCCTGAAACATGAGAAGAAAACGGAATGAAAGGGAAATCATGTAAAGGAAATCATAGTAGATAAAAAACCATCCCGCACTCACCTTTCCACCAGAGAAAACCACGGATTATCCATATTTCAGATTAAGTGGTTGACGGAATCAAACTCGGATCCTCCGCAATGTGGGCCTAACATATTGCTGTGCAGCCATTTCTTTTGAATAATAAGTAGCAATTTAAATTAAGTTTTAACACATTATATATTGTATTGTAGCTTTATATGTATTAGAACTTTAACAATGGTTTGGGCTTTAGTAATTTTAATTACTTCAAAACTTGGAATTTGATGGCAAAGAAGCAGACGTTTATTGAATTTATCAAAGCTGTAAGAAGTACTCACAAGCTAGGATGGGCATAAATAGAACTGCATTGGCTATTGCAGAAGATTGGGTGCTATTGTTATGACATCCAGAAGGTGCTGGTTTGTGAGTGATAGAAGAGGAGTCCTATGTTTGACAGTTAGTGAGCATCCGTGGGAGAGAACACCCCAGCAGAAAACGGGGAAGGGATGGAAGAAAGGTTTGGTTCGATTGTGATTTATTACACCGCAACGTGCAAAGAAAGAATAGAGACAGAGGAAAGAGAACAAGGTCACGCTGTGCATACTCTCATGTGGTTTTATAGCAGGAACACTTTTCCTTGTTCATAATTCCTTCCACTTTATAATAGATAATAATTTTGTCTCAATCAACGCCACGACTCATTTATTTTCCTTTTCCTGATCATTTGTTACATTGCTCTTCTCTCACTCACCTTCTCTCTAAAAGTGCTTTCATACTTTTCCTATACACCCTTTCACGTGTTCATTTCCTCTTTATGTACACATTTCAAAGGTTTGCAATTACTATTTTGTCACCACTTTATACTTTCCCAAAATATAATAGTACACTTTGTAGCGCTTTCTTAGGGTCTCCTTACATAACACACACAAAATTTTGTTGTAATGGAGATTCCTCTGCCATAATGCATACTGCTAATTATTGTACATCCCAAAGGCTTAAAGCTCCAGTACGTCGACACAAATTTCTAATTATATTTTCCCGTCTTTCTTCTAATAGACGGTCTATTACGATTATGATTATTGTTGCCGCTGCCGCTGTTGTTGTTGCTGTTGCTGTTGCTATCATCATCATCATTATCATTATTTACGTGCAAGCTAAATTCCTCGTTTAGCCTGTGCCTCAAAATTATTTCCTCTTTTGCTTACCACGATTAATTAGACTAAGAAATAAACAAGTAGGGAAAGTGTTCTAATCATGTCAAAAAGTGTATCACAAACTTAAAATATTTGAGCGCTTCGTGCTTTATCTTGGTCAGTAGGTACCTGCCGGAATGGTTTCCAATGTACAATGTTTTCCCCTCCATTTTTCTTTCATTCCGTTTCTTTCTAGTGCTTCAAGTTCATTGCTAGGTTCGTGTGCCTTTAGCGGACCCAGACAGATGGCACGGATGATTGCTTGAAGCAGAGAATGCCTTCCTTGGACAACAGAGAAGTTGTTAATCACCCTTACTAGGCAGTTCCAGCTATGGTACGGGTATTGGAGGCTGGAATGGTTAGTGACCTGTGCTGCCTCTGCGGCGCGTAGTCTCTTTCCATTCCTCCACTTCATCTCCTGCTTCTGGAATGTGGTAGGATTCATCTGAGCCTATTGTTCCCAACCGTTGTGTACTTGTAGCATATTGTAGTCACTATGTTCTAATCGCTTTGTACTCAAGGATCCAGGGCTGACTAATTACCCAACTCTGTCGGATCTCGCGAAAGACTGATAAGAGTCTAGGACATTATTTCTGTTGCAATACTACAGTAGATACAAAATAAGAATAAACATGAGCTTAGCCAGTATAGTGATAGTGCTCTCTTGGCGTCGCCAGTTTCACAGCGAGCGGGCGACAGAGATGGAAGATCTATATCTGTCTGTCTTTCTGAAACCTCCCAATTGGTAAACTGAGCTCCATTATCGTTCCGGTGTGTTGCAGTTGCAATACAAACATATCCTTAAATGCTGTATAAAGAATAGTACGAAAGCCAGAAAATACAAACTATTCAAACATACTTCTTGTTGCAGTTATTTTTATTAACCCATGTTTCATCCAAATAAAAGATGGGCCTGGAATCCCCTGTACCTTTAATGCGGTGCATTTTGCACAGAAATATTAGTCTTGGAGCATCAGTATCACTTCTTTCAAGCAGAAATATGCGACCATCATTGGTTCTCTCATATTTGAAACCAAGATATTTCAAAATGTTATACATAGAAGACACAAAACCCGTATATTCTATTTTATCTTTCATTACATTGATCGGCCCTTTGGCATTTTTGTTGTTGTAATTTACGTCCTTCAACGTTAAGTTATATCGGACGATGAATGGAATGGATGATATGATGCTCAAATTAGCCAGGGTCCATAGAGCTTAGAGTTACACGACATTCGTCACCATTATTCACCATTGTCTTGTGAATCATAGATTGTTGTAAGGAAAACACACTTTTGGATGTCGTATAAGCTGGTAGCACGTATTTTCACTTCTCATTGTTTTCCAGAAGATCTAAATATGGGATTTTCTAATTTAGTGAACTGCTTGCCTTGTTTAGCACAGTTTTCATCACAGAATGGGCACTCACGCAACATTAATTCTCGAAACTGAGCGAAAATTTCATGTTCAGAAACTTCTTTAATCGACAGCTTTTTGTAAAACGAGTACTCATGACAGATAATATTTCTAGAATGCTTATGTAAACTTTTACGAGTTGTCGCGCAGTCACTACTAGACACAATAGCACAAGGCTTGATAAGTGACATATCTATTTGCTTGGAAAGCAAGTTTGCACCCTTAAAGTCACCACTTTACTGAATTCAAGTTACAAAATGCATCAGCACATGTCTGTTTCTCTTCGTAGACCGTTACTGATTCTTTTCTTTCTGGTCAGGCGACATATCTTTCTCTATCTCCGAAACCAGGTGTGCTACAAACATGAGGTTTGGACAGTCACCCTCAGGAAAAACAGCTCTACGACATGATAACAACAAAATAAATCTGTAATTAGTACTTTTGAGCGCGCAAAGAAATTAACCATAGGGTTCAGCAAAGCGAGCCGGTCCGCGTGTTGAACTTTACAATGTCGCATTCGCCTCACTGCCTAGTCCGCGATAGACGAGACACGCCTAGTCCCGCCTTTTGTTCATCCCTATTTTGCAGTTACTCTAATGCCTAGAAGTTTTCTGTTAGCTTCTACACTACTAAAGCCACTCTAAAAGACAGGGTACTGTTCAGAAATATAAAAGAGATTTTAACACATTACAAGTAGGTAGTTTGGTGACAAAGCTTATAGTAAGCTTTCTTTATTTAGCTCTTTGTTAACAGAGTACCCAACGAGATTTAGTCGTTTGTCGCAGTATATAAGGCAATTTAAGGCAACTTCGGGAAACTCGTGGTTGTTTCAGATGACTGTAACTTGCAAAGCTGCCGGTAAGCTGCCCTATTCAAACGTGAAACGTATTACTGAACTGAAGGGAAAACCACAGGGCACTGTCAGAAATCCCATTACAGCGTAATAGCCATGGCTGGAATACCCTTGCATAATCACTTTGACTTAATTATGTTCGGCTGGCGTGCATACGTGGGCCGTAGCAATAACGGACATGGCGTACTTCCGTGTTTAAAGTGATTTACACTTCTTTTCTGACCCCTTTGTCGTGTACGGTGGACAACATTTGTTAACACTGCAGTTGAGGGTCATATTTAACGCATATGAAACTAGTGACTACAGGGAGAACTTAAGAATAAACTGCAAAGTACGACATAACAGTGCATAAAGCTACTTCGGTTCTTCACATATTAAACTACCTACACATAAATTATAGAATGCATTTGAAACATTCGTTACTTAAAATAAAGCATTGATATACTACATTATGGTTTACGGTGAAGCATTAGGAAATGATGTTACTTACGCACTTCTGAAACAAACTGAGCAGAACAGGACCTACTTCCTCCGCTGTATAATAAAGTCTAGAAACTCATTTATGAAACAAAAATTAGAAACGCTTATCTATTTTATACCTGAGAGTGAGCCCCTCTTCAGTTTAGTTTCTTTAAAAGCTCTCTCCCTACATGCTCTGCAAATTCCAGTTTACATCTGTCGCTAAAAAGACAGTCGTGAGAGTGATAATCCATGAGATGAAGATGGCGCAGCGGTGGAATGAGATGGCGGGGGAAGCCGGAGGTCCTGGAGGAAACCTGCCCCAGCGCCTTGTTGTCCACCACAAATCTCACTTTGCAGTCACCTGGGATCGAACCCGGGCCGCCTTTGTGAGAGTCAAGCGGTCTAACCACTCAGCTAGGGCACGGTCACAAGAAGGTGAAAGTATGATTACTGAGTCTCAAAAATATATAATGTGCACAACTGTATGTGCAAATATTGTAGGACACTAACAATATCCTTAAATTTATGCAGGAGTAACATCAGTATTTACAATTGTATAAATGTAATACATATAAGTAAACGGTTTGCAGATAGTTTCCTTCCATTCAGAACAGAAAAGGTATAACTGCCTACTGAACCTGAGCAAAACTAAAGAAACAAATTAAGTTACTAAACCTGATATAATCCACCAAAGTGTTCCTCTCAAATAAGTGTAAAATTATTGCTTGGAGCAGATAATTCCGATCGCCATTATGCTTAACATTCTTTTTCAGCGGTGATAAAAACTGTCTGTTCCAGTAATACAAATCCAAGAGAGAAATATCGAATACTAACAGTAAATAGATGGACTCTCCATTTTGCGCTCTTTTGTGAGAATGTTGGAACGTTTGAAGCAATTGTTATCCGAGCAGGAGAAAAATGCTGTGATATATAATCCATAGGTTTGCTATAAACTCGGTCGTGGTTTTAAAAATAGAAAAGCAATCCAAAAGAAAAATAATACATGAGCTGTACTCAACATGAGGATTAATCTAAGGAACGCTAATTAGTTTCTCGGTTTTTCTATACCTACCACATAAAAATGCGATCTCTGGGCAAAATTGCGGAAGTGTAACTTTACCTAACTGATCGTTGCAAACAAATGGATAGCATAGATGTACCAAAGCATGTAAGCGAATTGCTTTTTAAGCCACAATGGTTTCAATAGTAATTAATATTTATTCCACTCATACTAAAATTACATGACTTAATTTGGTGAAAAGATTTTCACATGCGAGCATAATTCAATAGAAATCAGCAACTGTTGTTTTTTCTTGCCATCTCCCTTTCACCATTATCCATATCTTTCATTATTAGAAAGCGAAGGAAAAAGAAATTGCAAGATGTGTTGTATTCACAAAAATTTTTCTACCCTATGTGTTCTATTGCTTTGGATTGCTCGGAGGGGATTCAGCATCCTGACCAGACTTTTGTACGTATGTACGTATGCTCCAAGTGGAAGCATAGATACTCCTCTCACCTCATGTTCCTCATATGAGGCTGAGGTGAGAGTTGACAGAAGGCAGCCAACCCCAAGGAATTACTAAAGTACAGCGGGCGCGGACACTAAACCTCTACTGGATAGAAACTCCCCGGTAGTCCACGACAATCGTTATCCCACCTACTGCGGCTCCGAAATAAGCACTAGGTCGGTTTGGAGATCGAAGCAGACCCCACAAGGCAAGGAAGACTCCAGGTAGGCTTGACAACCGGCATTCCACCAGTCGCTTTCCTGGATCGGCCCACTCGGAGACCGGAGTCCGTCCCGCTGGAGAGAAAGTGATCACTCAGAGCATATCACCCTACTATGCACCGCCGAGACTCCCACCGACATTTCCAACTTGAAAGAATCCACCAGATGAGAGATGATGTGAAATGGTAATGGGGAGGAAGTGGAGGGAGGAAATTCGGGATTTGTGATTAACCTACCCAGGGAAAACGCTCGAAAAAGTCGCATGGTTCGGCCACGGGAATCGAACCCTGGCCCCTCTAATGGGGCCACAAACAAAACCGCCTGAGCCATCCCCTCGGCGTATGTTTATTAGTTGGTATTCAAACAATTCTAACGAAATCTTATATTTCTAGCTACATCCTTTTGATTTGCAATAAGCTTTATAGAAATACTCATATTATCCATTCCATTATAGTTACAAAGGGAACAGCTATAGACCAATATTTAAGAATTGAGAGCCATAACTGGCTTTTAAGCTCTTATGGGCGGATTTTGCCCTATTTGTGTATTTTATTCCTTTGTTCAGAAACGTGGGTTTTTTAAGTTATAAGCGCGTTTCCTACAGCTATTAGCCTAATTTCTTAGTTTTATAGTGTCTATAAATGCCCATTTCATACGTTTGTGTCTATTCTGCTTATTAGTGTCTAAAATTAACTTTTTAGCCAAATTCTTCTGCTTGTAATTTGTGACAACAGTTTTTGCTTTTGTATTTGAAGTTTTCGGGGAAGAGAAATTTCTTACTGATGCACATTGGATGTGCAAAATGGGGTTTATTAAGGAGACACATTTGTGTAAATTGGCCCAAAACTTACAATAATACCAAATTTAGTCTTTTTGTCTTAAAATTAATATAGTCATACTTCAATAATAAAAACTATGTTTTCTAGCTGCTCTACAGAAAGCGTGACATGACTATTTAAATAACTCTAAACCTGTATATCGTAGCTGCTATTACGTAGTTTTAACCTCAGATTTCTCAGATTCCATATCTACTACATTTTCCTAACTGCAAAATTTTCCACAGATTGCAGTTTTCTATTAATCTGTATGAAGTTCTAAACATGCCTGTAAGGGCAGCTGCATATTAGGTGTACCCATTTCATTTGTTGTGGTTTTGCTATTTGTATTGAAAATACCTATTACTTTCTGAAAACGCTTAGGAGAATAAAAATTGTTAAATAGGTATGATTATTTTTTCCCTTTTGACATGGCGAAGACAAATATTTCACACAGGTACAGGTCATTAATAGGTTAAAATGGGTGCAGAAACTTATACCGCAAGCATTAACCTTTAAAATTACAATATGTGGGACATTTTGAAAATCGCCTTTAATTTATAATTTAGACATAAACTGTTAATTCCTCAGAAATTATTGTAACTAGAAAGCTGAAACTAGGTATTATTGCTTTCTTCATCGATCACAAAAATAAATGGTATAAATTTCAAACACATGTAACAAAAGCTTCAGATATTTCTATTTTTGCCCTTAAGCCTGCCCCCAAACCCATGTTTTTTGACATAGTTAATTGCTGAACATTATGGTTCTTACTTAGTGAAGTGATCTTTTATGTATTTTAATTATATGAAAATACATGTTATTTTAACTTGCTATGGAGCCATTTATGAAATTTGGAATAAATATAGAACTATTTCACCTAGGGAACTGCAAAATACTATGTGTTTAGCGAATATGTTGCAGTGTATGTTGCGATGATGTCATTTTGTTATAGTGCATTTATAGTGCCTTTTAGGAGCCATTTTACTAAAATTGTGTATTTCTAAGTGTTTAATTAGCAAACTTTTAGTGCCTATTTAGTTGCCTATTTTGTCCAATTTTAGTGTCTCGTTGCCTTCCTATTTCACACATTTTAGTGCCTATAAATACGCTCCCTACTAATCAGGCGACCCCAAGAAACAGCTGAATATAGAAGCAACGGTGCACTTCTGAAGTACTGAGCAATTCCAAACATCAGTAATGTATATTTCAAAAATAGCCTGGTACCACAGAAAAGCTTTTACACTTTGTAATGTTTGTTTCATCTATCCGTTAAGTTTTACCAGTTGACATTTTCTCAAGTGATTTTTTTTTTCTGGAAATAAAGGTAAAATCAAACCGTTGACTTCAAAGCATTCAGATAAAATTAAGCACATTGATTGATTATCAGAAACTTTTACTTTAAGTCTAGCAGTACTATTTATATCCTTATTGTTATGAAAAGTGCTGGGCAATGACGTGTTCAGCATTTCTGCATTTTTAAAAATCTCAAATGGATTACAGATAAACTAGTGAATGAAATTTCATTCGTGACTATCGCTTAAAGCCTACACTATTCCCCCACGTCTATTATATCTAAAAGTAAATATACAATAGCAACATTTATGTAAAAGTCTATCTGATTATCTTAAAGTAAACAAGAACTTCTGTTTAGGATCATATTCTACACGAGTGAATAAAGAAATGCATTTGAGTGAAACGCATAAAACAGTTATGACTTCCTTGGGTCGCTAATTCAAAGAAATCATGTTGGAAAACACACTTCCCACAATGAGTCACACCTTTGGAAGATAGCGAACCCAAAAATTTGGTATTCATCCCTCATTTCCTTGTTTAGTTATGCCGTTCACACACAGGCGCGCACACGCACGCCTTAACACACTATACACGTTTCCCACAAAGGAATTTACACGCTTTGATTCTTAATGCTTTCTTATATTTTATAAGGATAATGTTCTAGTGTAGAAGAGCACCAAAATATCTTCCATTGGCAGTAACATATTGTCTGAAATTCAGTGAAGTAAATCTTATTAATCTTCAAATAGTGTAAAAACTATTTTCAGTGCAATCTCGCCGTGGAATTGTTGCATGAATTTCAATAATTTCTGTACGTTCTGTAAAATAGGATTTGAAAAGAAAATAGACAATTGGGCCGTAAAGAAGTAGTCAGCAGACATTTTTTCCTCGGAGAAAAGAAAATAATCACAATTTCTTAACTTTAGCAGTTCAACCTTCCAGTCAACTTGTTACTCGTTTTTTCCTTCATCAAACGCTTTCTGATCATAAAATGGTTTAAGTAGCGCTTCAATACAAATACAATGCACATTAAAGTACAAAAATATGCCAAAGTAAACTTTATTTAACAGCGTAGTGTTTACCTTAAAGCACATAATTTAAAATTTACAAATACTTTATTATTAATGGATCTGCTTTTAAGAAGAGACAATGATAATATGATAGAGTATTATCTCTGCATATAATTATGGTTACTTACTTCGTAGTTCTTTGTGCTTTGAGTCACCACGTATAGCTCTGTAGCCCCTGCATATAGCCCTTTGTGTTTCTATGCTATCCTTTCTTCTATTACTTCGGGAAGTTACATTTCTGAGGGAACATCAATAAAAGCACTGAGACGTGCAGATGTTTTACTAAATGTAAATCTATTTCATACCAAACCACTTAATAAGAAATGGTTACGACACTTCAGTTTTGATTAATGCACTGTGGTTAGGCTAGAACGTTTTAATACGTTTCCTATGATGGAATGGCGTGCTGTCCTAGATTTGATTTCTTGGGCGCGCCAATTTGACTATGTCAACGGCCACGGCAGATGGTAGTCCTCTTTAGTCACCTCAGGTGAATGGAGATTTCCCCGATGCCTTCAGGGAAATGCCTTTCTTGAACAACCATCCGGTTCCACCGCGTCAACCGTTTAGTTTCTCCTGGGGTCGTAAGCAAACAATATTCATTCAGGGTAAAGGAGTGAGGTGTCCCTACCTTTTGGTGGTCAATTATTCATTCCTTCAAATGTTTACTATGTAGAGCAAGATTGCTTGTTAATGTTGTGTTATTCATAACGAAAGAAACGATGAATATAAAAGCTAAGGACTAGTTTCTACGTATATGTTCGATAACAGTGGAAACAACCGGCAAACAAGCCGTGGTGGTGATATATCATGACAATCTTGAGCAAGATGAACATGTTCATATAGAGACGGCTGTATTTCATCATTGCAACTCCTGAGTCACGGGAACAAACATATTTGTCACCGGTTAGACACTAATGGAATATCGAGCGGCATGTTGAGTTCCACATACGTGCAATCAGATTCCTTGGAAATGCATACTCAAATAACAACGGGATTTTATCCTCCGAGCTGTCGCCTAGCCGATAGGTGGTCCTCAATACGAGAATCATTCCATACAGTGATGCACACTCGCAAGAGTTTCTCTGCCCACTCATATTAACACTCGGATTTTCAGGCCATTAAAAACATTATTTAGTTATAAATGCGGTTATAAATGTAGTTTTCACAAGACACGCATTCGATATTCACCCATTATTTAAAATGTTTCTCCAAGTTCTAACACAGCAACAAGTTTAAAAATGCAGTTGCTTAGCAAAACCTAAAACGTAAACGAAAATTAAATTTATTTAATTTTGCTAAAAAAAATTATAAACTTATCAAAATTCTATTGTGCATTCACTTGACACTCTACTTATTCTTATAAAAGCTGCTCTTCTAAACACCCCATGCTTATAACTATTTCATGCAAATCCAGATTAACCTTTGTAAGAATTATTTTATTATACATTTCCAGATAGTTACAACTGGAACAAGGTTGAGCGAGGTCTATGGATGTCATACCCTCTTAATTCCCCGGAAGCTAAGGTAGAACATTTGATAGAAAATCTACATACAATTAAGAGTGAAGTGAAATATAAGGAATGCAATATTCCAATATGCAAATACAGATCGGGGAAGAGGGCGGCTCCAGCTGGAATTAAACGAGGGTGCACTAGTAGCTTAAATATGTCGCTAGGTGTCTAAAAACGTAGGCTGTGAAACATTTACGGCTGGAATTATTGGCGGGTGTCTACAGAATTATTCACGAGATACAATCAAAAGACAGAAAATATTTTCTTCACTTAAATTTTCAGTTCTGTAATACACGTCACTTTTTTGTGATTTTGCGTCCTCGAACGTTAAGAGACACACACACACACACACACACACACACACACACACACACACACACACACACACACACACACACACACACACACACACACACACACACACACACACACACACACACACACACACACACACACACACACACACACACACACACACACACACACACACACACACACACACACACACACACACACACACACACACACACACACACACACACACACACACACACACACACACACACACACACACACACACACACACACACACACACACACACACACACACACACACACACACACACACACACACACACACACACACACACACACACACACACACACACACACACACACACACACACACACACACACACACACACACACACACACACACACACACACACACACACACACACACACACACACACACACACACACACACACACACACACACACACACACACACACACACACACACACACACACACACACACACACACACACACACACACACACACACACACACACACACACACACACACACACACACACACACACACACACACACACACACACACACACACACACACACACACACACACACACACACACACACACACACACACACACACACACACACACACACACACACACACACACACACACACACACACACACACACACACACACACACACACACACACACACACACACACACACACACACACACACACACACACACACACACACACACACACACACACACACACACACACACACACACACACACACACACACACACACACACACACACACACACACACACACACACACACACACACACACACACACACACACACACACACACACACACACACACACACACACACACACACACACACACACACACACACACACACACACACACACACACACACACACACACACACACACACACACACACACACACACACACACACACACACACACACACACACACACACACACACACACACACACACACACACACACACACACACACACACACACACACACACACACACACACACACACACACACACACACACACACACACACACACACACACACACACACACACACACACACACACACACACACACACACACACACACACACACACACACACACACACACACACACACACACACACACACACACACACACACACACACACACACACACACACACACACACACACACACACACACACACACACACACACACACACACACACACACACACACACACACACACACACACACACACACACACACACACACACACACACACACACACACACACACACACACACACACACACACACACACACTTTCTGCTACGTACGTGCTGGCTGAGAATTTTAGCCGAAGCTGTATAGACGGCATATGTGGAACCAACTGTAAAAGGACGATAGACGAAACAATCAATAGTCAAATATTGCTGACCTTGATATTTAGTGTACTCTCCATTACATTTCAATCAACAAACAAACACAGACATCACTCTAAACAAACAACAAAGTATTGATAATTTAAATCCAATAATAAAGGACGTGTCAGAAGTGGCTTACAGCACAAAAAGGTTATTCAACATAAATTGTGTTCTTTAAAGGTGCAGTTATTCCTGCTTTATTGTAACCCAGTTATATCCAATTCGTATTTATACCTAAATACTTGCAGGTTCCAGAAAAAAAATTAATTTAGAAACATGTTGATTGCAACTTATTTATAAATAGTACATTTATATGTAATTCGCAGTTTTCAATTTCAGTAAAATAAAACTGAGTTATACGTAATGAAATAAGAATACGACATAAGCGATCTTAGAAACTCGAAATGCATTTTCCTTATCGCTGCTAACAAAGATGCAAGCTGAACCGGCTGCTTTCGGCCATGGAAGTAAAGGACCTTTAGCTACTATACATCTCGCGGGCTATAGTGTCGTTCCAACAAATAATAAGTAAAAATAATTTTCTGTGACTGGTGTTTACTTTTGAACGCCGGTTATGTTTTTGACTTCACCGTTTTAAGGGGAGGCATCGGTGAAATTTCGTCGAAAATAACAAAAATAGAAATAAAAAATAAATTCCGTTTTTTCCCTTTAAAATGATGTTTGAATGTGTAGCTTCAGAATCTGCCATGAGTTACACCTTAGCGCCATTTAAAGAGCCGCTACGTGATTGTTTAAATACCCGTGTGCAGTGGGCGTGGACATTTAAAATGCTTTTGGTAGTGTTTTACAAAGAAGTTAATGGAACTCTCACGTTTAAACTACGCGGTATGATTCCACAGACTATGCTAATGCGCAATGTACAGAGACATCTTCTGGAAGCTTGTGCAAGCTACTGAACACTTCTGCTTACTGTTTTATATATTGGTTCCTAGTTTTGAAAGAAAATACCACATGTGATGTTTGTGATTGTAAAACATGGTGTACATACAAGTGGGAGCCGTGGATAGCATGAAGATAAGATAAGGGAAATACCATAAGTTAGTAGGAAGCCTTATTCAGATAACTCACAAGAAACCAAGGCATCTTGAACGCGGGCTGAGTAGGCATTGAATCAGTGCGTAAGCTTGAGTGAAAAAGCTGTAAGTTCATTAATATGTTTTTGAAATTGAGTTATATTCATTTAATGTAAGAAAAGGAAACAATTCAAATAACCGAATACTTTACAACAGGACGAATTTCTAAATAATGTTTGCTCAGTACATAGCTTTATTATTTGTAAAGATTTATACAGTTTCCCTTTATAAATATTAAGCATAATCAAAACCTCATTTGTAAATATATCAGAGTGAAAAGTAATATTTCTTGCTTCCTTGATGTAGGTGTAAATCAGGTTCAACTATATATAAATTTTTGGTGTAATACGTTTCTATTTTAGGTTTACTCCTAATGCAAAGTTATACATAATACCTTCTGAATGAAGTATATTAAACAAGTTATTAACAGAAAATTCTAGTATATTTGTAATAAAATACTTTAAGTATAAAGATATTTTAAACACATTTGGATTTATTTATAACTTATTTTCGGAAAAATAATCAAAAAATTCTCCCTCTAGTTTAGAGAGGTAGATTTGTTTAAAAGCTTTGTAAGGCATCCTTGGAAGATGTTAAACAAAAAGTTTACTATTTACCCGATTTCTATCTTTTTAGCTTTGTTGTTCATAGGTGCACTCCTAAACATATACGTAAGTAGTCTCACCCAACGGAGTTCTCCTAAAACTGCTTCATGTGTAGGTATTCGAGGGCTTTAGAGTATTTATTTCTGATGGAATCTTCGCGTTGAAATTTTGGGTGGAACAGCCTAGTTTGTACGTGGTATGTAAAGTACCATAATTGAAGTGTGTGTATATCAGCTTTTCTTCAATTTCGTTCTTCGATGAATCTTTTGCCAGCTGCTTCATAATTCAATTTGTGAGGCCTTTTTCTCAGGATAAATTTACTGATACATGTAATAGAGCCTAAAAGTGATCTCTTGAAGCAGAATTAGGATTACGAATTCACTACGGAGGGGGATACGTAGGCCACCTTGCTGGACCCTTCTGCCTATGCCACCTAGTGGGGTATCCCCGAGAGGAAGGATGAGGCGAAAGGATGCAGAGAGCGGCCGACCCAAGGAGCCACTACAGTGCAGAAGGCAGGGTTCCTACACTTCACTTAGATAGAGACTTCCCCCTACAGGCAGGACAACGGAAACGCTTCCCTACTGCGGGACGGCAACGAGCCCAGCAACCGAGCCCGAAAGTTCCCTGGCTGACGGTTCCGAAATGGACCCACCAGAGGCGCGGAGACTGGCAACCGATGTACCAGAGGTGGAAGTAGTTTACGTCAGAGCATATCATCCTGCCGTGCACCACCAAGACACCCACCGACACTTCTACCCTTAAAGAGACCACCAGATGAGAGATGATGTGAAATGATACTGGAGATGAAATGGAACAACAGGAAATTCGAGAGATGTAATTAACCTACCAAGCATTCGCCTAGGGACCCAGGAAAAAAAAAAATCGAAAACCAATGGGTCAGGTAGGTCGGCCACGGGAATCGACCTCGAGCCTCCCGAATGTGGGCCACGAAACCCCATGAGCCATCCCGCTTGGTATATCTTGAAGTAAGTTAACTGTTTGATGCTGGGGAATTAAGCAGTTTCTCAATCGTATTAATCGGAATGTTAACTACTGAATTATATATCCTTTACTATATCTGCTAATAATCTTTATGGTTTAAAATAACAGTTTCCTAAAAAATTGGAAGCAAATTTTTGCCGTGAGTCACAGATATGCTAAGCAGAATGTACCTTAATGATGACTTAAATCTGTATAACTTGAGGGGGGATTTTAAGCGTTACGACCACCCATAATCGATCAAAGGAAACACTTCCAGAAGACTATAAAGCAGGGTAGAAGTGTCGGCGGGTGTCTTGGTGGTGCACGGCAGGATGACATGCTCTGACGTAAACTACTTCCACCTCTGGTAGATCGGTTGCCAGTCTCCGCGCCTCTGGTGGGACCATTTCGGGACCGTCAGCCAGGGACCCTTGAGGCTCGGCTGCTGGGCTCGTTGCCGTCCCGCAGTAGGGAAGCGTGTCCGTTGTCCTGGGCTGTCGGGGAAAGTCTCTATCTATGTGAAGTGTAGGAATCCTGCCTTCTGCACTGTAGTGGCTCCTTGGGTCGGCCGCTCTCTGTCTCCTTTACATACCTCTCCATATCTTACCTTCATATATATCTTACCTTCCTTATCTTCTAAGCAGCTCTGTCGACCTACGTTCCTATTTACGTAGTCCAAACCTAAACCCCATCCGAAAGGGCAATTTATATGCATCTTAAACGCCACTGGCACATTGCATTTTTTAAAGTCTTTCAACGTTAAGCCATATCCACCGACGAAAGAAATGGGTGAAACGATGCCCAAATGAGCTTCGAGTCCATAGACTTTAAAGTTATCGAACACTCATCTTTCCGGATAACGTAAAAACCGGCAAACGTTATCCAGATAACTCATCCCGACCGCGATTCGAACTCGTGACCTTTTGAACGTGGGGCAGAGAGCCCACCACCTAAGCTACAGAGCCTATTGCACTATAGGACCTCAAAAATCTTTCTCTTTTAAATTGCAACAAACAGATTATGCAACTTAGTACCTTCTCTAATTGCTGATTGTAATTAAATTGCTAGTAATTGGGCTTTAAGCTATTAATAGAACTGGCTACTCCACCTTAACTCGTTACTAATACCAATGCTCTGACAAACTTTACATTGTCTAACCAATGACTGCTTATTTCTTTGGGCATCGCTTTAATATACGGAACTTGTTTGCTGAATTATTGATGTAACTCCCTAATTCCCTAATACTTTTTTATAAATTAACAAAAAGTCATCTGATAATAATTCCTGCATCAAGAAGAAATGTAAGACATTCAGGGAACATTTCAAATATACTGGTGCAAAACCTAGGTTGATTTGACCTTCCAACACACTTAACACTTTGTTACCGTCACCGTGTAATTTTCTTTCACAGTAGTGTTCCAGTATATTTACATTGGTTTTATTTTCCAACAGTAATATAAAACCCATTTTATTGCTTTGTTACCTGAAACTTCAGGAACGTTATTTTCAAAAAGAATGGACAAATGCTGAAATACCATTGAAGTTAATGAGCAAATAAAGCTCAAGTTGACAGCGTTTGATCTTTGTAGGACATTTCAAACACATTCCTTTACATCAACAATCATTAATTCAATGTTTTGGCTGAATCACTCGTCTCTTCTGTAGTTGCATCGCTATACATCTAATTATGTACTCCAAAATGTATATTAGTATCAGAAAGAACTAAACTGCGGGCCTGTATGTGCGTGACCGCATGTGCACGTACATCTATGCAGTAATCTAAAATCAATTAACAATTCTTTCATAATTAGTCCCTTATTGACCCCTGGTCATCCATGATTATAGCCTATATGTTTCCAAAATTTTGAACACTGGGTGGTTAGAGTATTTGCACATTCATGCCAACAACTTTCAATCCCTTTCGTTCAATATGGAAAAAGGAGGTTAATTTTGGGACTTTTTTACAAGTATGATATTTAAGCCCAAAGACATAAATGAGGAGGCACAAAAAATCTTAAAATGTATTTCTTCTATGGGAGTTAATGGTGCTGTATGTACAATGTTCAAGCTACCATATTTTCCTTATATTTTCTTGATGCGTTGTACACCAAATGACATTTTTGGTAAGATTTAACAAAACCAGGTATATCTGAATTGTTCTGAACATCGAAAGAAATGATAAGATAATCTTACCTTCAACTCCTAGTGCACTAACCAACGCCATTTTAGCCTATTTTGATCAAACATTTCACAATTTTTGTTATAGCACCCAGTGAACTTAAGCTACCTTATATCTCTAAAGAGCTACCCCTATCATTTTTTTTAATCCATTTATGAATCTGCACTCATTAAACCATATGCACATAATATTACACAATTACACAACAGCACGTGGTAGAAAGTTCACGTTATGTTACAGTTTTCATAAACCACATAACCGTTACTCGAAATTTTCAAAGGACAGCGTTATTTTATTTCAACTACTCGTATATAAAGCTTTACTATTCCGTCAACCAGAGCACTAATCTAAGCATTCGGACTTTGCAAAAATTATAAAAAAAACATACAACTTCAAAAATCAATTATTACGCTTGTTTGGAGACAAGATTGTATATCGCCCGCCTCGGTAGCGTGGTGGTAGATTGTCTGCCTCACGTTCAAGAGGTCCCGAGTTCAAATATCGGTGAGGGGGAGTTGCCTGGATGAGGTTTTTCAGGGGTTATCCCTTACCCTGAAAGACGAACGTCGGATAACTTAAGCTCTATGGACCCTGGGCTCATTTGAGCATAATTTCGCCCATTCCATTCATCGTCCGATATGACTTAACGTTGGAGGACGTAAAATTACAACAAAAAGTATTGTATATTTCCAAAATTAACTGATATTAAACACTTGTCGCAAAGCAAAGCGATATTGAAGTTCTTACATACTGGCGTAACATGTTCACAACGATTAATTCGATGATATTGATAATACGCTTTCTTAGCTCTTGCAGATTTTGTAAGGGTTGTGGTGCATATACAACACTCCAACACACTCCTACAAAAACAATATCACGTAGGGTAAGGTCAACTGATTTGGGTGGCCAATTGTAAAATATTAGGCTTCAAGCAAATGCGTGGCCACTCCAATGCTGAGGCAAATATTGATTCAAAGATCGACTTAATTCTTTGTTATGCCCCAACATGGAATAAGTGCACTAAGTATCCAGTAGACCAAACAATATACGTTTGTGTGTAAATTGTCGATATGATCTTCAGGGGGAGTTTTGAATGAATGACTGTATACATAAACCAATAAAGAAAAAACAAAGGAGCGGAAGAAACATTCATTTACGCCTCAATATAGCACAGATACTTTATACCTATCGCAATAGTAAGACAGTTAACATAAAAATAATAAAAATAAAATTAAAAAATAAAAGAACTGAAGAATGCCAGAGACGAAGACAGGTCAAACGGAAGACATATTTAGACATTCTTAACGGTTCCAAACTTGATTATGCGGGATACTCAGAGAAGACTTCCCTCTGGCGGAATCGACTCAGCGAGGTAAGTTAGAAAAGAGTGCCATCTGACAGTGGCGACAAGCAGTAACCGGGAAACATACAATATGGGTGTTCATTGACACTCCGGTTTCTTTAATTCATTGTCTAACTTGGAAGTAGCATTTTTCCATAGACATCGAATTACGTATGACTTGATATTTACTAAGAACGTCTCTTGAATATTGTTGTACCCTTATTGGATAACCGTTTTCTGATCTGGAACGCGTCAAATCGCTACTATCGCTATATCACACTTTGATATTACACATTTTAGAAATACGCCGCTCCCTCATGTGACGTATGTCTAAACTGGTTGCTGTGTTTTCCCGAAAGTTTTGTTGCAGTTATGCTCCCCCATTAATCTCGGTAACGTCGAACTAGGAAACAAATGTGGTAGCCATTTGAAATCCTCTGGAAATTGACAAATTTTCTTCAACTCCAAATGTAATGCTCAATCTGCACACCTGCAATTTGATACAGCAACATAACAGTCTGACAGAGGATCTCATTGTGCAGCTCTTTCAAATCTAAGACTAGCAAACCTCGAAATGTATGATGGTAGAGATAGAACAAAATGGTTCTAGAACAAAGCTTCTCCAACAAAAATTGCACGTCAGAATATTATAACTCAGCTCCTAGGTATAAAAGGTGCAGCAAAGAATCCTAAGACAATTCTTTATTGTTGAAAATTATTATTTCCTGATAATATCATTACTCTCATTGTGATATCTAGAAATCATGAATTAGAGAAATGTCTCTGTATTTTCACGTACTATGGAAGACTGTCCTCGAACAGATTGTGAAAAAATGTCAGCCGTCATTTAAGTTCCTTTTGGTGGATCATTTTATAGATTCATGCAACTCGTAAGTTAACTGGAATCATTTATATATATACAGTATTAAGAAATTAATCTTGTTAGAAAAAGACTAACACAGGAGTGATCCTTTGAAAATAAGTGACGCGAGCCATCCCGGGTTAAACTGTTGATTCATGGATACCTTGGTTCTGAAGATGTTGTATGTGTAAATGAAAAACAGTTTCATTATTTCCTAGATAACTTTGTCGTTGAAAGTTTTTCGTGGATGTCAGGAGAATTAGCCACCGACACATTTAATTGCATAAACGAAGAAATCAAACTCTCTGTTTCAAGTTTTGCTCTTTTAAAGAAATATGTGTAACATATTAACGTAATCTCAATATCGACGTGGGCTACGAATTCAGTTGAACAGTGCAGATTCTTTTCATTGAAGTATTTTCGGTTAAAAATTTGTTTTAGCGTTCGGAGTGAGAAATATGTTAAATGCTTTCAAAATTGTTTAATTGGTATTATCTAAAAGAAAAGCACAACTATATAAATGATATTTCGTGCACACCGTCATATTCTTCAGCACTTTTTCATACCGGAATGTACGTTCCCATTTCATCTTAGTCCTTTAAAAACTGGGTTCGGTGAATTGAGTCCATTTTGAATATTACAAGATAAATTGAGTCTCTCCTAAATTTTCAAGGCAAGTGAATTGAATCCCTCGACCGATCATTGCGACATAATTTTCTCAGCAGTTTTTGTGAAGATTTGGAACTGTGTAAACATTTAGCAGGTTGGTTCGGTTAAAAATGTCATGTTAAAATCGTGCGTACCAGTAACTTGAAATAGTTTTGTCGCATGGGTACAAATTTAAAAGAAACACCTTACACATAGTCAAATTTCAGTGTGTCCTTACTGGTACACTTCACCATCTTCTCCCTCGAAAATATTTATTTTTCCAATGTACTTTTTTTCCCTGTATTATGTAACTGAACGTACGCATCTGACTGAATGCTGGTCAAAACGGCAACGAAGTTCTAAATGTTTGGGTGTGAAGTGTAAAAAAGGCATTTAATTTGTCATGGAAAGATTCACGGCTATTAATTGTGCGATTTGTAGCAGCTGTGAAATCAGCCCAAATAGCAGGGAGAAACATTGAACCTGCCGCAATGTGTATTTTTGTGTCTCCTGGTTGTACAGCCATCAGATCTTCGACAAAACATCGATCTGGTTGTCAAAGGGGAAGTCCAAAGAAATGTTTTAAAATTTTGCCTTTTTCTGGGTTAGATTTGCATTCATTTGATAGACCTATTCCGGCTGGAGGATGCCGAGATGCTGACCACAACTCCTCACCATATCGGTTGGATGATCGTCCACCTCTACCTTGCGCATATGGGCGTGAGGCCGGCAGTCGGGTTGGGAGGTCCTGGCCCTATATGTGCTGTCGCACCCTGGGTTACTTTTTTATAGACCTAGGGTTTTTATTTTGCGCCACTAATCTAAATGTAAACGACAACCTTTTATTACAACTGAAGTCCAAGCTAGTGTTGCGCCATTGTAAATAGCTAGCTGCTTCACAGTCCATAAAAATCACTTTTGGTGAAAATGTTAAACCAATTGTCCCACAATGGTTTAGCGTATGACGGAACATTTTTATATAAGTATGAATGGCCGTATGTGGCAGCAGAAAGGATGCAAGTGACACGAAAACATCGTTTACTAGTTCATGAAGAATGAACAATTGGGTACAGAACTTAGGACAGCTTTTAAACGTGCCACGTAAACTGGAAGACTTCTACAAAGAGCGGTTAAGTTCGTTGTAGTTAAAAAAACAGTCACATAGCTTTCACGATGTTTTATATTTCTCACTAATTATCACTTCCATACTGACCCATTCATTATCTTTCACAGCACTAAAAAGTATGCTTGCTTACTGTGCACTGATATGTCTATTGAGTTTAAATTGGTGCATATTGAATTCATGACATATCCCTTGACGTCACAGCGCTGCAGTTCGACTGGTATAGCCAACTATAGCAGACTCAATTTACCACATAGATTGAACAGCTCGGGACTCAACTTACCGCTTAAAGATCGTAAACAGCTAATTATGGACCCACTTTGCCTATCCCCTTCAAAAACATACACCTTTGGCAACGGCGCACCTGACTGCATTATCCATAGTCTCATTGTGCCTTCATGACCCGAAAAAAAAGCTATACGGTCAGCATGTGGCTATCTGGCGCTGGGCGCCGCTAATGGCTGTTCTTCCGTAGTTAAGCCCTGCTTTAACAATAGACATTGTGTGCCACCTTTCTACTACAGAAGATTCGTTTTGCTGTTTACTGCTGATAACCTCTCTCAGATAATCTCATTTATATCAGAGCCTATATAAGAGGCAAGCACTTAGAGGTTTGTGTAGTTATCGGTGGTTTAAGCTGAGGGTGGATAGCTTTTTCATTACGCACTTGAACAATGAGGGTTCAACTGCGTGCATTGAGCATTGCCGAGTTCAGCACTGTTGCCAGTCGTGACTGAAGATTTCTGTAATGAGTCGGTAAACCTCAACAGTTATGACTGTTCAACAGCATCTCAGTTATGCTCTCTTCTGAGTATGCACAACAATGCATCGAGTGTGGCGTTTGCGCTAGGCTTAGCGCCTAGTTAGAAAATAAGCTGAGTTTATGAGGAATAGTGTTCCGATTTGATACAGCATTTACTCCATATAATAACCCAAGTACTGTTTTATGCATGGTACAGGAACTGACAGATTTAAACCTCATTGTACGGTAGCAAAAGCCAAAAACATACTTTATGTATTTATGTAAGGAACTGAAGTTGCTGAGAGTGAAGCAACGAAGATTATGATTCTCAGCTGAGAATGAAACGGGTGCTTTTCGAAACGTGTCCCGAAGGATTTTACAAACAGATACGTAGAGAAATGTGCTGCTAAGAGATTTTAATTTATTCATTAGTCATTATATAGTTTATATAATTTAAATTTGCACGTTCAATTTTCACTTAACGTGCGCCGTAACAGAAACTTAGTTTCTAACCTGCCGTTAAAGGACTGTGTCTTGAAATACACTGCCTGTGAAATTATATCAATCTACTGGAGTAAAGTGCTTATGTTTAATGAGCTACTGATCCATCTCATTTGAAGTATTTGATAATGCAAATGCAGGTAAAGACTTTATAGAAAATAGCGCGTTAGCGCGATGCTGTTACAAACAGTCTGACAATCATAGTCCATATTGTAATAGTTCAATGTTAATTCCAAACACTACTCCGCCCCATCTTGTTCCACCAGTGGTGTTGCGTCTTCAGTATAGCAATTTATAAAGCCTGATTTTCTAAGAAGTATTAGAAAATATTAGTATATCTTTAAAAGTGAATAGTGAGGAAAGAAAAAAGTGGAATAGGTAGATCATCCATTCTGTTAAGAAATGGTCTTTATGCAACTAAATCAAGACTGGAGAATTTAACGTCATTTTGGACTGTTTCCATGGTATCTCAGTTCCAGAGGAACTCCACAGAGGCCAACAGACCCGTGGTTCAAAGTTGGGCTATGGCATTCAATTTGTTCAGTGTGATTCTACCTTTCTAAACCTTGTCCTACATACGGATTGTGAGAATCGACAGTTAATCTCCAAATAAAAGTATGGTGATTCTGCCGTATTGTACTGGGAGCACGAACTAGCAAAACGCGACTCATGTGATCCAGCTTATCTGGTAGGCCTGAAAAGAGTTTTCCATCAAGCAAGTATCTACCTGAAACATGAAAGGGGAACTGATATGATAGGAAATGAGAGAAAGAAAATTCACAATGAAAGAGAAACCGCTAGAGAATTCGCTTAGCCAATAACTGAAAATCGCGAATATCAGCAGCCGGCCTCACGAATGGAACCGAAGACCTCCAAAATTCTAGGCTTGCACGTACCGCACAGCCAATTCAGTTGCTTGCACTTTTAACACGAATGGAACCGGGAATGAAAATTGATTAAAAAGCTAGTACACTATGTTAAGCATTTTGGTTTAAACTTTTCGATATATATTCTGATGCGTACATTCAGATTTTAATTTCGTGTTGCACCTGAGACTAGTCTCGTCATAAACTTTACAGCAGTTACACTTTTAAAACAAAGCTTTTAGCCAACTTGTAGTTTATCTTGAGGATGTAGTATCCCTTTCGGGCAAATGTGTAATGCACGCTTCAAAGCACGACATAAAAACTTGGATAGGTATTCGATGCTACATTAGCCAGAGGCTTATTGGACCTGGTGAAGTATATCTAAATATTGCTTCAACTGTTTGATAGGACTACAGGCAAAAACGATACCGCGATGGACACGTTATTTGTTTTTAATGTAGAGTTTCCCGATTTCTGTGCCGGGAAAGTGTATTGATCGCTCTTTTAGAATGTCCTTCCAAACTATAGATAGATACACAAAATTGGCATATTTTAAGCCCATGTTTTTTCATAATTAAACACTCCTATGTCGCATTAGGTAAGCTTTTTGAATTTATATTGCCAGATGTGTGTAACAGCGACTATTATCAGAGAACGGACGGAGTACTTCGCACCTCAAAACATTGCGGACATTTTATGTTAACCACTCCCAACAGCAACAATTGATGTGAAAATTCTGTAGACCTTAGGCGGAACGGCTGATCGAGACGCGCAGAGATCCCTAAAAGACACAATTACCCAGTCACATCAGCAGGTTGCTCAGAGAAGCTTCCTGTTGCGAAACTGAGAGAACATGACTTACCAGGAAAGGCATCATCTCACATGATCGTGAAGTATTTTCCAAACAGCAAGCACCTGCGCCATCTATCCGAAACCGACCAAAACTCCAGAGCCCTAAGACCACTTAAAGTGTGAAACGGAAAGCGAAATTATGCAATATAGAAGAAAATTCGTTGTATAGGAGACACTGTACATGATTAGAGTGTCCGGACTCGTGAATTAAACGCAGGATCTTTAGAACGATAACTTCACACGTTACCGTATATCTGTCTGGCTTTTTGTCCAAAGGTGACTGAAAAAGTCATTTTCGGTGAAATATGTAGATGTGCCAGATATATGTTTATGTAGGTGTGGTGCTAACGAAACAAGAGCTTGTGCTTCACAATGCCATTCAGCTGAAGTATTTACAAATATATGTTACCAACAAAAAAAGAAATTGATTAACACATATTAGACGAAACAGGTTGCGACCTACTAGTCGGCCACGATATGAATGCACTCGGCGAGAAGAGTTAATAAATAGATACGCCACAAGTGGGCGGAGTACCGCAGGTACAGTTCCGATAACGCAAACATCAACAATACCGAGACGCTTCCAGTGTGACGTGCAAATGTAGTGCAGTTGGACACGGCGCTTCTTCGAACCTGCTCCTGTGCAGTTTAGTGTAGTGGCAGTAGCAGTGTTCGTAATAAAAGTGGCTTGTGCTAGTAAAGAGTTAAATTATTGAGACACCAATAAAGTTAAAACCAACAAGAAAGTATCCCATTCTGATAAAAACATATCATATATCAGGTTATACAGCTCTGTAGACAAGAAAAACAGGAGAAAACGTTACTCGTACCCCTTGAAAAAGCAACACTTAGGGCAGCAAAAGTAGTAGAAAAGTCTAGGAGAACCATCATGAACATAAACGAGGATTTCGAAAATGTTTCAGGGACTGGGGTTAAAGTTACAACTCCGAGGAAAAATCGAAAATCACGGAAAATCATATCTCTTGATAACTTTGATAAGTGCGTTGTGCTTAGGAAATTTTTGGAGTATTATGAACAGAAAAAGAAAATTCCTACTTTAAGAAAACTACTGAACTTCGCTAAAGAAGAAATAAACTTTCAACGTGGCAAAGAAACATTTAGAAAAATATTAAGAGAATTGGGATTTCAGTTTAAGAAATGCAAAATCAAACGATCTGTGCTAATGGAGAAACCACAAATTGTTGCAAAACGTCAGGGTACTTAAGGGCTATTAGTGAAAATGAAAAAGGGCCACGTAAACCAGTTTATACAGACGAGACTTCAGTCCATACCCACTAAACCCTCAAGAAGTGCTGGCAATATGAGGAAGTACCAGGTGTTTTAACTAATACTAGGCAGCGAGAACAGGTGCTCTGCGAGTAAGTTTGTGACGACTGTGGTGCAGTGCAGTGAGCCATGCAGTCAGGAACAAGAGTTATCCTATGTTTGACTCCAGAATGGCAGAACCGTCCGAGGGAAAGATGCTACGATGGTCATGCTGGGCATTTCATTGTGTCACGAGGAACGTGAAATGAGAGGAACGTTGGAGCTAGTTCCCATTAGTGTGATACTGTGAGCTAAACGAAGTCTCAGTGAAGGCTGAATGAAGAGACAGTTAAAAATTAGACAAAGTCACAATATATACATAATATGTGGCAACATACAGTACTGCAAATTATGTTACTCTTATTGTTATTACTTTACGTATCGATATAATAGTGTAAATGTTGAAAATGCGCTCCATTGCGCTGTTGGCAGTGTTGACAATCGTCACGCGAATTTTCCAACATATTCTGGTACACAGTTTGCTGCAGAGTCCCGAAGAACGAGGCCGTCTTCTCACTTAATGCAGAGACAATTTTGAGTGGATCTGGACAGTTGAAAACTTTCTTTAACATTCCCCACATCTAAGCTTCATGTCGTGTGAGATCAAGGAATGTGGTTGGTAGGGGAACTCAGCCTCGTAGGAAATTACTCTTCCTGGAAAATATTTCTTGCAGCATAGCGATAGACTGTCGGACGGTGTGGCAGCTTGCCTCGCCTTATTGGAACAACTGTGTATTCGTTTGCATGTTCCTGGCACGACAAAACCTTCCTAGATCGAGAATAAGTCGCCAGATCACTATGTTCCTATACTGATCATGGTTAACAGTAAGAGGTGCACCATCGTCATTCTTTATTAAATACGGACCTAGCACACCGTTTCCTGACACTACACACCAAATAGTCACACGCACACTACCTAGCGGTTTCTGGACTACAGTGTCTGCCCTCTCGAAACCAAGAAAACAAGTTTTTTGGCGAATGGTAGATCTGCCAAAGTGAATGTGACTTTCGTCGGAGAACCACAGGTTGAACAAGAAATATGGATCCTCGTACACCATGGCCAAAAAACGAGTTCAATATTCTATTTTATTCTATTCAATATTCTATATCCTGACATGTCTATTGTGCTCCGTCAGTCGTCGCCCAACCCATATTTGGTACGGAAATCCACCCATATCATTAAACAATCGTCGAAGTGACGTATTGTTGATGTTCAATTTCAAGGATATTCACCTAAGACTTCGATTTGGAGACTGCAACACCTGATTGAGGACACGTCCATGATTTTCGTTTGTGATCCCAGTTACTGTCCTATCAAATCTTCCCTTGCGTTCACACACTGCACCAGAGGAACACAGGTAGTGATGGTGTGACGTCAGCTCCTTCAGCTCAAACCCCCAAATATGCCCCCGCACGAAAGGTAGGTTAGCGCGTGACGTCACCGTGCTTATTTCTTCTACCCAAGAGGAAGGAAACAGTTTGATATGTTGGGCTTCCGACAGCATAGGAAAGACAGCGTACATCTTGGGTGTTGTAATATTAATGCTGACCGCTTCAATTACACAATTGGTCACTGTTTATGAACAATTATATTTTTACTCTGTGCTACGAGAAAATATATAAGAATTCAACTCTTAGTTTGTCGCCCGCCTCGGTAGAGTAGGCAGCGTGTCTGCCTCACGTTCAAGAGGTCCCGAGTTCGAATCTCGGTGAGGGTGAGTTCCCTGGATAAGGTTTTTTCCTGAGGTTTCCCTTATCATGAATGAAGAGTGAGGAATAACTAAGCTCTATGGGCCCTGTGGTCATTTGAGCATCATTTCACCCATTCCATTATTGTCCGATATGACTTAACGTTGGAGGAAGTAAATTAAAAAAAAAAACTCGTAGTTTATAAATTAGAGGAGACCCATTCAGAACAAAATTACGTGGACATTTTCCATTACTTTCCGTTTTTCCATTTTTCTTTAACTAGTTTATCTATGTCGGGACGTAATATCAGGGAAATTTGTAACCGAAGGCTGCAGGTAGATTGTGAACTGAGAAGGTACTTCGGCTTTTGGATTTAGCTAATTTCATAACAGAAGAAAAAAAAAGTTGTTCGCACACATATGTCGAGCCAAACATATACAATGTCCGTGCGGCAAGTGAATAAAACCTCGGAAATATGGTTTGAGGGACATTCTTGTAAAACTCAGTCCAGTCCTTTTTATGTGTATATTTGTCCTTCAATAAATCGTCTCATTGTAAATTTAACACTTCCATTTACGTGTCAGCTACACTGTTGTCATCGATTGCGCTACACCTGGCTGAACCCTTAGATTCTGTACTCACAGCGCCATTTTTAAAGGCAACTTGGTGCTACACGGCTCTTGCCTGACGTCACACGCACTGCAGGTCTCGCTCCCGGCTGAAATAAGTCACAACTCCCGAAGCTGTCTTCCTCTGCAATACACTACCCGTACGACGAAATTTTTTAACAACAGAGAACATAACTATGTTGCTAACTGCTGGCTTATTGAAGTGTTCACGATATTGTTCCGCCACAAACTTTAAACTCGCATCATCTTGATAACCGTTGCCGTACGAGCGAAAATAATACTCCATATAAGCACTTTTTCCTCCGTCACGAAACTTATTGTCCCTTCCAATCACAGAGCACAACGTTCTTTACACAACTATACACCATGGCTTTGTAACAACACGCAGAGGCTCGGCGTGCGCATAAGCACTGCGCGAAAACGAGTACTGTATATTTTGGCGCATACCGTATTATTAGCCTTCTTTAATGCTGTTTGAGTACAAAGTTTGACTTTTATTTCCCACAAATATTGCAGCTAGTGATGTATGTATTGTCTGTTTCAGTAGTAGTTTTTGTTTAAGCTCCATTTTGTTCTGCCATATCAGAATATCCAAAGTCTTGCTGTCTGAGTATTCTTGTGAAGCTTTGAATATCTATATATAGTTTGTTCCTTGACTTATTTACGAACAAGCTGCTATTCTATAGTCAAGACGTTGGAGAAACTAGAATTTAATTAAGATTTGTTTATTTTTATTTTTCAAATAACAAATTCAGCCCTTCTTAGAACCTGCAGGTGATAAGTAATTTGTAACGTTATATCCTAGGCTGTAATTTTGACCCAGGGGCATTTTTCACTGAAATCTTACCAATACAGGGTAGAATTACGATTAATTATAAAATGGCAATGAAAATACTTTTAGTTTGTTCTCAGCAGGTAAGCCACTCTTAAAATTACGATTTCATGGTTCATTATCTTATATCTAATTAAAGTTGTTTCGCATAAAGTTGTTTTATTTGGATTTTGGGAAGTGTTAGAAAATAGAAGAAACTGCATCAGTTGAAACGAAAAATACCATATTTACTCGAAAATAAAGGACCCCCCTCTTTAACCGAATTATGGCCGAAAAATCGGAGGGTCTGACAATCGCCTGTTTCGGGGCCCAAAGGGATCGAATTGCTCTTTTGGCATGTTTAATTAATCACTCCGGTTTCCCAGTAGCAAAATCATGTTTGGTTGTACCGAACACCCACAACCCGCTGTTCGTGCACTTCTTTTCGGCGAATTCCAAAACATCTAACTTAAAACGTATAGTGAAGCATTTACGCAAATTCATGTTACCGATAACACAGAAAATACACAAGAGAAATTCGCATTCAGTAAATCTGCTACAGTTTTAACCAAAGATCTCGTTTTAGTAAAATTGCAAGAAGCCGGTAGCACCCTCTACGCACCTTTGGTAATTTGGAAGATGCTGCTGTTAGGTGTGTCTTACCCCCCCCCCTCCCAGCTACCTACTCTTTTCTTCGCAAACAAGTGAAAGGATAGATGTTTTACTTGATCAACCGTCTACCTATAACACTATGTACATATCAAGGATATTCTGAAGAAAGGATTTTCTTGGAATTACTCTTGTCTTAAACGGATCAGGTCCAACATTCGCATACATAATTTTTCTATAATATGCTTGCCAAATTTGGTGGCTCCTATAATCGACGGTATTTTATTTTCGAGTAAATACGGTACTTGTTCTCTTGCAAGTATTGAATGCTACTACACTAAGTAAGATAAACGTACCAAAACGCAGTAGGAGACTTAGGTCTTCTTTCTACATGGACTGCAGGATACATTTGCTAAATGGTTCTATCCTGTATTGTAACAGTAGCCTCGGCTACGTATGATAACGTGGTAACGCATCTTGGCAGAGCTACTGTCCAGCAACGCAAAGAAGGTCCCTGAAAGATATGTGCTGCCTTCCACAGTGGGACAAGGACAGCGAATGTGTGTGGCAGAGAACGCCTGCTACACAAGCAGTAAAACCGTTAAAAATATGCGTCCTCTTCACTCTGTGCACTAAGATCGAGAAGATTCATCCACAAAAGTAGAAGCCATCAGAATGTTTTTGAATGGTCTGTAACTGTACTGACATGGGGTGTCATAAACCTGTCCAGGGAGGGTGTAGGAACTTTCGCCAACCCCTCTGCGTCACATCACTCGGAGACTTACTCTCCTGTGGAGGACAGTATGTTTACTTCAGCATGGACAGTCAGGTATATAATGGATATTAACTACTGAATAGCGACATCCTTTGAACGATGGTGGTTTGCTTTAGTGTTATCCACCTAAGGATTTCCTGGATTCCCTAAGGATTTTTTCATTCGGGTACTGTCTTCGCTTTTTGTGCTTGAAACGTGCAATGATTTGGTTTACTATAGTACTTCTTTTTAATTTTTTGATGTAATGTGGGTATCTATGTTACATAACAACCACTTGATAACTGTCTTCTATTGTTATGATTTAAAACTTTGATATTAAAACATTAACCTATGTTAATACACATGTAACCAGCCGGTTATATACTAACAAGGGAACTACAACTATACTCACACCTCTCCACATCTGAAAATTTGGTGGTATAATGCCCGTTGTATATAAACCATACGTACCAAAAATCTTCTACGGAGTAAAACCACAAGGCCCAGATCTGAAGCTTGGAAAGTGCCACATGCGACTACCTGCAAGTAACTGCTGGACATCCCTCATCAGCCTTGTGTCGAGTGTGCCTAACGTATGCCATGTAAAAACCGCTGCCCGCAGGGGTAAGCAATCCCTCCGTAAAATGCTGTGTTATTATGCCTTTATGTTCCTATGTATTCTGAACTCATTTTAGATTTCTTCCAGCTATACAGCGCACCCGATTTTTGGCACACAGAGCCCCACACAGAGCAGAGATGATGTCATCAAATTCTCAAACACATACACGTGTGAGCATAGTGATAGTTCCCTCGTAAGCAGAGATCGAAAAGGGGATTGTACGACATATACATATTAGTGGAGCACGAGAACTGCTAAGGGGTAGGGACTGTGGGTGGCAGAGACGCAACAATATTTCCTTCCAACATAAACCACTAAGCATTATACTGTATCTATTTCATGCATTCGACTGTAGACATAGTCCTGCATTCGCATGTAGTCAACATATCACACTAAACAGCAGAGCAAGCATGTTTTTTGGCAACCAAAAGAATTAATGTAAGCACTGATCTCAACTCCTGCAACGGCCGCGCCGTGGCTCAGTGGTTAGACCGCTTGACTCTCACCAAGGTGGCCCAGGTTCGATCTCAGGCGACCGCAAAGGTGAGATTTGTGGTGGACAATACGGCGCTGGGGCGGGTTTTCTCAGGGACCTCCAGTTTCCCCCGCCATCTCATTCCACCGGTGCTCCATCTTCATCTCATGTAACATCAGTGTCACCGCCTGCGGTGCCGTATGTAGTACAAGCGGGCGTTAAACACTACACACACACACACACACACACACACACACACACACACACACACACACACACACACACACACACACACACAACTCCTGCACTGAGGTGTTGTTTAGGAGTAAAGCAAAGTTTGCAGCTTGTCAGCATACTTGGTTGTTTTAAAAGGTTATAGTTTGCTTGAGCCTCTTTGCCATATTTACTACAATTACCGTCTTATTAAATATTTAAAGATTCTTATTATTTGCATTCATTTGTATATTCTGAGCGCCTATGTTCCTCCAAGTTATTATACCTTAGTCTACATTTGTTTACATCTATCTTCCTGGTACGGACTCAAATAGTTCGTAACTATGAGTGGTATAAGGAACGTAATATACAGATGGGTAATTTAATTTAATGAACACGTAATAAGGCTGCGCATGCCTCTGACTGACACATACTGTTTCAGACAGTACTTCGAATAGGACTTAACGTCAAGGTTGGCATAAAACTTTGACTACTCCAAACAGGTCAAACGTATCGCCAATTTCTCTTAAGTGTTTAAGCTGGTCTAAATTTAATGAGCGTTGCATATTTATGGTAAACGTATAAAAACACCAAAAATTTTCATCGTCATGAACTCATTAATTTTTTTTTTTCGTTTACAGGTGATTTAAAAACAATTGCAGAGTTTCTGTTAATGTCTGTGGATATCACTGATTACACACTTTGTTGTTTTGTTTTTTCCAGCGGATATTTATTGCCTCGGACGCATCATTGCGAACAGAGTTCGTGGAAGAGTTGTAAATTACACACTACGTTATTTATTTGCTGCGAAAAAGTATGCATTGCCATGGATGTTACAGATGAGAGTAATACACAACCACGGTAATGACAGAGCACGTGCAGTCGGGCAAACACATGCACCCACACAGTCAGACAGGCAGAAAAATAAGGACTACTACTTTCAAAATCCCAGGGGTGCTCCTAAGTACCTGTTTCTTTTAAGGGCGTTTCCATTAGACCAACATCATATTATTCTATATTCCTTTCCCGTATGTGCAGGGACGGAAATGGATGCGTGTCAACTGCATAAGGAGATGATTACTGAACATCTTCGATAAAACAGAGAGGTGTTTTCGTAAGCTGTCTCTTAAGTTCCACGAGGTGTTACCAGAGGGCACAAGAATCCAATAGCCCTCGTAAGCATTGACCAGAGGAACCCAATCTCCAATTGGGTTTCGGGAAACACTGCTTCACTGAGCCCAACGCAATCCTAAAATTTAGTTTCCAGAAGGGGCTCTGTTCTTTGGCTCAGCGCATTTACAGTAACGTTACGGGTATCACAATTGACAGGGGTGCATCCTGTATTAAGCCACGAAGATTCTAAGCTTACACTGTTTCTTTAATTTTTTTTATCCTTTTAACCGTGTCCATGGGCCTCACTGGAAGGATCATATGATAATCGCAATGATATAAATAAAAATATTCATATCTGGAACTATTGCCATATATGATAGTTTCTGCTTACGCAACAGTTCTAAAATTCTCCAATGCTTATTTAGTTTAAATGATGGTGTTTGCGATCGCTTCAGCTCCAGAAAGCCACTAGTGGAGTGTCCGCAGTAGTTGTTATTCAGCCCGTTGAGCTGAGATAGTTTTGAGAATCCCAAATCATAACTGTAGAGTACACAGAATTGCAGCAAATTTATGGGGTTTTAAATATTACACCATTCAGATTCCTTGGTTACACGAGTAGAATAAATTGTACGTGCCTACATAATACTTTTTGATCTGTCTGTATCTGTGGGCAGTAGGTCACTATCAATTTTAAGGTGTCTCATAAGAATTGAAAAGCCAAAAATAGAGAGCAAGCATATAAAGAAATGAAACACTAGAGAGAAAACATGCGCGCATACACATGCTATTACGTGAAAATCAACCTCCATTATCCATCTCTAAGACGCCAAACCTTCCTCTCTTCCTCACACTCCGATCTGAGCATCATCGCCTTTTAGGTCATCCTCTGTGAACTAGGAGTAAAATACTAGCGTCTGTTTTCCAAAGCTGCGGGTTCAAACACAATGGAGCACAATGCCATAGTAGATACTTTAAGTTGCCTTTGCGGCATGTTTTCTGAAAAAATAAGAACTTGTGGTTAATCGCAGAAAATGCCGGTCATTTGGAGAATTAAATGCCGCTCTCGAACCTACCGATAACAGTTCAATTGTTTAACACGGCGACACAGAAAGCTGCAGATACATGGTTCAAACCCCGTTGGTAATGAAACTGAAATTTTCGGAGTGATTATTCCTTGGCAGCTTACCGCCTGTTCGGTAGACAATACTCTATGTCTGTCTATCACGGTGGGGATTCCGGCACTGCAGCCAAGGGCCTATTGTCCGACAGACCTTAAGAGGAAGGATAGATGTAAGTACCCTACAGCTGGTCAGGACCTATCACGGGCAGCACTATAGCCGAGGCAAGTTACTACCATAGACAATCCTGGCTAAGGATCCTTAAAGTCCTCCTTCGAAATACACGGGAAGAGCTTTTAGTATTATTTAGAGCGATTCCTTATACGAGACTCAAGTAGCGGACATCCAGTAGTTAACTAATCTGTTTGCAGCTTGTGTACAGAGCTTGAATGCACTTCTAATTTGTTTTAGAAAGGATCAGAATAAGACTAAGAAGACTTAGTATTAACCAGCACAAACATTTATAATAAAAATCACAAGGTTGGCAGTAACAGATTTAAGCCCTCAAAGATTTAACTTCAGTTATGAATTTCTCCTTAGGTATAAATGTAAAATAAACCCTTATTGAACGTTAAGAGAACAGACCACGGCGATGGTTTACTTAGAACTGTATAACAAAATATTAGTCCTAGGTTCTTTTCGTGTATGAAACTCAGCTTTCTATAGGCTCATTGTTACTTTGGTAGTATAGTTACGTTCTTATGCCTTATCACCTACTTTTCTCGTGGGGTAGCTTTAGTTCGAACGGCAATAAATAACTACTAGTGACATCTCTAACAGATTGTATATATTCGAAAAAAGGTCCATGCACCCCACAACCGCGATGTGTAAGGGGAGGAATCACATCCATTTCCCCTTTACTCGTGGCGAGTGTGGGGCTGGAAGATTGTTGTTCGTCTGCATTATGCTTAATCCTGTTTCCATCCAAGCGTAACCCCTTACCATGCAATAAAATACTGCCCTGCATCTACCCTAGAGATGTCATTTCTTTTGCCCCTCTTTCTATTTTATTTTCGTTATTATGCTCATTTTTTCATTTGGACACCGTCCGTCACAGTCTGCATACGCACACTATAGCTCACACTATGGCGCGTCCTCCTTTTCTTCCGGAGAGGAAATGGACCTCCCACCCTTCTGCTATCAACTGCTGAAGTGCTAATGTGTTTTTTGTGCGCGTTATTTCAGCGAAGCAGGATGCTGGATGTTGCTACTTCACCAGCATATTGATCTCGTAACTCTACTCAATTCCACACTCTCTTTCCTACGTCATTTTCTCACCACTTCTCTTCCCATCCCTGTTCAGTCCACTAAACTCTGTTTGCTGCTGTGAGATCGATTAAAACCCTAATGGCCGTACACTATCGCAACAAAATTGCCTCTGATGAACCGAAAATGAGAAGTTGCCAAACAAAACAAAACTATATATTTAGCACCGACATGTTGAAAATGTAATAGTGTTGTTTTTGCCCTGCAGAATGTCTAACACAATTTTCAATAGGGAATTATTTAAGAAACCTTCACTTTACTTTAAATACAAAGGAAAATTGTTCCGGGTTTCGAAGAGTAGTGGCAAATTACTTACGATAAAATTTAAATTTGAAATGTTTTCGAGCCGCATGACAACCTCCACTGCTGAGTGCTGCATTTTGCGAACTTCTAATGCCAAGAGCATTTCAATACTTCTGTTAGTACTGCACCAGTTTGCTGTACTTCTAAGATGAGTCATTTGGCATATAGTGTAGCTAGAGTAGGACGGGGTCGCGGGAGCTGATTAAGCTAGAAACCTCTAATTAAGCCACCTGCTAACGCGCCGCTTAAGATAGTTTCCCCCTAGAAAGCCGACCGTCGATATAATCGGTTGTGCTATATCGAGCGAAGACAACTACCATCGATCTAATCGACGCAATGTTTGTGAGGCTGTAAACCTAATTTTGAAACCTTCAGTATGGATGCCTTTTATGACAATGGAAAGAACAAACCTTCTTTCTAACAGTAAATTTTTTGGTCATTAAAAGGTATCTTTTGTTATTTGAAGGACGGTATTTCCAACCCTCGCTAATGTTATTTCACCATATCCTGTTTAGTTCTGCTATAAGCTGTAAAACTGAAAATTGAAAGTTATTGTTGGGATGTTTTTGTGCCGAAGGGAAATGATGACAAAGTTGTTTCTTGTCAGGACGAGTGTAATATGGATACAAATACTCTGAAGGTGAGGAAAGTGGCTAAAGTTTATCTTTTTAATTAAGGTTTCATACTTTAATTTCTTAACTCATATAAGATTATTATAATTATTTTGATGTTTATATATAAGCAGAGAATATTATAACTAGTGTTGGTAAACAGTGAAAATAGACAAAGATTATATATACTCTTAATGCAAATCATCCTTAAATCTTCGATACTAGTTACATTTTGCTTATTTTTATGTAACATAACACAGTTATTAAGACATGTTTATAGCTATTTTATTTGTAATTGAATACATTTTTAATGCTAAATATCATTCACGTCATTTCTAAAGTAATATGTAACATTTTAATTTAAATTACAATAAGAATATTATTACTCCTTGTTATTATAATTAAACATACGCTGAATACATATCTGCTATATGATCATTTTGTTAGTAATAGAGTATTCAACAGAGATTAGTTGGACAAATTCACTTTTTACATTTTTAATTTGCTTTAAAATTACATTTGTTATGAATATTTTTCTAAAAGCTAACATTGCCATACGTAGCAGGCTCGCAATTTTCATCACTGCCAATATATTAAATGTTGACATTTAAACACCGAGCGTGCTTCGTCAATCTAAACGACGTTTTGCAGCAAGGGATTTAAATTAAGCATAGTTTAGTTCCTTTTGCAAACACTCAATATTTCATGCATTATTTTATTATTTCTCTTAAATTATGGAATCATAACCCCAGAATATATCATTCAACATTCGTGCTGTGATACATAACGTCTTTTCCAGCTCACCATTTTAGAAATACACTTTATGATTTAATAATAAATTTTAAGGGAACAGGTAAGGAAATATGTGTTCTGAACTGAAAGAACAAAAGCTTTTCTATTCACGGAATAGGTTATAAACCTAAAACTAATCGCATTTACTGAAAGTGGGTTCTCAAAATTAGGAAGAGGAAGCAAAAATAGACACATCCAGTCTCAAAGAGTCCCGCTAAAGGCAATTCGCACTGATGCATATGGGCAGTGTATCACTAAACACTGTTTCCTACAGCTATCTATGAGTGAGTGTACATCAGCAATGGCTACAGCAGCTAATTTAGCGTGGAAAACACATTTCAATGAAACAACATACAATGCATAAAATATTGGTAAACGCCGAGCTAGATGTTCAAAATATTTGTAAAAGGCTTCTTTATTTTAAATCTCTTTTCTGGACAACAGTTCCTAAACAACGGTGTTTTCGCCAGAAAGACAGACACCTCTACATTTCATAGGTTGAAACTGGTAGACTCCTTTTGGGTAGGAGGTTCTTCATTTAAAATAAACATATGTGCACATCCGGATGTTTCTATGTGATTGTAGTTTATAAGAAGAGGAGGAAATACCACACTGAACCAACAGACAGGTTATTGTATGTCAAACCCCCGAGAGGAAGATAGGATAGCAGTGATCTGAGGGTGTGCCATATGCGTGATTTGGTTCGCTTTGTTGCCACCAGCCGCAAGATTTTCGACTCAGGGCCGCCCAGGAGGGGAGGCGACCACTATGTCAGTTATACCCTGAGAACTGCAGTTGCTGAGCGCAGATTCTTCACATGGCAGTGCCACACTCGCCCATCGCCAAAAGCTCTCAACATTTAAACGGCCATATTAAAATGAAAGTGAAATGAAATGAAGGGAAGGATAGTCTCAAAAAATAAATTGTCCAACCCAACGTTCATTTAGTAACAAAGGAAAACCGCGAAAAACCTTTCATCAGATTGGTCGGTCACCAGGGATCAAACCCCGGAACATCCGAATGCGAGTCCAAGCGTTACCACGCGAGCCAACGAAGTTAGCCTATCTGCATGCAGGATTACGCTCAGTCGCACACAGATCACACTGAGCACGGCGCAAGTCGAGATTCTGATCCAGCCAAGCATGCTAGGAACCATGAAATGCAGTTTCCTAAACCAATGAAGCCAGAAAAACAGAGAACACGGTTCAAATGCAATATCACTACAGCTAAAGGCAGGTCACATGCTCACGGTTCGATGTTTGACCTGTGGAAACGCCCGGTAACAAGCGTTTACAATGTGCTTAAATACGTATTTACACCTTTAGCTAGTTATGTATACTCGTTAACGAGCAGTCTCTTGATGCATTACTTGAATATTCAAGCATTTCAATTTGGGATGTACACAGAATTGATAAAACTGTGAAAATTGCAGTAGTGTGAAGGAAACCTCTTAACCTTCACACCTGTAATCTCAATGTTCGTTGTACCCGTAAATTCCTTATAGTTCCAAAAATTTTGCGGATGGAAATCACTTACTGTAGTACGCAATTACACAAAATAGCTTCTGGTGTATGAATTTACTTAAAATCTTTAATTGCGGCTTTCCTGAACTAGATCACTTAATGTTTAGGCACTAGCTTGGAAATGATACAGGATCTAGCAGAAACAGAAAAGGTACTTTAAAGTGACATATTTTAGACCCTAATACATATAACAACTGTGGTGGTGCATACTTAAACTACAGAGGTTATAATTATAATTACAATTACGCATTATACTTTTGAAAGAGAACTTCCTTTGGATGCGTACCATGAATAAGTACGTTGTTGCATGCGGCTTTGAAAGTTATTCATTATGCGTTGCAATGTCACTGGTTAAACCTCTCTTATTGCCTCACGGATCCTCTGCTTTAATGTGTCCAATTTGTGAGCCTTGGAATTTTACATATTGGTGTAAAGTACAGCGCCCGCTTCTGTCTCACATTTGCAATGCAACTCCATGCTTCTTTGTTGATCTCTTTTGTCTTCTCAGTACAGATTCTCTCACCTGCACAATGTTTTCTATCGTATGGACAGATCGTGTTCAACCAGGTGATGATTTGTGTTCTATACTGTCCTTCTGATGGCAACATACGAAGGATAATCATGCCCATTCAGCTGCCATCGAAATCCTCGTTGCGTCTCAATTATGGAACCAGTTTTGAGGAACCACTCAACAGCCATAATGCGCTCCTCCATTGTCTAAAGTTCCATGGCTGACTGATCAATCTGAGAGAGAAAGAGAGAGGGCAAGAGAGCGAGAAAGAGAGAGAAGCAGATGGCTAAAATCATATAAGGTCAATATTACAAGGCTGACAAACATAACTAACAAAAGCCCTGCGTTATTTGAAAACGTAATGTATTCAAATGCCTTTAGTGTTTCTGCCGGATCCTGTTCATATATTATTATCACAAGGACAGAAATTCATTCCATCATGAGCGTCCTTTAGGCTGGTTGTCATTTACCTATTTTGACATCATAAAGGCTATATGCTCTAAGGTGCACTGTGAAAAGAAATTGTAAACTATTTGTCCTGCATCAGAGGAGGAACAGTGGCACGTTTACTTTGTTTACGTATTGTGACTTTGTGGGTTCGAAGAATTAAAAAGCCAAGTTGCACAAACTCAAAATGATCTTTATTTCCGCCGAATTACACTTGGTACGCTTGCCGATTACACAGAATTACGTACCACACACAATTACGTAACACTCACAGTTGCAATTCACCAGTTGCAGGTCCACTCCGCACCTCGCCGTAAGCTCTGACTCAGAACTCTAAAACTGACTTTCTAAAAACTGACTAACTCGTCCAATGCATCGCTTATATGGAAAAGACGCTGTATCTGGAAGATTCCACCTATTAACGAAACATCGCAGTCCTCCAAGGCGGCAGGAGAAGGGGGTCCAGTAGTTTCTGGTTATTTCTCTCCACACCCCGTCTCTACTCGGCAGGTCATTAGCGCTACGCAGTAGTGTAGGCGTGGCCTAGCACCATTCATCTACTTTACTCCCACAGCAAGAGCCATTCGGTCACATGAGTAGGCGTGGCCTCGATGCAATCAGTCCCCTTCTATTGACCATCTCTTTCTGGAGCTGCTCGTATGCTCGACGATTGGGTAACAGTATGTTTACCCAACAATCCTGGCTGTTTGGAAGTATGTAAATTAAACAGCATGCAGCTAGGTTTCAATAAAGCAGAAAAGAGAGGTTTATTTTAAATATGCACATTCAGTCTGATTTTTAAAAGAAGATACGTGAAGGACATCAAGCAAGGGACGCGAAGGTTAAGAGGGGAAAGTCGTTGCTATGGTAACGTGAACAAAAGTTGCCAGATAGGTTACACTGGTAAATCATATCCTCTGCATTGTTGCATTGTTTTTCTTTAAATTGTATTTTTCTTTATGGAGAAGATTTGGCCATGCGACCAGTCGTGGTCTATTGTACCTTATGCCCCCAAAGTGGGGCATCCCCGGGAGGAAGTAGGAGGCAAGAGGAGAGAGAGATAGCGGCCGTCCTAAGGAGACACTACACTGCAGATAGCAGGATCCCTGCAGTTTACTAAGATGGAATCTTCCTCCGGCAGGCCAGGACAATGGAAATTTATTTGTAGTTATTCTTAGCCTTAAAATAAATTCGAAATGTCTTCATTCTTTACTACCAAAGGGTTACCAAGCTGTCAATGCTCTGTGCGGTTATTAAGTTACGACTTTAGTTGTAAGTACTACGAGTTAGTAGCAATTTATGAAGTATGATGAGCTTTCATTTCCTTCATCTACCTGCTTTAAACATACATACAGGAGGTTGGTCTGAAAAGTTTACGAACTCAACATGAAGATGGCAGCACTCGTAAATAAAAGCTAGTGAATTTCGTTGTTCATCTGTTGAGTCATCAGTTACCCACCAAAGTTTCAGTAATTTTGGATGCGCAGTTGTTATGCAACAGCCGTTTGAGTGAGTAGATGCGAGTGTTTTTATGAAAATGGACAAAATCGAATATCAAGCTGCCATTAAATATTTGCTTTTGAAAGGCAATATGCCTATGCAAATCAAAGATGAGTTGGATTCTGCTTATGGGGACTCTGCAACATCATTTACTACAGTGAAATTTTGGGCAGGTGAATTTAAACGTGGCCGTAAGAGTTTGGGAGACGATCAACGTTCGGGACATCCAAAAACTGTAGCTACCAAAGAAAACATCGTCAAATTTCACCAAATGGCGATAGACGAACGCCGAATAAATGTAAGACAGATAGCAGAGGCTATGAACATGTGAAAAGAACGAGTTTATCACATATTTAATCCATATTTAGACATGAGAAAGCAGTCCGCGCGTTCGGTGCCGCATTTTCTCACGTTAGACCAACAACGTGTTCGAATGAACATTTCCATCGCTCTACTGGCGCAGTTTAGCGGCAATAAATCCGAGTTTTTGTGCCAATTAGTTACTGTAGATGAAACTTGGATACACCATTATACGCCCGAAACAAAAACCCAGTTCAAACAGCGGATTGCAAAGGGTGAACCGGTTCCAAAAATAAGCGAAACATGTTTTTTTTCGGCTGGGAAAGTGATGGCGACTGTTTTTTGGGATAGTTACGGAGTTATTTTAATCGAGTATCTTTAACAATGAAAAACCGTTACAGGAGCATAGTACGCATTATTACTTGACAAGCTGAACGCAACTTGCGGAAAAACGGCCACATATGCAGAAAAAAGAAAAGCCCTGTTTCACCAAGACAACGCACCGTCTCACACCTAAGCGGTTGAAATGGCAGAAATCCACGAATTACGGTTTGAACTCTGCCTTACTCACCAGATATAGAACCAAGCGACTTCTTTTTGTTCCCTCATCTGAAAGTTGCGCTCCGAGGACAGAGATTTTCGTCAAATGAAGAGGCAATCGTCTTCGTGAGCAATTATTTTTCAGAGAAAAACGCCGAGTACTATATGGACGGGTAGCAGAGATGGAAGCACCGCTGGGAGAAGAGTGTAGAGTTACAAGAAGACTACGTTGAAAAATAAAAATAAATATGAAAAATATCTTGTATTTTTATTAGGTAGGAAACCTTTGAGACGACCCCCGTATTCAAACTTGTGATCAAATAACAATAATTAAAATTCCAAACGCATATAAGATATACCGTAACTACATGTATAATTTTTATATTAAAAAGGGTATCACAGGCCGACATGTAATAGAATTTTTTTTTCTGCACATTTCAGAAAATGTCGTAAATAAATGCGGATAAGCTACCTTTCAGGGGATGGTGTACATGTTGAGGACAATAGTATGCTGGATATTGAGAGAAGAAATGCGAACATGCTGGCATAAATAAAAAAACAGTGAGAATATAACACAATTAAGCATTAGTGGGGGAATTTTAGCAAAATATTAAAAAAAACTATGATTGCAGAATGGGGCTATCAGAAGACAACCCTTCCACGCTTAACACGTGTACTCTGATACAATTTGTCAATAAAGAATTACATACATGGTGGTGAGTGAAATTAAATTACTGTAAATAAAGCATACATGAAACTGTGTGTGAGTGTTTCCTTAGAAACCAGCACGCCTCCACATCCTGACGGAACAGAGTAAAGGGAGCCTCATGCGAGTAACTAGCCAGCAAAACCCCGACAATTCTGAAGCCTCAATCAACCATCCAGAATTCACGAATGATTAATCCATTGTCCGCCATTAATCGAATTATAGGATGTTGAGTGCAGATTCGCTCAACAAGTACGGCTTGATCAGGCTGTGATATCTGAATGAGGTTTGCACCGGGGTTTTCCCTTAACCTGAAAGATGAATTTTGGGTAACATTGAGCTCTATGAACCTTTGGCTCATCTGGGCATAATTTCACCCATTTCATTCATCGTCAGATGTGACCTAGCCGGATAAAAACGATAGTTAAGAAAAGAAACAGAATCAAGCTATATGTTTGAATACACCATTTATCTAAACTGAATCGAAGGTGATAAAGAACCTATAAATTCCGTATACTGAAATGTTAATACTCAACAAAATATACTCATACCTGTTCTACAGAATTTTATATTACAGTTATATAATTAATATATATTTCTATATCGTACGTTGATGTTTATTATGGTTGAAGTTAAGAGCCACTTGAAGGTTTACACCATTAAGATATTCTTCTTGTTTTCATTCTAGCTATTTAGGAATTAATTTAGGCAAATTTTTGCGTTCATACTGACAAATTAAACACCTCCACACCTCAGCATGGCCTCCTGTTATTGGAAGGGTGCTTTACATTTCCCAAAACATGGTCAAACTGCTGAAGATTAACGTTAGCCAACTTAAACCTTGTATTTTCACAGTATTCTACTCTCTTCTTAATGTCGGTTTACTTATTGACGTTCAACAGCGGCGATGACTGTGAGGTTCGTCTTCATGTCACGTAGAAAGCGCTCATATAAACTGTAGTTTCTGTCCTTCAGTTTAACCACACAAACAGTTCTTCACCTCTTCCTCTAGAGAGTGAATTATGCTGAAATTGGTTTAGGCTTTCCTTATTATCAAAAGTGGTGCAACTCTTATTAGAAGTGGTATCTTGAATTCTAAATTATTTTTTGTTTGTGCACACAGCTTAACTGCTGTGTTTTACAGCGTTCCATTGCACATTGGGGTGATAAATACTTAAATTTGCTCAGAGGTCTCTTTATCAGTCTAGAGGTACATTTACAACATGGGACCAGAAGCGGTATCTAAACTAACCATTCATTTTACAGCCGTCATAACATTGTTCATCCCTTCATTTTGCATCATTCAAGACAGTCACATAAAGATATCTGTTATATAGAGTCAAAGCTGAAAGACGATATTCTACAAAACGGAAAACATTATTGTAATCTAGGGGAAGCCCTCTTTTTATGCACACAAGAGCACATGAAAGTTGAAACCAAAACAAAGCAAGGTTTAAAGAAACCATATCTCTATCCACAGAAATAATTAAGAGAATAGTTGAAGGTTATGACAAAATTTTGCACCTGACAAAAATGTCATCAACTATATGAATTGTTGGGCAGTGTAATCCAAAGTATGAGCATGGCAGTTACAACCAATATTCCTGGTAAGTAAACTTTCATCTACTGTAAGGTGCCTATACATTATTAATATTCCATATATGAAAAAATGTATCTATAAAGCGGAAATGATCTGTATGTATACGCCAACAGTACTTACGCTTACAGAGTGTAGGTTTTAGCTCTTCAGTATTAAACAGTAAAAGAGGAAAGTTACTAAAAAGAAAGAAAAGGTTGAAGATATTGCAGATTTCTTACTTTCTCCGTTATTGTTGATTTTGAAGATGTTTTCTCATATAAATCCTAGCAGTGGAAACCTGCCAACTGCTGAGTCAACTCTGCTTCCCTGCTGAAAATATACATGCACTCGCATTCCTTTTGTAAGGAAATAAAAACAGAGTTCAGTGTAAACACGTCATGAAGAAAGAGCAGGCAAACTTGCTGCTTATTTAGCTCCAGAGTGACACCTCATAAAATTCTAGTGCTGGGTAATTAGAATAGCGCCAGAAAACGGAAATGCTCTCTCACTCAATATAACAGTAAATGAGGGTCTGCAGTCAAACAAAGCTTTTAATACTGCCTATGGAGTTTGTAGCTGTTTCCCACGTGGAGTAAATGGCCATGAAATATGCACGCAATCAATTAAAGAAATTGCTCCCATGCGCAGGTACAAGGACTGTTTAAGGTAGCTTATGTCTATAATGTAAAAACAGAGTCTTGAATATAATTTTCCTTTCTGTTAAGTAATTTCTGCAAGAAAACATTCCTCCAAATACTAACGAAGTAATCATTAGTCTTTCCAACCTGTATGTACTCATGAAAAACAAATCAAAAGTCTTTAAAAGCCATGTAAATTAGTAAAAATTGGGTAAGTTTCAATTAAGCGAATCCTATCCCAGGAATATTAAATTTGCTAAATTGTGGTCATCTTCTGTACTAATCTTTTGAGAGAGATTAATTTTTCCAAGGTGAAGATATAAATCATCGAGTTCTGTAATCTACTTTTTTCCAATAAATGTGTTTATAAAGGATGGACTCTTATCTATTATGCCCATATTTGAGCAAGACTTATCAGCAATAATATCTTAAGAATTAATCAAAAATGTTTCTAAGATTAACACAGACCTGCAATAACACATAAGAGCTGCCATTTATTATCCTAAGAATGGGTTTAGTTACTTTCGACTGTTTTGGAGAAGAGAGGTAATTTATAACATAAAATGTCATCCACAGAAAAAAAGCTGTTTAAACGAAGACCGGTGAAAATATACATTTAGAAAGAGACAAACTCCATTTATTAAATACACAGAAGCTGCTATATTAAGTAGCAGTGCCAATTTACCTTACAGGTGGCATAAAGCTTAACTCCCCAATTAATTCATTAATAGCCCAATTCTCAGATTGGTAGGACAGTGATGTACATCTAAGGATTACACTTAGAAGTTTAAAACGATCTAAGGAAAACAAACTCCGACTTATTCTGTTCTTGGGTTTATTCCGAGTGGATAAATAAATACTATATGTTATGATCCATTGGTTGAACCACAAAATACTACTCTCTGCCCCTCTATAGCCGTGTTAACTAGCATACACACCACGTACTTACTACGACAGAGCGGCCGTTCTGTGACACGGTCCTGATTGCCTTTATGCGAGCCTTGAGCGATGTATACTAAATGGGTGCTTCCCAATTTAAAACTCCCGAATCGCATATTCATCAGAGATAGTGATATGCAATATAGTGACTACTAATCTTGTGGTGCTGAATGTGATCATCTGCAGTGAGATGTTCCTCTTCGTCATTAGACTGTAATTCACAAATGGTTACTTTGTAGGGTTTCAACTTTAAATGTTTAGCAGCTGTATGAGCAGAGACATTTGTGGTACTCACTTCTTGTGCATTATATCTTATAGCACCTCTTTGGAGTACGTTTGAATGTTGCACCAATTTCGTCATTGCATTCTATCAGTACCTACATATTTCTTTTTCTTTCTGTTTTTCATCACTTAGATTAAGAGTTTAGCGATGTTACTGGACTAAATTTACTGACCAGAAATTTCACAGGTCAAATGCCAGGAATTGTTTCTTGAAATTATTTACATAACTGGTTACATGATTCGGTTCTTACCGACGTATTGTACATAAACATTCTTTGTTCGGTGGTGAATTTTTCGGTAGACACTTCAGTGGTGTCATAAAAAGAAAAATACGTCAACAATAGTAAGAATTAACTAAATTAATTCACATACAAAACAGATGCCTGATACGCGTTCAATATTGGGATGCACAATGAATAAATTCTAGATTTTAAACTCCAACTAGCAGACATGGACTAACAGATGACATCCACAGCCGATAAAACGTAGTCTCTACTAGTGGACCAGCAGAACACATCGAGGTCACCCACGTGCAAATGAAGCACACATATTTGCAATTATGGCCGGCACAAAAAACACCGCTCTTTAATATTGTCACCGATCGCACTTCTTTTGTTGGAGCCGCGACGAGCAAGTATCGGCGCGTGCGCAGAAAAGAAAGGGACAGTGGTGCGAGCACTGCACGCTTTCCGAGAGAGGGAGAGAGAGAGAGAGAGAGAAAGAGAGAGAGAGAGAGAGAGAGAGACAGAAACAAAGAGAGCAAAATAGTGGTATCTGGATGGTCCACTCGTTCTCTTGCCACCGCGAAAGACGTTGAAACGTCAGAGGCTTTCTAAAACCATGACTGGAGGTATAAAAACGTCGCAGTTGTCAGAGCGGAGACAGTTGCTAGTGAGTTGTTAATTTTGTGTGCAGCTGTGTAGTAATTGTGAGTGTGTGGACATTTGAAGTGTACCGCAAGTGATTTCTTTCGTTTGTTTACGTGTGGTGAAGCAACGAGAGACCTTGGAGACTTGTGTATGTCACATCATTTTAAAAGCTGCAAGGTGTGTAGAAAGTTACTGTTTGCTGCAATAAAAAGCATTTTAAATTTCTGCAAACAGGTCTTTTAATTCTACGAAGCCACAAAGTCACAATATTTAACTTCAGTAAAGGATCTGAAGTACACCCAAAAAGAAAACCTGCTAAGGCTCTCTCAGATTGGCTGTCTTTAGAGTCTTAAGTGTGATGCCATTCTAATTAAATATATAGGACTTTATATTTTCCAGGGAGAATGAAATTGCTTCGTATGAATCATCTCTTAGTTTTTAATTTTTTTCACTACAAGTTAATTAGCTCGAAATATTCTGGATTAACCTGCAACTTTGATCCGACATGAATCTCTAATTCCAGTAAGGTTGATTATGCTGTTTTTTTTAATTTCATATAGTTATGGATTAACCATTTCTGGAATAGATTCAGCTAAGAGCTAAAAATAAAACCTTTGAAGTGATACAGACATTCACAGAACAATCAAAAGCAGGTGTTACATATTACAGTGCTTATGTAAACCTTACTCATATTTTCAAATTAAATCAATATTTGGATAAATATTTGGGATAAATCGTGAATTTATATGTGATATCACTGGAATTTAAAGGAAGAACAAAACTATAATCATTGATAGTAATTACATGCTTGTTTTTTGTGCAGTCTTAAAAACTGGAAATCCTTATTGGATTATATATGCGTATAAAAATAAATCCGATAATTCTCAGTTGGGGAGCTCGAGTTGTGTACGGGATCAGCCCAGGGAGAAGAAGTAAACATTGAATTGAGTGCAGGGATTTCTCACGCGCACTTGAATTGCATGTCCGTCTCTCCTTGGATATCACTTTAATATTTGGGACTGCACAGTCGAATAAGTGCTTAGTCATTTGATGTCTTCAAGACGGCGCTGATCTCATCTTATCCTCAACAAGGTTAATAAGGAAGTTAATTCTTAGTCCAAACACGGTATTTGTGGACTTTGAAAAAACCTTACATATGGATATTCTAAAATTGTACCAAGTGCATATTTAAGGGGATATAAATTTAAGCTCGGAAAATGTTTGTGGAGGTAGATTTAGAATGTTAGTATTCGTACTCATTACAAAGAAGAAGATCCTGAAACTGGTTATTTCCTGGTGCTATTTTTCGGTCTTTCGTACCTAAGTGCCAACCAAGTGGAAGAGTCTTTTACTAATGATATCATGGCAGCACAACTAAATGATAGGCGAGTTCATGAATTCAGATATTATTCTAGAAAATTACATCATGAATGTTAACCAATTTCTTCCAAATTTACGTACACACTCCTTCACTCCCTCAATACCTCCCCCACCCACTCCTTCACTCCTTCACTCCTTCGCTCCTTCACTCATTCACTCATTCATTTATTTATTGCTCTTGCATGCATACAACCATATGAATGCTTTCTTGTACATTTAAACTGTTTTTTGTACTCCCCATAGGCTTTGCAAGATGTTTGACGTCCTGTATGGTGTTCAAGCCGAAGTGTATATAAAAATACGTTTTTAATCGGGCATTAGACGATCAGCAATTCGAAGAAGACAAAAAACTGTTGATACTAAAATGATGGAACATCTAGCCCCTCCCCGCACGCAATTCGTAAACACCTCTTTCAATTCATATATAATTAAAATACATTTTCATTCTGCACCTCTTCGAAGTGCGCAAGTGTTACATGGCAAATGATGATGATGATGTCACAAACAGATCAATTATGCACATTAACCACCACGTTGCTTTCACGAAAATGTGACTAAGGAAAGTCATTGTCATCAGCAACTCTAGCGTTTTCTGAGAGAGATTACGGCTAGAGTTCTAACATGTCAACAAGACTTAGAGCCCTTAGAGCACATACGGTTTTGTGCCATAATAGCTTCACTAACGTTGCGCAGACTTTACACATTCCATGTAAACTTGGAATGCTATTGTAAAACGTATCAATCAGACAAGGTCACCTCAAAGCGCAGGTAGACCAAACAGAATAGCATCACTACATTATCTATTTCATTATGTTACAAAGCTTCTCCGTAATGTGCTACTAGGTTATATTAAATAAGGTGCACATTTGGACGTAGTGTAATTTTCCTTGCACATATAGTGTAAATAAGGCCAGTAAAAACCACCATTCAGCAGTAATCTTTTCATCTGCCAACTTCGGAGCTTCAAGCTATGCAAATGTACAGCTCAATGCAAATACCACGTTCTTCAAGATCAAAGGTTGCCGTTTCTTTTGAAGTGCCTTGCATTACAAATTCGGGGGACTATTAAGTTGCCTCCACAAATGCATATATCAGTTTACGAAAAGCAGCTTGATGTATTTGTATACGCTGTCTTGGGGCCATTTAAAAGAGAATCCTCATTAAGCAAATGAGAGCCGCTGTTCACTTAAAGGTTTGTGCTACCGTGATTCAGCGTCCTTTCGAAAAATTATACCGTGAGCTCTAAAACAGTACGCCATGTAAATTCAGTGAAGCCTGCTTCAAAGCGTGAGGAATGAATTAGCCACCATATAAAATAATAGAACTTGCGCTTTTTTCAGGCATATTTCAACTTTGGAAAATTGGAATATTGAAATATGTATGCCTTAGATGGAATCACATTAATTCTTCAGTACTAAAACCATTGCGTTCTAATGTTGGTAACCTCCTTTAATTCAAATTGTTTGTAAAGATAAAAGACTGACAGTACAGTACACTTACTGATGTCCAGCTTGACCACGGATAAAGGCCTGAATAGAGAGAACAAAATCGTAGTGTTGATTTTAAGCTGATTCACCAGACCTGGGAGTAAACTTCAGACGTATGTTCGAAAGTCTCTAGTTCTTTTCTATTGATTAATGCTATAAGGAAATATATTGATGTTAGGTTGATAATCAGAAACGAGACTTGGTCGCAGCCCATCGCGAGGTTCACTGGTATTGACTTATAGAGCACCTGGATTCACTTGTGGATAGGAGTGATCCTTCGAGAGTATGCCTGCCTCGGTAGATTAGATGGTGGCGTTTCTGCCTCACGTTGGAGAGGTGCGAGTTCGAATCTCAGAATGAGTTATATAGATAAGGCATTTTTCGGAGTTTTCCTTTATTCTGGAGGACCAATGTCGGTCAGGATTAGGATTAGGATTATTACGGAGGTGATTCGGCACCGAAACCCGTGGTACCTAAGCCCCAAGTGGGGATCGTCGGGAGGAAAAATGAATCGAGAGGAGGCACAGGGTGCCGACCCAAGAAGTCACGACGGCGCCAGGACACCCGCCGATACTTCTAGCCTGAATGAGACCACCAGATGAGAGATGATGTGAAATGATAACGACGATGAAATGGAGGGACAAGACATTCGGGGGATGGAATCAACCAACCCAGCATTCGCCTAGAGACCCGGGAAACCACCGAAAACTCCATGGGTCAGGTAGGTCAGCCACGGGAATCGAAATCGAGCCCCGCGAAAGCGGACCACAGATGAAACCGCCTGAGCTATTTCGTTTGGTTGTGTCGGGAAACTCTAAGCTCTCTGTACCCTGGGCTCACTTGAGATCATTTCACCCGTTCCGTTCATCATCCGAGAAGATTTAATGTTGTAAGACGTAAATATAGAAAAGACAAATAAAGAAATAAAATGGAGAGCATGTGACTATTCCCTGGTACAGATCGGCAAAACAAACATGCAATGTTTATGTATGCTACCCTGCCATACACTACTAATGTATATACCACATGACTCGATTATTGATACATATAAAATATTTTGTACACATACTTACAGAATCACATATAAAACAGAGTCAGTCAGTTAAACACACCGCTATTTGTACTTTGGAAAGATTATTCTGATTTCTTTTACGTAATTTATATCCTCCAACGTGGAGTCATATCGGACGGTGAATGAATTGGGCGAAAGGATTCTCAAATGAGTCCAGGGTCCTTGGAGCTTAGAGTTAACCGATATTCGTCTTGAAGGATAAGGGAAAAGCCCGGAATAACCTTATCCAGGTAACTCACTCTGACCGAGATTCGAACTCGTGACCTCTTGAACGTGAGGCAGACATGCTACCATCTACGCTACCGAGGCGGGCTTATTCTGATACAATCTTCATTTGGTTATAGTATATGACAACATGAAATTTAAACTGTGAAAGATTGATATTCCTTCTGTTTTCATTAAATATATACTTGTAGTTGACTTTGACCAAAATCGTATGATGTTATAAGCGCACATTTCAAATAAGTACTATTGTCTACATTATTGAAACCAAGCTGCGCTCTGTTTATGATACTCAAATATGAATAGTCAAGAATTGAATCTAATGCAAATTAAGCACACTCTCGTTCTCCGACATTACATAGATAAACAACTTATAGATCTAAATTCCAGTTAAATTCAATACAAAAACCACGATTAGCACCATGGATACTACAAGGGTCATCACTATCTCACAGGCGACACCAGCAATAACAGAGATACAAGATGGAGTTCATTCGAATGTTTGTTGTCGGCCATGTTATGAAGCCTATTACATCCAGAAAAAAGATATGCGGCAATAAAACGATGAAAAAACTTAGGACACTGCTCCAGTGAATTAGAACAATATACTGAAAGGGGACTTAAAGGGAGATATAGGTAATAAACACAGGAGTTTAGCCCACTAACGAAGGCACGGCTTAGGGCTAATGCCCCCGTATCATATAGTGAACATGTTGGTTGTGCTTCTCGATTTATCCTTCCTTTATTCAAAAACGCTTTAACATGCGTTAGAATAGCAGCATCTACTTTAACTTTACTAAAACCCGGTGCTTATGGCACATATCAACATAATGTTAGTACCACCTTTCCTGGATCAATAACTAATGCATCAGACTTTGTTCCTTATTGCAGCGGAATTTTAATAGGAAACAATGTACTCAAAGAGGTTTGTATATAACAGGCTATATGCTACCTAACATCTGCAATGGAAGAAACCTAATGTTATAGATGTTATGAACTTTATTATTTAGCATTGCACTTCTGTTTGCAACGATTTGCTCTCAGTGATGGGCGCGCGCTTGGATTGAGCTTCCTTTTCAGAAGTGATGGCATGGCGCTGCAATGCCCTCCTTGGTAGCGTAGATAATAGGGTGTCTGCCTCACATTCAAGAGGTCCCGAGTTCGAATCGCGGTCAGGGTGAGTTACCTGGATAAGGTTTCTCCGGCATTTTCCCTTATCCTAAAATAAGAATTTCGGGTAGCTCTAAGCTCCACGGACCCTGGGCCCATTTGAGCACCATTTCACCCATTCCATTCATTCCATTCGTTGGAGGAGGTAAATTAAAAAGAATTGTGCTGTAACAAAATCACCATCGAAACTTCTTATCCCTTTCCACTACTGTTTCGGAAGCAACTGTGCTATCCTTCATTTTTTTTAATTATCGTCCTCCAGCCAAAGTCATACCGGACGATGAATGAAATGACGCTCAGGTGAGCCCAGAGTCTATAGAGCTTAGAGTTACCAAACATTCTTATTTCGTGAAAAGCAAAAGTCCCGGAGAAGGAGTTCACCATTACCGAGACTGGAACTTTGATCACCTTGAATGTGAGGTAGATACCCTATCACCTTGTTACAGAGGCGGAAATAAGTCTGTTGTTCATATTGTGACTTTGTGGGTTCGTGAAATGAAAGGTCCAATTACACCACTCAAAAATGTTCTTTATTTCCACCGACTTACAGTTAAACTCTTGCCAATTACACAGAATTACGTGCTGCAACAATTACAATTTACCAGTTCGTCCGTTACAACTTCACTTGTACTCGCGATTACATAAACTCCGATACACATACACAGTTCGTACAGTCTTCCGTTGCACAACCCTTTCGTTCATTAACACGTCACTGACTAACACTGCCTTCTTACACCAAGAACTGTCCTCACTCACACACTAACCAACTGACCGACTGACCAAACCAACAACTGACTGACTAACTCCGTCTGTCTGTCTGTAACTCTCTTTATATAGGAATATCGCCGGTTTCTCGTGTTTACAGGATTGTTCTAGTAACAGAAAGATCGAGAAACAGGTGTAGAGAAAACCGGCGACACAGTCATGTTTTTTCCCTGACCACAGTCTGTCACCACCACAAGACAAACGAGGGGGAGGTGTGGCTAACCGAACCTCCCCTACCTTCCGCTGCCAGCTGCTTTACAGGGTGCTCCAGCGCCCGCGTTACACTGCTCCCTCCTCAAAGCTGTTCGCCCCGAACAGCCCCATCGTAGCGTGCGAGGCGGTCCAGGTGTACCACCAGCATCTGCTCGGAGTCTCAGCCAGAAGTAGCGCTGCCGTAGTTTGTGAATCATTCGGTTCGCTCCCAGGTGTCCTCCTGAAGTACCGGCGTGCACTTCCTCCAAGACTTCCGGGACCTTGCTCCGGGGAAGTACCAACTGTCCTCTCTGCGCCTTCCCATCGGGTGACTCCCATACCCGGAACAGCACGCCCTCTCTGGTCTTCAACGAGTCCCATTGGGCCCAGTGCGACTTGTAGGTGGCGCTCCTCGGTGCGATGTCCTCCCAGGTCGGTCTCGTCCCTGCGTCCACTTCCCTCAAGAGTGGCCCCAAGTCTGCGTCCGCCAGCTGCTCCCTCCTCAGGCCTGCGCTATCCCAGCCTTCAGCAGGCACTGCCACAACTACTCGGACTGCTGCGGCACGCTCCTCCTCTTCCACTCTTGTGCGCTCGTGGCCGTCCTGGATCTGCGATAGGACACCTCCAATGCAATGGTCGCTGGCGTCGGTGTCCACAATGAAGGCGCCACCCGGTTGTGGGAAGCCCAAAATTGAAGCACTCCACAGGGTCCCCTTCGGGTGCTGGAAAGCGTCTTCGGCGTCCTCCGTCCACACATAAGGCCGGTTTTCCTCCATCAGGCGGGTGAGGGGTTTTGCGATGTTGTCGGCCTTTTCCTCTAAATCATTAAGGCGGTCGTCTACTTGACCCTTCCGCGTGCCCAGGTTCGTGACGTCATCCCCCACGCCGGCCAACCGTTCCTCAAACTTCTCGGCGAGAGCCTCGTTCGCCACCTTCATTTCGGTAGCCAGACCGTCGTTCGCTGCTCTCATTTCCGTGGTTAACTCGGCCTTCATTTGTTCCATCTTCTCGGCGATGTTGTCCCTAGCCGTCCTGATCAGTTTCAGTTCCGCGGCCAGGTTATTTCTAGTCTCCAGCTTCTCTGTTAATTCGGCCCGCATTTCTTCCATCTTCCCGATTAGTTCGGCCTTCATTTCCATCATCTTCTCCAAAAAATTTTCCAATGCCGCGTCCATGGTTGTAATGTTCGGTGATGTTGTTTTCCCGCTTCCTGACACCAGTGTGACTTTGTGGGTTCGTGAAATGAAAGGTCCAATTACACCACTCAAAAATGTTCTTTATTTCCACCGACTTACAGTTAAACTCTTGCCAATTACACAGAATTACGTGCTGCAACAATTACAATTTACCAGTTCGTCCGTTACAACTTCACTTGTACTCGCGATTACATAAACTCCGATACACATACACAGTTCGTACAGTCTTCCGTTGCACAACCCTTTCGTTCATTAACACGTCACTGACTAACACTGCCTTCTTACACCAAGAACTGTCCTCACTCACACACTAACCAACTGACTGACTGACCAAACCAACAACTGACTGACTAACTCCGTCTGTCTGTCTGTAACTCTCTTTATATAGGAATATCGCCGGTTTCTCGTGTTTACAGGATTGTTCTAGTAACAGAAAGATCGAGAAACAGGTGTAGAGAAAACCGGCGACACAGTCATGTTTCTTCCCTGACCACAGTCTGTCACCACCACAAGACAAACGAGGAGGAGGTGTGGCTAACCGAACCTCCCCTACCTTCCGCTGCCAGCTGCTTTACAGGGTGCTCCAGCGCCCGCGTTACAATATATTAAAACTTCAAAATGTGGCATTTCTGTGTCTAGTTTCTTCCCAATTGGCGCTATCCACCTCTGTGGCAGGGGAAACTATACCATGTGGTGCCGAAATAAGAAGCAAAAGTAGTTATGCTTTGCCCGACTTCAGAACAGATAACTTAGCTGAACAGTTTCCAAACAGAGATTCAGCAATATCAAGTTAGACAACGTGTACATCTTTGCCTGAACACGATTTAGGTTCCCAAATGAAATTATTTCTTTATCAATATGTGAGAAACTAAATATAAAATCGCATTTTACTCAGAGATGCAGAAAAGAAAATGCTAGCAAAGCACTTATCCATCTAGTGTTGTTTTCTTTCCTGATTATAAACAAACCGTCAGAAATGTATAGCGATGTATGGCATCAACAGTGGCTGATTAAGCCGCAAAGACGAACACACTACTTAATTATTGCACCTCTCATATAATGTCACACATACTTCATCTCCCTCCCTATCTCAAATATCCACATACTCAGGCGTCAGTCTAGAAATTTTGACAATTTTGTAATTGTTTAAAGCGAAAAAGATAGGTGTAAAGTGCTGTATTTCCTATCCAATGAACAAAGGTAGAGTGATTTACAATCAGTTACTTCTAATAGGCATTACCTCATATTATATCCGAATTTTTTGTACACAGCCATTCAATCCTTGAACTTCCTTTTCTTTGGCACAAGTTCAAAGGCTCTCACTTACTTGAAAAAAAGTTTTAACAGTTAGTTAAAATAGTATTAAATTAACTTTTCCAATAGGACAGTAAAGTATAAACAGTACTATTTGTTATTTAATATAACTATGATAGCAAAGTGACATTTTCCAATGTCACAGAACTGAGATAAAAGTTCTGAGGCGTAACACAATGATTAGTCGTGCAATTTAAAATCGGTATACAAAGATAACGGTGTCCTACTTCATCTACAATCATATCATACACATGTGAATTCGTAACGCATTGTTAACAACAGTACCTATAAATGCACATTATAGTTACAGCTCAATGAACTCATGTTAAGGAATTCACATGAAGCACAATGGCATTCAACGGGTAGCTTTTTTCGGGGGATAATTTTTATATACCTCAAAACGAGTCTCGAGTAATTAATTGACATTTAGACGTGTATTACTTAGTCAATATAAACTTAAAAATGTGCTAGCTAGATGACTAAAAGTGCATACTGCCCTTTATGGAAACTTGGAAGAACGGGCTCTTCAAATGTTCTACACAAACAATCCTATTATAAAAACCCGCAAAGTCCATCACCAAAAATTAACTATGTATTAGGATTACAAAAATAGAAACGATCGTGCTACTGTCCTGCACAAACACAAACTCACACATATCTCACCTTTCAATTCCACACATTCGGAACCCAATTAAACTTCAATTACCTTCCCATCTACGCCTGTGACACTCACGCTATACACTTGATTACAAAATTTCCGGCCTTCCTAAAGCCTCACGTGATGATACACTAACAGGCCTCCACAGTATTCTTACAGAGAAACTCTCACTTTCGCAGTCAAACACTTGAGCCCCTAGACTTCTATAATGCAAAGCACTAACTCACGTAGCCAACACTTCATTTCCCCAAACTCATTACAGTAAAACACTCACTCACACACTTCACAACATCATCTGATCAATTTCATTACTGTGAAACAATAACTAACTCAGTTCCACACTTCATCTCCTCAGTTCATTACTGTAAGACTCTCACTGGTATAGGCAATACCTCAGTTCCTCAACCGCATTTCCTTCAAATACTTACTCGCACTATATTTGTTCAATATCATTAATGTAAAACACTAACTCACACAACACTTCATCTCCTCAATTTCATTACTGTAAAACATTAACTCAAACACTTCCACATTTCATATGATTAACTTCCTTACCGTCAAACACTAGCTCACACAGCTACACACTGTATTGCCCCAACCTCATTACCAGAGCTAGGAAGTTCGTACCGATTTCCTTGAGTAGTGTAAGAGCGGCCAGGCATGGCTATACAACGCAGCGCTACTAGCAAGGGCAAGGTTCATCGTAGAATGCAACTCATTACTTCAAAACAGGTGTAACTGCATGACACAGAGCACGTTGCTAGGAAGAAAGACATACGAGTAACATCTTTGTTGTGCAACCATTCGATGTTTTCCAGAAGTGTACTTATTCATGTACTTATTTACTTCATTATTTAAATTTCAGTGGGATACTTCAGCAAACATGGAAAAAAGAGAAGACAGATCGAGGAACTAAATTATCTGAAATAATTAACGAATTTGCAACAGATTATCAATCAACTAAATCTTGTTTTACGGGACGTAGAATGAGTTTTTCATGAGAAAGGCTTTAGAGGTACGTTATTGTTTTTATTAATATGACCGCAGATGAGTAAATGTATAGTAAAATTGCTGTTTTTGCATTTTGTCTAGTAACAGTCTTCAAATATTTAAGAAATTTATTTTATTAATCGAATATTATTTTACATTCGATCAGGAAATGTTACAACCCGCGTTATAATTGCTTGGGTGTTGCAACAATGTGCCTATTTAAATAATGAGGTCAGCCAGAGACAAACCCGTATGTTCTATACAAGAATTTGTATGTTGTACGTAATTATCTAAATAGATGTGCATTTACGAATGTCTCATAAGTCAATTTTTTCTCTGAGAAACCGGTTTCAATGGCTCTCCGCTGTACGTTTCTTATCTATGACTTGTTTGGATGCCAGGAAATGGTCGGTCGGAACCTGCATTGGGAACGGCAGGAGGTACAAACTTCCTAGACTTGCTCATTACCGTCAAACCCTCACCCGCACGGTCCACACTTCATCTCCTCAACCTCATTACTGTAAAACACTAACTCACACAGCCATACACTTCATTTCCTCAAGCTCCATTCAGTGAAAGACACCCAAACAACCTCATAGCTTACGTTCTCAACCTTACTACACTGAAACATTCACTCAAGCAACCACATACTTTACCCTCTTAGGCGGTTTCTGCACAAATAATAGGGCACAGAATCACACGTTTAACCTCCAGCGCCCTTTTTGCTTACTAATTCTAGCAGCTACATACCGTTCCGCATAATATTGTGTCGCAACTATGCATCGACTTGTCAATTACCAAGCACTGGCATGAAATGATATGTGTATTAAAGTAATGTTAGACTGTAAGTAAATTCACATCACATTAGTGAAATGACGTGTGTATTAAATGAAACCACATTAAGTGAAAGTTGTACCAGGACACTACAATGGAGGAAGATTGGGAATTCCATGAAGTGAGCATGAAAACTGAACGAAGTCACAATGTTCCAAACACTACCGCTGAGTTTCCTTTAACTCTTTGCTATTGTTAGTTTCTGATAATATACTCCATAGGTGCAAACTCTCTCGTTTGTCACTGTATAAGAAAAGACATAACAAACCTTACTGACTTTTAACTGGTGTGCCTACTAGGAGCGACCTAATTGTTACACTTGATGGAAATGCTGCAGATCAACGCTTGGGCGAAGTTTCTATCGATTATCATTTCATCATCCCATTCACGCTGCTTCATTGTCCTTCCCCGTTAACTGGATTCCAACACCCTTGGGGTGGAGCGAGCAAAAATCGCCGTCAATATTCACGATTACGGAAGATGGATGCGAAGCGATTAAGTTAATTAAGTTGCATCGCGTGCAGTGCCCAAATGGTACACGTGAGAGATATTCACATTCGTAATGTAATATGACGCAGTGTGCTAATCGGTATTGCCAACTGTCACAACCATTTACTGACAAGATAGGATTGATGTTTACACCCTGTTAGCTGTGGAAGTGTAAACCAACAAGAGTACTAAATCGTGAACATCGATTCCGTTTTGTTTTCTTGTTTTTTACAGAGGGTATAACAACTATAATCTGCACATTTGTAGTTTTCATTATCAGATGAAGTTCAAAAGGGCAGCATATATATGAGTTTACTAAGTTACGTAAGGTTACCAATTAGAACCATTGCGCAACTAATCGGCCATATATTTAAGGTTCATTTCACAAAACATAGAATGTATTAATGCTATGCAGATACTGAATGATTACAGTACTGTTTGCGTATGCCAGATTAGCAAATATATGCTTAAATACCAATTAGATGTAACAGAGCATAGCAGGCAATAACTGTATGTCATGGTACATCGAGCAAAGAGCATGCTTTGAAACCACATGAATGAGGGTTCGGAGATCTAGAACTGAAACATACTTATTAGTGAGTTGTAGATCACAAGAGGGACTCTAAAATCTGGAAAAAGCATGGCAAGTGGGCTGAAATTTCTCTTTTTGCCTTTAATGTGACCCTTACAAGGAAAGGTGAGTGAGGATGTGTGCAAGCAGTCCTAAACTGTTCTGGATGGTACACATCCGTCCGGCGTGGCGGAAATCAAACCCAGCCATTACGGAATGCGAACCTCACAGTTGGTAAATTGCAGCTAATAAATACCTACATTAAAGACAATTCATTCATCTATCCCACGTTACGCTGATACTGATAATCTCCACCAAAGTTTTGAGCACACTTGAAGAATCAGTTCAAACAATAAATAAAAATAACCAATGAGCCATGTACGTTTGTAAATGTCACCTACGCTGGGTTAGATTGTCCTCCAAGATGGACCACATTATTAGTAAGGACTTGTAATTCAAACACCTCGTGATGTTTCCTCAAGGAATACGTTTGGCCGTACGTGCTCTGACAAAATACTGCTAAATGGTCGTCAGTGTGTTTTATTTTTCCTTTTTGGTTAACATAAATAAATTGAATTCTCACCCAATGGAACAGTGTGCGATTCCCGGCCGGGGCTGTGATCATTTCTTTATTTAGTATTATTCTCAATGCTCCCTCAAATTTGAAAGTGCGGTTGTGAGAATTAATGTGCATGTGAAAATAAGTTAGATGTTGGAAATTACAGTAATCTAACCTAAAGCTTCAAAGTAAAAATAGTAAGTTGCTTCATATGAAAAAAATCAATTAGAAATTGAATTTTATAATTAAACTCAAAATATGAATTCCTAGAATAAGATGTCCCTGTGTATGCTTGAGTGTTTATTAACGTCCTCCAACGTAGGTAATATCGGGCAAAGAATGAAATGTGTCAAATTTGCTGAAGTGTGTCCAGAGCCTACAGAGCTTAATAAGAGGAAACCCAGGAAAAAGTGTTATACCGATAACTCACCATGACTGAGGTTCGAACGGGGGTATTTACGCTGAGGTAGAGAAAAGTTAGCACCACGCTAAGAGGTGGGCAGATAACCCTGTGGATATGGTCTGTTAATAGTATAGGTAACTCAAAGACGAAAATTCACTTACACTTTAGTCTAGTTAGACAAGCGGAAGACAGGTAGTGGTGGTGTGACATCAGCTCCGCCAGCTTCACCGCAAAATATGCTCCCGAATGAAAGGAAGGTTAGCGTGTGACGTCGCCGCGCTGATTTATGTTGCAGAAGGGGAAGAAATAGTTTGATGTGTGCGAGAAGGAAAGACAGGAAACGTATTGGGCGTTAATAATATGCACAACTTACATCTTGGGCGTTGTAGTATTAATGCTGACTGCTTTAATTACACAATTGGTCAAAGTTTATAAACAATTAAATTTTGGCTCTGTGCTATGAGAAAATATATAAAACTTCAAACTCGAGTTTATGTGAAGGACAGGAATGTTATAAAGTAAATAAAATAAAACATCAAGTAATTTTCTCTGCAAATTGGAGGAGACCCATTCAGAATAAAATTAGGTGGACATTTTCCGACACCTTCTATTTCGCTTTCCTTTAACTAGTTTACCAATGTCAGGACGTAATGCCTGGGAAATATCTAATCGAGGACTGCATGCTAGATTGTGACACGACAAGGTACTTTGGAGTTTGGAATTAGCTAATTTCATAACAGAAAATAAAATTTTTCGCACACGTATGTCGAGCCAAGCATGCAACATGTCCGTGCGCCAAGTGAATACAACCTCGGAAATCAGGTTTGGGAGACATTCTTGTAAAAATCTGCCAAGTCTTTCTTTTGCGTATATTTGTTCTTCAATAAATCGTCACATTGTAAATTTAACAGTTCCATTTGGTACCTGGCAGCTACATTGTTGTCATCGAGTACGCTACACCTGACTGAACCCTCAGATTCTGTACTCACTGCCCCATTTATATAGGCAACTTGGTGCTACACGGCTCTTGCCAGATGTCACATGCATTGCAGGCCTCGCTCCCAGCTGAAATACGTCACAACTCTTGATACTGTCTTCCTCTGAGTTAGACTTTAATATTCAAGTTCAGGCTGTTCCATGGAAGCAGAAGAAACATTTTGATGTAACTCCTTCCAGATTACTCCTTATATGTAACGTGTTTTAGAAATTTTGATTTTATGAAGAATGGATCTGGAGAAAATTACATGTATATGTCCAATTTTCTGGAAATAGTTTCTGAAATTAGTTCATTCAGGTTTTTTTTTTATTTTCATAAAGGTCAAACCGTAAGCATAGACAAAGTTGTAATAGATAAAAATGTACATCTCATTAAGGAGCTCCGTGGTTGTTACTTACACCGTTCGTGGCATTGTTTGATCGCTGAGGCACCATTTGTTATTGGATTGATTTTTCCAAATTTTTTACATATTTGTTTTATTGAAAATTTGATTACTATTCAAAGCTAGTGTTTTACTCTAATCTCTTTATACCACAAGGAAATGTATAATACAACAAGTGCTGCTCATATCACAAAGGAGATGGAAGCATACGCTTTAGCAAAATTAATCTGTCGAATGGGTGGAAAATAGCATGTAATGAAGGATATCATGTGACTATTAGGTTTCCAGCAGTCTAAGCTTAGCCCACAAAATTATATGAAGAGTGTTGTGACATAACTGACAAGCAGAGGTCACCGAATCAATCCTATGGTCGTGCTATCAGTTTGGCGTTTCACGGTCTTGCTCAACCTGGCTGTTTGTGTTTCTATTGGAATCGAAATGATTAAGACCTTTAATTGCTCTGTATCCTTAAGTTATAAAATATAGGTGCACACAGATTATACTTCAATTTAAACTTATCAGAACATTTACTGCTTCATGTAATAGAACATGAACATTATACACTTATCAGCTAAACAGCTGTAAGACCTGCAACGTTTGATAAACGGTTTCCAAATAGCTGTAGCTATAGGATTAGGATTTCACAAAGGAGGGGATTTGGTACGTAGGCCAACATGCTGAGCCCGTTGTGCCTATGCCCCCAAGTGGGGCAACCCCAGCAGGAAGGATAAGGTGAGAGTAGAGAGAGGGCTGCCCACCCAAGGAGGCACGACAGTTCGGAGGACAGGGTCCCTATAGTTTACTTGGATAGAGACTCACCCCGACAGGTCAGGACAACGGAAACGCTCCCCTTCTGCGGGACGGTGACGAGCCCAGCAGCCGAGCCCCAAAGGTCTCTGGCTGGCAGTCCCGAAATAGTCCCAGCAGAGGCACAGGACCGGCAACCGATCTACTGGAGGAGGAAGTAGTTTACCCCAGAGCATATCATTCGGCCATGCATCGCCGAGACACCCGCCAACACCTACCTCTACCTTGAAAGAGACCACCAGATGAGGGATTGTGAAACGATAATGGAGATGAAATGGAGGGAAAGAAATTCGGGTGGTGTAATTAACCTACCCAACATTCGCCTAGTGACCCGGAAAACCCCCCGAAAAATTCCATGGGTCAGATAGGTCAGGAATCGAATCCGGGCCTCCCGAATGCGGGCCACAAAGAAAACAGCTTGAGCCATCCCGCTCGGTGCTGTAATTATAAGTCAATAGATCTTATGTTATTAAGGTGATAAATGTTTCTTTACAAGGAATGTCCGTACAAAGGGAAAGTTTTATAGAAGTCGTTTACTTCATTCCGAGTCATTCCGATCGTCAGGTACTGCGGGGAGCCATGAGAACAGAGGAGCAGTAAAATTTGTTTTATATTTTCCCGACAATCCTAGGGTGTAACCGTCATCAAAACTATCTTAAGGTGGCGCCAGCATTCATCCGGGTATAGCTGTCTAGTAATCCGGAAGCGACAGATTTGGGATCTCTTTCAAGACATATTGCCTAAAAGGTGCATTCTCTCGAATACTCTTTCGAGGTTTACTTCCAAACAGAGAAGCAAAATATCAGAGAATTTTCAGCACTATGTACCCCAAGCTTATTTCAATAACTATTTATTTTCATAAGTCTATTATCTTCCTTTTACACTAGGATAAAATTTGAAGCACTGTTTACAATATTGTCGTTAATATTAATAGTATTCTACAGACACTTTTAGAAGTGCTATTAAAGTATTTCAATGAAATCCGAATTATGTAATACGCTTAGAGGTAAGCTTCTTTACATCTGTGACAAATTACATCATATCTCAGTGACATTAAGATGTTAAACTGTTAGGCTTAACTATAAATATGCTGAAGCTTTAACACGTAATTTTATTCAGCGTGGGATTTGTAAGGAAATTTGCTTTCAAACACAATATTATTTCTGCTGGAATATGTAATGTCATTAAGTTCCTCTGGGCTTACCTGCATTAGTCCGCTCTAAGGTTACCTATTTTAGTTTTAACAATGAAACTTCAGCGACACGAAGTCCCTAACTTCGTTTACTCTAATCGATATATTGGTCGTGAATCTCTGGCTTCTTCCATAGTTACGTGCGATTCGGTTTGGTTTCTTCGTGGTGGCACCTATATACTCTGGAATGTTCCAATATTAATTATTCTAAACGGCATGTTCCTACACTTTGTAGGGGGCGCTAATCTTTTGTATATAGAAACGATTTAATAATTCGCTACATATGAATTAAAACTGGTTTTATATCCACTATATGTATGTATATTTATTATGGTGTTGTATTTTTCGATAAGTTTGTCCCATCTGCTGAGACATATAGATCACTACACAATGGGTCTGCATAAAAATGACCAACAAATTGGTAATTTATAGCTGAACGTGATGTACAACAATAAGAGGTAGACTAGATTAGAATAACGCAAATATATAGTAATATTGTCACTTAGTCTGTTGAGGGGTATTCAGAAACAGATTGAAATTCACAACTTCATTTGGATGGGCATCAAACATATGGGTATTTAACATTCTTCTGAATACTCCTCAACAGTCCACATGATACATCCCCGACGGTTAAAAAAACTGCCGGCCTCGACGAAGATTACAGTTCACAATATAGGGAAAAGTATAAAATATAATATGCCTGTAGGTGATAAAATGCAGAAACATATAAATGTAGGTTTACAGATAATTTTATATATAAAACAATAGTACATATAGTACAATAATAAAGATAAGAAATTGACATCCAAATGAAGTTGTAAGTGTTAAGGTATTTCTGAGTAACCCTCAACAGTCTACGTGACAGTATTACATGTGCTATACCTGGATATGTATTGTCACCGATTGCATTGTTTGGTTATTGCTGCGACAAGGCAGTGCCGTTCACGCGTGGGCAGGAAAGACAGAGACAGATAGTTGTGCTCGGGCTGGATGCTTGCCGAGAGAAAGAGAGGGATATCTGGATAGTTGCCTGTTTCTCTTGCCGCCACGAAAGGCCTTGAAACGTTAGCGGCTTTCTAGAACAGTGATTGGAGGTATAAAACCCCGCAAGTGTTATAGCGCAGTCAATTGCTAGGTAGTTGTTAATTGAGTGTGCCGCTGTGTAGACATTTGAAATGTACCGCAGTGAATTCTTTCGTTTGTTTACGTGTGTCGGGAGTAACCAGACGGCCTTGAGGACTGCGTTTGTGTATGTTATGTCATTTCGCTGCTGTAAGGGGTGTACAAAGTTACTGTTTACTGTAATAAAGTGCATTTAAATTTCTGTAAACGAAACTTTTAATTCTATGAACTCACAAACTCTTAGTATTGTACTATTCTACATCTTTGTTGTTTCTAGTTAAATAGAACTATACATTTAACAAAGAATTGTATACTGCGATCACATTAACTAGACTTTTACTGGAAGGCATCCTGTCACTCCCAGGTGTTCATAACTTCATCCAACTAGCAGTTTGCAGTCAAACAGTATATTAGAGGCAGTTTTAACCTCCTCAAAATACAAACTGCTAACTTTTTCCCCTTAAATGTGCGCATTATATAAAAGCATTTTTTGTCGTCTCCAGTGACATGTAAAAATACCTATTATTAACCACATTTCTCTACCGAGATTTAAGACATATTTATTGAGACAATTAGAGAAAGAATCAGGCATTTAAATGAACCAAATGTTATTGGGTCCCAAGAGTGACATTTTCCAAATTACCTCAAGCATATCATGTATAGTTGTATACAACCCATGGCACATGATTATTTTAAATGGTTTAAGGTAAATATCGAGAAACAAAGTCAATGACGAGCCACCAGCAAGGAAGTGAGGAGGAAACATCAATATCACAGAAGTTAAATTGAAAGATTTCGGATTTGGAATGGTTTATATTATCTGCGTTTCAGATTGGGAGTGAAGAAAGTTACAAATACTAGCAATAAGTGCCAAGTGATGCAGTAACTTGTGTATAAAAACTAAATTTATGTTTAGGTTATTCCTAATATTATAAAACTAGATAAAGTGTTTAAAAATGTATACCTTAAGAATATCCTCGAAGTTCAGGGTGTTGTTATAGGAGCCATACTTTTGAGTCAACATATATCATTAACCTGGATACACTGAAATATATCTCAACAAACATACTTCTTATATAAGTGTGGTTTCATAAATAAATGATCGCATAATTTTCGTGTTTCAAAACTGTTACACTAATGAACTCGCTGGGAAGATCAATACTAATCGATACCATTAGAACACATTAGATAAGCCTTGGCACTGAGCAAATGCTGAAAATTGGCAATGGGAGAGATAATCCCTGTCTTAGTACCAGTAGACCCGAAAATGAGCATTGCGATATTGGAAACTTCTTTGTGAACAACATTACGTGTGCAGAACAAAACAAAGTCAACCTGTATCAATTTAATGTCTTTACTGGGCCTTCTTAAGATGAAAGGATTTACCTACCTTGACTTACGCTTTTCTGTACACTAATGCTGTGCTAATATGCCAGAATTATGAACATGTAAATGCCAACAGAATGGCATACCTTGCAGGAAATGTCCAGTGTAGCACACAACAGATGCTGCCTGGTTCCAGAGGCACGACAAGAGCGAAGGAAAGAGCACGTGCTTCAAGATTTGCAATGCAAATTCCTGCAATTAACAACTGGAGCGCTAGGGAGCTTTCACGGCCCCCTCCTCTTCTCGCCTGCAGACTTCTCTACTCTTCCGTCTTCTTGATTTTTCATCCAGGATGCCAGCGGATGGTGCGAAATGTAGAGTTCATCTCAGCAGGGCCTAGCCATAGAGTCATTTACATCTCTGCACACTTTTTGTCGAACGCTTCAACTGTTCTTTTATCAATTAATCCAACATTTTCAACGTTTTATACATTATCACTCGTTTTTTGGTTACCTAAGGCATCCATTCTTCCCCTTCCGGATGATTCGTCTTTCTGACATTACCTCCAATACCTCTTCATTTGTTAGGAGGATTCTGTGTAATCTGCTTTCTAGGGATTTAAATTTTAAGGTCTTAAACACAACAGTCTAGCATCTAAATCAGTGGTGTGTGTGGAAAACCTGGAGTGATTTTAGTAATGACGACTAATGAGCTTCCAAAATATGATTAGAGGGCTCACAAAGGACTAAAGCTGCAATGTCCAATTACTACAAAGAGATTTCCTCTCATATCTTGTATATTGTTGTAAGATAGAGATTTTAATGCAATCATATTTGTCTATCTTTCAAGACTTTTCTCTCTAATTAAGATTAATTTGATATGTTTTATTCAGAACTGACTGTGTCCTCTGACTCGCAGTTAATAAAAGTCCTTAAAATCCACTTTTTTCAGACAATGGAAAGGATAACCGCCCATGCGAAAAGCTGTTGGAAGGAACATCCTATACATTACAAATTGCCTATCTTAAAAAAATATCATGCTTTAAGTATTTCACTGCGTATATATCGTACATTTCACTTTAGAATGAATGAATGTGTAGTGTTTACTGCATGCGACACAGCGCACGGTGACACTGATGATACATGAAATAAAGATGGAGCACCGGTGAAATGAGATGGCAGGAGCTTCCGGAGATACCGAAGAGAACCCGTCCCAGCACCACTTTGTTCACCACAAATCTCACATGTATTGGCCTGAGATCGAACCCACCCTAGTCTTGGTGAAAGGCTAACTGTCTAACTGCTCGGCCACTCTGCTGCCTCATCTCGTTTTTGGAGAAACGCGTACATGCAGACGTGCCGCTCATTTAAAAATTAAAAGTCTCTCGAACTCTTTTGCTCACTATCACTCTACTTCTCTCAATCACACCGTCCCATATATACAATTACGCAAGCTCATTCTCACTTTCGCTCTCTCTCTCTCTCTCTCTCTCTCTCTCTCTCTCTCTCTCTCTCTCTCTCTCTCTCTCTCTCTCTCTCTCTCTCAGACATTCTCAACCTCCTTCACCTAATGTCATTATGCGACAATTCTACAAAGCTGTATTACCTGTAATGAGTATTGGATCCTCAAGATATTGATTTCGGTTAAATTCGCAATAGAGAATGTTTGCGTCAAATACAATAAAGCCACATACACAAAACGTTTCCGATGGGTAGAGATTATACTTATATTAATGTCGTTTATAAACTGTGCGTCTCTTTGCTACAAGGTAACACACGTGCCTTTTTGGTAACTCGCAGTGCTAATGGAGAGAAATACGTAAACATAGATTCCCAACTTATGAAACTGCAGGAAATAAAGTAGAAAGTGATTGAAATAACAAAATGAGAAACAGAGAAATATATAAATTATAAAATAACAAATCATACTCGGATGCATATGTGGCTATTATACCTGCCTCGAAATCAAGTTAGGCCTGACGATTGGAGCACAGGTTACCTACCTTAGACCAAAATATTCTATTCTATCTGGAAGTGTGTGTGTGTGTGTGTGTGTGTGTGTGTGTGTGTGTGTGTGTGTGTGTGTGTGTGTGTGTTAGTGCAATTTCCCGAGAAGAAGAGCGAGATTTGTTGTATAAGTAGATTTCTGTAATCAAACAAAGCGCCAATAACATAAAGTAGTTTAAACAAGTAAATAATATCACCGATGGGGAGTTATTGCCAATTTGACATTAGCAATAATTTTGATATACATATAATGGAATAAACAAAGGTTTTAAATTTTTCAAGTAGAATTACGTCTCCCCGCGTCACTCCCACATATAATTTACTTTTAAAACATAAAGTATGTCATGGACTATCAGTTATACAGTTTCAATATAAGAATGACTTCAAAAATAAGAGATATTTTCGGGATTTAGATATAGGAAAAAAGAGTTACAATTCCAAACATAAACCAATGAAGTCTAACCTGAAGCTTTGCTGACGACGAATATATTTTCACTTTCTCGCAAACAAGCCAGGTGAAAGGACGATCAGAAATATACGCTCCCGACATCAGGATACCTTTAAGAAATTTTATAACCACTAAATAGATATAACACAAAGATCTTTTAGAATATCTTGAACGTTGACTTAAGCTATATAGCAAAAGAGTGGTTGAAGAATAAGCAGTCATATGCATTTCAAAGGATCGTGCTCGGTGCGCAAGAAAGGCGAGAAACGTTACAGACATGCAAGGATCCCGAAATCTTAGTTATTCGAGATGAAGAACCTAACAGATGCCTTTTTTTTTAATTTACGACCTACAACGTTAAGTCATATCGGACGATGAATGGAATGGGTGAAATGATGCTCAAATCAGCCCGGGTCCATAGAGTTTAGAGTTATCCGATATATGTGCCAAATATTTTCAGCTTATGAGTCTATAGATAGTTTGACTACTTCCACCAGATTTTCCGGAATTTGTAGATCAAAATAGCTCTACAGTTGTCGGTATATATGTTTTTACTACCCAAGTTTATTTCATGTTTCTCTACTTAAGTAGAGAAACAAGTATTTACTAAGGTTTACAGACCCTGTCTTGATAACTAACAGCTATTTAGCATAAAAGAGCAAAATGTATTATTGATGCATTTTCCAAAGGAAATCCTTTAGATGAAATTGGCAGCCAAATTGTAAGTTACGTTATGGCGGTATTCCTAAATGCTATTGTTCATACGGCTACGTTAACAGTGAGCTTTCACTCATAAACATTAAACCATATGACACTGAACCACAAATTGACGTTAATTTCAAACATTAAAGTGGTACGCTGCATCGTTTATGACATTGGACATAGGCACGGTAGTTTAAAGCAAACTAGCACAGGACCCAAAAAAAAAAAGCCTGATGTGTTACTTTTTGTATGAATGCGAATAAATTTAGCGTTATAACCAGTTTAGTTCTGAATTAGAGTGCTAACAGGCGCAATTTAAAATCCCAGCAGCTTCCCTTCTCGAATGGCAGGCACGTGAGCGCAATGCACAAAGTAGACAGACAGAAAATAATAACAAAAAATGCTACATTTGGCGAGGACCCCCTTGTTCTGCTGTACTTAGGTAGTGGTTTCATGCACCGTAATGCCACTGCAATACAAGGTAAACGTTTTAAAGCATTATATTTTAGTGAAGTGGTTTTATAGTAGGTGAGTTTTACTGGGAGATATAATTCCAGCGAAGTCGCAACTTCAGTTGTTTTTATTTATTTCTTGTGTAATGTTTCGAGTAATTTCGGTACTGCAGGGACTGACAAATCAATTTTCCGCATTCTAAACTTAATGTTAGAGCTCTGCGCTGTGGACGGTGATTAAATTAACTACCAATCTCCTCTATATGTATCACATTTAAAGGTGGGCATTGTTTTCAAATGTTTTGCCTCGTATACGCTGTTCATTGTGAGCATAATATTTTGTCCTGTGAGAACATTAAAGGCTTTCTGGCAAAGTGTGTCGTTACTTTTCTAAGTAATCATCAGCCCTTTTTGAACTTACAGAGATTTCCTATCGCACTAGAGAGCGAGAGAGCGAGAGAGAGAGAGAGCGAAGACATAAAATTTAGCATCTTGTTTCAGCACCACAGCCATCGTGGACTATCTAGGCCAGACTCAATATAACTGGAATTGGATATACAGGTTGTTTCAAAACAGCACCGACCGATTATAGCCGTTGCGTAGTTTATAACTTAACTAGTCCGAATTTCTGTATCGCAGCTTTGAAGTTCTGTTAGGTATAATTTTATGCAGCATTAAATATTACATTATTTTGTGATTAGGCAGCGCAGGAACCACTGGTGTGCAAAGCTCAAAAGCTGTTTACTGGGACGCACCAGCCACGAAAACAAAAACATTAATTCTTGCTCTTTATCAGTGACACTAGCCTACCTTTCAGGTAATGGGGCAAATGACACTTATTTGCGCAAAACTCGACTAATAACTCGTACAGTTACAAAGTTGTTCTTCAGTGTAAAACTACATATTCCGTCCTAAGAAGGAGGATTTTGCGCGTACTTAGCAAATCCAAGCTATATGGAGCGCTATACGAACGCCGAAATGACGGATATGGCTTTGATGGATGGAAGAGCTGAAGGGAGTTAAACGAACGCACGGTTAATTTAGTTTCATTAAAATATGAATTGTAAAAATAGTTACATCAATGATAATATTTAGTTTTTCAACTTCAGAGCATTTTATTATGCTATTCATTCTACAATACTTTCAACCACTTACTGTAAATATCAACATCTTCCCCTTCAGTTACAAATGCTTCATTTAGTATTATCAAACACGTGAAATAAAATGTTGGACTCATTATATAAGTCATTTAGTTTTGGTTAACTTATCTACAATTCTTTGATGTTGTTTTCTGTTCTGTTTATCACTTAATGCTTCCATTCTCAACCTCACTAACATTAACTTCCCTCTAAAGAGCATAATTTGCATATGTCCATCAGTTTATTTGCCATCATGGACTGCAATAACGGAATTTTGGAACACGTTAAACACTCATAAACAATAATTACGCAATAGCTTCTTTATTGCCGTCTCATTAAGCCAAAGAAATAATTAATAGTTGAAAGATACTGCGAAGTATGCCGCTTTGTTTATAAACATTTACAGCACGCGACATGGCGTGACCTGTACCTGCGAACTCCGACAGCGTGAGGCACGCGTCGTTGTTCATGTCACTGCCTAATCCACACTCATTCTGGAGCATTTTTATGTGGCTCTGTTGGCGGTAAAACTATCTATATGTATCACTCTGAATCTGAGCAACTGAGCCTGTATGTTCATTCGGTTCATTCATTTTAAACATCTGTATAACTGAAAGTATACTTACACAAATAAATATTAGTATACCTACACTCCACACTTGAGACGCAACTCAACATTCTCCGAGTAGACCTCGATTGCACCACTGAAAATTTGTCCGCATCTAACGCAGATGTGAACAAAACGTCTGCACCTAAAGACCAAAGGATTAGAGCTTGAAAATATCTTTCAGTTTTACCATATTATATTGATGAAACAGGAATAATTAATGTAACTTCCAGAGTTTATATGGTGCGACGATAATAGTAGTTGGGAACAGCTTCATTATATGTACTGTGATCAGTTTCTGTAAAGGCTGCTACAGGATCAATGCACTTTCGAGGTTTTGATGATTTTGCTGTTTCGTGTTGCAGAGTATCAAGACTTTCCACCCACACTTGAACTGTAACTTCTCAGTGAATAAAGACTGAATGCCTACCCTATTCTTTCCTGGCAGTATTAATGATATATCTAAGAGTTCTCTTATCAGAAATGGCAGGCATCATGGGAAAATGAATTATCATCTTAAGATAATCAGCTACTTCCCATTTAAGTATCGATTTGAATCTGAACATGCCTCATACATCAGTATCGAACTGACGATGGAACCACTTGAGAAGCTGCGTTTTGTATTAATGAATTCCTGTGTTTCTTTAAGTGACAACGTAGACAACATGTTCAAGATAAGAGCTCTCCTGATAAGATAGATTTCGGGATGAGTGATCAGCCCAAAGTCGGAAGTGAAAGTACGAGAAAGATGAGGTGATAGGGAAGATGATGTTGGAGAAATCGGTGAATTGCTGGCAGGAGAAACCGGAGGATCCGGAGAAAACCCGTCCCAGAGCCATGCTTTTCACCACAAATCTCACTTAGCCGTCGCCTGGGATAGATCCCAGTCCGCATTGGTGAGAGCAAAGTGACCTAGCCCCTCAGCCATGGCGCAGACGAGTTTTGTATGCCAGTGATAACTTTATTATTGATATAATATTGGTATTACCAGGCATTTTTATCTATCAAATGACCAATGTACTTCCTGACTAAAGATAAACCTGCAGTTGAAGTTCCATAAGATGTTGCTTTGAATACCTAATGCATAAATTCCTTATTGCAAGATGTTGATATGACTATTATTTCTGAGTTGGCCAACTACTCACTAAATAAACATACATATTGTGTTAGTAACCTCCATATAAACGCCAATACAAAGTTTGATCTTATATTGATCCACAAGGGATGATAGTCATATACATATGACAGATACTCTGGATGAAGTGTCAGGAAATGTAGGCAATAAGCAAAGGACTTTGGTATCGGTTTTCCCCTGGTATGGTTTATGCACAAAAGCAAATATAAAATACTACTGTGTGGCTAATTTTTGCATGCAAATGACTCTTATTAAATTACATTTTACAGTATGGAAATTTAAGACCAGTATGGAAATATGTGCATTAATGATTTGGAACCCATGTGCATTATTAATAGAGGAGGAAAATGAAATCAATATATCACCTACTGCTTCAAAATAATATTTTCACCTTCAACGCACAATATAAACTACAGTAGTTGTTACTGGCGTAAAAGTGCGGCTTTGTTTCGATGTTGTGTTGCGCAAACCAGATCGTTATAACACACAGGCATCTGAACGTTTTAAGAGATAATATTTTAAACAGATTCAACATACCATCGGTAGCTTTCCAAATAATAAGTAAATTTTCTTTAAGTAAATGTCTCTTTATGTTGATCCTCTCTTTATAAATTTGCGAACTAATATTTTCAGGTATTACACATTCTGCCCTAAAATATTAATTTTCAGAAAAAAAAGGTTTCTGATCTCAAAAATATACGTAATAAGTTCAATTTGAATACATAACTACCATGAGCTTATCATTTTTATGTTCACTAATAATAAGTGTTTTTACTCAGGATGTCCATGAACTAAACCAAAATAGTTTCAGCAATTGTAGACATGACTAATATGAGCAAGTTGGGATAGGCAATGCATGGTCTGCAGCTAAACATAACGCAGTTAATAGTATTAAACCTAATTGGGATCAGGTGCTAATAAAGTTGGTATCTAAACAAGGTAGGTGAAATTGTTGGATTAGAATGTCTTTAAGATTGTTTCCCGAGCACAGAAATATCGATTCATAGAATCTTGATTTTGGCGTGCTCGAGATTAAATGCCTCAAATATATCTCAAATGTAAAACCAATTACCTGCCAGTGTGACACTTAACAGCGATTAACTGCCTTCTTGCATTATATGGCCTACTTAAGTAGGGATGGGGGTTTGTAAGTATTCTGATAGCACATTCCGTAATGCCGAAAAGTGGTTTCCAAAGGTCAGTGGTTCGGTTCCTCTCATGTGATTAATTATTTTCTTCGCCTTTTTAATACCTAAATTCTAATAGGAAGCAATGGCGTAATTCTAAGAACGTGAATCTAATTGGCCAGTCCAACTGTACCTTGACCAACACGCTCTTCCGAGCTCACACCAACTGATTTCCTTTTCTGGGGTTACCCCAAGTCCCTGGTGTATGAAACACCTATTACCTCAGAAGAGGACTTAAGTGCCCGAATAAAGACATCCTGTGACTTTTTTGTTTTAATTGCTCAGCATACTTGGTGCTATACAGATTGTGGAGCTATATAAATAATATACATAGTAAAAGAAAGTATACTGGGAAAGACGATATTCACATTAGAGTCCTCAAGCAAACTGGTCTGATGAGTGTGAGTATAATTTAAATAACTTCTTCATTACAGAATAAATAAACATTATAGAGATAAAATGTCCTGTGACAAGCATGCCTTCAGTCTTGGTGCAGCATCAAGCCGACGTCCCAGTTGGAATAATAAAGCACCTGAAACATAAGGAAGGTAAGAATCTGCTTGTCATTGTAGAGATGTACTAATTAATGCTGACTATGTCCAATTCTCTATGCAGCTGTGCATTCCGGATGTACCACGGGGCGTTCACAGACAATCGTAATAACCTTTTTGAAACACCTGAAGTTGGTGAATATGAGTAGGTGAAGCACATCCCCATACGGGACTGGAATATAGTAGAAGCGGTCGTAGAATACTCTTGTATAGTAGCAGCGTACACTCGACTCGTAAGAGGATTTGCGGTTGAGGATGGGATACAACTTGTGAAGACGAGCATAGGCTTGATTTAGTTTGCTTATATGTGTACTCCATGTAAGCCGACGATCAAGATGGACGCCAAAATATTTGACTGCACAACCAGAAGGTAACCAGGGGACTTCAGTGTTATAGAGTCATATATTTGCCAGAGCAGCAGGCCTGCGCAAGGTGAAAAGCTTAAGAAGACATTTGCTTGGATTAAGTGCGATACGCCAGCGAGATAACCAGTGCAGGAAAATGTCCAGGGAAGATTGTAGGGTTCCAACGGCAGTTTCAATAGAGAAGTGCGAGGAAAAGATGACTGTATCGTCAGCAAACAGTGTGGTACTTATTGCAGGAAGTTCAGGCATGTCAGCATTATATAGACTGTAAAGATGAGTCGCAAGGACACTACCTTGGGGCACGCCGGCTAAAAAAGTACAGGGTGCGGAATGCGTTGAACCAAGACGCACAGAAATTTGGCGTTCCTGAAGATAGCTAGTAATTAAGCTAAGTAGAGCGGAAGACCTAAGTCATGTAGTTTATAAAGGAGGCCGTCGTGCCACACTCTATCAAATGCCTGAGTGAAATCTAGAAGTGCTGCCACAGTATGCTCTTTGGCATCAAAGCTACGGATAATATGTTCAGTAAGTCTCAGGAGCTGGTGAGTACTACAATGATGCTGTCTAAATCCATCTGTTGGGGAGGTATAACTGAGGTTTCAGAAACAAACTGAAGAAGTCGTTTTTGAATGAGCTTTTCCAGAAGTTTGGACAGAATTGGTAAAAGACTAATCTATCGATAGCTCTGTGGAGAACTAGGAGGTTTGTTTGGATTTTCCAATTCAATGATCTGAGCAAATTTCCAGGCTTTAGGAAAATGTCCAATGCGTAAAATTGCTATGTATAAACAGACCCGAAAGACGATGGTGTTCTTTGAGAAGTGTTTCAATACAACTAGTGGAATAAGATCGTTTCCAGGGGCCTACTTATTGGACATAAATTGAATAAGAGATCGTACCTCGCTAGATGAAACCCACTTAATGGGCAACGGAACCGTTGCCCGGGACGTACTCAGGCGCTCCTGAACATGTGCAGAGAAGGCAAGATTAGATGCTGGATTAGGTGTGAACGTAGATTCAAAGTAGGAAGCTAATGTTTGGCACTTTTACAAGGTGGTGTTACTGATTAGATTGTTAGCTCGAAGCGGCGGCATTTGAAGCTGTCCCCGGAGTATCTGTTTCGTCACTTTCCAGAGCAAGCTGTCTGTAGGACATATAGTTGAGACGAAATGTTAAAAGCTGCTGTAACGGTGCCCATCCAAGGCATGGTTAACCTGGCGAATGAGTTAGTTGAGATGTTGTCGTTGCCTAGGCTCCCTATGGTATTGCCAAAGACGACGCATTTGGTGTTTAGCTCGAATCACTTGAAGAAGGAGATCTGGTAACCATGGTGATCTGGTACCATGATAATAAGAACGGTGTTGAATGACACATTTTACAGAGGTGTGAATCACCTCTCGAGGATGCGCTACAGCTGAATCAATATCTGTAGGGGTAGCAATAGTACGAGGTATGTGGAGAAGAGTACCCATATTCCACTGGAAAGCATTCCAATTGACAGGCCCAGTCATAAGGCGCTCTGGTGGCTTTGTTAACATGGGATCAAAGCAAAATTTAATAGCCACCGGACAATGATCAGAATCAAGCTCTGGAAGAGGTTTCATGTAAACTGGACGAGTAAATTGTTTAAGAAGACCTATGTCCAAAATATCCAGTTGCACAGCATGATTGTAAGAATAAAATGTTGGCTCATTCGGAGCAATCACTTGAAGAGCAGAATCTAGTGTAGCCTGGAGTAGACAACGTCGATTGGGAGTGATTTCACTACAGCCCCATGCTCCATGTATACTATTTAGATCACCTAGGAGTACATCGTCGAATAAATGTTGAATAGATGCGGGATTTAACCGGCGGCGTGGCTGCTTATACGCAGCGATAATTTTAACTGGAGAAGCGTTTGGTTGAGGGACTTGTACAACCACAACTTCAAGATCAGGTGCAATTGGGAGATAAACAGAATGATGTTGAAGATGACGTTTCACAAGAATGGCAACATCTCAATTCAATTCTGTCCTCCTGATATATGAAATAATTTGGTGTCTTGAAGGTTTCAGGGGTAAGCAAGTGATTTTTATCTATGCAGGCAATATCAACATTTGGTGATATAAGAAAGCCGTGGAGGAGGATTTTTTCTCCCTCAAACTATTGGCATTTCAATTTAGCAATTTAAGTTGAGAGAAGAAGCGATTATGGACTGCCATTGCGCAATATGAACTCAAGGAAAGGTGTAATATAAGGAACTATGCGTGGTCGATAGAGAGTCAGAAATGAGTGAAGAACACTAATAAGGCTCATAAGACAGTCAGGGTCAAGCTGCTGTGATGCTGTAGAAGAATAAACAGTGTCTCTGGGGCCAGGTGTGTTAGACGTTTCCTCATGGACTTGTCGCGCCGAGGAGGATGGCACAACAGGGGGGCGTGTGAGATAAGCCTAGAGGCGGAAAAAATTGCGGTGACATGGAGGGTGGTGACTGTTGAGGCTGGGAGCTAGCAGTCCTGGTGGGCGGTTGCGAAGGAGTCCTATTTGACTGTCGCCCAACAGTCCCTGGTGATGAAAGAGATGGTGACTTTGACGCTATCTTGAGAAAATACGAACATCCTTTGAAGTTGGCGGTATGATCACCTCCGCAATTAAAACATTTATGCGCAGTGGTTCGTGGAACAGTACAATCTTTATAATGATGTTGACCGTCACAGCGCACCCATCTGGCTGCAAGTCTACAATAGTTCTTAGTGTGTTCATAATGTTGACATTTAGTACACTAAAGTAGAGTGCGTGATGTACGTCGTTGCTCCACTTGCACAATGCTATGACAAAGGCGAGTAAGATCAAAGATTTTCATACAGGCTTAGGGTCTGTTTACTTCCACAGCAGATAATGGCATGGGAGACCTTCCTTTGTTGTATAGTCGATTTACTCGTAGGACGGGATAGTTAAGTTTGACCAGTTCATCAAATATTTCTTCGTTGTTTAAAGAATTCGGAACATTGCGTATAATAACACTTAACTTGGGATTATCTGGCGAGTGAAAGTTGTGGTACTGTTGTTTATAAGTGTCTATGTGCTGAGTAGTTCACGAAAATCACTGGTACTGGTGGTATTGGTTTTTACAACCGTGCCCCGAAGTTGAGTAGTGAAACCAGTATCGCTATACGAAGATCCTGCGTGGTGGAAAGGAAGGGGAAGATAATGAGATGCACTGATGGAATGATGTGATTTGTATCTCAGTTCGTGGTGTTCTCATATTCAATTATTACTAAACAATATTCGCAAATAAATTAGGTACCTACTGTCATAAGTTGCACTCCCATAGTTTAATTCTAACAACACAAAATATTTATATCGTTGTGTCAGCAGCCTAGCTGCCAAGCTCATTGCGGTCTAGTTCCTTTATAGTCACGTACTCCATTGTCACCAGCAGCACATACAAGCATCCCGCTCTTACAGGTTGTGGCTGTATATCTGTCTTAGGTACTTGCTGTTGGTGGGTGATACTACTTGTGTAGGGGAATGGTATTTCGCCGAATGTATTGAGCTTCTATCAAATCACCTGATATATTCCCTTTATACCAAGAGATCCAAAAACATCCTAACCAGCAACGTGGTGGTTTACCTGTCCGCGCCCTAGACGCTCGTTGCCGTCTGCCGCTATTATAGAAAGGCGTGTTCGGAAACATGCCACATTTTGATACCGTAATTAGGGATTCAGTAAATTAAGTATCATAATAGATTAGATAAGAACATTGGTAATATTTATTAAATGTAAACAGGATGTTGCCCGGGTTGACCGGTTAACTTTGGGGGAGACGGCAGTCCATCTGGCAAACACTTGACAAGGAGTGCGGACCCTTCCTTAGTAGCTGGTTACCGAAATAAATGATACAAAGGACCACACGGTAACCAAAAGGAATTTTGGTGTAAATAAGACAGCTTTCGTGAGGGGATCACAAACACAGCTGATTATCCGTCAAGGAAGTAAGACGTGGCACGGGAAAGTATTTGAGGCTACGCAGCTAACGAAGCACGTGTTATCGCGTAATATGCGCTTCACATACGGTAATTCCAGACCGTAATATAGATTGGTGTCCCTTGGTCGGCAACTTCGTGATTTACGTTATGATAAAGAGTAATATTCACTAAACAAGTCTTAAACTTGGATTGCAGTGTCATCAGTGTCATCCTTACTCCTATATGTCCACGCACACCCTCTGATAGGACCGCCCATTGCTTCAAATTTGCATAACGTTTCCGTGAAAAGTTGTGACAATTCTTAAATCTCCTTTTAAAGACTTTACTTGCATATGCTATAGGAGATACGGAAACTGACAACCATGGCTGTCCATACATTTCTTTAGGAAACTACAAATCACTCGCCCAAGCTTACGTCATTAAATGATGACATTTTCCGTATTAGGTGAAGAAGAGTTATAGGCTCATTTCTTCGAATCAACAGTTTAAGCACGTATATACGTGAATAAAGTTTAGTCTCACCTTTTTAACAGAATTAACAGCCAGGGTACGTGATTTTCTTCAACAGGACTCTACAACAGCTCATACAGCTAATATTTTGTTGAGAGCATAAGAAAATGTGTTTTAGGACAAAATTGTTAGTAAAGATGTATGGCCTCCTCGGTCCCCGAACTAACACCCTGAGATTTCTATCTCCGGGATACCTTAAGGCATAAAGTTGATACAAAAATATTGGCGAGCAAAGAGTTCCACTTGGGGCGACGGTTTGATACTAATAATGTTTTGTGGCGCACAGTTCCACTTTCCGCTACAGTTTGAAACAATTTTGTTTAGCTAAGGGTAAAGCAATGAGGTTTCTCCCAGGGTATACTTGAATGGGTGTTAGAAGGATAGCTTTAATGATACTGGAATACCCGTTTCAAACTGGTTTATTGACTGCTTCTTTTATCAGAACATCGCACTTGAAGTTGCCGACCAAGGGTTACCAATGTATCACTATTTAGAGTTACTGTAGTCGGAATGTTTATTACCCGATAATACTTAATTAGTTACGTATAAACCGACAAATATCTACTCTCATCACTTCTGGTCTGCCCTCGACCAAGACAGAAGTTGACCCACCTAATCGGTTTAACGCCGCGGACTGCCCTCACAGTTGCGCGTGGGTGTGTAGCTTTCACTTTCTGGAAGTCCTTTATTCAACCAAAGATTCCCTTTGTGACTATTTTGTTATGCCATTATGAAGGGTCCGAAGAATGCAGCATTCAACAAAGTCATGTGCTATCCCTTAGAATTCTGTTTTTCCCGTGTCTTTTGTTACACGCCTCAACCAACTGCACCTGTTCGTGTTGTAACAAACATACAAGACTCCTTTGAAATTCATTACGATTCTTTATACATTGCATCCCTTAATTTCGGTATCAAAGTGAACAAGACAAACCCATACATCACAGAACAATTAAAACAACATTTCTGCCAGGTAATTATCATCATTTGTCAATGTGAAATATGGCTAATGATGGATAGTTTTATAGTTTATAAAGAGGTGCAAAAGCTGTATAGACAACGGCAGTGGCTAGTTTCAGCATCTTCTTTAATGACACACCTTAGTAAGGACTTTAAAAGCAGCTTTAAAAATCTTGAATGGCTTCATCTGCGCCTTTCTATGAGCGCGACAGATGGCTATGACAGCGACAAGGGTACGGACAGGCCGAACAATGTATTTGTGATACGGTCTCTTCCTAATAAATCTGTACATTTCTATTCTATGAAAAATATTACAGACACACCTAAAATAATCGTTCTTATAAGAACCTAAAGTATAAACATTCTCATGAGATTCATTCCTAGGAGGAACAGACGAAACTGAGCAGCAGCAGATGCTATAGGTCATGTGCATTATCAAGCTTGTTAGCTCTGCCCAACCGGTGAGCTGTATACAGAAGATTTCTCTGTGGGGGGAAAGGGGGTGAACTTGAATCAACTGAGGTGCCTCAGAAAGGTCTGACAACTGCTATGAGAACAGCCGAGAATACGTTTCCAATAAGCAAGCGTGTGTGCCATCTTCTCGGACATATATTTACACTGACCCACACCTTATATCTGAAACACATGGAAACAAACCAACAGGAATTAACAGACTGGTTGTTTTCTCTTCCACTACTAACTTATTTTCAACATTTGTCTTGCCAATCAGGGAAAATCACGAATTACCCATGATCGGACTGGCCGGCCTCAGGAATGAAAACCGAATTAGAGCTTAATATGTTAACACGGATTCATCTCGCTCGATTGCGTAGTAAGTAATGATACCTGGTTACGTGTTTGCAGACGCTGCACCAATGATCACCTGCTACTGTAACCTAATGGAGCAGAACGTTTGGCACTGGGTTCATTTATGATGAAGTTCGCGAATATTAACCAAGGACTGCTCAAAGGTTACGTATAAATAGTTATGTGCTGCAAAGTTAGACAAGTTAAACAGTTTGCTTCATTACACGAGATTAACCTGTTAAGCAATGTACTGAGTAATTTTATAATAGTTACTTATTAGTAGCACTTATTCACTCAAACCTTATGCTGCAGTAGTCCGTGACGGTGACAAACCTTAGACTAGGACACTAGAAAGATTTAACTCAGTATCCGACATGATTTAGCTGTATTGCAAAGGATTTGATCATTCAGTTTTTTGAGTTCTATACTCTCATTCCATTATCAAATAAGGAATAGTCATACTGTTGGAAAGGAAATCTGTTGTATCATGTAGTACGACAGTGACAAATATATTCTCAGTTTCAGCTTACTTTGCTTTTAGCTCTTCTTTCACCACTAGGTATTACGTGATAATGTGGTTATGGCATGTCCAGAAAACGGAGTGGGTACCTCGTATATCTGCTCAATACGAATCTTCTATATTTGTCATCACCAAGAAGAAAAGACGAGGCGAAGGTACCGCAGCAATATATAGCTCAGAGGTAGGCAGATTGGCCCACAAAGACGCGCAGAAGTCTTTAACTATTTCAAATTTATTGATTTGGTGACATCTGTAGACTGCTAAGAGATGGCTCCTCTTTGACAGGAATTGGAGAAATCTGTTTCCACAACAGATGGAAATTCGTAATGTAAGATATTAGATTGTTCGGACTGCTCTTTTGTACCTGTGCCCGAAGTGTAGCACTCTCGGAAGGGAGGATGAGGTGGGAGGAGACAGAGAGTTGCCAACCCTATGGAATCAGTACAATACAGAGAGCGGGGTCCTCTTGGAAACACTTACGGACACAATACTAGATGGAAACTCCCGGCGTAAAAAGAACAATTTCTTTGCAATAAGAAACTAAAGGAACTATGAGGAGTGTAACAGCAACTCATACTATTTATGGTAGGTCAAATGTTTTATTTACGAGAAGTGGACAGTTATTCATAATAGATACATCTAATGTGCAAAAACTATGTAGCATAAAACATAAAGTCGGATAAGTTCATGGCTGCTATTAGTTTGAGTATTTTTCCAATTATGAGACACTTCAAATTACTTTTTCTGGCCCCGTAGCTCAGTCGTTATAGCACCTGCCTGCTGTGAAAGAGGTCCCAGGCTCGATTCCCGGCTGGGGGTGAGAATTTTTCTCCAATCAAGAAGATTCCCCGTCTTCCCCAGAGTCTGGAAGTATGAATGAGGCTGTGAATGTGTGCGTGATCTAATTATTAAATACAAAGTACAAAAAATTCAACGTATACGTGCTAACACCATGGATATGCTCCAAAGGAGAACGGCCGCCGATATGACCACTGCAATAAAAGGCGAGTGGTCTATTAGTGCGCGCGCGCTAAAGAAATTCCCATTTCTGGACCATTGCTTCCGACTCAAGCTTTAGAAACAGATCAATCAGCATTTCAACTCCGATGGCCCCGAAGCAGTCATGAGGCCGGTTTGGAATCCGGAGGCTGTCCCCTGGAGCAAAGAAGACTCTAGGCGGACTTACACAACCAGCATCCCGCCAGCCACATTCGTGAATCAGCCTGCTATGCCTATGGTGGTCGGAGCCCCTCCCGCTGGAGGAGAAAGTGTTCACTTAGAGCATATCATTCCACCATGCACCGCCGAGACTCCCGCTGACAATTTTACCCTGAAAGAAACTACCAGATGAGAGATGATATAAAATGATAATAGAGGTACAGGAAATTCGGGGATTGTAGCTAAGCTACCCAGCATTTGCCTAGTGACCCGAGGGCAGTTTGGTGGGCCACGGGAAACGAACCGAGGACACAGAAAAAACCTCCTGATCAATCCCGCTCGGTAATAGAAGCTTAGAATACCAGAATTTGCTTTTCAAACCACTGAAATCTACAAAAAACGAATGGTCAGAATGATCAGCTTGAGGAATCGAGGACCAATACACTGCTTCACAGTCATGGTTGGCAATTATCCTGTTTAATTAGTGTGAAGTATGGAACTTACTCCAATTCAGTAAGTGTTCGTTATATGGAATACTGGAAAACAGAACAAAAGGAATGTTTAAACTGCCTTATAATGAGGAAGCAAAGAACACTTGAATAGTGTTTAAGCAGAAAAGGAGTAATGATTTAAGTTCGGTGTGTTTTCTTAAAGCAACGCCGCATATATAGTACGAGTACTAGCAGTGAATTCAAAAGACAGTGATCGGCAACAAAATCCAAGAAACGTCGTTGCATTTATCCATGTCAGGAAGGCGCTATTTGTCAACCTTACATGAATACTTAGGAACAGAGTCCCTCAATTTATCTTGAGGCACTTTCCTCTCTAAACCACCATGCGCTTCTTGAGCCCCTTCGTTCTCCTTCCAAGGGATGTATTTAAAGTACCTCTGCAACTACACTGTCAACAAAACTTTAAAGTTTCAACCAAACTGGTACTAACTGAGAATTATCAAAAATGTTTTAAGTATTTTTAAAGGTACAATGAGGTCTTTAAAGGGGAGACGAATTTGAAATAAATTAATTGCACAATTAAAATTTTTAAAGTGAATAATAGATACAATTCGGGAAATATACCCATTTTGTGGTCAAATTAATGCTATAAGCGGAGCTTAAAGACAAAAAAGTTACAGTCGGTACTGGACCACGTTCTCTTTTATTTAAATACATTCCAGTCATACAGCTACTTATTTTTAAAAGTTTTCTATCTTCAACTGCAGGAATAACTTCTCTTTCTATTGAAAGACATGTCGGCATTATTTCAAGTGGTAAGTATGATTTATTTGGTTGCTATGGAGGTAGAATTAATTAACACCGAGAAGTTATAGCATGTGGTATGTGTGTGCATACCATAGTACATTTTTCCTGAAACATGCTTTTCTTTACCGAAGAGGATTTTTCAAAGAATCTATTAGAAAGAAGAGAATTATATTTCCAACACTTCTTTGTTGTTTAGCAGTTTAAGGTTCTTTGCAAACTATTTGTGACTATACATAAATTTACGACATTTTTCCTTGTAAGCAAGCGAGACAAATCCTAAAAGTAGTGAGATTAATGCTTTTTCTTTTTTTGAGAAAAGGAAATGACCAACATTACAAGCTATATGTTAAGGACGTTTTATACCTATAAGCAGTGTAAATACGAGGGCTGTTCAATAAAGAATGATCATAATTGTTTTACTGTCATAAGTTTTCGCACTATAATTCAAACTTATTATATTCTGTTAGCTTAATGTGAAACAAACACGCCGTAGTAGTTCCATTGTTAGTACTCCTGATTCCCCAATGTGAGCACCAGACAAGTTCAGACATGATCAGTATCGCCTACCGCTGCAATGGAGGTAACACGCGAGGAACAGTATGCGGCTTTGAAATTCTGCTTTCGTCTCAAAAAATCTTCAGTTGAGGCCTATAAAATGTTACAGGAGGCCTATGGAGAGTCTGTTGTTTCCTACAGCACAGCTCAAAGGTGGTTTAAAATGTTTAAAAAGGGGAGACAATAAATTTCAAAGGAAGGTGGAACAGGTGTTCCAGTTACTGCTCTTACAGAAGACAAAATCAACACTTATGCTGCCATTGTGAGAGATGGATAGACGAATTACCTTAAGATCACTTTCTGAAATACTGAATATTTCATTGGGCGCCACCCACACGTTGGCGACAGAAACATTACGCATGAGATGTGTTTGTGCGCGATGGATTCCAAGACTGTTGATTCCCGAACAAAAGGACATTCGCCTGCAGGTCTGCATGTAGTTAAAGTTGATGTTAAAGGAAGATCTGGAGTTTCTTTCGAACGTAATCACTGCTGATGAAACTTGGCTATATCATTTTGATTCTGAGAGTAAACAGAAAAGCTCAGTGTGGAAATCTTCTTCATCACCAACCCCCCAAAAAGCGAAAGTGGTTGCTTCTGCTGGGAAAGTTATGGTCATCTCATTCTTTGACATTCATGGAATGGTTTATTAGCGTGTTGTACCTGCACACATAAGTAGCTGACAATACTACATGGATATCCTGAAAATATTGCAAGGCCCTATCAGGCGCAAAAGACCACATTTCCGTTAAGCAGGCTGGATGCTGCACCACCATAATGCGCGGCCGCTTATGCCATTGTCTTGCAAAAATCAACGTGAAGCGCATCCCTCACTCCCCATGTCACTTTTTCTATTCCCTAACTTGAAGAAACGCCTTCGTGGGAGGTATTATCCATCACCGTAAGCAGTGGTGAAGGCTGCGGTGGCGATTTTGAAGGATATCTTAAAAATGGTTTCTTTGAAGACTGGCAGAAACGCTGGGACAAGTGCGTCGCATTCAGGGGAGACTATTTTGAGAGGGACCATCAAAATTATGAGATTGAGTAAAGGTACGTTGCCAAAATAAAATTGTGATCACTCTATATTCAACAGCCCTGGTATTAGTTCTACGTCTATAATATGATTTGTGAAAATGTTCCCATCTATTAGCAATGAAAGTTTTGCTTTATATATCGGTACCTTTGGAATTAAAAATCGGAGAAAAATATAGAACTAGGAGAAAGTTATTCTAAACTAACATATAACATTTGAAATTCTTAGCAAAGCAATGTTATAATTAATAGGTAATCTAATATTCAATGTTAGTTAAACCTACTATCCACTTAAGAAAGTTCTAATCAGAATACGTTACAAATTTTATTGGGTAGTTTGTATCAATATACTGGAGATATACAGAAGAGCCATTATTGATTGTTCGCCGTCAATAATTAAAGGAATATCTCCATTAAACCAAAACTATAAAGGTGGAAGTGCAATGCAATAAAACGCACAGATTTCGTGCTAGGTGCATTTATAAACCACACCTTTCTTTATATAAATCTAATCTTATCATCCCTAAATGAGGAGAAGTCATAAAAATTTTCACAGATCATCATCTTATGTACCTGTCTATGATATAAAGCAGTTCCATATTAACCACACGCAGACATTTTTAGTGTGGAGAAAGTGAAAACATTTATTTTGGGAGTCCTCCAGATGATGATGATGATTATAATAATAGCAATAATAATAGTATTAATAATAAATTTAGCGATGATAACCAAGGTTGATGATAGCACAATTACATCCACAACTGTGTAAACGGAATAATGATGAACTTATTAGCCAGGAGGTAAACTGTTCTTTTAATTTGTTATTATCACTGAGTTGCCAGACAACTGAAGAGCTCTGTATTTGTTACGTTTAGGTTTGCGTTCAAAAGCACACGTGCATAATGACCTAACATCGGATCTCGTACACCTTAGCAGTCAATGTAGACGCATAGGTACCATACAAGGTCAGGCGCGACATCAGCAAACGTCTGTGTCAACAAGTATACCGAAGCGCTGTGTGTGTACAGTCCGGTATGGATAGAAAGTGTAACCTACGTTACAAAATGCCATCCTGCTCCTTGCTTTCGATGCGGAAGTTACAGTGAACAGCCATGTTCATTCGTAAATCGTTGAACGCGAGTTTTCTGCAACTGTCACTGAAATAATATAAAAAATTTTGGGAGTAAGTTCGTTCAACGTCAAATGATGATGATGGTGCATATGTGTAGTATAGATCATTTTCATATATTTGTCCGAGACATAGTTTATTTCTTATACTACGCAGCCCTGAAAATCCAGTAGTTTTGTGTCGAATATTGGACAAATTCTTTTTTGTTCGTTTGGTAGGTGGTGTATTCTCTATTGTTAATTTTTGCAGACACCTCCTCCACTGTTTTTAGAAAGCTCGAATGTACATTCTTAAAGCTGTTTAATGGTTGTTGGTAATATCCAAACCTTTTGATTTATTAAATGGAGATTGCCCAATAATTGTTGTGAAAGTAATGCTATTAACACTATATGTCCAACACCTTGCATTCCCTGAAAGGCAGATCTACCTGCTTGGTGAGCGGTAGCTGTAATGAAACTAAAGCTACGCGTTGCGAACCAGACTATCCTTGCGTATTGTCATCGGGACTGACGTTAGCAGTTATATACTGAGGGACTCGTAAACTTCATATCCCTTTAAAGGAGTACGGGCTCCGATGTCTGATAATGAAGGTATCTATGCTTTTCCTTATTTCTGAAAACATTCAAGATATAAAAGGTTTTTAATGGTTTCAAATTCTAATAATTCTTAGTATTCTTGTAAGTTTTACATAAGAAAAATATCTTTAAAATTTTAACATGATCTATAGAGTATTTTCTCTTATGTAAACACATGTAAATATTGCAATACAGACAGGCTAATATGAAAATGCGTGTGTTCAACTGGTGTAAATGAATAGCAATAAAATTTGCTTAAGCGTTTAGGTCAGGTATGACATAAAAAATAAGAGTAAACAGTATGATTGACGTCCATTATTTCCTGTTTAATCGTAAAAGAAGGCCTTTTTAGTCTTATTTTAGTTTGAAAACTGTGACAGTAAGTGCAGGCGGTTAGAAATTACCCATGCATTTCGCCATTCCCATATCAGGCTCCCTCTGAATCAACAATCCGTCAACTTCACCTGCACAAAAGCGAAGTTATCGTGGTTTATTTTTCTCTAACGGAAAGATGAGGGATTTAATAATAGGTTTCCCGCAAATATTCAGCGTGTTAAACGCTGCACAGGAAGGACGAGTGCAACATTTAGCCTAAAGGGAACACACGTGCAACATGACAGGGGAACTGACAGGCTTGGATCTGCAATTGACGGTGAAAGCACCTCTATTCTGCGGTTACAATAGAGGTTTAGAAAAGGAAAAAAGCAGATAGGAAAAAAGTACAGAATAATTTAGAATTGTTAAAGCATAGTAACATTCGAATAGATTCCAGAAGGATCACAAAAAGCATGACGTGATATCAGAAAAAGAAGAATACAGAGAATTTAGTCGAAGAGATATTAATTGTCTTTGTTAGAAGAAAAAAATAACACGAGAGTTCTTCAATGGGTCTCACAATTGATTGCTTCTCAGTAAAATTAGAACTGCACACTTATCTCCACAACATGGACTGGCATGCCGATTGGTTACTTTGATTTTATGTTATATTATTGATTCATGATCCTATGTTTCGATCAGGCATTTCACACTATTATAAACCGTAGGGGAGGGGATCCGTCCCCTTCAGCTGCCTAGGTGCGGGTGCTGCGGACTCTTAGCACTCGTGGTACCTCTGACGTTACTAAAGGAACCTTGGTCCAAACTGCCGAGCCCCTCCCGTAGGAGAGTTGTTCGGATTGGGTTGGACTCGAGGGGGCAGTGTGTTCCCGACACCCACGGGTAAACGTGTACTTCCGGCCAGGCTATGGCCACCCGGAGGGGGCAGAGGGTTGCCTAAAAAGTCCCGGGTACTAGCCTGCAGAGCTAGTAGAAGGTGTGCTAGATCACCATTCGGCCCCACCGAGGTTATCGGTAGTCTTCCCTGCAGGGTTGACGCGCGTAAGTGGCGTATCCACTTCCATCCCGTCTTGACGTTGTGCTCAGCGGGGGGGGCGTTTTAGACTCCAGGTATTGCCCTATGGAAAGAGCCCCGGAGTTATCCATCGCTCCCGGGTTTGAAGGAGACCCGGGTCCTTGGTCCTACGGGTCCAGGACTAATGGGAGTAGATTCATCTGTCTTAAATTATAACGTTGAATGGAATATAGTTCAAGCCACAATCATAATAACACTTAAATATCGATTATATGAAGTAACCATTGGTAGCTATTTTAGGCATAGACATGTTTTTAGAGGGATGTTGCCTGTCTATCGTTTTCCTTTTGATTGGTTCTGAAACTTAATCATTTTATTAGATTTCGCAATCACAGTTTACTACTACTGTATTTATGTATTATTATTGTTTTGTATCTTTATCTTAATGGATCAAATTAGATGAATTAGTTCACACTACTAAAGAAATCATATGTTGACTTTTTTATTCGTTTGGCGGGTCAGCTGCATACATATTCATTTCCCCTCACCGTGATCGATATCATGGATACGTTAAAATTAGTTGTGCAAATTGGAAATAATTTCAGGAGCAAATTGTGAATACTTGGCCCTTCGGGTTTATTTTGACGAATTGTGTAGTAGTGGCAAATGCTATCTAGGTGACGCACAGGGAACTAACCATTAGCGCTAATGTGAGCTTAATGTAAGTCCCGAACATGTCTCTCAGGAGTGGGCAGACGAGTGAAAAAATGGGCTCACTCGCTCTCCATGTAAGACACAAAGACAGGCTTTATCCTATTCCCTGGAGCTTTGCCTTGTTTGGTTCGAAACAAGTGGAGGAAAATTACCAGGGCTAGCGGACGAAGCAAATACTGCAATACCGCTCTACTAAGTAAAAACAAAGGTTCCTGTTTCAACTTGTAATCCTTCACTTCTACAATATTGTTCTCGGTACAAGTGTGCAATATATCTACACTTCTATTCTTTCAGAGGTCTAAACCAATATGTTAATGTAATAGTAACCCTGAAATTCTATTTAACACAGAAAATTTGAAAACTGTAAAGCGTTGCCTTCGCCACTAAGCAAGACGAATTTTAATTATTAATAAATTGTGCAGGAATTGAGACTACTATTGCCTTTACCCCTCGCGGGTCTTCCCTGGTTATTACCGCCAGAAAGATGAGTATGAGGTACAGGAACCACAAGCTATACCCGTTGGCCACAAGAGGTGTATACTTGATGGCCAAGTCACACTGCGATTTCTGAAAGACTTTCTGGTAGAACCGGGAAGAGCTCAACTCACATGAGACGGCTCAGGGAAGGCTGCCATTCTGAAGGACCGGAAAGGTGTTATCAATGAGCAAGGATCTGTATCATCTGTCCCACAATAATTTATACTACGGAGCTCCTAATTATAGGAAATTAAAGAATGGAAAAACTGGGTAGAGCAGAAAACACTACAGTCAACCAGGGAAAACCACTAAAATTCCACGGTCAGAGTGAATGACACAAGGAATCAAATCTAGTGTCTCCATAACTACCCGGTCGATTCTGGCTATTACCATTCAAAATCTGCGGGGACATACTTATTTCATTTCCTTCTGTTTTACGTATTTCCTACTATTTTAGAACTACCATGTGAACACAGTTTTCCTTTATCTGCCTATCTCTCTGTACAGTAACAACAGTAAAAACCCCTTTACTGGTATATATGATACCGTTGTGCTCCACCTCACTTCGTTAAGGGTGTTCGGAATCCCCTATCTCGACAATGTTAAATTCTGTTATATTTAAGACCCGTTACCTCAGCAACCAATCAACCTAGAGGAATGAAACTTTTGCCACAAATTATGCATTGTTTACTGGTAATTTATACAAGAGGAATTTGAACTAACATGAAAACTGTATATGTATTATATTTTTAATGTGACTCAAAATATTAAAATTAATAAAATAGCTTATTTTTCAGAAAATATTTATTGAAAATAAATTTTACTCTGTCTAAAGTTGGGTATACATATACAAAACATGTGGTAAAAATTGTATCTTGGTATCTGTTACAGAAGATGAGATAATTGCTCATAAATTTGAAGAAATGTGATTTTCCAGAAATTGCGTTTACAGTTGGTAGTAGATTTTATCATGCCTTAGTACATCCCTGGGCAATATGATAGGTTATCTGGACCTTCCTCCTCTTCAAACACGGCCATAGAATTTTATGCATACAACAGATTCACTGATAAATCTTTTCAACAGAGAAACATTCACTACGGTTAGAGTTACAGTTTTAGACTTGCCAACATTTCTTGCCAACAATTCCATTTCTTAAAAACAATCTTTGGTCTTGTCATAAAGGTTTATTTTACTAAAAATGGAACACTAACAAGAATATATATATATATATATATATATGTCCTACAAAACAATATTCAATACTTATAATTCACTAAAACATAGGAGAAGCATGTAAACAATAAGCATTAAAGAGAAATGATAACAGGTTAATCAACAGCATAGATTGAGAATAAAAATTTTCCCACCCATCACAAAAAATCACATTTCGATATCTCTTACAGAAACAATGTTACAGTTGTCAAAAGTTACCCATTTTTATCGAATTTTGACAGAAGCAACACAATAGAGCAGGCGTAATTAATTTGGTTTCGAAATCATTACGCTATTTTATCATATATAATTTTAATCGTAGAAAAATGCAAATTAATGACAGACAAAAATATAAAATATGACAATTTTGTGATTTATGTCCATTCCGAAACCCATAAGCTAGGTGTGTTTTCCTTGGTACAGTCCATTTATAAAACTAGAAAGTAAACTTCACTTACACGAAACCTTAAGCAGCAAGGTAATATATGTATACGTTCTTGAGGTGTAAAAACATATTAGTAATTCTTGTTCGTAAGTTTGCTGTGTAATAGGAATCATTGTATATTTTCATATAAAATTCCATTGACTACCCACCATACAATAATATTTTAAGTTTTTTCAAACTATATACATTATAATTAATGTAGCGTATAATTTGTAACTTTGAAACTCATCATTCACAAGAGTCGCGTGTATTACTTCAGCTGTAGCAGTTTTACTATGTTGGAAAATGGAACAAGAAGATAATGTGACATCTGCAACCTATTTTGCATTTATCATTAGAAGTTTTCACTTCCACTTGTATAATCATTATAAATAATGTTGAATAAATGGAAGAAATCAGAGACTGAGGCTAGCATTCAAAGGAGAGCAAGGCAGAGCAGTACCAAACTCCTTTCCTTTAAATTCTCCTCCATTAGTACGCATTTTTATTTTCGGTAGGCGGCACTTTGTGCAAAGTCTCCAGTCACCTTAGTTCTTAGTTTATGCCGCCGTTTCAAATATGAACAAAGGCGCTCCACTTACTGCAGCCGGCCCTTTCTCAAGGGTTTACCAGTCTTTCATTGGCTACTTAGAGGAAACAGTGGAACAAAACTGAGCTGCGGTTTCAGAAGAAGAGAGAGTAAGCGATGTATTGAGAGCAATGGGCTGTGTCAGCATCCAGATCAATACTCCGCTAGCGATGAAATGCAATCGATTGTATTTTCTATAAATAATAACGTATTTTATCTTCCTTAGAGAATTAAGATTCCAAATTGATGTTCCCCCTACGACGGCATGTAATCGATGGCACTTCTCTAGAAATAGAGATGTATTTAGCATTATTTTAAACAGACGTGTCCAAATTTAGAATTTTCCTTTATGGAGTAGATGGATATTCTTTAGCGCATCACATATAATAACATATAATGCAATAATTGAGAAAACTTTTTGTAACACAGTGAAACATAAATTATGATTGATATGCAGAATCAGGTAAATATAATGCAGTAATATGTAAATGTACTACTTTCATATAATTTACATTATCAACATCAGGATATTTGATTTGATCAAGCGTACCATGAAAATGTCTCAAATTTAAACAAAATACCTCTGTGTAAAGTATTATTTTCTAGGCAATAAGGGATTTTGAGGTTTCCCACAGTTTTATATTCCACAATTCTTTCCTTTGGGTTTATGATGAGCGACTAATCACCAGGCATCGGATCCCATACACCATTAAAGGGATATGAAGTTTACTAGACCCGTAGTATATAACTGCTGACGTCAGTCCCGAGGACAACACGAAGGGATAGTCCGGTTCGCAATGCGTAGCTTTAGTTTCATTACAACTACTGCTCGCCACGTAGGTAGATCTGTCTTCCAGGGAGTGCAAGGTGTTTGATATATTGTATTAATAACACTACTTTCACAAGAATTATTTTACAATTTCCATTTTATAAATTAAAAGGCCTTGGTATCATTAAAAGCCACTAAACAGCTTGAATAATGTAATTTCGAGCTTTCTAAAAGCAGTCGAGGAGGCGTCTGCAAAAATTAACAATTTACAGAATGCACCACCTACCAAATGAACAAAAAATGAATTGTCCAGTATTCTACACAAAAATATTGCATTTTCAGTGCTGCATAATATAAGAAATAAACAAAGTCTCGAACAAACACATGAAAATTATTTGTATTACTTATATGCAACATTAACGTCATGTGATGTTGAACTTTCTTCGAATATTTGATATTGCTTCACATTCGACAATTTACGAATGTAGATGTTGTTCACTGTAATTCCCGCATCGAAAAAAATTAGGACGATGGCATATTGTAACGTAGGTTACATTTTGTATCCGTACCGGAGTGTACACACACAGCGCATCGGTATACTTCTTGACAAGGACGTTTATTGATATCACGCCTTGGCCTTTTATGGTATCTGTGTGCGTACATTGATTCCTAAGGTGTATGTTATCCGATGTCTGCTAATCACTTTACACGAATTATCACAATTTGTACATTCCATCACATTTTTCGTTTCTCCACTCTGTTGATGATAATTGTTCGATATTGCAAATTGCAGCTTTGTGAAAATGTATGCAGCTATAATGAGGGTAAAACATATAGTAATGAGGATTGCGCTTAATAGATGACGAAATGAAGAGGTGGATGTTAGGAATATTTCTATTTAAATGAATCAAGGAAGGTTTACATTTAGGAATGAGTAAATCCCACTGTTACATAAAGAGAATTTTGTATTTGTGCCTTAAGGGTATTAGTGACCCGTTATTTTACAAACTTGCTACTAGGTATTGAGATAAAATTCCAGCGACCTTCTGTGGCCATTCTTAAAATATGGCATATACTTCTGTGGTTTTAATTAATTGCGTAGGGGTAGATACTTAGTTCCCTGAAACTAATCAGCTGACAGCAAAAATAGCTCACAGGTACTGTGTGAGACCTGCATCCCGGATTTGACCCCACTAACGGCAAAAATTGATCTTTGGTTTTCGTTACTTTTTTTCTCTAGTTGGTGAATGGTTCTGGGGTAGTTTAACCCATATTACAATAACGATTCCATTATTTCCAATTCATTCCGTTTCGTTCTTTTGTTTCAGGGGTGTTTTCAAGTTCATGGCAATGGGTGTTCCGGACAAATGGCGAGAGTACCAGCTCCAAGAATAAAGTGTTGGATTTGCACATAGAGGGCTACTTTAATGACGGGACATTCATTGCCCTTCCAAGGACGCTCCAGAAGTGGAATGTGTCTCTGAACCTGAAACTAATAGGAACTTCTAACTTTACCTCTAGTTGCATCACTTCAACTCTTCCTCAAGGGCAGTGACAGCAGCTGTGTTTATCCTGAAGATCGCACTGCACGATGTGTCCCCCATTATTGTAGAACCTATTATGAGTTTCACGCTATATCAAAGTCGCCCTTGTTAATCACTTCTCATCTTCGAAGCTGATCACCCTCAGTGGTAGTCTGACAAATGCCGAAACTAAGATCTAAAACGTTTCTTTCTCAAATTTCCTTCACAAATCATTTCATCAGCGGTACCTACCGATTGTGGTGTACTTTATGGTATGAGCGAGTATTTACCGAGTGAACTCGGCCATATATAACATAAAGCCTGTGATGTCAAGATGGTTAGTTACTGCCGGTTCTCAACTAAATATTTTTATTACTATTGTTCTTATTTTATGTAATTTTTGCGTCTGCAAAATGACATATTCACAAAAAGTGTTAAGAAAATTCCACTTTCTACTGCATTATTTGTGTTGCAGAGTTTCTTTTTTATTTGAAAACCAGAGAGCCAGCATAAAATGTTCAGTTCTGCATAACGCAGAACGAAGGAATGTTTGTACCTTACGGGTGTTAGTGTGTGTGGTTGTGAAAGCCCGCTTTTATTCCATACGACACCGCAGGCGGTGACACTGGAGATACACGAGTTGAAGATGGAGCAACGATGGAAGGAAATGGCCGAGGAAGCCGGTAACCACGGAGAAAACCCGCTCCAGTGCCAAACTGTCCACCACAATCTCACTTTGTGGTTGCCTGGGATCGAACCCGGATCGTCTTGGTGAGAGTCGAGCGGCCTATCAATTCAGCCACGGCGTGGCCTGTGGGTGTTAGAAACCTTATTTTTCAGCAGAAGAAGTAAATGTAATCACACATGACCACAAACGTGTGTGTAATTATCGATGTGATCGTAATGGTTAAACAACGACTTTATCCCTAACTAAGCGGCACAACATCAAGCCAGAATAATGCGCAACGAACATGTAAAGCGTACGGATTATCACGTAATCGCTTTCAGATTTATATATGCCATTGAAAGTGGACAGTCACAGATTTTCCTTGCACCGAAACATTCTTGTCTAGTCTGAATTTTAAAAGAAGATACGTGAAGGTCATCTGTTTCTCCATTTGTGGTTCTGCACTGTTGCCTATAACTAAGTTACGCATACTCTCCACTTCACGCTCTCAACACACGACATATAAAAAATCTTTCGAGGTTATCACATCTCAAGAAGAACATCCATAGTTAATCTGTATTAGGCTACTTCAAGAACAAGTTGTTCACAGATTCACTTGGTTGTAGCGTCTTCATGTGTGTGCGTTACTTTAAATAACTTTAGTGCTATGCAACTTATATTCCATACTTACGGTTATTGTTGATATGCATCGTAAGTTGACATTCCCGCAGTAGTGCGCTAAGTAATTTCTCCATATCAACACATATAGCCGATGCACGTTCTAAAATCTAACATTTATCTTCAATTATGTTTATTAATATTTTAGTTACTATCTTAACTACTAAAATACAGATTGATATAAATACAGGTAAGCAAATAAGGCAACATCGGAAATTGGAAAAAAAAAAAAAAAAAAAATAACAAACTGTACGGAATCGCCTCGTTTTTTTTTTTTTTCCAAACCTTTCCTCATTCCGAATAAAGTGCTTACTACATTAGTATCGCAACATACAATTATTAAATACCTTGTTAATTGCTTTGTTCATATCAATGCCGCCGATATGCCGGAATTTTGACCTACAGGAGGTCTTTTTCATACAAATATATCTACTGACATGGGGCTGTCGCTTTTGGTTGAAAGGAATAAGCTGTTCATTGATAAGGAGCAAACTCTCGTCTTCCTGTTCGAAGAATTCCCTAAGATAACTGACAAATTCTCTAGCTTGATATGCAATGTAAACACCCCGACCGTAAGCTAATCTTTGCCTCGGGAAATGAATCCTCCGTCTACCTCTAATGCTATCACCACTACGTCTTGCTTCAAAACAGCGTACTTTAATTTTGTTTTACAAAGTAGGCTAACAATACACAACGCAACTGAACTTTCAAGAAAACTCTTTTTTCCCCGCACAAAACTAGCGATAACTGACCTGAGGAGCATGTGATTCACCAGTGTAACAATCTTGCAATCTTTGTAAATGTTTCCATAACAGCGAAATTCTGCTCTTACCCTTAGCATCCCTAGCTTGATGACCTTCATGTATGTTCTTTTAAAAATCAGACTGTATGGATTATTTATTTTAAAAACCACTCACTGTTATACTTACAGCAGAGCACTGTAATTATATGCATCAGCTTTATACCACTGCCATCTATTACACCGATTCTGATATTAATAGACTTCCTTGCATTGTTTTATGTGTCGTGAGATGAGAGAAAGCGAATCTCATATTAAGGTTTCCCTTGGCATTTGGGAATTAGTTGTTGAATAGAAATTATGGCATTTGGTTCTGACTTCCCGCATTAAAATGGACAATGCTTGTGATTTCGTGCACAATAATTGGATTTACTGACATAACTCTCACTAGAAAGAGCAATTATTGATGATGTTTTAAGACCTCAAAATGCCCAACTAGTCCTCCGTCAGCAGCTTATTATTCAACGCTGAACACATCATAGACAGAAGCGCCATGGATCTTAATCTATGTTACACTCCACAAGGAATGTAGGTTTGCTACACTCCTCTGTTAGAATCTGCACTATCCGGTTGAAAAGTTCCAATTCTGAAGTGTTACTAAGCCAGCTGTGCGGTGGGCAAAACGGAAAACATTCATTTCATACCGACTGCATTTCGAACGATCCCGACGGTTTCTGTAATTAAGATTGGACGTATAGTTGTGTATCTCTTAAAATCTGACTGCGAAGCGAGATGTTCATTTCATTATGTACAACTTGACTAAGATTGGACAACACCTGCTCAGTAAATGATACCTTTAATGAAGACTAATGATCAGCTGTTTGAAGCAAGCTACCGACCATTTGAGGTTAAAGAATTAGTGTTTCTGAATCTTAGCACTAGAAATTGCAACTATTGAATTATATTTTCTAACATTTAACGTATCCAGAATATACGTTCAAAATAACTTTCCAGTAATAATAATAATAATAATAATAATAATAATAATAATAATAATAATAATAATAATAATAATAATAATAATAATAATAATAATAATAATAATAATAATAATAATAATAATAATAATAATAATAATAATAATAATAATAATAATAATAATAATAATAATAATAATAATAATAATAATAATAATAATAATAATAATAATAATAATAATAATAATAATAATAATAATAATAATAATAATAATAATAATAATAATAATAATAATAATAATAATAATAATAATAATAATAATAATAATAATAATAATAATAATAATAATAATAATAATAATAATAATAATAATAATAATAATAATAATAATAATAATAATAATAATAATAATAATAATAATAATAATAATAATAATAATAATAATATTAATAATAATAATAATAATAATAATATTAATAATAATATTAATAATAATATTAATAATAATATTAATAATATTAATAATATTAATAATAATAATAATAATAATAATAATAATAATAATAATAATAATAATAATAATAATAATAATAATAATAATAATAATAATAATAATAATAATAATAATAATAATAATAATAATAATAATAATAATAATAATAATAATAATAATAATAATAATAATAATAATAATAATAATAATAATAATAATAATAATAATAATAATAATAATAATAATAATAATAATAATAATAATAATAATAATAATAATAATAATAATAATAATAATAATAATAATAATAATAATAATAATAATAATAATAATAATAATAATAATAATAATAATAATAATAATAATAATAATAATAATAATAATAATAATAATAATAATAATAATAATAATAATAATAATAATAATAATAATAATAATAATAATAATAATAATAATAATAATAATAATAATAATAATAATAACAATAACAATAACAATAACAATAACAATAACAATAACAACAATAACAATAACAACAACAACAATAACAATAACAACAACAACAATAACAATAATAACAATAACAATAACAATAATAACAATAACAATAACAATAATAACAATAACAATAACAATAATAATAATAATAATAATAATAATAATAATAATAATAATAATAATAATAATAATAATAATAATAATAATAATAATAATAATAATAATAATAATAATAATAATAATAATAATAATAATAATAATAATAATAATAATAATAATAATAATAATAATAATAATAATAATAATAATAATAATAATAATAATAATAATAATAATAATAATAATAATAATAATAATAATAATAATAATAATAATAATAATAATAATAATAATAATAATAATAATAATAATAATAATAATAATAATAATAATAATAATAATAATAATAATAATAATAATAATAATAATAATAATAATAATAATAATAATAATAATAATAATAATAATAATAATAATAATAATAATAATAATAATAATAATAATAATAATAATAATAATAATAATAATAATAATAATAATCATAATAATAATCATAATAATAATCATAATAATAATCATAATAATAATAATAATAATAATAATAATAATAATAATAATAATAATAATAATAATAATAATAATAATAATAATAATAATAATAATAATAATAATAATAATAATAATAATAATAATAATAATAATAATAATAATAATAATAATAATAATAATAATAATAATAATAATAATAATAATAATAATAATAATAATAATAATAATAATAATAATAATAATAATAATAATAATAATAATAATAATAATAATAATAATAATAATAATAATAATAATAATAATAATAATAATAATAATAATAATAATAATAATAATAATAATAATAATAATAATAATAATAATAATAATAATAATAATAATAATAATAATAATAATAATAATAATAATAATAATAATAATGCGAGCTTTAGTTTGTGCAGAAAGGAAAACATATAATTCTAAAAATAAAAAAATTAATAGGCTGTTTCGCTGACAGTGACTGTTAAAGTTTTATAACCCGAGGCAGCCTTAAAATTCTTTAAATGATGCTATAATCGATCACAGTTAACGATAGCTTAAGATTGTATCACTCGAAAGGAAAGGCACTGTTTTATCGACTTATTACTCCCACTAACTTTCTAATAGCTGTGATCCAATCCTAAAGGAATTCCTACCTGACATACAATTTTGACTCTGTAACTGCTCAACTCTAACAACTTCATTCCCTTCATACTTCTCAGAACCGTTACTTCTTTTCATTGGTAATATCTGCGATAGTTGGACATATCTTCGCTACAGGAGCCCAATACGCTAGATTTTCATTCGCTATACAAGATTAAGGGCTTTTTTTAACATGAATCTCTTTATTGATCTCATCACTCACATTTTACGTTGTCTAGCTAATGATTGTAATTGAGGCTTGTTACATCATGTATCTATTGAGTTCAACCGCCCGTCTCCGTAGCGTATTGGCACCGTGGCACGTTCAAGAGCTCCCGAGTTCGAACTTCGGTCAGAGCTAGTTACCTGGATAAGGTTTCTTCCGAGGTTTGCCCTTATCCTGAGAGACGAATGTCGGGAAACTCTAAAATCAATGAACCCTGGGCCCATTTCATTCATTGTCCAATATGACGTAACGTTGGAGGACGTAAATTAAAAAAAATGTTTAAGACCAGGAAATTATTTATTGAAAATGTTTTCTTAACTAGCTATAATTTCTTTATTGAATTGTAATTTTCATCTTAAACCAATTGAGGTATCCAACCAACACTGTAGTTTAGGTAAAACATGAAATCGGAGGAATATACAGTATAAAACGAGACATCCTGATAAAAATGATTTTATTGGTGACATGAACATTAGAAGGAGTAGGCACACATTTTGTTTAAAGAAAGTTCTGTTAATCATGAAAAAATTATAATTATTGTTATAGGTTAATTATTCACGCAACATAAAGGAATCACAAAGTAATTAGGAACTAATTAAATTTCATAGTAATATAAATAAACCCAGAATATGATTAAAATATATATTGCAATACAATGCACGATGCTCAATTGGTGTACAGCTTAATAATCAATTCCTGACCTCATTTTTACAAAAGAAAGCAAACATTATATTAAATACTCCTTCACAGCATATTCCACGAAAGCACAAATGGGAAACTGTGCCAAAATTATGACTCTTTTATTAAGATCATCCAAGAAACTCCTGCAACAACTGAACATGATCACGTGAAAAGATACAAAAGTGCTTTTTATTTCACAATTCCCAATATTCGTCGAACTCTTAATTAGACAATCGCCGTGATTTCTTAACTAGTTTTTGTGTAACGTCAGTTCATCCTTGTATCGGAAATTCTCTAGCACTAAATACAACTTTTCGGTTGTTGACGAAGAAAGTCTGCTCCTGCTTTTTGTGTGGATTAGTGCATGGGTAATCACTTCCGGATGATGATGGTGGCACACTCAGAAGTTTATATACCAGCAAACTTATAGGTTGTTTGCCACATTAACCTCTTCATCAGGTAGAAGTTGAAACATTTTGAGCAGGTCTTCAAACTATTTACCACCCAAATTTTTTTTCTCTACTAGCTTTAAATTTTTCTTAGCTAAAAGTAAGTCAACTGGTGGTTATGTACAAAGTTTGGCCACTAAGTTTCTATATGTTCAATAACTAGAAAGGTACATGATGCAAGAAGTTAAATACGAACTGAATGAACTGATAATATTCCATAATGTTGAGATGCTGAAAGAGCTGATTTTGAAAAGGTATTGAAAAATCATGGGGGTCATTCCTACATCGTTAATTGTCTAAACACTAATTCGACAAGTACATTCGATGGAAAAGCTTCAGATCCCTAGGGTAAAGGAAGATAAACTTTGGAAAAATGTTTCTAAATTCATAACTATAACGCAAATGTGCCAATTAGTCTGAAACATGTGCCTGCAAGGACATGTGATTGCATGTCTTCATGATCAGCACCACAAGGTGCTTCAGACTTTAGAAGAATACTATATCGTGTCACAACTCCATGAAACCGAATTAATATCACATGGAATGCATTATTACCTTTAAATACTTTTAAAAAATAATAGAGTTCTTTGAGAAGGAGAAACAACCAGCGACACAACTTGAGCCATTTTGGTCCTATAAACTTGGAGACTAGTCTTCCATTTCTGAGGATGGTTCTCAAGAAATAGAGAAATTTAAAGGACGAGGATATATACTGTTGGAAACCAGATTGGAAATAAAATTCTCTTGTAAAATTCCAACAATTACCTGCAACATTCTTTTAGAACTGTCTGCAGAGGATGGAAAAATTTACAGAAAGATGAACTGTCAGATAAGACCCCTCATTCGCCAAGAATGCTGCTTCAAGTTCAGTCACAGCCAAAGAAGAGGAATTAAGACTCACACAAAAGTAAACTTATCAATGACTACTGAGCTGTACCTGTACCAAGCAATCGACACTGAAAACCATGATTATGACCCTTTCCAGTAAGCGCAACTATAATAAGACACGTTTAGTAATAACAGGCAAAAGAACGCAATTAGATCCAGATCTGTTCATGGACTATTTACCTAATCATAAGCTCAAATCTCAAATATCCATCTTCTCTTGCTTCTTCTCTTGTGCTGATTCGCTTCAACCCACTCTGTCTCCAAATTGCTGATGCCATGCTTTCTTTGGTGTACCCGATTTCCTATTTCCTTGTGTGTTATACTTTACAAATCGTTTAGTTTTCCTGTTGTTTGACATTCTTTCCAACTGTGACCTCAAAATTTATTCAAACACTTTTATCGTGATATTTAATTCTTCTATTTCAGGTTTTCGCTAGTGTTCATATTCGTCCATCTATCTGACTATGTATTCCTTGCACAAATCTCAGGAATATTACTTATTTCCTTATATATTTTGTAAAAATTGATTTGTACTACTCCATTTTTCTTATTCATGTGTGGCAGTGGGTACTACGATAGACTTGCACAGTTTAACTATCAAGTATGATCTTATCTTATTTTGTGATGCCTCTAAATTTGTTCATCTTTCCTGTATTTTTATTTGGCTAAAGTATATTTTTAGTCCAATAAAAAATTAAAGATTGCATCGTCTACGATCCTACTTACCAGTATAATTTTGTACGCATTGAATACAGACCGCTAAATATTATTCTTTACTGTCCATAACACTTTTTAAAAATAAAGTTATATGGTGAGGTTAAATTACTAGTTAAGTGAAAAGTAACATTATAAAACCAATGAATTGGAAAGGTATTTAACAGAATTATATTTTGTTCCTTAAATTACTCGTTATAACTGAAGCGCAATATAAAACTAAGTATTTTTGTACGTCTCTGTTTTCAATTTGTAAAATATGTAGACAAAAATTCTTTTTGATTTGAAGTGTGAATTATCTCAGGGTGTAAAGAAATGCTCATCAGCCTGCTAATATCTTTGAAAGCTAAGTCAGAACACAACTGGTACATAAACAGTTATAACAACATTCCTTAGCAACATATAATTTTTACTTGCAACACAATTATGTTTTTATAAAATGCAGTAATATAATTCAGTATACCAGTTAGTGATACTAAGTGCTGAGAAAAGAGTTTATGTTCGTATTTTAAAAAATGCAGTGTTGGATTTTAGCTCATTAAGTGCAACAAAGTCCTTGAGAGTATATCGTTTGAACATAAATGAAACATAAGCAATTCTAACATGGAAACAGAAGCTATTATACAAGTACAGCAGCCGAATATTACTCTGAGATTTGACCAAGTCCAAGTAAAATTAACCGTAATACAAACAAATATGCAGCACATTTACCATACGTGAGATAGAGTAAATGGAGGTATTTTCGTGACAGAGGCAATTTCGTGATACTTTTTCGAAGGGATGTCACAGAAAAACCAGTTAGTATTAACTCGTCTCTCACAGTTGGTAGTTGACATATTTGTTCCTAGAGCTCAAGAGCTATCGGCAGGTGCGTTAGCATCAACTGGCTTCTCTGTGACATCTCCTCGAAAAAGTATCACGAAATTACCTACGTCACGAAAATACCTCCCTTTACCTTACTTGGAGGAATTAAATCAGAATTCGAAAAGAGTGTACCTCTCGTTCCCTCTTTGTTTATTCCCGTATTAATTTCCTATAATTTTAGATAGATTCTAAGAATCTAATGGAAAACAGTCACTACATTAGTGAATTATGTGATGTCACTGGATGATTAAATACTTGCAATTGGAATTTTAAAGCTTTAATTCTTAATTTATCATCTTTTATTTCACGAAAGAAAGTGAATCGGCATAAGAAGTTCTAACGTTTTCAAGTTGGCTCATAAGATTTGCAAAGCCTGAAATATTTCATGTTTAAGAGCTTTCATTGGCTTTCAAAATCAGTTCAAGGTAACAGCACACAAAAACCAGCAATTCCATAGTTGAATAACAAGAACTCTCTTGTGCCGTTTAAGTTGTAGAGTTTTGGCTGACTGCAAGTTCATATGTTTGAACTTAACACAAAGAAACTAAAACTTGCTACGTAAGATAAAACCGATGTGCGATTTGCGATGGGTGAGGTAGAGAGCGAGGTAGGGAGCAAGGGCGGGAGGGAGGAGGAGAAAGAAAGAAAGGGAGAAAGAGACAGAAGCTACCTCGAGAATGGAACCACAAAGAAGAAAAAAACCATTGAGTACTTGCAGTTTTTAATTCACCACCAAATAAAACTTGTGTGCTCACGATATATTCTACAGAAGATACGCATATTCCCGAAAGAAAACTCAGCAAGATAGCAAAGCAAACGATACCTAAAGCCATACGCAATTAATGCTTAGAGTATTTACCTTAGAGTTTGTTAATTCATATTTGGATTTATAATGCATAAAATAATCTTAAATCACTAGAGCTTAATATCTATGATCAATTGAAGATAAATGATCCAAATTTAAAGCAAGAACGAGTTTCACTCGGGGTATCCCCCTATGTGACTAACACTACTATAAGAAGAGAGAACAGCAAGAGGTTTTCACTTATTAACATTTGAATTGACTATTGGACTCACTGTTCCTGAACTCTTTTGTTATTCATGTCCCTTACGGATTATGTCGGACACAAGTTGATGCTCCTGTCTTACGAGAGTGCGTTGCAATCAATCAATAGGCTTCAAGCCCCTGTAATTAACATGTCCAGATCAAGCCCCGAGCTCCATTTTGTGTGATATGTAATTAGTTGCAAATGACGAAACACCCACACTTTTTGCAACACTCAAGTTCAATTGCAATCTGTCACTCACAAACGTTTATCTGACTGGTCGAAACATAGCAGGAAAATGACTAGGATATACATGTGTGTTTCTGTCAATGGACATGTAAGAAAGCTTAATATTCAAAGCACCAACAGAACAAGCATGACGTATTTCGCTATATTTATTAGCTGCTGGTAATAGCTCACAATAAAATGCTATCTCCTATAAAAATAAATTACTTTTTACTAAAATAGAAAGAATTCGCGTTGACTTTAGAAACACAATAGTAAAGAGCGCTGATTCTATGGACGGTATAAATTTAAAAATGGAAAAAGAAATGAATGTGAAATCGATGTATGTTAATATTTGCAATAAATATCGATGAAAACCTCTTGTGGGAGATTTCAGGTCGCATTGATGTGTGTACGACGCATTTCAGAACACTCCAATGAAATATTTACAAATAAATAGCTTACGATTTTATCAAACTAAGAGTGACCGGATTCTTATAAACAATAAAAGCACTAAAGATATAACTCTTAAATTTTTCAAAGCCACTAAATTCAGTTACTATATGATATTTCACAAAAAAAAAAAGGAATCTACTATTTTAAACTTGTTTTGAATGGATACCGTTTAGTAACTCAAGATATTGTCGCGAACCCGATCGCGATAGCACGGTTAGTGTACACAAAAAGCCTGGATATAAGGAGTATGCCGGAAGAAATAATGATAGCGCGAGATTAAAGACCTGCCGGCACCGATAGGGTTACGCTTCTGGAAGGCGATAGAACATTCGATTCCTGTTTGGTCCAGAAATATCTCGAATTTACGAAATAGGTATTTAAGGACGTGACGGCTCGCAAAGAGTTAGTTGTAAAACAGTGAGGTGTGAAACAGTGTTGTGAAATGAGAGACAGCCAGCTATGTTGTTGTAACGAGAGCTAATGATGTAATCTGCTGTCACTGTTTATTGTGATCGACCTTGGTAGACTGGTGGTTTATGTAACGTAATGCTGCTGTAATCTATAAGAGTATTTCTACGAAAATAAAGAAGATTTTTAATTTCTGCAACTCGGCCTTTTAATTCTACGAACCCACAAAGTCACAATATCATATACATATTTAAGTAAGTTAGTAGTTAATTAATGGAAATTAATTATTCTTTCACACTGGTAGTTCTTTATGAAGAACGCGGAAACTTTGATTAGTGTCAATTGTTGGACTGCGTAGAACTCTCCAAGTATTTAGTTATGTATTTAGACGGTACCCTTACTTTAAAAGTTCTGTGTAGTTCCGGTGCTTCATATTCTTCAGCTCCGTGATGCATTAAGGGGCTATCCTCCTCTTATACTCTATTCAACGTAGAATTATTACGTACTATAAAATCCTCTGGGGATGATTTCATTGTAATTACTGTTAAAATGTCTTCCTCAGAAGTAGAGAGCTTTCTTGCCTACTCCATAATATTATTCTTCGGATAAATCATTGCCGAAAAGCTAAGATGTACAAAAATTGCTATGTTTCACAACTGTAATAAGCCAACATTAACCAAAGTCATCAAAAAGGCTCACAAATAGAGGACTTCCCTAATATATTTTCAAAAACACTTGCCTAGAAGTCGGCTATATTTCACCGTGATTTATACTAACAAGTTAACGAGTCCTGAGTGCAATGTGAATAGAAGCAGATTAATTCAAGAGTGCGTATGCTGGTATTGTGTCTGCAGTTGCTTTCACGCTCGTAACAGCAGGGCAAGATGATTCTGTGAACAAGTAGAAATTAATGCATAAAATTCAACAAATAGGTTAATGCTTCTTCCCCAAATCCGACAAAGTAAATATGCAGCAGTGACTAGTGGGTATAGTTTCATTTCGTTTCTTCTGTTGAGACAGTGGACATGTGCCAGTACATGTGGCTCAAATACATACAGTTTCTTTTCTTTTTATTTTTTTTCTAAGCTCCTTTAATGGAAGACTTACAACGTACAGGACATGTGGGTGCCTGAGGTTAGACGCCTGTTATGAACAGAGGAATTCTGGATCCGAGAGAATATGCTGATGGAATGAATGATGGCAGAAACCGGATAAACCAGAGAAAACCATTCAGACGTTACTTTCTTCATCGCAAATATCACTTCAATCCTTTAAGATGTAATGCTTGACATGATGGGATGGGTCTAACCACTGGGGCACGGTGTCACCTGAGAAGGACACAAAGGTCTAAAATATCTGCAACGGCTTCACCGGTCACATATTTCACTCATTGTTTATGTCTATACTTCTTTAGTTCTTAATGAACCATATACCATTGAAAATAATACCACAATAAACCCTCTACTAATATTATATTATTTCCGAAGGGTCCCAGCTATTTTTAAGTGCTCTTTATGCAGTTTGTTGTGACGCAGAAAATCGGTAACGTATATAATGTCCATCTGGGTGGCTCAGTTAGTCAGGTATTGGTCTACTGATCCCTAGGTCACGGATTCAATTCCGATCCAGACCGATGGTATACTCCGGAATACCATTGGCGCTAATATGTACTTGGTAATTAATAGTTTCGATAACAAACAAAATATTTAGGTATTTATTTATTTGTATGTCGAAGGTCATTGCAAAGAATATTCTAAACGTCTGAAAGTCTTTGTATGAGTAAGAGGGAATTTTTCTTTATCTTATTTAAAGCTGATAGGCATTCAAAACTGTAAATTTAGTGTGAAGGGATACATGCGAAAGAAAAGAAAGGAAAATTATGTGCCTGATTCACTCTGCAAACTGAGGTTCAACTTTTTATTGACATGAAGAATAAGTCTGGTGACTCTCTACCTTAACAAAGCTGTAAGTATATACTGTAAGGGAATTGAATTTTTACAGTCTTATTATAAAATAACACAAGTTGATCTAGAAACAAACATGGAATTTTTAAATATTACAAACCCTAAATTTTTGGACAAAGACAGCACTACCAGACCATATATAATTACATCGTAGCAGCTACTCATATATATATAGATTAACCTTAAATAATTATATATCCAAACAAATGAATTATGCTACTAAAATGCTGACGATAATAGCGTCCATGTAAGGTGGCTATGACATCGCTGACAACTTTAGAATTAGCAAACGTTTTACTCAATATAATCATCGAAAAATCCACCAATTTCACTTTGAGCTACTTTGTTCTTGTCTAAATTTTTAACATTCTGTCGTTAATTTGGAAGTATTTGAGCCACACATTTTTTCACAAACAAGACTGCCAGAACGGGCTCATTTCTTATGTACAGTTTCATTCCACTCCGAACATTAGTTCTGTTAGGTCCCCTTTCGGGAGAAAAATAATCCAAAAGAATAGCTGCTATGGGCCGACGAAATCACAGTTCTTTGAAATCTATTTCTTTGAAACGACTATTTCAATGAGGCCACACATACGTTTAATAGCATTATAGAGGTTAATAAATAAATTATGTAAAATAAAACCAGAGTGTAATATATCATCCCCATACCTAGATATTTTAACCACGATGTGTGTATAAAATTTTGATTAACTCACTACTGCACATTGTTATTGTTATTATTGTTGTGATTGTACTACTACTGCAAACCTACAGAAGCTATTAAATTGTTCCCCATTTCACAGGGAAGGACATTTCTTTTGCGAGGTTCCTCCACTGATCATCAATTTTCTAGACAGTGCTGTGTTCACTGGGATTAACAATTCTAGGCACGCTGGCAATGAGAGAAAAGGGCAAGAAGGTTTCGTAGGATATATATGGTGGGTGCTTTAGAGGGATGGAGACGTACTGTAAGGGTAAAAATGCAGATGTGAGTCAGCTTCAATAACCAAAATCAGTGATAGTATCAGATTGGTTTTACTTCAATTACTGCGGTCCACACGTCGGGGACGTTATTGTATGTTTAGCCGGTATCATACAACGTACATCGTACTTTCCATAAATATGCGCTTTGCAACGCTGGTCAGAAGCACAATGCATGAGGATTGAAACAAAATGATGCGTACTTCGCGTACTTTACACACAGCCCTCTGCATAAACCGTCTCATGAACTTAATTGAATTTGAACTAAAAATCCATTCGGGGACAAAATTGCATACATTTATATACACCTTCGTTAACGTGCATATTTCCTTCCTTCCCAATTATGAAATATTTGGCGTACCGTATCTAACACCAGCTAAACCCAGACAATCTGTCTCGGATGACTGATCGATATTCTCCCTCTCAATTCAAAACTTTAATTTTCCTGAAAGCGTTGTAATGCATTACTTTGAGCCACTGAATGCTTTACTTGATATAAACGCCTGGTTTTCGTTCTGGCGTTGAAGTACGGGGATACTAACTCCAAATGTGATTTTGTATCTGATGAAAGCACTATCTACCTACAGATTTACTGCCTCCGTGACAGGTGGAATTATGTTCAATCTCACACCTGAGAACTTCCCTACGTTAACTAAAGGACGATGTTCTGTAAGAGATTTGAACGTTATGCAGGTAACCCAAATGTGTATCAATGGCGGTCATAATAATAAAACTGATAGCTGCGTACTACAGTTCTGGTAAGCATACTAGCAAGCCCCATTTTTATTTATGCTTGAAGAAAATCGTTTATCAGAAATTAACTGAACTAAAGTTTCATTAAATGAAAACTGGTTATTTCTTTTGGCTACAATCCCTGTTAAACACAAACCCTCTTCCTTTTTCTGACAGCGCCCCTAGACGGGGCAGCTTGGATAAACAAGTACTCTGCGTGCAGCACTTTGAGTCCCTGGACACTTTTGTAGTTTCCCCAACCAGGAGGTGATATTTCTCCATCACGTTACTCCTCAATTGATCCCCTAGGGCTTCACGGGGCTAGTGCACTCCGTTATAGACCCATGAACACGAGAGGAGCTTGTGCTTGTAGCTGGGATTATACCTGGATTTCCCACTCAGCTTTAATAACACTTTTAATTTTTGCATCTTAAAATTTCTATATCAGGCTTTTGGTGTGCAGGCTGCATATATGGAAAATATAATTGAAAATGCTCTTTTATTCTATTCAACACTTGTTGATACCAACAGGTGGCGATAATGTTGCTCTACTCTAATTTAACTACTTGTTACGTGGGTTTCTATGTCTGGCCATTTTACTTAATTGACTGGTTGCTGTTTGAGGACTCAGACAACTAAGAACTAAAGTTTAAAAATATATTTCAATAAAACCTATGATTAGCAGTTCACTGTCGATCCTTAGTTCGAAAATTTGTGAATTTGCTTACTTCAAATGGACTACAAAATATTTATTTGTGTTATATCAATTTTTTGTTACAATTACAAAAGCATACCGAAAAGAAAGATTTAATGAGGAAGCAATTGCACTATTTGTCCGACACAGGCCAACATTGCACAGTACCTAAGTCTACCTGAACAATGAAGAGGGAAACGAAATTATATGAAATTAGTATAAAGAAATTTGGGTAGAACAATTCGCCGTAACAATTAGGGAAAGCCGCAGACAAATCTATAGTCGAGGAGCTGGCCCCAGGAATCAAACTCAGTACCTCCCGAATGCCAGTCTCGCACATTACCCCGGAACCATCTCACTTTGTAGAAATGCAGCTACCTGACGCAACAGTATCTAAATGAATATATCATCATCATTGTTGTTATTATTGTTATTATTATTAAATAATTGAACTCAGAGTAGCAATCGTAAAACACAAATACACACGCAGACATATACCTATATTATTTAGAGAGAAACAAAGCGTCGCGCACTTGAGAATCCGGTGGTGTCAACATAACTTGAGGGTGTGGCTAATGGACCCTCCAGCAGATTTAACACATAGCAAAGCGACACTGTGTAGTAAATTAACAGCAAGCCTCTTAACGTGTCCATTTTCCTTTGAAGTTGAGTTCCTACAATGCTGAGACGTGCTCCATACTGGGAATTTTCAGGCCTTCGAGGGAACTCCACTTAGGAGATTCACAGATCTAAGACAGCCCCATTAACTTCCATAAATAGATACTGGTATTTTTAATTTCACATTCACGAGTGCCGAAACACATTTACAATATAATGTTCAAATCACGTGCAAAGGCGCGGTTGGCCATTAAAAATAGGTATGCTACTGTCTGATCATAAATTAGTGTTAATTGATAATGCAATACAATTTTCTGACTTAGGTTTTCTAACATTTTACGTTAAGTCTGAATCCGGGACCAAAAGCAACACCAAGAGTTACGTCTTAGTTACTTAGGAGAATTCAATTGAATCTGTATGGGTACCTGCAAGGTGGCTAAGAAGATCTTACCATTTGGTTGCACAGAACACATTTGTACTTGTTTTGTTTGTCTCACAGGAAATTTTTCCCTGCTTATGAGGATTAGACATTTAATTTGATGTACCGTAAGTTTGAGATTAAATTAGGGGAATTCAGTTACTACCAGAACTCCTATCGAGCAGGGTAGCGCAGGCAGTAGCGTCTGTAATTCACATTCGGTAGATCTTAATTTCGATAGACCTTCCTCAGCCATGGTTCTTCGATGTTTTTCCAGGTAGCTAGGCGAATGACGGAAAAGTTCCTTTCAGTCCCCGAATTTGATGTTTCTATTTCACCTCGTTTCGCATTTCAATTTGGCTTTCATCCATATGTTTCTTTCAGAGTTGCAACGTATCGAGAGGTGTCTGGGCAAAGCATGGCAGAGTAAAGGTTCACTCTCTGTAAACATCCATTCACCGAGAATTCCGGGGAACTTTACAGCCTGCAGGATGGAGAGGAATTCCGGTTGCACTAGATGGCTGTATGCATAGAAGAGTCCCAATCTATAGATGGTAGGAGTCTAGCATCCTGCTCTGACGTGCCTTCTAGATTGGGTGTCCTCCTCGCCTCCCACTTTACCTCTCTCCCTGAGCATCCCCTTATGTGGCACAGGAAGAAAACAATATCCGAGTTGCGGTACCGAAGTACCTTATCGTTGACCTTACCCAAGTTCTTTCATTAAGGACTGACAAAAGGATCAATATAAACCTAAGTTCGCTCTTGAAAGAAATTAAACATTAGTGACAACAGTGGGTTAATTAATGTCATCTCGGCATGTCTGCCATAGTAACTCAATGGTTTAGAGCAACCGTACGGAGAGCGGGAGATCCGTTTTTCAGATCCCGGCTATGGCATTGAATTTTTCAGTCTAGCTCTACTCATCCAAACCTTAGTCTACACACGGCTAGTACGAAAGAAATTATTATTTCTAAATGTAATGAAACTCAGAATAGCGATATCGCTAGAGCAGAGAAACATTAACTCCAAAGGTAAGTTATTGTGTAAATTCAGAAAGTATGCAGCTAATCTCTGTTGGATGGATAAAAACTCAAAATGATATGGCATTTCTCTCTTCTGATGATACATTAGATCGATCAGACAGAGAAGGGCAACAGTGTGTAATGTGTAGTGGCAACAGCAACACAATACATATGTAGTTCCTTGGTAAGCGTCTCTGTTCTTTAGTAATCGCTAAAGGGATAAAATAGGTACTTAGAATTCGTTACTCTGTTGATCGTTAGTGGGTAACTAATATCTCTGTCTACCTCTCTCTCCATTATTTCTATAAAAGCTACATTAAAGTAACATTTACTATTTAACATAAGGTATATTAATTTCTTCTCATTCGTAATAGGAATACATTGTTACAATTTCACAATTACCCTTTGACGAATAATTTTCTTATACACTTCGGTTTTTTTATTTTTAAAAGATCGTAAACGAGGGCTCTTCTGTTTAATATACGACGCGGCAGTTTATTTCTAAGTACTTCAGACTTTTTGATGCTTTTACATACAATAGGTTTTAATATAATTTCCTTTCTTTTTAGTTCAATTTCCTGTTGGAGGGCGTTCTTTTAACGTTATTAATTGTTTGTTTATTTACTTACTGAGTAATATAGCCATATTGAAGAAATTAGTGCAGCCTAACTATCCTTGTTTTTCCACTGAACGCAATGCTGTCAGCAGTCTTACTTGTCCCTAAATTACACTATCTAGCAGACTAACACAAAGTAGTACCTAATTGCAACTAATTGTAGTCCTCGCCAGCGTGACTCTATGTTGTTTGTGTGCACATTTCTCACTGGGTCGACAAAGTGCACTGAGTGATTCACTCCTAGATGCGCAGCTAACCCTCCAGCCATCAACCTATGCTTCCCTGCCAGGCGTCGATATGAATGGTGCTGGTGAACACTACGTGCTCTGCAATTAGACTGCACAGCGTATTTGCATCCCTTTTGTTGTTGGAGCATATCGTCATCCGCACCTCATTCGTTCCCACGTCGATCCCAAGGATCCAGTTGACTTCTACGATGTGCCCACGATGAAACTTGCGTCGTCCTATTTTTCATTCGTCGATATGAAGGTCGAGGTAGGGACCGCCAAATTTCCCCCTTGCAGCATACTTGGTGTCATTTGACATCATGCACATTTCGCGGCAGTAGCCGAACCAGCCCGATGCAGTCCGTGAGCTTATACATGTTTTTCCTACGGATCACTCCATTATCGTCATGTCGTAGGGTTGTTTATGTGCAAAGCAGTGCATGAGCAACAAAACTTGACCGGATGATAACTTAGCCTGCTCAAAATTGCCTTTGCATTCGGACTGCGTCACCTATGTCTGGGACATTTTTGCAGAGGTTGGCTACAAGTTTTACATATCTTTCTCATGTTGGTTGCAAGGCGAGAACCGGCTGGTCGCCTGCTTGCGCATGCGTATACGTGCACCTTTGGACTTAAGAAAATATTCTCGCGTCACACAAAAGAAAGTTTCTCCGAAATGAGTTATACATCCAGTAATTAGAGAGAACCTATTCCATATTTGCTACATTTGTGTCACGAGGGCGATGACAGATTATTTCAGGTTATTTATGTGTTGTGACTACACTATTTTTGTTATATGGTTCAATTTTCAAATCTTGGTGACTAATCTCAACGAGAAAAGTTGGAAACATTTTAAACAGAGTCCTAACAGGTTTAGGATATAACTATTAATAAATAATGGGAAAGATGTTTCATTATCTGCTTCTAAAGTTTGACGAAAGGTATAGCACAACTTTACTAAATAACTGGCTGTAGATTATCGTAACTTCATCAATTAGGAATAGTGTTAATAGATATTGTCACCCAATTATCGGGAAGCACCACAAACAACAGCTGAGAAGGGACCGGAGGCCACGCCACGCCCACTCATTTGTCTCCTGTCACTAACTGAAGGGATGGTTAGGGGAGGGATGTCGGGCCCCTGAGCCGTCTCTTTACCCTTCTACTAGGGTCTGGAAATCACGGGACATTCAATTTAATCGAGAACCTTCTAGATGGGCAAGCGGACCCTATATAAGCGACACGTCGTGCAAGGGGGGCAGTCAGTCAGTGCTTGACGAGCTAGCAAACGGACGATAAGACTGTGTACGTGCATCGGAACGTTAACTTACGAACTGGTGAATTGTAATTGTGTGCATTACGTATTTCTGTGTAATTGGCAAGTGCTTAACTGTAAGTCGGTGGAAATAAAGGACATTTTTGAGTGGTGCAATTGGACTTTTCATTTCACGAACCCACAAAGTCACACTGGTGTCAGAAGTGCGACATAACACAATGGAGGCAGCATTAGAAAAGATTTTAGCGGAACTGAAACAAATGAAGACGGCCAACGACAACATCACCGAGAAGATGGAAGAAATGAAGGCCGAGTTAACCACAGAAATGAGAGCAGCGAACGGCAGTCTGGCCACGGAAATGAAGGCGGCAAACGAGGCTCTCGCCGCAAAGTTTGAAGAACAGTTGGCCGGCGTAAAAGAGAACGTCACAGAGTTAGGCGAGCGCGTCGAAGACCTGGCGAGCCGCGTTAATGAGCTGGAAGGAAAAGCCGACAGCAGCGTGAAGTCCCTGCACGCCATGGTGGAGGACGTCGTCGGCAGGAAGCTGAAGGATTTAAAGGCCGACGCGCCGGGACGCGACACAACATCTGCGCGCGTCAAACCTCCCAAGTATGACGGCGCGTCAACGTTTGAGGTCTTCCGCCGCCAGTTCGACACAGTGGCCAGGCACAACGGATGGTCGCTGGAGGAGGAGGCCACACAGCTAATAGCCAGCCTCCAGGGAAGAGCCGCGGAAGTCCTAAACGCGGTGCAGACGACGGCGGCGCCCAAGGACATCTGGGAAGCCCTGGAGGATCGCTTCGGGAACCACCGCTTAGCCGCAGCATACCGCAGCCAGCTAAAGGCAAGGTCACAGCAGCCGGGGGAGACGCTGCAGGAGTTCGCCATTGCGATCGAGCAGCTGGCTAGCAAGGCCTTGGTTGACCTGCCACTGGAGTTCGTATCCCGGGAAGCCGCCTACAATTTTGTCGACGGAGTACGGGACACGGAGATTCGTCAGCGCCTAATGCTCGGGGAATATAAAACCATCCACGAGGCGCTGACAGCGGCATTAAGGATGGTGGCGGCCAAAATAACATCCATCCCGACGTCGAGAACGAGGAGTGTCCGCTACGCCGGAGACAGAAGACCAGCTGAGGGACGCCGGCGAACACCTAGTGGCCTGTGTTGGGGGTGTGGACAGCCCGGACACCTGCAGAGAGACTGCCCACACCAGGAAGAGCAGCCGGAAAACAAGTAAGGGCCGTCGTGGAGAGGGGCACGTCGGCGCCATCACCACCATCCCCTCGAGTGACACTGCGCGCCGTCAGCCGGCGTATGGATGACAGCCTCATCGCGGACGGTTGGGTAAGAGGGAAGCCGTGCCCCGTGTTGGTGGACACCGGGGCGGCCGTGACCATCATCAGACCTGACGTGGCGAAGGGTTTGCCGACAAGGAAGCCAAGCCGGCCATACCAGCTTGTCACGGCATCGGGCGACACCTTGCCTGTGGAGAAGGAGGCCCTGCTGGAGCTGAACTTGGGACGCAGTGCCGTGCGTCTGTGGGTGTTCGTCGCGAAGGTGGCTGAGGAGGTGATTCTGGGACTGGATGCCCTCAGGAGCCATGAGGCGACGGTCGACGTCGGCAAGAAGGTTCTGCGGCTTAACGGAGAAGAGGTTATACTCCGTCAACCCGAAGAGCGCCTTGGAATTTGCAGGGTCGTCTTGGACGAAGACGTGGTTGTCCCCGCGAGGAGCGAGGTGGTGGTGACGGCGCGACTGGGGGGTCAGAGAACCAGGAACATGATGCTGGACCAGAAGACGCCTGTAAACGGATTGTGTGTAGCCAGGGCATTGCTGCCGTGCCGAGAGGAGGTGCCCGTGAGACTGCTAAATCCTACGGACGCCGATCACGACGTCCAGGCCGGGACGGAGTTGGGAATGTGCGAGCCCGTGGTGAGCGTAACAGCTATCGAAGAGACCCAGGTGCCGGCGCTGAAGCAACACCTGGGGCCCCGGCTAGAAGGCTTGGTGGAGAGGGCGGCCGACCACCTGACCACAGAACAGCTGGAGAAGGTTCGACAACTGCTAAGACGGTATCAGCGCGTCTTCAGCCAAGGTGATAGTGACTACGGCCGCACGGACAAAGTGCTTCACCGCATCGACACCGGAGACGCCCGGCCTATTCGGCAACCACATAGACGCGTTCCGCTGGCGAAGCAAGGGGCGGTACGAGACATGCTGGAGGACATGAGAACCATGGGAGTGATTGAAGAGTCTGACAGCCCTTGGTGTTCCCCTGTAGTCTTGGTGACAAAGAAGAACGGCGAGCTGCGCTTCTGCGTAGACTACAGAAAGTTGAACGCCGTCACCCGGAAGGACTGTTTTCCCTTACCCCGGATTGACGACACCCTGGACACGCTAGCTGGTGCACAGTGGTTCTCGACCCTGGACCTGAAGTCGGGCTACTGGCAGGTAGCTCTAGACCCGAGAGACAAGGAGAAGACCGCATTCTCGACGGGCCAAGGGCTCTGGCAGTTCACGGTTATGCCCTTTGGCCTCTGCAACGCACCAGCTACCTTCCAGCGCCTTATGGAGTCAGTGATGAGAGGGCTGACCTACGATGCCTGCCTGCTATACCTCGACGACATCATCATCGTCGGGAAGACTTTTGAAGATCACCTCGAGAATCTGAGTAAGGTGCTACAGAGACTGCAGGCGACCAACTTGAAGCTAAACGCGAAGAAGTGCCAGCTCTTCCGCAAGGAAGTTAACTACTTGGGCCACATAGTCTCAGCAACCGGAGTGGCCACAGACCCGGAGAAGACAAAGGCTGTGAGAGATTGGCCTCGCCCAAAGGATAAGAAAGAATTGCGCAGTTTCCTGGGGCTGTGCAGTTATTGCAGGCGCTTCATAAAGGGGTTCTCCAACATCGCAAAACCCCTCACCCGCCTGACAGAGGAACACCGGCCTTATGTGTGGACGGAGGACGCAGAAAACGCTTTCCAGCACCTAAAGCAGACCCTGTGCAGTGCTCCACAACCGGGTGGCGCCTTCATTGTGGACACCGACGCCAGCGACCATTGCATTGGAGGTGTCCTATCGCAGATCCAGGATGGCCAAGAGCGGGTGATAGCCTATTACAGCAGGACGCTATCCAAGGCAGAGAAGAAATACTGCGTCACCCGACGGGAGTTACTGGCGGTAGTAAAGACATTGGAGCACTTCCACAAGTACCTGTACGGTCAGCCATTCCACCTGAGGACTGACCATTCCGCCCTAACCTGGCTATTGAGCTTTAAGAACCTGGAAGGCCAGACAGCACGTTGTGTCCAGAGGCTGCAGGAGTACGACTTCACCTCGGAACATCGTAGAGGGAAGAGCCACGGTAACGCAGACGCCATGTCCCGAAGACCCTGTCCAGAAGAGTGCGGCCAGTGCACAAGAGTGGAAGAGAAGGAGCGTGCCGCAGCAGTCCGAGTAGTTGTGGCCGTGCCTGCTGAAGGCTGGGATAGCGCAGGCCTGAGGAGGGAGCAGCTGGCGGACGCAGACTTGGGGCCACTCTTGAGGGAAGTGGAGGCAGGGATGAGACCAACCTGGGAGGACATCGCACCGAGGAGCGCCACCTACAAGTCGTATTGGGCCCAATGGGACTCGTTGAAGACCAAAGAGGGCGTGCTGTTCCGGGTATGGGAGTCACCCGATGGGAAGACGCAGAGAGAACAGTTAGTACTTCCCCGGAGTAAGGTCCCGGAAGTCTTGGAGGAAGTGCACGCTGGTACTTCTGGAGGACACCTGGGAGCGAACCGAACGATCGACAAACTTCGGCAGCGATACTACTGGCTGAGACTCCGAGCAGATGCTGAGAGATGGTGCCGTCAGTGTCACGTGTGCGCGGCGAGTCGTGGCCCCCAGACTAGGAGCCGGGGTCGCATGCAGCAGTACAACGTCGGAGCCCCATTCAAACGGATCGCCGTTGACATTGCTGGACCGTTCCCAGTTTCCGACCGAGGCAACAAGTACCTAATGGTGGTCGTGGACTACTTCACCAAGTGGCCGGAGGTGTATGCCATCCCAAACCAAGAGGCAAAGACAATCACAGACTGCCTCGTGGAGCAAGTGTTCTGCCGATTTGGGGTGCCGTTAGAGCTACACAGTGACCAGGGTACCAACTTTGAGTCCAACCTAATGAAGGAGGCACTACAAAGGCTTGGGGTGAACAAGACTCGCACTACGCCTGTACATCCCCAATCGGATGGCATGGTCGAAAGGTACATCAAGACCTTAGAGGAACACCTGAGGAAGGTCGTGGCCAGCCATCAGCGAGACTGGGACGTCAAGGTGCCACTGTTCTTGCTGGCCTATCGCTCCTCTACACACGACACAACTGGGATGACGCCAGCCAGCTTAATGTTCGGCCGAGAGTTACGCCTCCCTTGTGACCTGGCTTTTGGAAGCCCTCCGGAAGCGAAACAGCCAGCGACCGAGTATGTGGAGAACTTGGTGGACCATCTCCACGACATGCACGAGATGGCTTGCCAGAACATCCAGAAGGCGAGCGACCGCATGAAGACCAGGTATGACAGGCAAGCCAACAGCCAAGGGTTCCAGCAAGGTGACCTAGTCTGGTTTTACCGTCCTACCCGGACCAAGGGACGCTGCCCGAAGCTCCAGAAGCCATGGCAAGGACCGTACCGGGTGGTGAAGAGGATTAACGACGTGGTCTACCGCATCCAGAAGGTTCCCCGAGGGAAGATGTTGGTGGTACACCTGGATCGTCTAGCCCGCTATGATGGTGCTGTTCGGGACGACCAGCTTTGAGGAGGGAGCAGTGTCACCCAATTATCGGGAAGCACCACAAACAACAGCTGAGAAGGGACCGGAGGCCACGCCACGCCCACTCATTTGTCTCCTGTCACTAACTGAAGGGATGGTTAGGGGAGGGATGTCGGGCCCCTGAGCCGTCTCTTTACCCTTCTACTAGGGTCTGGAAATCACGGGACATTCAATTTAATCGAGAACCTTCTAGATGGGCAAGCGGACCCTATATAAGCGACACGTCGTGCAAGGGGGGCAGTCAGTCAGTGCTTGACGAGCTAGCAAACGGACGATAAGACTGTGTACGTGCATCGGAACGTTAACTTACGAACTGGTGAATTGTAATTGTGTGCATTACGTATTTCTGTGTAATTGGCAAGTGCTTAACTGTAAGTCGGTGGAAATAAAGGACATTTTTGAGTGGTGCAATTGGACTTTTCATTTCACGAACCCACAAAGTCACAATATTATCCCATAAATACACTGAGAAAGCATTATGCGTATGAAAATATGTCCATATTTGTGATGTTTGTGCTTTAAATGTTAAATAACTTCACAGTAAATGGGGTAACTGCGGCGATTAATTAACTTTTGTCATCGTGTTGTATTATTCATCATATTAATTACATTTAATTACACTACTGGTGATATTCATTTCGAGAATAATCTTGATTATCGTATTATCCTCTGGTTTGTGCTTTCAATATTTATATACACCTAAGGATTATACTGGTTTTGCGTAGTTAACTATTCTAAAACAGGGCATATAGTTCTGAATAGACCTCACAGTGCTCTAAATACAGCTGCGCTCACTGACTTTTATGCTCTCTCTAACATAAAACTCATAAGATGTTTTTTATAATTAACGCTAAATGCAATGCATTCATACTACAAGTAAGTAAGAGCTTATCTAGTAGCTTCACTATCATAATTAATTCACTGTTGGGAAGTATTTATTCCAATGAGTAAATTCTGCTATTTTAATTTTTCATGCAAAGCACACATAACTACACTAAGCCTCCAAAAGTCAAAAAATAAGAACCTTTACTGGCATCACTCGTAACAGAAGTTGGGACCGTTCGGACAAGAGGTGGAAACTCTCAAATTATCTTTAAAAGAAAGCAATTTTCTTGTGCTTTTCTTTCTTGAAGCATGTAGCAGAAGTTTTCATGTGCATTCTCAGCGTTTTCCTAAAAAATATTGCTAAATATGTAAATGCCAGGGAAAATATTTATGCAAGTAAAATAGCTGTAGTTCTAGTAAGAAATATGTGTAGTGTTTAACGCCCGCTTTTACTACATACGGCACCGCAGGCGGTGACACTGATGATACATGAGATGAAGATGGAGCACCGGTGGAATGAGATGGCGGGGAAACCGGAGGTCCCGGAGAAAACCCGCCCCAACGCCGTGTTGTCCACCACAACTCTCACTTTGCGGTCACCTGGGATCAAACCCGGGCCGCCTTGGCGAGAGCCAAGTGGTCTAACCACTGAGCCACGGCGTGGCCAGTTCTAGTAAGAGAAGAGCATATTACTGAACATTAGAATATCTGGATAAGTAAGGTCATTAATTTCATATTAAGTGTAATATTTTAAGTTAAATTCTTAGATTACACGAAACCTGATTTTAAACACCCAAAATAAGCATCTAACAAAATTTGGATTTGGTTTCCTACCATGTTACTCAGATCTGCTTTCTTATGTGACTTATTCCTAATATTTTCCTTTGTATTTTAATAGCAGCATTATTACACCTTAATTGTTATTTGATTTCCTCTGTTGTTTAATTCTGACGGACAAAAAGCAAAGTCATATCACCCGTGTAAAGCAAGTTTGAGATGTAATAGTCTCAATACTAATTGATACCGGAAATTTTCAGGTTGCAATTAATAATTTTATAAGGAAATGAAAGCGAGATTAACACCTTCAATAAATAATTTTCATATTTTAAAATCAAAGCATAACGTAAGAAGCACAGGTTAAAACTTGTCAACAGAAAGGAGTTTCTAACTCCTTGTCCAGCATAAGAAATCAGTAAGTAATTGTAGCTAAATTAATTAAGGTCCAGTATAATTCAATCGACAAAAAGTCATTAGTTGAAACCATAATGGCAAATCAGTTACGTTAAGAGTTAAAAATGATTACTTCAAAAGGCCTAAAGTGAATACGATTCCTTCCAATCACTCTGATGCCCCCGTTTCTAATCAAGGTTTGCCAATGTCGGTCAGTCAGGAGTTGTGAAAGGGGTCTGCATTTCAAATCCCAATAGGATCTTTCAACTTCTTCATATTTACCTTCCTCGCTCCGCATAGCTAGCAAATACAGGGAAGGTATTGCATATTAGGCTTGGAATGGTTCCTTGTCAAATAATTTCTGTTTATGTATGTAGTCGTCATGCATGTAACAAGAACGGGCGTTAGTACACAGCCTCCATTACCTGAACACTAGACCATAGTGCTTATAACGTGACCCCACCCCCTTGAGAAGGGGAAGAAGGCGACCAACCATATCCGGACGATGATTTGCGCTAGCATCTCTAACGATCCCAACATGGCAACAGTCTTGATACCGGGTAGTCCTTTCAAACCGGAAGTTTTGTGCCAGTCGAGACAGCTTACAAGAAAAGGTCACAGCAGTACCAGCAGACGCAAAAGAGGATTCTGATTCTACCGTCCTGCAGCAACACAAAAACTCCCTAACGTAGTCCTACAACCCTCAAAGAGGCGAAATGAAACTGACGAAAGAAAAATAATGCGGACAGGAAACTGGTGGTGGAAGAGGAAACACCCCAGAACTCGCCTAAAGACCCGGAAAGCTACGAAAATATTTTAGAGTGATCCGCCCAACGGGGAAAGAACTAGCATTCTCCAGAGCGTAAGCTTCATACGTTACAGCGGTCCCACACCGCTGGGTAAGGACAGACGTTAACATCTATTTGGTTTAAATCAGTCACAGTTAATTAAAATGCCTATTATTTTTACCTCAGATGTTTAGGGTTTTCGAATACGAGCTCTTTATGGCTTCATTCACCGTAAGGTTGCTAATCTTTAATAGAGACAGGCAGAGACAAAAACTGCAAAAGAGGCAGAGAAAGAGAGAGAGAGAGAGAGAGAGAGAGAGAGAGAGAGAGAGAGAGAGAGAGAGAGAGAGAGAGAAGGAAAGAGAGAGAGATACTACGGAGAATAACTGGAAATATATGTTGACTGAAACAATATATTACAAATATTTTCAAACTCAGGAAATTCATATTGAGAAAGTCAAGCGTTCACGTTAAATGACTTATAATGTCATATACAAATACTTTGATCCTCTGGTGTCTTCAGCGAACGTAGTAGCGCCTCTGCCTCTCGTTCAAGAGATCCCGAGTTCGAATATCGGTCAGAGTTGCTTATTTGATAACGTGTTTTAAGGGATTTTCCCTTTTGCTGAAGGATAAATGTCGGGTATTTCTAAGCTCTCTAGATCCTGGGCTCATTTGAGCATCATTTCACCTTTTTCATGCATCATCCGATGTGACAACGTTGGAGGACATAGTTAAAAAGAACTCATAGAAGTAGATATCAAATTAATTACATTTAAAATGCTGCAGTGATAAATTACTACAATTACTACAACTAGGTGCAATCGATATATAATGGATTTCAAGGTCCAGCCTGTAGCTAAACTCCGCAGTTTTTAAATCTGTGTTTTTATATATTGTAGCTCGAAAAAGTGAACGTTGATTTTACTTAAATCACTGTATATGCTGCGCACATTCAGCATTTCTATTAAAAGAGATATTTCATGTTTAATGAAGCCTAAAACGTGTACAAATCCTGATAAAACGTATACATAAGAAACTCTTTTAACTACCACATTTTAATATGAAACATAACGAATGTAATGGTGTCAATTTTTCGTCTGAGGAAAGATGTTCTTCTTTGGTGTAAGGGGAGGAGGAATAGGATGGTTTCCTGCGTCTAAGCCACCCAAAGGCTCTTGTTTCTACCTCCTTTAGTGGATTCAAATATCTAGCTGAGACCTTTTTTCGAGAATTTTACTGGTTCCTGAAGTAAGTGGATATTTTACCTTTTAGGTCCCAAGTATTGTCTGTATTTTCTCTGCACATCGATTTCTTGACCATTAATATAGTTTTGCTTGAAAGTTGATATACATATAGCCCTACAATACGAGAGAAAGCGAACAGAAAATTAGCATGAGATGACGAGAATAAGATAAGCATTAATGGTTTGTGAAATATTCAATCTCAAAAAGCAAAATAGGAATATCTGTGGGACAATATATGTATTTATAAGTTTTAAATTCATAATATTTGTGGAATATTTGTTTTGGCTGCTGTTGCAGTAGATCCGCAAATTACTTCCCGCACAATCGCACGTGGAAGTTCAGTGCGTCAGGCAAGTGTACTTCGCAATCTCATCGACATAGGTTCCATTCCTATCTCACATCTGTCCATTAAGAGCTGCATGGAAACGATTTTGGGAATCGTGCTAACTTTTTTACATGGGCATTAAGATATGATACCCCAGATTCATCATTGATTTTGTTTAGTGATGAAGCAATATTTACTAATCATGGCCAGGTAAACCGCAGAAACGTGCAACATTGGTCTGCTGACAATGCTCGTTGGCTTCGTCATGTATAACGTCAGCATCCACGGAGATTAAACGTGTGATGTGGGATGGTGAACCATCAGCTCATAGGCCGTTTTTTCATAGAAGGAATACTAAACTGACACAACTATCTCAGTCTCCTAACACACCACCTTCCATAGATGTTAGAACACATTCCTCTGCAGTCTAGGAGGAACCTGTGGTTCCACCATGATGGTTGTCCAGCCCATAATGCACGAATTACTACAGCTGGTCTAAACGGATTGTTTGTAAATCGATGGAATGGACGAAGAGGGTCTGTAACTTGGCCAGTCCGTTCGCCGGATTTGACTCCGTTAGATTTTCTTCAATAAGGAAAACTGAAAGACACTGTCTACAGGGACGTACCAACTACCCAGATGATATGAAACAACATATTACTGAAGCTTGCCCTCGAATTTCCATTAAAATACTAGAAAGCGCGCAGCAGTGTTACCACAGGAGACTGAAAGCTTGTATTCAAACTGCAAATGGTTATTGTGAACTCAAGCTTTGAAGGTCAAATTTCTCTTTACTTGTCAGGATCTACTGAGGCAATGCACACCCTTTTATTTAGCTTTAGTTTGCGCTACCACAGGTAGTACAAGTGCCTGTGTGTAAAAGTTTCTAAATATGATATCCCGTAACGTGCTGGCACTATAATTGTGAGGAAATAACCATTAACAGTCTAATTTTGATGTAATTAGTCATTGTTCCATATAAAAAACAATATATGTTTGATACAAAAATAAACTTCTAGGTGCTCCTAAAATCTATATATATATATATATATATATATATATATATATATATATATATATGCTTAACCTACGAGCCTCTAACTACCAAACAACGGTGTAAAACACGCAAATCAATAGCACTTTCCATTTCGGAAATATTGTGAAACATGTTTTAGGTGATTTAGCCTGTATAATTTGTAAATTTTTAACGCGCTCCAATTTAATTTTGGTACACGTGATGCGAAAAAGGAAAAGATAAAAAAGGGATCAGTAAAATAATTTAAATGTAGTTGCTGGTTCGGCCAGCAAAAAGTATGACGACAGGGATTGTAATGATGGCGATAGTGTTGCTGACTTCAGAGATCTGAACTTTCGTTTTAAAAAACAGATTATTTAACTGACTTCGCTGAAACTTAGCGAATTACGTAACAGGTGCTTAATTTTAAAAAATTAACTAAGCTGTTACCACTGGAACTTTAACAACAACTGAAATATATCTTAGTGTTAAGAAAAGCTTCAATTGGAAGGAAGAAGTATTAAATTCCGTTCCCTTATATGATGTATATGTGTTTATAATTACAAGCAGTACCTCATTTTAGTGTTATTTTAGTTTAACTGTCCCTATTGTCGGTTTTGTTAACATAGAATTAGTCCCAAATACATATTTCCTGTGAGCTAGTGGCAGTAAACCCCAAGAAGAATATTGCATCTATTGTTCTGAGGAAATCTATAAGAACAAAAGGAATGTTGTACAGATAAGACTGGTTGATATTTAAGAGGAGGAGGAGGTCATTTTTACACAACTACGTTTTCAAAGCAGTGTCTAGACATTTTTATCTTGTAGAGAATATCTCCATTCCCATGGAACTGCTGATATTGCCGTGTTTGCCTTCGATAGTGCAATCCTACGTTTATTACAAGAGTCTAGTTTATTGGCATCCGTTTCTTCTCTACCTTAGACGCCATGATACTTCTTGAGCTCTAATATAGCATCACAGCTTCATCTCTCTACCCGCTGTGGCTTCCCAATCTTCATTTAATATCCTATCGATCTATGAAGAATAAAGTACCTTTCAGGAGATTTATTTAAGGTTTTAAGTAAAATCATCTGTGAAATTTGCAAAGCCCCAAGTATTCTCCTGAGTGTTTGGAAACTTCTGTCCCATGCTACCACTGTATCAAAAAGTACGGTTGCAATTTTGGTGCACAAGTTCTCAGCAAATTTAATACATTTTATAAAAAATGCTCCTTATGATTAATTTTGATAGCTATTGAACAGAATTTCAGATTGATACTCCTTTTTGAAAAATAAATCAAAACTACTGAGGAATTTATCCTTAAATGAATTGGATTTAAACCTGTTTTGTTCATTTGTTTGATTAGATTTTTTTTTTTTTAAATATATCCTCATAAAACTGGTGTAGCAATATATTTTCTAACAATTACAGAAACTTTTAATTACTATACAGCAGTGAAACTTTTTCGAAAGTTTCTTTAGGATTTTTTATTTTTGTTTGTCTTTTTGTTTTCTTGTTTTTTACGTCCTGCGAAGTTAAGTCATATCGGACGATGAGTTGAATAAGCGAAATGATGCTCAAATGAGCCCAGGGTCCATAGAGCTTAGAGTCACCCGACAATCGTCATTCAGAATAAGGGAAAACCCCGGAAAAAACCTTATCCAAGTAACTCACCCTGACCGAGATTCGAACTCGAGACCTCTTGAACGTGAGGCACACATGCTACCACTACGCTACCGAGGCGCGCGTTTCCTTATGATAACTTAAAAATGACAGTAATAAGTATTTTAAATTACTGAAAGCCCGCCTCATTAGCGTAGATGATAGCCTGCCTGCCTCACGTTCAAGAGTTCCCGAGTTTGCATCTCGATCTGGGTGAGTTACCTGGATAGAGGTTTTCCGGGGTTTTCCCATGTCCTTAAAGACAAATGTCGGGTATCTCTAAGCTCCATGGACCGTGGACACATCTGAGCATCATTTCAACCATCTCATTCACCGTCCGATATGGCTTAACGTTGGAACACGTAAATTACAACAACAGAACTGAAAAACGTGTAAAATATTACAAGCGAGAAAAATGGACCAAACATATAGCATTAAAGCAGGCCTGAAGTTCTCGTTATTAACTTTTATTACGTAGTGTAAAATAGACATATAACAGTAAGATAGAAAAAATTAACAAACGTTCGGAGAAACTGCATAAGCACTTCTCAGTATTTTGAAAGATATGTTTGAAATTTCACAAGGAGCCCCAAATTAGCGTTCTCGTTCTCCGCTGAGAGATATCTAAATCTTTACATGACTTTCGTTTACGCACCGATACAAACTTCTGCACTGAAAAGTTCCTACAGAATGGGACTTAATATTGAGTTAAAGGCGTAAATTTAATTTGTATTCTTTTATTTATAAATTTTCATCGATTAGTCCCCTTATTTGTTTCTAATCTAGTGAGCAATGAGCGAGATGGCTGTGATATAATATAGAGGCTGTCAATGTGGAGGTCAGAGGTTTGATTCCTTTGCGTTTATCGTCATTTTCTCTATTTGGTAGGTGAATGATAGAATTGTCTCTCGAATACTACGATTCGTTTCCTTTATTTCCCTTTCTTTTCGGTTCCTTTTCATTTTTCAGAGGTGCTTCTGAGCTTTTGGATGCCGGACAGCTGGCGCGGATGCTTGCTCAAAGGAAACAATACTCCTCATAGACTACATAGGTGCTTGGTCGACGGGTCGTTCATTGCACTCTCTAGGTGGCTACAGCAGTTGGACTGCTAGGGATTTTTTACGCTTCTCTGTGGCTTAAGGCCCGAAGCAGCCTGTGGCTACTGCAACCCCTACATCCCACAGTGTGATAACCACAATGTAGGTATAAGTGTTATCCGCAGTATCGTCTATACCCAAGTAATCACTACAGCTATAAATACCATTATTCTCTGAAGTAAAAAATTGTGTAATTTGGTATTTGGATTTTAGGGAGTGAACTAAATTTGTTTTTCCTAAAGCTTCACAACGGTACTGCCTTTTTCTTTTAATTCGTATTATTGTGTAAATTAGTGCTTTCATTAATTTCCAGAAAACAATATCTGAAACACGGCAAGCTACTCAAAATGGAAGTTGTAGCACAATAAGTCGATACGCTGTAAATTCCCCTCCTACTAATTAAATGGTCCATCGCAGCATATAGTGATAAAAGGAAACAAATTTGGAGCCATTTTGGTTGAGTGAACCTGTTTAATGAGCAAAATTTGAATTAAAGATATACTTAGTAACAGAACCTCAAAGCCTTCCATTTTCTGTTTAGTATATTTTTACAAAGCTGAATCTGCACGACTTTACAATTATGGTTCAGTAGCAGTCGTACTGATTAAAATGTTCGTTCTGAGTTGTAAGAACCCATTTATCTCCAGGTCCAATGCCACTGCATGGATGTCCTTACACCTGAATCTTCTAAAATGTTCAAAATTAGTGTGATACACTGCTAAAGATTGGCCAGCTACGCCGCAAGTTTCAAATAGTTTCGGCGCTTGTTTATTTTTCGATTTTGTTCCTCTGTATAGAATTTTAAATATCTATGTACATGTTCTATGATGACTAGAGTGAAATATACAAATTTTATGGCAGCTATAATTTTCTATTTGTACACACCATGATAACTTTTATCAGAGTTTTTGGCTATGGAACTTAAATTATTGTTAATATTGCTGGTTTTAATTAATATTAGTCATTCGTGTGATGTGGAATATAATATTGCAATTAGTATACCACGCTGTGAGCCGTTGTAACACGGTTGAAAATATGCCGGAGGATATATGTAATACCGGCATTCCTTCCTCAACGTCAGCAGTTACATAATTTCGTGGTTACTTATCACAACAAGTGGTAAACTACAAGAGCCTCAGTTTTACAACTAAGAAATCGAAAATTTGAAATTAACTTGCTATTTTTTCATTAATAATTCGACTGCCCACACGGGAGAAAACACAAAACAAAGGATATATAGCAATGAGCTCTAATTGTTTCAGCCTTGACTCCCGCTGAGAAGTGAATATTGCCATGTTACTAAAAACTAAATACACATTTACTAACATAGAAAGTTCTGGTTATACTAATTAGTTTATCTATGAATTTTCCCAACGTTGATCCTAAAGTGGCCACGGTGTTAAGGTTTAGAATTTGATTCCCATTTTTTCTTCCTTTGTACACAATTTGTTATCAATATTGTTACCTTGTGGGTTCGTAAAATTAAAAGTCCAGATTGCAGAAATTTAAAAATCTATTTATTTCCGTAGAAAGACTCTTGTACAACTCTGATATCAGCAGAATGACGTAACACAGACGTACGAAACCTTCAAGTCCATCTGACACACGTCCGCTCTGCACCATGAACAACTCTCAACTCAATACAGTTTAAATGACCACACACTGACCGTTGACAACTCTCTAGCGGCTTCCTGCCGATACTGACTGCTTCTCTGCACTTTCTCTCTCGCCACATAATAAGCACCTCACGACAATATATTAAAATGACAAAGTATTTGTGCGAGTGTTGTGCGTCTGTTCTGCCACGGAGTCTGTATGGGGTCGGCGTAATCCGCGATCCGGCCATGGGGGCGGGTTGGGTTTTAATTTGAAACATGTTTCTTAGACTCGGACATAATCACAAGGATTAAAATAACGTTTATCGCATTTAAAATAGTATTTTAATGTGTTATACATCTCGTACGTTTAATAAAACTAATTTACGACATCTTTGAGAAACTCAAAATCAACGAAAATGTTTCTGCCTAAGGAAAAAATTATCGACGAAGAAGTTAATGAAATAGTTTTCGTCTGCGTAGATTAGATGACCGAAATAGAACAATTATCGCAGTATGACACATCAATCGCAGTAGTAAAAATATATAAATTTTCGCTTTGGCTATTGGGATAATATTATGTGCCAGAAATAGAACAATTTGCACCACAAGCACTGCACTTTGTGGAGCAACAGTGACAGTAATAAAAATGATAACGATGATGATGATGATGATTATGATAATAATAATGTCAGACTAGACCGGCTAGTACACCATAGCAGCCGCTTTTAGAACTCGGGTTTGGTTCAGTTCGGCATATTTGAATTCATTGTATATTTCCAAGAAGTATGCGTACCTGTTCACTGGTTTCACACCAAATCCCAAGTGAGTTTAATTTAAAAGGAAGAAATTCGAAATCCGCAGACTAACAACCTGCATTATGGCATTTGTAAAGCCGTCAACTATTTGTATTGAAACATACTGGATACCTTTGAATCAAAGAAATAAGTCAATGTTTTCAAAAACGACTGACACTAACACAGCCAATAACTCCATTTATAGTACCTCACCTACCACAGCGATGGGTTCAAAAGAAGTCAGAGAGATCCCTCCTACTTCACCAAAACAAGGTCAGAGAGGCAACAAGGAGCAGATTGCACAAAAATGTCTGTTGACTTCCACACATATAATGTGCCCACATATTATAGCGATAACTCACAACTAAACAAATACAATTAGATATCTCTACCAAGCACGATGGCAGTTCTTGTATTCGAAGCTGTTAGCGCTTGCCAGAACCTGAAACACCATCTCAGAGGAGCACTGAAGGAAACAGATCGTGGAAGTCAGGAGAAACAACTAAGCAATGAGACAGTACTTTCACAAGAAATGTTAGAGAAGGAAGAGAAATAATATAAAATGACAGGAAGTTTGCGCGGCAAGCTGATGGAACTATTGGACCAACTCGTTGATGGGGATGAGAACCGTAATGGAAGCTGTTGCCCCATCTAAGATGGGACGAGAAGCACTGCATTTTTTATGCTGCCATCAGAGAGCATAACAGTTGTATTATTATAATAGCTGGTCATCTTATTGTAATTGTAGATTTGTGAAATGTCAGTTTTTGTCTTTGTTAATTTGGTATCTTGGTATTTGAGAGGATAAATGATTTACTACCAGAAATCCTGTAATTTTAATATATTAACAATCCTGCACACAAAATTTGCTGCACTGTAATGCTGGCTCGGTTACCGCTAAGGATGTGTCTAAAAATTGAGAGAAGGTGAACCAGTGGATGTGAAACTCTAATGTGAAAATCCATCGTCGTGATCTTCCAGTAGTAGTCTGCTCCCATAAGTATTTCAATCGGAAGGTCAACCTCACAGTCTGGTAATGGATCAGCCAGCTTATATGTAAAATATACAAAGGAGTGCAATAATATACGACGCACCATGGAAAGTCAGGCCACGTTGTGGTACGGGAAACGACACGGTTTGATGTCTGAACGTTCAGGGCGTTTCCTTTAGCCTGCAGCACAAAATACTGAAATAGCAGAGAGCTGAAATTCTACAATATATCTCAAAATACAACGATTATGTTGGAAAAACATGACAGTGGGAAAAGGGAGAAAACCTAAAATAGTGGAGAGCTCTTAGGCTGCTGATTGGTTTAGGGAAATATTTGGGTATTTTTAGATGCAAGAACCATGTTTTCTCTAAAACTCGGTGGCATAAGAGCATTCCGTTACAGTATATCTGTCTCCCTTTTTCTCCAATACCCTATATTTACAACACGATAATTATAGTTTGAGACAAGTTATGGTATCATCTATGTGTTGCTTGCTGTCTTTGCTGTCTAGCATCACCAGTCAGATCTCCAAGTAAATTGGGAAACACGACTCAAATGGTATTGTAACGTGTTATCTTATACCACTAAGGTCATGTTATATTATTAACTTGAAGGTAAAAAAGGCATTGCCAAGAGTTTGTGTAGGAGAGGCACTGAGTAAAACTAAGTTACAAAACGTTAGAGCATATTTACTCCAGCTAAAGGAAATAATGTGCATGACAGAAATTAAAACAAATATTGCTTTGTGCTAATACTATAAACTCCGTGCTACCAGGAATTCATTAGAACCAGGTGTGTCCAAAACATAAGAGAAGATGCAGCTTGGTTTAGTGCTCATAAGCACTATTAGATACGTGATACGGAGAACTAAATTCGTTAAGAAGGCGCAACAAACGAGACAAATGGATTACCAATAGCCGTCAAAAAGGTCTACGTGAACACATGTTAGTAAATAATTGAATAAAATATATACTGTCTCAGCCGTACTTACAGCACCAAATTGAATTTTCGAATGGAGATATGCGCGCATAGACACACACACGCACACACATACACACACGCAGAGAGAGAGAGAGAGAGAGAGAGAGAGAGAGAGAGAGAGAGAGAGAGAGAGAGAGAGAGAGAGAGAGAGAGAGAGAGAGAGAGAGAGAGAGGGAGAGACAGCGAGAGAATGAGAGACGGTGGATAAAGCTGAGGTACATTCGGAATTGGAACTATCGAGACACATACATCGATTAGAAGCTAGTTAAGAAAAGAGTAAAACAGAGGCGACCATATAGCATATTGTGATCGATGGAAGATCTAACTCACTCAAGAGGACGGGATAAATTTAAGGAATGATGGGTATCTACAATCCGCAGTCAGATTGGCCACAGTCTAGCTCAGAAGTCTATAATATTTCAAGTTTCGAAGACTCGTTTCACTACTGTTGCCCAAAGAGGACCAAGAGCGATCTTTTAGTCAAGCAAAACCCGTAATGTTCATGGGGGATAAGTTTTCCTGGAGAAGGTATAAGCGCCATCTGTCTGGACCACGAAACACCACAAACATGAGAAAGAAAACAAACTGGAAATGAGGGAAATGCAGTCATTGTAGATGAGGAACCAACCCAAAATTCACTTTTCGACCAAGAGAAACCATAAAACATCCCAGATTAAAGCAGACAAAGGAGGGGAAACTAACTCGGGACTTCCTGAATGCGATCCTCAATCATTTCTCTCGGCGCTTACATAAGTAACTATATACATGCCGATTGGATTGGAATTTATGGAGAGGATTCGTCATCTCGACCAGACTGGCCTTTTGTATCTATGTCCCCAAATGATGCACCCCCGGGAGGGAGCAGGGAGAATGAGTTGAGAGGAGATAGAGAGCGGCTGACAGCTAGGTCAACACAAAGGGAGGAGTCCTTACACTTCAGCAGATAGACACTCCCCAGTGGTCCCGGCCAATTGTCCTCTCACCTACTGTGGCCCTGAAATAGTCACGAGGCCGGTTCGGAGACCGGAAGCCGCCCGCCACCCAGAGGAGGGAACTCCAGGTGGGCTGGCACAACTAGCATCTTTCCAGCCGCGCTCCTGAATCAGCCGACTAGGTTGACTTGGAGACCGGTGGCCTTCCCGCCGGAGGAGAAAGTGTTCGCTCAGAGCATATCTTGCCGTCATGCACCGCCAAGACTCCCGCCGACATTTCTACCCTAAAAGAAACCACCACATAAGAGATGATATGAAATGATGATGGAGGTTCAGGAAATTCTGCGGATTTAATTAATCTACCCAGCATTCGACCTGAGAAAACGCCCGAAAAATCCATTGGTCGGGTATGTCGACCATCGGAATCGATCTCGGGCCTCCCGAATGTCTCACGAAACCACCTGAGCCATCCCGCTCGGTATGGATGCTGTACGTTTAGCCTGTACTAGCAGGATCCTCGAGACCTAATACAATTTCTCCTCTATCCGCTGGAATTTCAAAAGAGGCATAATCTCTTGTACACATCTCCCATTACGTATCGGGTGGCACTTGTTTCCATACATAGGGAAAAGCAAATATATCAACAGTCTCAATAACAGTACAAAGTTACTAATTACTTAACTCCTGAGTACTGATGCCATATTATTATTCTTATACAGTCTTTAATTTATGGAGTGGCACAGAATTATTGGCTCCGAGGTATTCATAGAACACAAAGCCTGCGAACTTTCAGGTACATATAATGCGGTCCAGGTGCAGCAATATTTAGAGCCCCTGCTCGGCAGGGAGTTACCAATTCACCGATCGACGGACTGAATAGGATTATGGAATGCACAGGGGTCGTCGTGTTGCATTTTATTATACATGTATCGATTCTTTCATATACAACGCTCTCTGCCGTTCTGTTTCTCCGCTGAACAGAAACTGGAATCAGCAATAAAATACTCTACTGGTGAGAGAGAATTACATTTACTTGTAAGTGTGCACATAATTCCACCCTCCATTAGTTATAACATAGCATTGCTATAACCACGTAATGTGCCTTAGTGACTCTGTTCTGCTATTTATGTTTATATTAATATAAAATTATTTTTAACGTGGACGAAAGACAGAACAATAGGTCTGGTTAGTAACTGATTTATCTTACACTCTTGAATTCGATTTGTTTAGATGATCATTAAAGTACCTCTGTCAAATCCCTTAATTCAAATCTTTTATTTTTCCTGCCACATAGTTAAAATAAGTATGTGTGGTATTGTATTACGACACCAAAAATGTACGTTTCGGGCCATAAGAATCTCAAAAATTGAATATCTGTAAACGGTCCTGAGAAGTTGTGGTAATCCGTTCACATTTGTCCGAACAGGGTTTCTATGATACAATTAATTATTTCCGGGTTGTTTTTCCGTGATCTGTTGGCGTAAGAACGTCCAAACGTTTCGTCCACAACTGCGTTAGACATCCTCAGTGGCGCGGTCGAAGTTTCCTTGCAGAGAGTTTTGTTAATTGTATTATGGACGCCGGCCGTGGAAGCTTACGTTCTCTCAGGATTTCTATGGTTACCAGATTTACTTATACACATCACTGGTGCGATATGAAAGCTCACACACAAAATGCTTCCAACTTCAGAACATCTCACACCCCCAACGGTTGCGCAAAGTCAAACTGGAGTACTGTTAATACGCTGATGTTTCACTGTTTATATGATCTTAGGTTTCTCATACATGAAAATGTGATATGGTGTTTAACGCCTTCTATTACTACATGCGGCACCGCAGGGGGTGACACTGAGGTTACACAGCGTGCCTCGGTAGCGTGGTGGTAGCGTATCTGCCTCACGTTCAAGAGGTTCCGAGTTTGAATCTCGGTCAGGGTGTGTTTCCTGGATAAGGTCTTTTCGGGGTTTTCCCTTACCCTGAAAGACGAATGTCGGGTAACTCTAAGCTCTATGGACCCCGGGCACATTTGAGCATCATTTCATCCATTCCATTCATCGTCCGATATGACTTAACGTTGGAGGACGTAAATTTAAAAAAAAAAAATACTAAAAAAAACTGATGTTACATGAAATGAAGATGGAGCACCGGTGGAACGACATGGCGGGGAAAACCGAAGATCCCGGAGAAAACTTGCCCCAGCGCCGTGTTGTCCAATTTTATGGCACCTGGGATCAAGCCCGGGCCACCTTGTTGAGAGCCGAGCGGACTATAATCACTCTGCCACGGCGCGGGCCTCTCAAATACGGAGGTTAGGTTAAGCTAAGCTAAGCTGTATATATACATGTGTGTGTGTGTGTGTGTGTGTGTGTGTGTGTGTGTGTGTGTGTGTGTGTGTGTGTGTGTGTGTGTGTGTGTGTGTGTTAGTTGGCAACCATAGGTAACATCGTTGTAATCAAGTGCTACAAGAAAAAGGAGAAACAAGTAATTGTAATGCTAATCCAGTTGGTTTCGCTTCTCACTTAGTTTGGCAGCCACCATTGTGCAAGATCAGTAATGAGAACATGGTGTTCTTTGTTGTTCTTACGCGATTGTTTCCCTAAGAAAAAGTATAATTCTATTTCACTTTTATCGCCTGTTTAGTTAGACCTAATGTAACAATTAAGCCATGTGTGTGTATGTAAACTGCAGAGCTCAAACAATAGGTAACTATCAAGTATTAGAATAGCATACTTTTCAAATACTTAAATCACAAATGAAACGTGTATCTTGAAACTTCTGGGATCTACCTGTGACATCCTCTTCATTTGGAATGAATTCTGAAACATTTCGTACAATAACTGATCAACGTTATTGGATAGAAGAAAATGCACTACAAATATGTATACCTTTCCAAAATACAAAAAAATTATTTCTAATAACCTTTAATATAGGACCGCGCCATGGCGAAGCGGTTAGACCACTTGACTCTCACCAAGGCAAACTGGGTTCGATCCCAGGCGACCGCAAAGTGAGATTTGTGGTGCACAACACGGTGCTGGGATGGGTTTTCTTCGGGAGCTCCAGTTTGTCCCTTCGTTATTCCACCAATTGTTTCATACACTTCGCCATCAGTCCGTTCACCTACCTTCCTCACTCTCATTCCAGATACCGGGCTGATCACTCATCCCTGGATTTCTCTCTCTGATCCACAGTCGTGGCTTCCTCAACCGACGCCTCATGGCATAAGGGGTAGAGGACCTTAAATGAACCATGAACCGGACTGTCTCTTATACCACGAGAAGAAGAAGAGGAACTTTTAACATGGCACAGGCGATTTCCAGGCTACCTATTTTCAATTGTTTGAATTTTGTAATTCTCCATCATTGCTTCTGTAGATATTAGGCTTTTCCTGGCGATGAATGTAAACAGTAAGGGACTTTACGGCCGACAAATAGAGTCCAGTATTTTTGTCCCATCGACGCCATAACTGTAATACAGTAATATGAGGTTGCCTATTGTTATATTATGCAGTCGTTTTAAAACACAGGTAACCCCCCCCCCAGAATATATTTTAGATTCTTTTCACTTCACAGCAGCTTCTTCAATCTATTTGAATAACATCAGTCATTCGTTAAGAAATTTATTCTGTCTGTTGGTTCCCGTAAACTAAAACTATCCCTGCTAAAGGGTAAACTTTAACTGTTCATTGCGGACGCAGTAAGCACACGTTCCCTTTAAGAGCGCATGGTAATAAAGGGAATTAAATTCTATTATTGAATTTTGTTGTGTCTTCTACAATATAGTAAGTTATGTTCCTATTGCAATGAAAATTTGCCAGGTGCTTTACATGCATAATTGTTAACATGGCAGTATTACTCCGCATTTATCAACCAATTTTTGATTTGAGGAAAAACTGATTAAGCAATATATTACTGCCATTCCGGAAAATTGCCAGAGTAGTAGTCATGGTACCAATGAGTGCACGTTTTTACAGCGTGCCAGAGAACCCTCTCCGCACCTATTCGGGCTTTTGGCTACTACAAAAGTCATACTTAATTAGCAGCATGTGGAAGCAGACCACCCTCATTTACACATTCTTCTTTGAATAATGGTAAACTGAAAGGAAATGTGCCAGAGATAAGAATCCCAACACAAAAATACTAAAATATTGTGGAAGGTCTGAAATAAGTTAATTATACGCAATAAGAACAAAGGGCCGCGACAAACTTAAAATACCGAATGATTAAAAAAGGACCAGGGTGTGTAAAATAAGTATTTCACGGGTAATTGGCGTATATTGCTGCGTCCATGCTTATAGAACTTACACATGGCCTTATGATTTGTAACTGCATACTGGAGAGAATGTTCGGTACTGAAGGGAGAGCTTCTGTGATTGAACTCTCTTTTTATGGAGGCAATCGGTTTACTGAAGGCCTAGAACTAAAGTTTCGAGCACCTATTCCTAATTCCCAATTTCGGAATTTGTTGTACACTAATTTATAAATTTCGCGTGACCGGCTTAGTTGATGGTGTACCCAGAAGAGATAGACTTACAGCATTAACAAGCAAAAAACTTTAATTGTCATATGCAATGTCTCAGAGTCCTACCAAAGAATAGCAGATTAGGCTCAAGAGAACCCATATTCTCTGGAAAACAGGTGTAAGAGAACACCTTTGACTTTGAACGTTCGAAGCATGCTTAGAATAACAATTCTCATTAAAACAACATTAGTCTGTGTCATTTCCATGCAAACCTCCGCGCAGTTTACTACCGCCAAGTTACATGTTGCAGCTGCACTAACTAGTGCTCGAGTTGTGTGAATGGTATAGATGCAGTGCGCATGTCTCTTGGAAAGTTCGCTTCCGGATTGCTGTGTCAACTGTTACACTGATGCGAGGAGAATTAATGCTACGAATGTGTCCAAATATTACGGACAAGGTTGCGAAGTGAATAATATGGAAATGATATCGGATTGAGGAAATGTAATTTGGAATATATTACATGGCATAATAATTCAGAAATATAATGAGTATGGCACTCAAATATATTACATAAAGCTAGATAGATATAAAGATTTTGAATTACAAGAGGAACCCGAACCTGAGGGTGGCTGTTCACGCACTACGAACTTCATGTCCAGAGTAACAGAAACAGTCTAATCTCTGTTTCATATAACCTTGCCCCGCTGACGTGTATCACTCCATGTGCCCTTCCCCATCATCCTAATTGGCTAATGCTTCCGCACTATAGGCCATTGGCGGTGCCTTCCCGTCACTTTGAAACCTGCAGTAAACGCCATAATAGTTGCAGGAAGATAGATAAAATCATACAAATAAGAATATGAAGGCATGCAAAAATAATGAAGTTTATGATGACACTAAGCAAGTTGAAACTGAATGAATGAGCAATGAAACTGGAACAAGTTTATAATGAAAGGCCTTCGGCCTTTTCCACTGGGATTTTTTAAACCAGCACACATACCTTTCAAAAATGCTTGTTTTTCAGTCTTAAAAGTCGTGTCACGCCATACTTGTCGTGTGTTCTTCATTCACCCACGTCTCGTCAAGGCAGTATATTTTGCGACTTGCATCTCGGTACAGTCTGATTGTCCTTAAATAACGTCTTCGCCACACAGCAATATCGCCCCTGGAGTGGTAAGTTTTCCTGTTGTCTCAATTTTATGTCGCGTTGTTCCTACGCATCTAACACCTATAAGTTCAGGGCAAAGCTGTTCGACTTCTCTCACTGACAAAAGACGGATTATTCTCTGGGAGTGCATTAAACACATGCAACACAATTATTTTTTCTCCGCTTTGTAAAGGTTTTTCCCTTGCGATTGTTCAACGAAAAACTGGCGCTAGACTCTGCTATTATACATATAAGTACACGTGCAATAAACGATCAATAAAATAATTTAGCTCTCGCACTAGGCATAGCACACCGTCGAATGGCGATATATGACTAATCCAGTTGAAAACAAGGTCAGGGCTAAAAGTCATATAAACAAATATGTCATCACTACCGCTAAATCACATGCTATCGTGCCGTGTGCTTGAGAGCAAAGGAACCTCCTCTTTACTTCGTTTAAGAATTAACATGCATTTCAGATAAATCAACTCTGTTGCGTAATATATTTCATTAAAACAGTTACGAAAATATAAATTTGCCAATTCTCTTCCAACATATAAAGACATATCTCCATGTTAAATAACGAACTAATTTTTACCGCACAACAGTCTGCACCACAACAGCAGCCAATGAGATGTGATACGGTCACGCGACCGTTAAGAGATACCGGGCAAGCTTATGTGAAACAAGAATTAGTCAAAATGAGTATGAGCTCTCTCTATTCAAAAGTCGAGCTCCAGTGTATTAGACTAGACCAGTGGTGCAAGTAAGGGGAAACTCGGTGGTTACATTTTCCCCCCTCCTTGTTGACCTTCGCAGGTGACGTAATAGATGTTGGGGTAACGAAGTGCGTACGGAAGATCCAGTGGCGGGTTGTTAAAATATTTGTTCATATTTTTATGTGCATAAGGTGTATTGAATACCATTATGAATTATACTTTTACAGCTAATTTTAATAATTATTAGTTAAGTGTAGTTCTTATTCTTCCTGGCTATTAATTTGTTAATTTCAGGCTCTGTAACGACACATGTTGACTGTCCCCCACTTACTTGCATTTGTTTTAAAACATAAAGGGGTGTAAACGTTCCGCAATAGCAAATGCCAGTCAGCGTTTCCGCTGCACCTCCGCGACGCTAAGGAACAATTGAAGGGGAAAAGGAGGGGAGTCAGCCTCAGTGACACTCGATGCCACCTCTGGACTAGACTGATTACAGCGTACTGGAGAACGTTTATGAAGACTTCAATTCATATAACAAACTCATTCAGTGCTACAAATTTATTAAAGGTAAATCAAATAGCAGATTAGTTCCAATGTATGTGTTTAGCAAATGGCATGCAGGAGCTGGTATCAAAGGAAACAGCCTCTAACTATTACAAGCTACTTGTATGACAGAGCATGTAATAATAGTGCAAGGACGTGCGGATCTACATTTTACTATTGTTATCTGCAAATGTGACCGTAAAAGTGACCAAAATGGTTGGCTTGGAAAATTTAGAAGCTTGTACATATATCCTTAGTTGACCATCTTAGTGCTGAATATGACATTTCATTCATGCATATTATATTTATCGCATGTATGGGTATAGACGACTATAGGCACTGAAGACACTAAAGTCTGTGAAGGAAGTGAACATTTTATAATGGAGGGGGTGTGGAGAACGGTAACGATTGCAAAAATGACCAGTCAATATCTGTATGGAATCTCTTCAGTATCAACAGTGTGCCACAGAGGAGAGAGAAATACAGCAAGTGTGTTGCAGTCTGTACGTAGCTCTACCCAGAGCTACATAATAGATGTGGCTTTCTCAATGACAATCAGACCAGCAAATAAGCCGTTTACCAGTTTTCAAGAAGCCCAAGGCACTTTCGACCCAATTGTTTCAAATAAACCTGAAAGAACTTTGATAGATAGAATCAACATGAAAAATTCAATGCCATGGCCGGGATTTGAACCACGGATCTCCTGGTTTCTGTCCAGTCGCCTCTAACCCATTGAAATATTTTACCAACTTGCCATCACGACATTAACTTTTCCATTTGACTCGTATATTTCCCCGGTGGACCACTAGGGGATCTCGCATTCGACATACACCGTTTGTGGCGACTTACTATCGTAAGTACTTGAGTCACAGGCTTCATTATTTAACTCTTATTATTTTAGTTAATTGATAGCAATGAATCATTTCTTCACACTTGCCGTATATAGGCTAAGGTTTTTGATAGAGCCAACATGAAAAATTCAATGCCAAGGCCGGGTTTGAACCACGGACATCCGGGTTTCCGTCCACTCGCTCTAACCCATTGAGCTTCCATGGCCAACACATCAATCGGTTAGGGCGACTGGAAGGAAACCCGGAGGTCCGTGGTTCAAATCCCGGTCTTGGCATTGAACTTTTAATGTTGACTCTATCAAGAACCTTAGCCTTTATACGACTAGTGTGAAGAAATGATTAGTTTCCATCAATTAACTGAAATAAGCTATCTACCAAGGATCCATGGTAGCCAAGAAGAAGTAAAAAAAAAAAAAAAAAAAAAAAAAAAACATGAAATATTTTTTAATTGCAGTCCTTGTCGAACCTTTAGCAAGTGAAACGATCCTATTACTGTGTGATTCCTGCTCAATAATACGATCGTACCCTTCTAGAGGTAAGTTTTTCAAAGATGACGTGCTGAAAATATTGGAATCGAAACAACAAAATAAAGCTAACGTCTTGATGTTTATATCTTTTGGAAATTTAAGCTTCACATCACAGGGGTTGCTGATTTGTAAGACTAAACTGTACTAAGCCACAATTAAAGATACACCAAAGATTCAATTTGCTGCAGCAAAGTTTAAGAGTATGGAAATTATTCTACGAAAAATGTAAGTTATGAAACTGACATACCCGTATTATCATTTGCCAATGTAATTAGTATGGCTTTGGATATTGAACTTCCTGATTTGGAATGTGATAAGGTGGCTTTAGTGAATTACGGACATTGTTTTCTTCCAATTTTCTTTAATCACTTAATCGACATTCCTCATCTATATTTTGAACAGATCAGGTGAGTGAAATATGTGTGTTTTGCGCATTACAAACACTTTAAGCAGAGAGTTCTTGGCGCTGTTAGTTGGAAATGTAATGATACACTGAGGTCATTGAGCCATGTAGTTTTCCTCCTATGGTATTCATATGTGGTTGCTTTCTCTGTATTAAACTGTCGCTTAAGGCGGACGGAAAAATTAAACAGACCGCTATTTGTTTATGATCGATTGTTATTGTAAGCATAATACCGTGCAATTCCGAGCTTTCAAATGGTATCTCTTGTTAGTTACATGCTTATAAAATGACCATAGTTCATGAATTATAGCAAAGTGATTACGGGAACAGACCGTAGTATTGTAAATGGTCCCGAGCTCATAATTCGATATCGATTTGGAAATTTTAAACAAAAGTTTATAAAAGAAGAGTAATTTCAATTATCTGGTTAGGTAAATTCTCAAAATTAAGGTAACTGGAACTCATATCATCTCAGTGTAGTGACTTATATTTGAAAATATACTCGTATTTTCTCGCGCGTTGATGCCCATCTATAACAAGTGCAATATCTAGCCCTTTCAACGATATGTACGTCATATGACGTCCAATTTTAAATGACCCGAACCGATATAGACGTGTATAGACGTCCAGCGCATACATACATTTAATGCTCTTTTAACGCCAATTATTTTAATCTTCCTATTTGACAATAAATTTAGGTTAGTTCTATAAGGGATGTAAACGTACCCTTAAAGGTTTCTTTTTGAATTGCACACCTCCAAACCTGGATAAACACCCAAGGGCACATCTGCAGATTCACACCAAATAACATTGGTTTCCTTGCGAACTTCTTTTTCACAACACACCAGACATTTTTGAAATGGTTGCGACTTTTTTGGTTGTGGGTGGTATCCTTTTAGGAAGTGTTTTCTCTCAAGTATGAGGGCTGATTCTTACCCCCCAGTATAAAGAGGCCTCTGAGTAGTATAAGACTCAATTAGGTTACAAGCTATTTATACGCGCAGGTACAGGAAGATGAGTGTCTTGCATGAATTTACAGCTCTAAAAATTACTAAACAATTGTGCAGGGTTACATCCAGTGGTACAAAATACTTTTTTACCATTTAACTGCTTTTCGTAAAGAGGGATGGCTAGTAATAGCTGATCCACATCACCCATATTTGACCCACCATTTCCCCAAAACAATGGAGTAGCTAACATGCCATCTGTAGACCAGTACACGTCACTGCTACCTACATCCTAAAAATCTCCCTCATAATCGCACAAAAAATCTTCAAGATTTTCTACAGTAATATCAGAAGCCTGTATACATCATACGTAAGCTAATTTATTTGCTATATTACCGGGATAAGCCATGGATAACACTGAAATTTAACAATTTCAAATGTGCCATTCATTTAGCTCTTGATAGCTACAAGAAGCCACTCAACACAGAGAGAGTATAGATAAATAAAATACTGAGCAAAAATATTTGCATATGGCTACCAGAAACTTTGCCATAACAGATCTGTAATAACAGATGCTGACAGCGAGTTTTCTTTCCAGTGTGTGTGTAACGCAACATACACTTGTATGATTATCGCTTGGTATAGCATAAATAAACTAAAAACTAAAACCTTGAACCGCAGAAGTCGCTTGCGTAGCTATACATACATACATACATTCGTTCGTATACACACAAAACAAAATGATTCAACTATTAGGCGCGTTCGGCACAAAGAGTGGCTTTTGTTACAGTGATAGAAATTAGTGAAACTTCAACGATTTATTAATGCAGTCTCTACTTTTTTGTTACTGTAGATGTATACTACCTTTAATGGGTTTTAAACCAGTTTTTGTTTCGTTTAAATAATTTAATAAATACGCAAGATATGGAATTGTATTTATGATGAATTTTGTTCGGCACAAAGAGTGGCTTTTGTTACAGTGATAGAAATTAGTGAAACTTCAACGATTTATTAATGCAGTCTCTACTTTTTGTTACTGTAGATGTATACTACCTTTAATGGGTTTTAAACCAGTTTTTGTTTCGTTTAAATAATTTAATAAATACGCAAGATATGGAATTGTATTTATGATGAATTTTTACAGCATTTAACAATTTAAATGTCTTGTTCTGTTTATTGGGTATCCGTTTCCGGCCCCTGGAGACTTTAAATGGCCATCGACGAAGCGGCTAGAGAATACGCTATGATGTTGCTACATGTGTACAGCGTACGTTATATTTTGATAAATGGAATTTATAGTGCCTTGATATAACTGCATAGTTGCGAAGAATGTTTCCTGTAGAACATATACAGAAATATATGTAGATGTGACTAAATATTGATAAATGACCACACGGACTTTCGTATTAAATATTAATATTATATTTTTGCAGCAAATGTTGCTTTTGAAATGAGCCTACACTTGTTTCTTACATCTGTATAAAAATACACTATAATATTATTAATTTCGCTCCGTATCACTTTAAAACATTGTCTATCTTTATTTCGAATCGTAACAGATCCTTATGTTTGTTACAATTACCAGCCCTTTTGACATAGAGGCCACGAGTTGCGCCTTTTTAAGACTATTACAGAACAAAATACGGAGTTAAAAACTATCAAATACGAATTTAAAATCCCATAATAAATCATTTACTGTCGTAACATTGCACACTATTATTATAATTGTGTGCAACAGATAATAAAGTTCGTAAATTTAAGATATAAGGAATCATTGAAACGTTCTTGCCAAACTTTTTCAAGTCTAAGTTTATAACAATTTTCTATTGAATATTTTTGTTTAGGTATGTGTGAGCGCACGGTCTCTAAAATCCATATCACTAAAATCTTTGCAAAAGTTAAAGGCATATGGAGGCGGGGCGTTCTGCAGACTCCAGGCAGTTCTAAGCTTGCCCCTCCCACCAGCGCTGTCGAATGTGGTACACGCATCTAACGCGCCGGAACTGAAGGCATTACATTAATTAATTACGCTCATAAAAATGTTTGAAAAATAACAGGTGCCAATCTTATAATAAGAAATATTTTTATTTTCTGATCATGACCGTACAAACATCCTGTCTCTACGATACTTAGAACACGAGCAATGTCCGTTTTATCTATAACATGGTTATGGCTATATGTTACGCATAAATATTTCTAAATTACAGATGCCAATCTTATAATAAAACAGAATGTTATTTTCTGATTATGACCCTGCAAAAATCCTGTCCCTACGATACTTAGAACACCAGCGATTCACGTTTCATTTTCACATGTTATGGTTAAATGTTACGGATAAATATGTGAAAATTACAGCTGCAAATCTTATAACAAGAAAGAATTTTACTTTCTGGTCATAACCATACAAAACTCCTGTCTCCACGATACCTATAACGCAAGCGACGCACTTTTTATCTTCACATGGTTATGGTTACACCCAACATCCATCCATTCAACACAGATGAGCCTGAAAAAAACACTCCATTCTTTCCTCATAACATTTATCTCAAGAATTAATAAATATTGCCCCTACTATTAAAACAGAGGTCACGCAGTTTGAAATAGAGTTAATTTTGAGTTCGTTTTCAGAGCAGAGGTGTCGTTTTGTTAAAATGAATAGCATCGTTAAGTCGGTGTGTTGAACTTGAGCTGAAACATTGTTAATATTACATTAAATTATTATCATCATCATCATCATCATCATCATTATTATTCTAATGTTTGTGATCCGAGTGTGTGAACGTGTCCTTCGAAGCTGGGACAAGTGATTTTTCGATCAACAAACGTGAAGTGATTCATTCTCAGGGCAGAAAAATTATATTTTATATTAACAAGTGTTTACGACACCTCTCCAATCCAGAATATAATACAACTGTATATTTTTCAAAATCTTAGCGATTAACTCTGTAACCTTGTCGTGTAGGTAGTGTGTACAAAGTGTCACGAATTTGTAGTCAAGCAGCTTCATCCTTAGAAAAAGGGAGCGTGCCGGTGTTTCAATCTCCGGGAAAGATCCATGAAGTCGGAAAGCGAGTAACCGGATTGTTGCTCCACTGCTGTTACGTGAGTCAAGGTAAGATATTAATGTTTTAGGAATATTTAATTTGTTGTTTAATTACGGGAAGAGCAGCCAAAATATATGCTGGCGGGTGAACTGCTCCTATGTACACGGAACCTCTACGGGGTACACGTATTACGTTTGGCAACAGTTCTCCACTTGAGAATTGGCCAGTGTTCATATGCGTTTAACTTTTGCGAGGGGTATACAGGTCTTGGTCCGTATCCTGACCAATTTCTACATATATCATTTTCTCATTTGAATGTAGATCGTACTTCAAATGCAAATTTGTTCTTAACGCCCAATCGTAAAGGAGCTAGGAATAACTTCCCAGTGCTCAGAAGTATCTATATTATATGTTGATAAAGTATCGCATTTTGTAGCATATAACTGAGCTGTAATAGATGACTTAACGAATATTGGAATTGTCCTCACTGCTTCTCCGTCAGTCTCAGAACTCGTGCATATCATGCGTGTAGAACAAGTTGCCTACCCCTACAGGCTGCAGTGAAGCTGTAAACTATGCATTGCTGAAAGTTTACTACAGTAAGCACATTGGAATGTTAAAGATCAGCGTTTTGAGTAAACTAAAGTTTGTGTAAACAAGTGAATCTTGCATAAGATAATATCCTTACGTTCAAACTACTATTAAAAGATACATAAGTCCCTTTTACATACATACATATATGTACTGTCACTTAACTGCAACCGATTATATTGCGACATATACATTAGAGAAGGGTGCAAACATTCCATCGCAATACATTATGTGCATTGTAGAAAATTAATATGGTGTTGGAAAACATTTTACAAAATAAATTTCCTCTCTTTATTTTACAATACACACAATTTGCTGTAGAGTGCTGTAGTATGAGGGCATATAAGAATAGTTTGGATAATCTTCCTACTGTTGAAGGATGAGCTATTATATTCTAGGTTAGACTTTCCTCTGTAAGAAGCACAGTCTACGTTTTGACAATGTTACTGTTCAGGTGAAGATTATTTGGATAAAAGCGTAGCATATATAAGAGTTGTGCTTGTAATGCGCAGATTTGTTAAAATTCATTTTGTCATCATATTTTAACACGATAGGTGAAAACTAAACGGATATAATATCATTTAGTCTAATATTAGTGCAGCTCAGAAATTCCCATTAAATTTTACTTCTTTTCATGTCAGACATTACATCTTAAAAGTTTTTAATTTTGAGAATTTTCTATGGCCTCTCACGTAGCGATGTCTGCTTCGTCGTTGCATTTACCTCTTACACAGACATTGACTCTGACAAACTCCTTTAACCACAACAATGTGAAATCCTAAGCACGCTTTCTTCTCTCTTATCACATGCCAGCAATACTTCGTATCTAAAGGTAAAGCTCTCATTCTCAAATATTCTTCCTTTCCCTTGGAGACATCTCTGATAGTCACCATTTTCCTGATGGCTCCACAAACACTATATCATCAGTAGGGAGTGGATTTATAGGCACTAAAGATGCGTGAAATAGGCAGGCAAAAAAGCACTAAAATGGGTAAAATAAGCAATTAAATAGGCACTAAATGTTTGCTAAGTAAACAGTTAGAAATACACAGATTTAGTAAAATGACTCCTAAAACGCACCATAAATTTGTTACAAGATGAAAATCATTGTAATATATTCTGCAAAAAATTCGTTAACGCACATTATTTTGCGGTTCCCTGGGCGAAATTGTTCTACATTTATTCCAAATTTCATAACTGGCTCCACAGCAAGTTAAAATAACAGATACTGCCTTATAATTAAAATACATTTAAATCCACTTAACTAAGTAAGAACCATAATGTGCAGAAAGGTTTTGAGTAATTAACTATGTCAAAAAACAAAAACATGGGTTTAGGGGGGCGCTTAAGGGTGAAAATATAAATATCTGAAGCTTTTGTTGGATTTGTTTCAAATTTATACCATTAATTTTTGTGATTGATCAAGGATGGAATAATTACTAGTTTCAGCTTCTGGTTACAATAGTTTCTGAGGAATTAACAGTTTATGTCCAAATTATAGGCGATTTTCAAAATGTCCTACATATCTTAATTTTAAAAATTAATGCTTGGGTATAAGTTTATGCATCCATTTTAATATAACAGTGACCTGCACCTATGAGAAAAATTTGTCTTCGCCATATCAACGAAGGGAAAAAGTAATAATTATACCTATTAAACAATTCTTATTCTCCTAAGCGTTTTCAGAAAGAAATAAGCATTTTCAATACAAATAGCAAAACAACTACAAATATAAATGTATATACTTTGTATGCAGTTGCCCTTAAAGGTATGTTTAGAATTTCATACAGATTAATAGAAAATTGCATCTTGTGGAACATTTTGAAGTTAGGAAAGTGGAGAAAATATGGAATCTGGGAAATCTGAGGTTAAAATTAAGCAATAGCAGCTTCAATACAGGTTTAGGGTTATTTAAATAGTCATGTGACGTTTTATGTAGCGCCTCTAGAAAGAAAACTTTATATTATTGAAGAATGTCTATATTACGTGTAATTTTAATACAAGAAACTAAATTTGGTATTCTAAGTTTGGGCCCAGTTTTCACAGATGTGTCTCCTTAATAAACACCTTGAAACGTTGAAACCAACAAATGCAAAAGCTGTTGTCACAAATTACAGGTAGAATAAATTGGCTAAAAAGGCAGTTTTAAGCATCAATAAGCAGAATAGGCACAAACGTACGTAATAGGCATTTATAGGCACTATAAAACTAAGAAATTAGGCTAATAATTGTAAGAAGCATGCTTATAACTTAAAAGCCTAGGTTTCTGAACAAAGGAATAAAATAGGCTAATAGGGCAAAATCCGCCCCCTAATTATCAGTTATGTCAATTGTGCCTTGTATCTTGATACGGGAATTAGAGGTTGAATAAATAAAAGAATATGAACATTTGTTATATTTTTGGAATGTAAACAGGGTATTAGTTTTGCCGTTTACCATGAGGTAGCTGGCTCCTCAGGGAGTCAAAATGGTCGACAATTGAAAAGAGTCTAGGACCCTTCTTAGTAGCTGCTGACCGAAACAAATATAACAAAGGGACCACTTGGGTAGTAGAATTCTGGTATGAACAGCATATTTTATTGAGAGGAATCGCAGATACAGCTGGATGGGTCACCCACGAAGAAAGACGTGGCTGGAAGAAGCATCTTTTCTTGCCATTCATAAGGAATCACGTGTTATCGCGTAGTATAGGTTTCCCACACATAACGCCGGACATTAGTATAGATGGGTGTACTTTGGTCGGCAAATTCGCGATTTCCGTGAATATCATAACAGAAGTAATTGTTAAACAAGCATTAAACTTGGATTCCAGTGTTATGCTTACTCCTATATGCCCACGTATATCCTAGGATCAGACTCCTGCTCTAGACTGAAGCTGGACGACACATTGCCTCTAATTTGCATAACGGACATAAAAATTGGTGACAATCTCTACCTGAACAACATTGCGCTATAAATTTTTCCCCTCACCATAGCAGCTACCTTTTGAGAGAGAAAATGTTTCGTAGTTATCACACAGACACTACGTCAACAACTGTGTAAATTTCTTTACAATTCTCTAAAAATACTTAACATAAACTGAAAATTTTACTTTCTTTCAACTGGAATTTTAGCTAGCTCTTCCAGGGAATCTTTATATAACATCAATAAAATAAAATAATAAGAGTTAAGTGATATGGCCTAGGACTCAAATATTTACGACAGTAAGTTGCCACTAACGGTGTATCTCGAATGCGAGAGCCCATAGTGGTCTACCGGGGAAATATACGAGTCAAATGGAGAATTTAATGTCAGGTCGGAAAGTTGGCCATGGTAGCGCAATGCGTTAGAGCGACTGGAAGGAAACCAGCAGATATTTGGTTCAAATCCCGAACATAGAATTAAATTTTTCATGTTGACTCCATCTATCAAATATCAGATCATCCTAAATTTAATCTTGATTTCTTTCTAACGCTAATGAACAACAATTGAAAAGAGATAAATTACTGAAGATAAGAGAAGCGAAGTAAAGGGTCCCTGGCCATGTGGTGCTAAAACGATTGGTAAACCGATGAGGGATAAATTAATATTAAAGACTGTGCAGTGTTTAAAATTAGTTTGAATTAGCAAATGTGTGGATAGTACAATTTTAGTGTGATCGTTTATTAGCAGACGATAACGTTGAAAGACCTACTAGCTTGGGTTATGCATATGCAGTCACCACTACAGGATTCTTCGATTAATATTTCACCGTTATAAACAGCTTACGCTGCTCATTGTTATTATGGAACAGTTTTCTGTAGTCTTAAATTTATTCATATTTCTGTAATTGGAAGACGTAGTATTTCAACTGCAAGAGTTTTATCATACTAAGTTTTAGAATCAGTTTAATTCTACATCTAAAAAGTCGGTAACTTGTTGTAAAGGTTTCAGTTATTAAGTCTTCATTCAATTTTGGAGTCTCGCCAACTTAACTTGAGTTATGTATACGTCACCTATCACACATACTTCGAAAAAAAGTTCCAAAGTTCACAACTGAAGTGACCGGTGACAAATTCATTAATGTACCGACATATTGGGGATTAAATCAGAAGTGTCGCGCGTAGATACAGAGGTAAATAAACACAATAAGTTACTGACCATTATTATAATTTAATTTTAAAGTGCAAAACCATGAACATGTACAGTATGATACTTTTACTCCATCAACTACAAATGTTTTTCTGGGGATTGAAATTGCAATCAATTGCATGTTAATTATGAATGTCAGTTTGGAATGATTTATGAGATGCCCAAAGCCCTGCAATAATAACAATCGAAGTAATATAATACGCACAAAACCACACATTTTGAGAATCCTCCGCCAAGATTATCAAATTGAACGGTACTTTATATTTGGCCTACTTAGGAAAGCATTAATGACATTTCTGAAGAATCGTAATTTGACCATTTTGTCCCAATACTTTTAATGTTTGAGTGGCAGTACCAATTTATTGATTTTTTTTATGAATCCTGTCTGACCCGAATAGTAAAGCTTCTCTTTGTATAGGTGCCGTAAAGTCAAAGACATTCAACCTTATAGAACATATTTTCCCACTCCCCCTTCTTAGAATGATCATAAAATATGTTTCATTGTTGATGTGTCGGAAACCGGTTGTTATTTTTGTCACCGATTTTCAACTTGTTAAAGGCGGAGCCCTTCGCTTGGGCTTCCTTTTTGCAATCGTAAAACTCTAAGAGTTAAAGGCAGATTTTACAGTACATTTAAGTGCTTCACGTGCTTTTTAGGTTAATCATTTCAGCCTGATTTGTGTTGGCTAAAACGGTAAATCGGAGCAAGTTTTAAAAAATAAAGAAATAAATCTCTTAGAACATATAAATATAACTAAGGTAATAACAAACATTCAATTTTGAAAAGTTATATTCTAAAACCTCAAAATAAAGCAAGTTACTCCATTCAAACAGAAACAATTTGTGCTGTGAAGAGCCAATTTGATATATAATTTTGTGTAATTCCGTCAATAACCTATCAACTACTCCCTCGGCACCATGCTTGAGATAGTGTTAATTCCAGATTTTCTCTATTCCATTCTATTCTAACAACTGACCGACGGTTTTTCCCCCTGCATATTTATCATAAGTAATCGCTGGCTGTCCTGCGCTGTGGCGTAGCGGGCTAAGGCAGCATGCCTTGGTCACTGGCCACGGCAAGCGGTCCGTGTTCGATCCCACCCATGTGGTGGAGATTTTAGGTCCCGCGTATAGGACCGGTGCCCACTCAGCATCGTGAGGAAAGTGAGGAGCTTACGCTTGGTAAGCGGCCCTGGTCACGGAAACCAACATTCCGGCTGGGGGATGCCGAGATGCTGACCACATCTCCTCCCCGTATCGGTTGGATGATCTTCCACATCCGCCATGCGTAAGTGGGCGTGAGGCCGTCCTTGGCCCTCTAAGGGCTGTCGCGCCATGGGTTAATCGCTGGCTGCCAAAAAACGAGTTATTATTGTACTCTTCAGTATCAACGGTAGAGATGTATGTATAAGGTGACAGCAATATATTCTCTAGAAGAATGCGTCTTTCTAGTCAACATCACATTTAGCAAACGTGGAAATTACAGCGTAAGTGTGAAGCAAATTTTCGTTGCAAGGTTCCCTATGTAACACAAAACTTCCATATTGAAAGATTGTGATTTACTTAATTGTAAATTTCCTTAGACACGCTCTGAGGCGTGGTAGACCGCATGTCTTAAGAGAAGAAAGCACTGGCGGATACATGGGAAAGAATATTTCAAAGTCAACAGAAATCAGTTTAAGTGAAGTAGCCCAATAACTAGTTTGTGTTGCAGGTACGGACACAGGTAAAAAGGAGTTCGAGTTTTATCCTGATAATGAGTCAAACATTCGCGATTTAGAACCCACAAATTAAGGAGTGCAGTGCCAGCGAATGCTTCCGATGTTTTCCGAACTGAACATTTTTTCTGGCAGCTGCTTTTAATTTTTTGGATGGGCGGGGACTCCAAAGGTGTATGTAATTGCCGCTCTGACATGTCATCTTTGTATTTGTAGAGATGGCTGCCTTTATGTCTACGAATTGACTGATGTACGGTATACACTTTTACTCTCTATATGGTATCATGCATAGTGTTTTCCTGTAACGGTATATGATTGTATGGGTCTGCAGATGTTAAATCGATCAATTTCATCACTTGTTGTCAAGAGCCAACCTTGATCATAGGAGATGAATGTCTGCGCCAGGGATATGATACAGAAGTAATTGCAAAGAAATGATGTGGACAGTTTGGTAAAGCGAAGTGTCGCTGACAGAACACGTTTGGCTCTATCGCTTTATCTCCTGCCCCTCGGGTCTTCAGAGATAACCCACGCTCTTACCGAGATAGACACTTAAACATGCACATGGCACAGGCACGGAGGTCGAAAGGGAACTTCACAACAAACTCTACCGCAACAACGCTTTCTTTGTATAGCAGTTCACATATTCTTACACAACACGCTTATGTCAACAACTCATACTGTAGTTTTGAAGAATCGAAATATAAAACTTCATGACTTTCTCTCGTTCCATAGGGACTGCCTAACTCAAGAAGTTATTTATTATTTTACTGTGTTTTAATGTGTTTAGATTAATCATGTTAAAACATGTACAAATATTATTTGTAATTCCAGAATCACACGAAACACACACACACACACACACACACACACACACACACTCTCTCTCTCTCTCTCTCTCTCTCTCTCTCTCTCTCTCTCTCTCTCTCTCTCAGTTGTTTCACCTTTAAATTCTTTTATTCTATCGGAGGCATTTATTCGTGCAAGAATTGATGACGCTTTTGTTAGTGGTTATTCTTACATTTGTTCCTATTAAACGCAATTACATTCACGCCCACGTTAACATTTCCAGGCTCGGCGGAGTACATAGAACGATGTTTTCCAAAATGTCGCTTTTCCACTTGCAAATAAAGAAGGTACTTAATAGGCACTTCAACCCCCTAAGAAGTAGAATTATTTTTATCAGGAGCTGCTTCGAATCTATCACAGATTAATCGCCATCTTAATTTTCGTGACAGGAAATCAAGAATAACTAAACATATATCAAGTACAGTGAGCTTCTGAATTCTGTAAATCAATTGAAAATTAATTCACATTTTCCATATTTACATCCAAAACATACAGAAGCCGACATAAGTATTCGTACGTAAACATACTTATTACTTATATTATTTTAAAGCTACGAGTAGTAAGCATACGTAAATACAACTCGTACAAAATAAACTTGCGTGCTCCATTAAACATATAAACTCATAAATAGCAACTGATACTAATTTGCAATACAAGGAGAAATAAAACCGTTAATTTACATCTGGACATAAGTATTCGAACAGGCAACAACTAGTATTTAGTTATCACCCCCTTTCTGTGAATTACTGCTGACAATCGTTTGGGCATTGTCTGTTTGTGTTGTTTAGTGACTGCAGAGTCTATATTTCTCCACTCTGTTTGAAGGAGTTCTTTCAGATGGTTCTTGCCTCTGATGTGATGCTTCCTCACACGCTCCTCGAGTTCCTTCCAGATGTTCTCTATAGGATTTAAATCTGGAGATTGGGGTGGTGTCTTCAAAGTGTGAGGAGTGTTGTACACGGTCCAAAGCCTTACAATTTCAGCACTATGCTTCGGATCACTGTTCTGCTGGAAGTAATCATGCTCTAGTCCCAGCTTCTCTGCACACTTTTTAAGATTATTTTCAAGAATCACTTTGTATTCAAATTTGTCAAAGATCCCATCTATGAACACCAGTTCTCCAAAGCCAGATGAAGCTATACATCCCCATACCACCACTACAGCCTCCATGTTTCACTGTAGCTACCCTGTTCTTAGGTTCCCATTCTGTATTTGGCAGTCTCCACCCTTTAAGACGTCCATCACTCTTGTATAAGCAGAATTTGCTGTCGTTCAACCAGAGAAACTTATGCCAGGTTTCTGTTGGTATCACTACATACTGTTTAGCAAATTCTCTGCGCTTTTTCTTATTCACCTTATTAACATATGGTTTCTTCCTAGGAACGTGGGCATTGTACCCAGTACTATTTAAAACCCATTCAACTATTCTGGTGTGAACCACAGTGCCAGAATATTGCTCAAGGCAACCTCTAATCTCTGATGCAGTAACTCTCGGATTCCGCTTCAACATTTTTATTATTTGCCTTCTGTCTCTGGTGGCGAGTTTAGAAGGTTTTAGGTTTATCATCCAAAGTATTTTTCTGTTTGAAGCTTTGAATTATGCAGAACACTGCAGTTTTGCTTTTGTTAATGGTTTTGGCAATTTCAGAGAGAGATTTGATTCCTTTTTACATGTTTTTCATGGTATTCCTCTCTGCCACCGTTGTCTCCTTACCTTTACGTCCCATATTGCCTGTGAGTTCACAATTGGCTGAATATCTTTGAGCACACGATCTCGAGGCATAGCATAAACACAACTGCTATGTGGTAGGGGCGAGTAGACCACGTTCAACCATCTTTCTTTCTGTTAAATTGGGTACGTTCGAATACTTATGTCCTCCAATAAGAGGGACAATAGAGTAAATACAGTAAAGATTTTGTAATAAATACATGCAAAGTAATATTTTAAATATTGTTTCCGAGACACAAAAGGTTAATATTTACACGTTTAACAATTCAGCGCTGCCAAATAATAATTACAGTATTTATATTATGTGTAATGTTGTATCTTATATTAATTTAATACTTTTGTGGGCCTCTGTACCTGCAGTCGATTCAAACGCACTCATATGCGCGTAGAGTTCTTTAACGTGCCCTTTTAAAAAAAGAATTTCAAAGCAGCATGTACATTTGCAAAAGTACACTCATTAAGCATTTCAATGTAGATAAAGAGGCACACAATAAACTGAAATGGTGGTTAAAAGTTTATAAGCGAGTGGCTCTATGTTCCATACTCTTTTATGATATCTCGACAAACAACTGCATAGCGATACTATTTAAAACAGGCAAAAATAAATTCAAACCAACTATAATGCATGGCTCATAACTGTCAACGCCACCAAAATGTTACGTGAAATGAATTATATTTCAATATACGTATATTAATTTTACTACACAACTTCAGATTTACTGGTTACACAAATTTATACACAATTATTTTGAATAAACAGTAATTCACAACTTAGTCCCATAAAATTCAACACATACATATATTAACTAATAAAGTAGGTATCTTGAATATAAGATATTTTAGTTACAACTTGAGAAACTAAACATTTATAAACAATTCCCTTAGGGTTAGCAATGTTCTATAGTATTTTCGTATTATATCGTTGAAAGACTCTGAATATAAGTATTAGTATACACGTGGACGTTCTACTAAAAGTTGCTCTTCTGATTCTGGAGACCTAAAAACTTATATTTCCAGTAAAACATAGATATCGAACTTCTGATTGGAAGGTAATGTCTACCAGATACGTGATAGGGACATTAAAATAAAATATGTTACTTTCATGTGCCTTATAAATACCTTTAAAACGCATTACGGTTGCATTGAAAGCAGTTTGCTTCAGTTTTTTGGGGAAACCATGTCCAAAATCCATTTTAACCAACTGTGTAATGACCAAGGCAGGAACTTTGGACACCAAAACATTGGAACGAGGCTGGTGCACTTTGCGAGACATTGACCAAATGGAACCTTCTGACATTCCATTACCTCCGCGACCAATCATAACGCGATGGGGTACTTGGTTTCACGCAGTTGCTACTCTGCTAAATATTATCAATCAATAGTTGAAGTTATCAACAATTTTGATGACGAAGATAGTTATGCCATCAACACCGTTAAACCTCTCATTTCAAGCAAACTTTTCGAATATTTGGTACATAGAAAATAATTTCAAATATTTATTAGAAACCATCACCTATTTGCAGACTTCGAATATTGAAATGTGCGCTGCTTTAGGGACGGTGGTAAAAGTTAGTGAAAATATAATCGAAGTCCCTGATGATACTAATAGTAATTGTGTTAAACAAAAACTACGACGTGTTCTTAAAACAATCCACCATATTCGAAACTGTGAAGTGCAAAATTGTTTAAATAGCAACACAGTTTCAAATATAAACGGTTTCAGGTATGCTCCAATCACACCATGCGATGTAGAGAGAACATTCTCTCATTACAAAGATATTTTGTCAGACAATTAAACAAGTTTCAACTTTGAGAATTTAAGAATATAGGTAAATGCAATTTAGTTGTACACTGCAATAAAATTAATGACTATAATTAAAATTTAAACAATGTTAATTCAATAGGCCTGTGTATCTGTTCACAAAAGAGGGAATGAATGAGCTTAGGGACTTCCTCATATATACGCGCTTACTTAGTCAAGAGATTCTGTTTGTTATCGTCGAATGACTGTGCGTACCCAAGGTCGGAATCAGGTGTAGGGTACTCTACAGAATTCCTTCTCCCACCCTCAGTACCTTGTAAACAAACCTAATACTATGGACTTGGCGTAGGTTCGGTGTCTAAAGTTCTTGCCCTGGTAATGATATAAAGTGCTCAGGAACAATAGATGTCCCACTTTTCAGAGTCTGTATTAATGACATTGTGACTCTGCGTGTAAGGCTCAAGCGTAAAGGTGATTAGTGCAAGTCAGTGTGTAAATAAAGATAAGCAATGGCGCTTTGTTTCCGGCCAGTAAGCACCTCAGAAGCGCTGTCTACAGATTACCAGAATCTTATAGAATCTTCCCTTCTCTGTGAGTGGAGACATTCTGGAATATTGTGTAAAAAATTTCAGAATTGAATGAGCCAGCGTGTTCACGGTGAGCAAATTCGTGGGTGCCTTTTTGACATATCAAGTGTGGTTCTACAAAGTTAGTGGGCGCAATTGTTGATCTACAGATAGTACTGCTTGCGCGAGAGATTAGAGACATCACTAGCCTGATACCCAAAACAAGAAGAGACTGCTTTTTGCGTATTTCATTAAGCAGCTAAATCACGAAGAAAGTGAAGTTACAGTGAAAATTGAAAACATAAAATTAGAGAACGGAGTGAAAATCGGAATTCACAACGTTATAACCTTTCCCGTTAACGTCATTAGGCAGCGTAATCTATAAAATTGTGCCGCAGTTTGAAACTGTTACATCTTAAACCTAAGATGATATTTTCTGTAGCCCATTTTACTTAGGAGTTATGAATAATCAATACTGATGTAATTTAAAGTAATTCAAAAGTCATACTTCATAAAATTTTGCCCCATAATTGGGCACAGTACTAGCTTGCCTTGAATTTCTTCCTCCCCGTTTAGAAAAAGTGAAGAAAATCAGTGACGTGTTGGCAGTCTTCTTCCCCTGAATTTCAGTAAAATTAAGGAATAGAAAGGTTCTCTAATTGCTGTAACTGAGCGACAGTGGCCTATATATTAGGCATTTAATTCATATTGGAGCATTTCTATAAGCTTCTCTTACTTTGCAGCCCTGCACTTATCTCCGCATTCGGCACACAAGAGAGCTAATTGTTTCTCCGATGAAGTGCAAATGGATTGGACGTCTGCTAACTTGACAAAGGAGAACATAAATTGCGGTAGCAGTGGCGTAGATCGGTAGAGAAAGCATAAAAAGAGACGAGATACTCTGAACCCAAGTATTTGAACTAAATTCTAAATATTTTCAGGGGAAGGATCTTTGGTAGCACTCACGATAGGGATCCGTTTTGCCAATATTAGTGTTCCGCTATCCCACTTCATGCTAGGAAGTCGCGGGTCGGTCGTTAATGAACCAGTATGGTTTATGTAACAGCCGCAATGAAAATTGGAAGCACATCACAACTATCTTGTCGATAATCATCAAAATATGCAATAATGAGGAAAATGCCGCTGTGCTGTATCTTTGTATTTCGGTTTCAGTACAGGGTTTTAACTCTCTTTCTCTGTCTTGCTTTTGTACCGTTCGTAATTTTTATCTGCTTGGTTACAGCAGTACCCATTTTTTCCATTCATATCAAACAGCGTTATGAAATGATGTTTTGGTTTTGCTGGTTGTTGAACTGATTATACTGAAATAAGCTAGTGCATTTACTGTATCCAAGCCGAGTTACATGGAGTGGCACGTCGATCTATAAATTTATTAGTTATTAAAGATAAAATTATATAACCTACTGTAGTTGCAATTATGGTAATAATAAATATTGAATGATCATGAAAATATATTAATTGTTCTATTAAAGGTACTCTCATAATCAAGATATCGGGCCAGCACAAACAGAAAAAGAATAGGTTTTTGCGAGGGAACTACCCCAGTTTTTGAATCAGCCAACTATACGCATAATCGAAATCTGCTTAGTATATCAAGCTTAATGAAGAAGCTATAAGGCTTACTGCGAGGGCTATTCAATAAAGAATGATCATAATATTTTTTACAGTCATAATTCTTCGCACCAAAATTCAACCTTATTATATTTCGTTAGCTTAATGTGAAACAAACACGCCTTAGTAGTTTCACTGTTGGTACTCCTGGTTCCTTGCCTGAGAACCAGGCCAGTTCAGGCATGTTCAGTATCGCCTACCGCTGCAATGGAGATAACACGGGAGGAACAATATGCGGCTTTGAAATTCTGCTTTCGTCTCAACAAATCTTCAGATGAAGCCTATACAATGTTACAAGAGGCCTATAGAGAGTCTGTACTTCCCTACAGCACTGCTCGAAAGTGGTTTAAAATGTTTAAAGAAAGGAGACAATCAATTTCAAAGGAAGGTGGACCCGGTACCCCAGTTACTGCTCTTACGGAAGAAAACATCAACACTGCTGCTGCCATTGTGAGATAGGATCCACGAATTACCTTAAGATCACTTTCTGACATACTGAACATTTCACTGGGTGCCACCCACAAGTTGGTGACAGAAACATTACACATGATACGTGTTTGTGCGCGATGGGTTCCCAGACTGTTGATTCCCGAACAAAAGCAGATTCGCATGCAGGCCTGTATGCAGTTAGAAGTTGATGTTAGAGGAAGATCCGGAGTTTCTTCCAAACGTAGTCATTGCTGATGAAACTTGGCTACATCATTTTGATCCTGAGAACAAACACCAAAGCTCAGTGTGGAAATGTCCATCACCAGCCCCCCAAAAAGCAAAAGTGGTTGCTTCTGCTGGGCAAGCCATGGTCATCTCATTATTTGATATTTATGTAATGTTTTATCAGCATGTTGTACCTGCACAGACATATCAGTAACTGGACAATACTAGAGCGATGTCCTGAAAACATTGCAAGTCCATATCAGGCGCAAAAGACCACTTTTCCGTGAAGCAGGCTGAATGCTGCACCACGATAATGCGCGGCCGCATATTGCCAATGTTGTTGCTGAATATATTGCAAATATCAACGCGAAATTCATTCCACACCTTCTCTATAGTCCGTATTTGGCCCCATGTGACTTTTTTCTATTCCCTAACTTGAAGAAAGGTCTTCTTGGAATGCATTATCCATCATCAGAAGGCTGCGGAGGAGATTTTGAAGGATCTCTCAAAAATGGTTTCCAGCATGTCTTTAAAGACTGGCAGAAACGTTGGGACAAGTGCATCGCATTCAGGGGACCCTATTTTGTGAAGAACCATCAAAATTATGAGGATGAATAAAGGTATGTTGTCAAATAGAAGTTGTGATAATTCTTTATTGAACAGCCCTCGTAAATTTCAGGCATACCGCTAGAAGTCATCTACAGCAGAGGCAATAACATTGAAGACCACATGTCAAGCAATTAAATGCTCTTAGAATATAAGAAATGAAAGCAAAAATAATTGTCAATTGCAGAACTAAGACACTAACTAACCATATTAAATAATGCAGCCTTAACCGCAACGAGGTTCACTGTTACTATGGTATAGAATATACATGTTTACCAATGCATTAAGAGCAACCCGTCGACACCGTGTGACTATTCGCTGGTATAGATCGGCGGAACAAACGTGACCGTTTACACAGACTACCCTGGCGTATAATATGTATGTGCGTAGGATATGTCTTGATGATTTACTTGTTTACAGTATTACTGACAGATATTTGCAACACAATGTATAAACCGGAGGAGTTGGTCAAGTGACACAGACATTCGCAGTCTATGTATCTGATGCAAATTCAAACTTTATTTCGTTAAAATACAAAGGAGTCCCAGCACTTTATAACCTTTACTGGTTTTGTCGTAAGCACATTCCAGTACATCGCATCATATCAATTTCGGCCGAAATGACTACATTGTCCCACTGTACATGAAGTGACTTGCTCTCGTAATGCAACAGTGTGCGCTTTGACCACAAGTGAAAAAGGTCCCAGTTTCAAATTCTGGCATTTGAAGGTACTTTTTGTGTTCTGTAAATTAAACGAGATCTGACAGTTTGGAGTGGAAGTTTCGTTTCACTTAATTGCTTTAATTTCTTAAATTTGATTAAAACGCACAGGTTACCTGTCAGAATATGTTTTAATGAACCTCATAAATATATGCATAACAAATATGTAATTTAAGGCCCGGGCCTTAAAGTACTTAGAGCATAGTAAGTCGTCATTAAAGTGGTTGTCTCATGTGTTTATGAGAACTCTTAGTGGTTTACCGGGAAATACACGAGTCAGTTGGGGAATTTAATGTCATGTCGGCACGTTGGCCATAGTACCTCAATGGTTTAGAGCGGCTGGACGGAGAAGAGAAGATTCGTGGTTCAAATCCCGGCTATGGCATTGAAGTTTTCGGTCTGACTCTACCCTTTCAAATATGTAATTGTAACTTAAAAATTAGGTATCATTACATAATATTTTATATTTAAAGACATTCTTTCATACAAAATGCATAAAAGAAATTGCCTTGAGCGTTTACAACTGCAATAACAAACTGGGCAACCAAGCGGGATGGCTCAGGTGGTTTCGTCTATAGCCCGTATTCGAGATACTCGGGTTTGATTTCCGTGGCCGACTTACTTGACCCATGTCCTTAGGGAATTTTCTCAGGTCACCAGGAGAATGCGCGTAGGTTAATTACATCCACCGAATTTCCTATCTCTCCTTTCAATCTCCATTATCATTTCACACAATCTCTCATCTTGTGGTCTCTTTCAAGGTAAACGAAACATGTTCGTGGATGTCTCGGAGCTTTCGTGACTCCTTGGGACGGCCGCCCTCTGTCTCCTCCCACCTCATACTTCCTCATACTTGCTTAGTTAAAATAAACCATAGGTTTCGGTGCCGAATCCTTTCTCCCAAAGCATTTAACAGTGATTATGACAATTCCGCACCTTCAAGCAGATAAATCCTTACAATTTACCCGTTTCCTGCATATGGTTGAATAGACGTTCGAACAGGCTAGCGCACCGGTGAATCTCAGTCTGTCATTGACCGCCTAACCCGGCGTAACAAGGTCAGTGTGATCTCACGGAAAGCTAAGATCATGCTTTCTGTGCACTATTGAGGGGTCATTGACTGCTCCTGGTGTACGATGTCTCCAAGGTAGCCCCAAAAGAAGAAATTTAATGTGGTTACATCCGGTAAGTGTGCTGTTTTAAGGAAATAAGTAAGTAATATCAAGTAATCCAAAGTAATACCGGACGATGAGTGAGAATAGTGAAATTATGTTCAAATGAGCCCAGGGTCCTTCAAGTTTAGAGTTACCCAATATTCCACTTTCAGCATAAGATAAAAACCCGAGGGAACAGCTTTTCCAGAAAACTAACCCTGGCCGAGATTCGAAGTCAGAACCACTTGAATTTCAAGCAGATATGCCACCCCTACAAAATGGTGAGCGTGTTGGCCACCCTGTTGGCCAGGACGCTTGGCATTAAGATAAGGCGCTACACGACGGGTGGAATGAGCTATTATTACCATACTGTTAGTCTTCAATGGCACTTCATCCAATAGAATAGGTGGTGTGTGCTGTAGGAAGTGAGGGTAGCGATTCCTAGTTAAATGCTCATCACAGATGGTCATCGAATATTCCCAAATATATAAAAAGTTGAAACCCTATCGCATTTGGAAGGCCGCTTCTCGCATACAATATTGGTTTGCAGTGCTCCAGGAATGCATGTTGTGGAGATTTATATGTCCTGCGTTATGGAAACTTGTCCCCAGAGGCCTACTTTGGTAGGTACGGGTTTGGCGCACCCGGCGTCCCGAGCCACCAGTCTCCCTCGTGTGGGCTCCTCTTCGTGGTTGAGGGAGACGGTCAACAGACCCACCTACGTGAAGGCCGTGCGTGGAGACACGTGGAGAAGAATTTTCGATTCTTTCAGATTTGGGATTTGGTGAACGAGGTTTTTGGTAGGTTTTGATTGATGCTTTTTATGTACGTGTATTTTTAATAGGTTTTGTTACACTTGTATAGTTTTGGAAAGTTTTATACCTGGCTTTTGCCATGACTAGTTTTTTAAAGGGCGCTGATGACCGCGGTAGTTGAAAGTAATACTGTTGCCAAGAAAAAGGGATCTTGTTTTTCTTTTTTTGTTTTGTTTGTAATTTACGTCCTCCAACGTTAAGTCATATAGGACGATGAATGGAATGGGTGAAATGAAGCTCAAATGAGCACGGGGTCTATGGAGCTTAGCGTTACCTGAAATTTGTCTTTTAGGATAAGGAAAACTCCGGAAAAATTCTTACCCAGGTAGCTCATCCTGACCGAGATTTGAACTCGGGACTTTTTGAACGTGAGGCAGACATACTACCATCTATGCTACCAAGGCAGACAGGGATCTTGTTCAGTTTGTTCTATGATATCCACCTTGAGAGCACCACTCACCATTACATGGTCCGGCTGCAGCAGCTTACCACGATGATAAGGGTGATACTTCGCATAATGCACTTATGTAATTGTGTAATATTGAAATGCCTGAGAATGTCCACATACTATAATGCGGATGCTGAATGACAGTTATTCACATAATCCGTCATTGTTTGGTCACAGATAGGGTGACCTGTACGTGGCCATTATGTCTTTTGCGCTGTTCCTGATTCCAAAATGTAGTCTGCAGCTTTCAAACACATGTGATCTGAAGGATGTTTTCTCTGTTGGAATAAAGGTTGCTTTCTGCTGTTCTGTTCCATGTGCAAATTGCATGACCAGATATTGTCTATCAGAAAACATTGTGCCACAGTGAGCACGAATAACCTAATCTTCGTGATTATAGGCAAATTCGCTTTCTACTGCAAATGGTAGGAACACGTAATTTGCTAGAAGCTTCTCGAAACATAAAGAGAAATTATTAGAAACTTCAGTTACTCGTAGGAGTAATTTGGACTTCCGGCCTATAGCATGACCTTGCAGAATGTTAACTGTTGCTCTACTAGACTCCCTTAAGGGTATCACACCCTAATCCTAATTAGCGGGCTGGGAGTGCGGTGTCAACACCTGCATTTCGCATTGTCTGCAAAATACAGGGTTACCTAGCTACCAATCCGCAGAATGAGAAGTCTCGCCCCGTATAACAATACACAGTTTTAGATGTGAAATGGTGACATTCTTTGTTGTAACTAGCAAGATACTTGTACTACGAGAAAGTCCCAACAACATTGCATGGCGTTATAGGTGCACGTTTAACATAAATCACATAGCCTCGGTTAAGCTTTACACACTTCTGAATAACCAGGAATTGAATCTGAACAAATACAACGTCCGTTATCCTCCGCCGTCCACAGTGGCACTACCTGTGAACCCATAGCGTTTGTAACGTCCAGGCTGGGACAAAGTGCAGTCCTTGGTTGTATACAAAGCAAACCAGGTACGTTTAAATAAAATCCGTTATGCTTAGTAGCAAAGAGATACATATTCAGATATGAATTAACTTCTAGCTTTTAAGGTAGCTATTCCATAAAGGTAAATATTATCTTATACTAAAATCAGGAAAACAATCCTATCAATAATATATAAATGAAGGCGGCAAAAGCCAAATAACGTCGTAGGTGCTAATTGTAATATCAGATATATTGCACTGGTAATGCATGAAATGGTCATTCTTGTTGACTTGTTGGGTTGTTTGAGACCAAACCAGATATTGAAACTTGGGACATAATGGCCAAAGTTTAAAAAAAAGAGCAGTAAAGTGTAGGTTTTAGTGTATTACACATACCAACATTGTACAAATTAAGTTCCGAGCGAAACTGTCACCCCTTAATATTAGGATAACCCCATGTGGCACCTACAGGTGGGTGCGTGGAATCAGACGTCTTTCGAGGAAAGAGGAAATTTAGATGTGAGAGAATATCCAGGATGGAGGATCGACCCGAGACGTGGTATGAGAATAAAGTAGATGTTAAGAAATGTCAGTGTAATGCATAAAAAGGTAGTTATGGAGCAGTTAGTGGAGTGAATGGCGGGGAAAATCGGAGAATCCGGAAAAATCCATCCAGACCCTGCTAAGTCCACAATCCCACATGCGTCCCCTGGGATCGAAACCGGGTCGCCTAGATAAAGAGTCGATCCAGAGGCTAGATTAGGATATTCGTGTTTTAGTAGCCCCATTAGCTTTTCCCATAAAATTGTTTTTAGCTGTAATAGTTTTTCCGATTGATATTGACTACAACTGTATTTGTTTAAGTTGGTATGTTTATACGTATCTTACTCAAGCTGACGGCAGTAAAGCTGAACAAGACATAGCCACGTTGTAAATTAGTGATGCTGTAAACTACATGTAGATGAATGTATGAAGCACCACAACATTACGCTTCCCTACTTGTACACTATTAATCAAATGTAGAACAAGCAACGTGTATGACATAAATCTTCATTTAGTCACATAGGAAGTTTTGTTACAGATGCTCGTTGCATTGGTTAAACTCTGAATACGAGCTGCAGTTCTTCAACAAAGAAAACAAATCAACTTATCGAAACTTTGTAACCGTCGCTATAATAATAAATAACAACAACAATAATAAGTGTATTAATTATTACTTAATTTATATATGGATGCTATGATTACAAACAGGATTGGAGAAACAAAGGAGTAAAGTTAACAAGGTACATTACATAAGTATAAACATCCGTATATTCTGACGACCAAAGAACTGTAAAGGAGGAGTTCCAAGAACACCTTTAAGGTAAATCAAATTGTCAAAACGTGATTTAAACTTTCAAAAAATTACGTTCTGAGGAGAACATCGATATATTAAAATAGTGTAAAAGAAGATACCGTAACAAGTAAGTTATTTTAATTATCTGGCCTGATTCATTTCATAACGTTAAAACCCCGAGTGAGAAAAGCTAGTCAAATGTCAGAATTTCGGCGGAACTAAAAAAATGTTACAGAAAAATCCAACAAATTAAGCGAGATTGAAAGATTATAAAGCGATATTTGTTTCTATCTCGTAAGGCCAGGATAACAAAGAAGAAAGACAAACAGAATGGTAGTGAAAGAAATGGAGTTTCCTACATAAGTTGAAAGTCATAAACAGATGATAAATTAAGAAACGAGGATATCGGAAAGGAGCGTTCCACACAATAGTAAATCGATTCATGTAAGCAGAAGTGGAAGGAACATAACATAACTAGAAATAACCTAAGGTAGCTACTTTACAATATTACCAAAATAAATAAGGAATATACGTTGTCCTAGAGACAACAACCTAATCCATGAATAAAGGTGACGATGAACTTACATGATGGTTATATGATGGCGATGGTAATAAATATGTATAGGTATCTAAACTTTCTGGGAGTCGTGCTGATCACCTATCCCTGTATTTGCCTCTCTGTTGCATAGTTAAGACCCCCTCACCCGATGCCTAAAACGGCATAAGGGGTAGAGGACCACAAATGAACAGGGTGGTGTCCTATACCAAGTGAGGGCCGCCTCGGTGATGTAGATGGTAGCGTGTGTCTCACATTCAAGAGATCCCGAGTTCGAAACTCGGTCCCGGTGAGTTATCTGGATAAGGCTTCTTCCGGGGTTTCCCTTATCCTGAAAGACAAATGTCTGGTAACGCTAAGCTCTTTGGACCCTGGGCTCATATGAGCATCATTTCACCCATTTCATTCATCGTCCGACATGACTTAATGTTGGAGGACGTAAATTAAAAAATAGAAGATACCAAGAGAGGAAATGAAATTTGTAGTGTTTAACGCCCGCTTTTACTACATACGGCACCGCAGGCGATGACAATGATGATACATGAGATGAAGATGGAGCACCGGTGGAATGAGATGGTGGGGGAAACCGGAGACCCGGAGAAAACCCGTCCCAGTTCCGTGTTGTCCACAACAAAACTCACATTGCGGTCGCCTGGGATCGAACCCGGGCCACCTTGGTGAGAGCCAGGCGGTCTAACCACTGAGCCACGGCGCGGCCTTCCAAGAGAGTAAGAGGAAGTATATAAACTGAACTTATTTTTGTTATCTTAAACATCAATCATTAATACTTGTTAACAACTGTATCGCGTAGAGAAGATATTGTATTTTATGCAGAAATGTTTTAAGCACATTTCATTGCAAATATAGTTTTGAGTTCCTCTAAAATGCTCTTAAAACCTTACTGTCTCTTACACTTAATGTATTCCACTATTCACACTGCACCTATGAGATGAGGGAGAATATGTTTATTGATGAAATTATTATATACTACTGGAGGCGTAAACGTTTGTTTGGGAAGTTCATATAAGACTATAAAAGGTTGTGTTAGTGCAAGACATTACATTTTCAGAAATGACTCTAGGTTTTCTGAAGAAGTGGTGAACTAAGCGGGATTGAGTTTACTGAAGTACCGAGGTTGCGATAAAACTAAAGCAGTAGCCGCATATTTAGCATAAATAAAGACCACCTGTGAACCAAGATGTCTGTCACATTCTCAGAGAAATCAATAATTCGAAAGAATGATCAACTTCAGTGAGGAAAAAGTAAAGCAAGGAGCGCAGACAGAACTTATCTTGCAGAATAAGAAGGCTTACGAGAAGCACTCTACATTCAGACAGTAGATTTGGTGAAAAACCGAGGAATGGCTCAAATATTTCACGTCATGTACAGTCTAATGGTTGTTTGAAAAAGGTTCCTCCCCCTTGAGCGAGAAAGGAGGTTGATGAAATATGTGACACAACCTCTCTGATGAGCGTCCCAGCATCCGTACGGAGCATTCATCTTCACAGGCTGGGATATATGTTTCCCTGAGATTGATCCTTCCTATCCTACAAGGATGATCCTCAAGTCAATGAAGCAATGGAACACATAGCAATTTGCAACTAAGCTCTTTCAACATGTAATGCTTAGTGCAAGATCTTCAGAGACGGCCATAGTAATCGGAAGGCGGTTTATATTATTTTTAAGTGTTATTCGATAGAAGAGGTTTTGCTTCACAAAATAGTGTGCTTAGTCTTTGTATGCTTATATATTGTTTACTTTTTGAGGTCAATAAAATGTGGTGTCCAGACAACAACAAGAAACATTTTCAAAACTTTCTGCTTGGTGTACCCTTTTTAGGGCTCGTAATTCCTTATCAAATACCATAAAATACATTGCCAGACTATTTTATTTTGTACGATAAACTTATGGAAGAAAATGGAAAGAAAACGCCAGGACATTACTACTGAAATCTTGAGTGTTTATTTTCCAAACTTATTTATTATCTGCAAAACACAGGTTGGTTGCATGCTACTACTTTCGTAGTTTGTGACGTTGCTAACCTGAGTTCATAACGAGAACTTCCGCGAGCTTACCTTTATGGAATTTTCAACTTATAAAATAAAATGTTTGCTATCTTAAACGCTTAAATTTAAACCATACATAATTTTCGTTGGCAAGTAGCGGCATTCCGTTTGGTGAAAAGCTCATGTGGGCTTTCCCAGAAAATCGCTTTCCCTATATTTCTTTTACGCTGAGAGTGTTACAGTTAAGCTTAGTAATTTATGCTAATATGTACGTCATTACCTCCTAGGCCTCAGTATAATATATTTTAGTACAGATGTAGGTTAATTAAATGACAAATTAGGACATAAAAAGCGCACCTTAAAGATCAAAAGCATGTTTTTGAGAGTCAATCTTTATTATCTGCGGATTCACTACCTGAATGTCTGAACGAACAGTTGAGGAGCTTTTATTTGTGTGTGTGTGTGTGTGTGTGTGTGTGTGTGTGTGTGTGTGTGTGTGTGTGTGTGTGTGTGTGTGTGTGTGTGTGTGTGTGTGTGTGTTTGTAATTTAGGTCCTCAAACTTTAAGTCATAACGGACGTTGAATGGAATGGGTGAAATTATGCTCAGATGAGCCCAGGGTCCATAGAGCTTAGAGTTACCCGACATTCGTCTTTCAGAATAAGGGAAAACCCTGGAAAAACCTTATCCCGGTAACTCACCCTGAACGAGATTCGAACTCGGGACCTCTTGAACGTGAGGTAGACGCGCTACCACCACACTACTGAGGTGGGCTTGAGGAGCTTGGTATCAAACTCCACATTTGCTTTCTCACAGGACAGGCGAAAAACACTATTTTCAATACTATTTTCAGTATAATGCTGAATATTTTTAAATCATTTTTATAGGCCTTATGAACATCTCCGTTTGTTCATTTATAAATTTGAATAAATATTCAAGCCATTATTATAGTTTAAATAGCGGAGTTGGTCGTTTTTGAAGACAAATTATGGAATTGTCTTTTTTTCCAACCCAAAGGAAGACATTTTTACTTGGAACTGTCTACTTTTGAAACCAAATTATTAGGATGACGATATAATTAGTAATTAGTAATTTTATGTAATTTTTATGAAATTCTTCAAGTCTTTGTAAACTCGTGTATTGAATTACATATTATAATGCCTAATTTACTGGAAAAGATGAACAAAAGGAATGATGCAAAATAAAAATATTTCTTGAACAAATCTGACACATTTTGTACTTAGTCTTATATCTTACAAAGAACAAGGTCATCAAAATCCTCAATCCCCAACTCAGTACATTCACAATGGCCACTGTTGTGACTACTACCAACCTCTTCACTTTGGTCCTTGAGGTTTCGGTACAAGCGTAAACGGTCTCGCTCTTGCCAATTATCCCCAAGGTGCTCTGATAGGAGATTCTGAACATCTGCAATTTTTTTGGGTTAACATTATAGCCTATATGGTTTGATGAAGGATTGAGTTCAAGAAGTGACGTGGATTCCTTTGTTAATGACATAAGCTTGCCAATATTAATGTATGCCAACTCATCAGATACCAGCAGATTTCCCTGGTTCTTGGAGGATCTGAGTATGAAACGCTTGCATACTTATTGCATATTCACAATCCACACAGTACAGGTTGCTATAAACAATCAGCCATGTTGGAATTGTGATGCATGTTGGGACCAGAGAGAATAAATGCCAGCTTCTTATTGGCTATTGGAGGAGTTATCTTACAATGAAACTAAACTACAGCAGAGTTGCCCATATTTTGATTCTAGCATGGTTAAATAAATGCAATTTTAAACCTTTCCTCTCCAGCTTTCAAGCAAAATAGTTCCATAATTGAATTCAGTATAAAAATGGCATAAGGGTTACCAAACATTTCAGAATTAAAAGAAAATGGAGTTATCCAGCTTCGATAACAAGCTCCTCAGTTAATCCCTGATAACCTGAGTGGAAAGATGGAGGTTTAATTTTCTCTGTCCTTTCTAGTTTATGCAATGGGTTGCCCTTAAAATAATTGTCCATGGATTTCTGGAAATTATTGGGGAAAATGTTTCATTACTTCAACTCTTTTATCTTAAACATATATTATTATCGCACCGATAGTCATTCACCCAGACGATTATAAAGCGTAAAGAAAGCGTTGTATCTCTATAGCACAGTTTTATATTGCTGAAGCCTTTATTTATCTATGTGGACTCAGGTCTTCCGGTAACATGGGTTTGATTCCAATCGTATTTCTAGAGTTTGATCTTTGCATTAGTTGAGCTTCTTACTAAATGCAGCATTTTAGCTAAAGTTTCGAGCAATGTGCAGAACTTCATGCATAAACCTTCAACTTCCTAGCTCTAAATTATTGTATATCACCAATAAACGACATGTTTCTACTTTGCAGCGTTGATAAACATTTGTGTCTTTTTACTTGAAGTCTAAATGAAATTTCAATTAATATAAAACAATTGATATGCTTTGGGAATGTCGGTGGTACAAAAAATCTGTTTAACAAACATTCGTTCTGATAAAGATTAAATCTAAACATTCTTAACCGTAAACAGAGAAAATAAAGGTTTCCGAGCGGTAAAGAGAAGCGAAGGAGTCTATTGTAACTATATGACCCCTGAAAGCCAATTTTTAAGGACAAACACAATTCCAAGTCTTTCTTTTCTTTTTCCTTCACTTGTGTGTATTATCTGTTTTATGATATATACAAGTGCATATTTATCAGATATGTTGACTTGACATCTGCCTAGACCCAGATTTGTATTAGCCTAATTCTTGGGTTTCATTCCATGTAAATTTTGAGAGAGCTGTGCTGTCTGAAGACAGCTGGTTCTTCTACAGTAATTTGTGAATCTTTAAAATGATTTTATTTACAGTGGAAAATGAATAATTAATTGACATCTCGTATAGAAGTTAATTTTAATTTTTCTCTACCTCTATTTATACTAACGATTTAACGAAAAATTATTGACGTAAAAGAATGGTATACACAAGAAATATTTTTAGTTTTAGTCAGCCGTTATGGTAAGTTCCCCTAAAATAGATTCATCAGTATTTGTTCTATGAAATTATTTATGATTAACTGGATAGTTTAAATTTAATTCACCATAAAATATTGATGTTTTATATTAGTGAAATATATAATAATTTGTAACAAATCTTTACCAGTATATGAAAGCTTCACTCTAATTGTATGGACTGTTAGAGACGAGACGGTGAACCTGGAGGTGAAATAGCTATTCCATTGTCCAAGGTGCGATGAGTTCTAAGTATGGGCAGCTAGATATAATATACCATTCATAACCAAGAAAGTATTCAATATTTTGTGCATGGCCACTGTTATTTCCATAGATATTTCCACGCGTGACATCAAACTTAGTTGTTCAAATTCCGGTATGCCAACAACTTTCGCTTTTATTATACGGCATCCTCAGTAACTGAATCCCAATTGCTTCCTATGCTTATGTTCAATAACGCCTCATGTGTAATATCCGTCACCATATTTAAACAGCTAGATGGTTCATACGATATATTATATATTTCGCTCTTCATAGCAGTAGAGGAATAAATATTCAGAATTCAGCATTTAAAGTTAAAAAATACAGATAACTCAATGGAACTAACATAAAATCATAAAAGCGCAAAAGCCAGTTAATTAAGGGAATATCACCAACTGCTTTGTGTAGACTAATGTACCTGTAAAATTTCTTTATTTCATTACAATCCTAAGTAAGAGATAACGTTAGCGCGGTAAGTCAGATTATGGAGTTGCCCTCAAAACAGGAAAAGAGCCCTTTTTATTTTAAATTTGACTTCTGGGAGGAAGGGATGAGGAAAGCACCAAAGGGGACCTCATTTGGGTAAGCTTGGATGGAATCTAACGATTGTAGATAGAACGTATACGGACAGCAGCCAGGGCTACCAAAGCGCATATCGCCTGTGCAGGCGAGCACCACGATTGACCTCATCTAGTCCTACAACCCTTAAATGATAATAGAAGTGACGGACAGGAAATCATCTGCCAACCAGGAAAACCCACCAAAACGCCAATGGTCATAGTGATCAGTCTTTGGAGAACCGAAACCCGAATCTCCCAAATGCGAGTCTCTCTCATTACCACAGGTTCCTCTCCCTCCGTTCGTGTGCCACGAATCTGATTCTAAGTCATATAATATAAGTTTGGTACACATTAAGATTGTGAGTGTTTACATTTATTGAATTGCCATTATTATATTAAACTGCAACTTGCTGAAACTTGGCAAACAAACCTGAGGTTTAAGAACTATACACCTAGATCCTCATTTTGATTCACAATTCAAGAAAGTAAATAAGTGTAACATGTATTAATATGTGTTAATCTAAACACAGATTTCTCTCTTTCATGCTAAACATTATAACTCTTATACGTCACATACAATTACAGTTCCTGAGCCTATATCTAATACTCAGATTTGCTTAGTCAATTTCACCAAAACAAATTCATCTAGTTTGGTATAGCATTATCACTTCACTATCGAGTCAACCATTTCCTTTCGTCCAGACCCTTCAACCGATTCCTGTTGTACCTGTTGTTACATTTCCTAGGCATTGAAAGGCAGTGTAAATGCATTCCAAATTAACTAAAGGGTATACTTGTTTCCTTTCCACCATCAGCTCTTTGCTTCTGATGCTTAAAATTCAAATACTCAATTTCTTTAACGCTTTCTTCTTATTAATTAAACCACCTTTCTTCACTTTAATTTACTTTTTCTTAGTTTGCTCCCCAATCGTACAACTGATGTTTATCTGGTTTCTCGCCTCGCAACTACTTCTCCTTCTGCATCTAGTGTTCGACGAAAGCCGACTTGCGTTGACCCCTTCCCATCGCATTTCTTCCCCCAGCAAGGACCACACGGCTAAAGGAGAAGGAAACTTCTCCTCTCCATTATGCTCCTTTGAGGACCACGAAAAGCTTTCAGAATTGTCAAACGTTGACAATCATCTTACAAACGAACACTCTCGGAGCTCTAAAACTTTCTTTGCATGTTGAGAAATACCTTTTAAAAGTTTTCTTATAGCGATAGTAGCTGTATGTTTAAAAGCAGAGTAAGGGAATTCGTCAATAAGACTAATACACTCCTTTCACAATAGTCGGTCTGTATGCAACAGTTCCAGGTTTCATTTTCGTAAAATTTGTCTGGAGCCTTGCTCCCCTCACTTGTATCCTTCTGTATGCAATTTCCTTCAGTGTCAATGCTTGTCAAATGACGACGTGCAGGCCCTAAAACAATGCTCAAATTAGTTATAAATGCGATATAAACTCATCATGATAGATGATAGTGCCCCATACCTTAGTCTACTAGATTCATTGAGAATGATTTTAAATAAGGAAATGGTTATCCATATCATTTGTAGCTATGTTTCTTTGTTGTATGCAGTATATATTGATAATTTGCACTATGTTACTACCACTTAACTAAGTTCTCAGTGCCACATAGTTAATGTGATCTAGTTAAATATATGAGAAGCTCGGTATCAAAGTTGGATAACTGCAGTTTTTTAAATTCTGAGATGTTTGGTGATTATTATGCTATTTTTATGCTGAATTAAGTTATGGAACTATTTTGCTTCACAACTGGACGGAAATAGTTTAAAATTGCATTTATTTATCCAAGTTAGAATAAAAATATGGACAATTCCACTGTAGTTTAGTTTCATTGTAAGACCACTCCTCCAATAGCCAATAAGAAGCTGGCATTCATCTTATCTGGTCCCAACATGCATCACAAATGCAATATGGCCGATTTTTATAGCAGCCTGTAATGTGTGGATTGTAAATATGCAATAAGTATGCAAGCGTTTCATAGTCAGATCCTCCAAGATCCAGGGAAATCTGCTGGTATCTGGTAAGTTGGCATACAATAATAATATTGACAAGGGTATGTCGATAACAAAGAAATCCAAGTCACTTATTGAACTCTATCCTGTAAGAAAGCCTGTAGGCTGTAGTGTTAACCCAAAGAAAATTGCAGATGTTCAGAATCTCCTAGCGGAGCACCTTGAGGATAATTGGCAAGAGCTAGACCGTTTACGCTTGTACCGAAGCCTCATGGACCAAAGTGAAGAGGTTGGTAGTAGTCACAGCAGTGGTCGTTGTGAATGTACTGAGTTGGAGAGTGAGGATTTTGATGACCTTGTTCCTTTTAAGATATAAGACTAAATACAAGTATGTCGGTTTTGTTCAAAAGCATACAAGTTCAATATTTTAAGGAATGTTTTTATTGTGTATAATTTATTTTGTCCATTTTTCAGTAAATTAGGCGTTATAACATGTAATTCAATACATGAGTTTATAAAGCCCTGAAGAATTTCAAAAGTGTAAGTAAAAGACATACCATTGTTAACTATATCGTCATCATAATGATTTGGTTTCAAAATGAACAATGTTCAAAAAAGGACAACTCCATAATTTGTCTTAAAAAACGAGCAACTCCACTATTTAAATTTATAAATGAACAAACGGAGATATTCATATGGCCCATAAGTATGATTTAAAAATATTCAGCATTATACTGAGAATAGTATTGTAGTTATAGTTTTTCGCCTCTCCTATAAAATAAGCAAAAGTGGAGTTGTCCAACTTTGATACCAAGCTCCTCGTTTGTTATTTATTAACTGTCACTTTTTCGCAACGAAACGGCAAAGCAAAATGCACACAACGCAGCCCCTTCTTCGGATGGTTGACTCATTGTGGAGTCAAATACAGGATTTCCCTTAATGTTTCACAGAAGCAGTAGTCGTCACAGGTGTCATCTAAACCTCTCTTGTGGAACTTAAAGAATAACTAGCGTTTTATGTTGCGCTACGAGTATTAAGACATTGGTAATTTACAAACTTATAGACTCGCTCGGAATTGACATTAACTTCCTACCCGGCTTACTCTGAGAACGTACTGAATAACCAGCAGCACCGTCTTGCCAGCTTATGTCGTCACTCGTAGAACGCATTAAATAAACACCACCTTCTGTGGAACCAGAAAAACACAAATTAATTTACTACAGGAATTTTTCAGAAATTCCTACAGGGGAGAAGACTTTGCAGAACAATCCAGCTATTTCTCGATAAAGCTTGGTTCTCTTGTTTAAAGCAATGCATCTCTTCACCTGACCGGTCTGTCAGTCAGTCGATTGGTGGTCAGCGCCTTCTGCAAATAAGTCCTTCTGAATCACATTGTTTCATAAGGGTTTATTAAATCAGAGGTTATCTACACAAAGAGATTGAATTTTCAGCCATATTCAATCGAAAGTGCTGTTCTATAATATATCGTGATTACTATCAGAGCAGTTTAACTATGAAGTTAATTACTCAAGTACCATATCAGGTATCAAAGTATTTGTGAAGAATATAAATTTTGGGGACTATATTTACCAGAAAACTATAATCTCTGATTGTGATCATCTTATCAAGTAACGAACCCGAGATTTCTCAATCGCAAAGATGGATATAACATTAGATAAAATTATATAATGTAATAATTATATAATTATAAAATTTATAATTAATTTATAAGTTAATAATATTTTATAATTATTTAATTGTAATTATGTTACATAATTTTACATTTATAAAGTTGTTCACGGTGGTCTGCTGTTGCGTTGTATCAAGTTACTCTGCTATTGGCTTATTTGATCAATAATGAAATTTGTGTTTATATACACTACAATTCAGTCCATTTATATTTTTACCGTGATTAGTTTAGCAAAATACCTTATGCAATTATATGCAGAGCATGTTTTCAGCTATATGTCTAACACACGAATAATTGTCTCTGGCTGGCTACAGAGCACATTGCTGTTTTGGTGTACGACCACAACATTATATCCTTATTAAACAAATTTGCTATACAGATGCTCAAATCCCGATACTAGTTTTCTGTATGAATATATTAATTTCCTACATCCTAAATAATGAAATTTTCACAGTAATTGACAAAAATGTTTAAGCCGAACCTGCAATTCGTTAATTAAAACATTCCTTGGGCCACACAGATTCAGGATTGTTTTATATAGCTTTGCCCCGCTGAGATATATCCCCACGTTTTCTGTATTCGTCTTCACTATGATTGGCTACTGATTTCCGCGCTGCAAGCGGAAATATGTCACCAATAACGCACCTGCTATGGCAGTCATCCCGAGAGGCAGGTTTCTAGCAAAGTATCCTTATCTTTATTTATTTTAGGAATTAACAATAATTCCATGTAAATTAACTCCGTTGCGTGATACATTTAATTCATACGGTTATGAAGATATAAATTTGACAATTCTCTTCGAAGGTATTAAGGTATATCATCATGTTAAATAACGACTAATTTTTACCACACAACTTTCAATAAAACGACAGCAGCCAATGCGAGGTGATCATTATGTGTTTCAAATGGGATGATGTTTGATCTTGAGTGCTGCTAGATGAGAAACCAATCGGAGTCCAGCAGTGCTGTTGTATTGTATTATTCCTCCTAAGTGATGTGTGACGAGCGCCAACCTAACTAATCTCTAATAAATACTATTCGCGCCAAGACAAACATTAAAATTTTGCAAAAACTTATCAATGAGGAAGGTATAGAGTGTATCTTACATAACCACAAAAGGCCCATATTTTTTAGCTCATATAGTTTTCCTAATACAAATAAATAAAGTAATATTATAATATAACAGTGCAACGCGGCGTAAGCACTGTAATGAATAACATTATTGGTTGGCATATATGCGTGTACGTATATTTGTAATTACTGAGAACTGAAACGTAAACAGTTGACGTGAAGGGATAAAAGAATTACTTTGAATAAGCCAAGGTGTATGTTAAATTCCAGCCAGAATAAACAGTAAACTTCCTGGTGGTTTGTGGAATGATGCATCGGTAGAACGTGTCTTGTCACAGTATACCTTTGTTTATGAATGGTTTGTAATTTCTATTTACCCTAGAGAATTCAAAGCAGTATTATTCAGTTGTTCTTACGTTTAAAATCCAGGGAAAAGTGTGATCGGTTGGATTAGTTTGTAATTGAAATGAGACACGAAGAATTATAATTCACCATCCCCCTTACCACTGCCAGAACAATACAATTGAGTTTATGTGGGCTCAAACTATGTTGCAAATAGAAATAATACCTTTAAACTGAGTGACGCTGAACGACTTATTTACTAATAAATTGACAAAGTTACACTAGACTGGGAAAATTGCACTAGACATGCAGATAAACTACAGGAAGACGACTTTTGGAAAGAGATAGCACGTGACGTGATTTTGGAACTTATCATCACATATTCGCAGCATCATACCCTGAAGACACTGACAATGACGAAACGTCTGCTGACGTAAGTCACATTGACGGCCATATGGATGAGCCACTGGCAGTTTCGTTGGATTAGGAAAATTGGTAATTCATAAGCTATAATTACTTTTAAACTATACATTTAAAACATGTGCGTAATATATGGATATCCATGTAGCAAATTATAATTTTAAAACCTGCATTATTATAAAACTTTGGAAAATTCAGTTTGCGTTCCCTTGCCTCTAGCGCCAAGCAGACTCGCAAGTGAGAGAGAGAAATATAAGAAGAGTGGGGGTAACGAGGTGGCAACGCTTAAGGCGCTAAGCCATTTGATTCGCTACAAGCCAGAACTCTTCCCATTTGAAAGAGATAGTAGGTCACTTGAGCGTTAAGGGATAAGGGGCAAGCTTATGTGAATCAAGGATTAGTGGGAAAAGTAAATGTGAATAGAAAAGGGGAATACGTTTGAAGTTCAGCATAAATTTCAACAGATATTGCCGTCACATCTGAGCTTTCCAGAAACAAACTAAGAATTCGCTGACTTACGTTGTCTTCGAAGTATAATACAAAAAGTAACATTTAATTACTATCATGTTACTGCACAGGAATGATGAGACACGAAGCACCTAGTTTTGAATATAACTTCACCAAGGTTTCCCACATGATATCGTACGTCAGCCAGTAAACAATGATTTGCTTAAGCAGGAGTAGGGCCAGTGCCCTGTTTATTGTTTTTCATTTTTCCTCTTTGTAATTGAACTTTTAGTTTGAAAGTCTCAATTATCTCCTAACCTTAGAAATATTTGAGGAATATGTCGAAAAACAACAGTACACGTTTATTTGCATAATGTCATTGACAGGTATACTTAGGGTACACAAAATAGAACAATGAGGCTGCAATTCGGCAAACACAACATAACAAATTGATTGATTGACGTGCATTTATGCGGATCTAAATGCATGCGATCATTATCTGCAGGGAAAGAGGTTTTTGTTTACTAGTCCCCATATCCTTAGTATACTTGAACAGAATATTTGCAACGTGGTTCTGAACCCTTGGAATACAGAAATTCATCGAGTACTGCGTCACGTGTAGAGAGACGTAGGGAGACCTCTTTGATTACACATAGAAGAATATCGTTCTAAACGTATTGTGACTTTCTGGGTTCGTAGAATTAAAAGTCCGAGTTTCAGATATTCCAAATGTTCTTTATTTCCGTAGAAATACACTGTTCAATTCTCACGTAACAACATTACGTCACATACACACAGTCTACAAAGGTCGATGGAAATAACGAACAGCGTTCTGATTATATCAGCTATCGTTACAAGAACACTCTACAGCTGTTTACTGCTTACGACTCTCGCAACTCCTCTTGGCGAGTCGTCGCCTTCTTAAATACCTCATTGATAAATTCTAGATATTTCCGGAACAATAAATAAACCGAAAAGTTTATCACCTTCCAGAAGCGTAAATTAATATATGCCGGCAAGTCCTTTTTCTCAGCTATCTTTGTTTGCTGGCTCTTTGTGTACACTAGCCGCGCTATCGTAGATAACGGCTTCGCGCCAGTATTATATAACCAAACCGAAAGTACCTATACTGTATACCTACTACATTTTAATTACAGACCGTTTTAACAGTGCTTTAAAAGGGAATAAAGAATACAGCAGAGGGTGAAAACTTACGTAATGTAATCTACGAGAGATTCTATTGCAGTCATATCCCCGTGGGACGAAGGAATGACCTGAAGGCACTATAAGTCAAACAGGTTATATAGACGAGTGAAAATCTGTTACAATTCCAGTCTCGAAGAAGCGTCCCATTGCTGGAGCCGACCGGAAACAGCAATAAATTACTCGTCGGGCACACACCTCACTAATGTCCATGGGCTCCATCCAGTGAGCATCTGTGCTGTCGGTTCGGCACTTCTCCGTGCCACGAAACCTAGAAACACAACTAGAACATAAGAAGGAAATGTGTTGAATCGAAGTCGTGGTACATGGAGAACCATCACAATAAATTCGCCCAACGAAAATTACAAGAAACCCAAAATTCTGAGTGAGAAGTCGACAGAAAACTTACTTGGGCCCTCCCAAATGTTAGCCTTAAACATTACTACATAGTCATTTCTCCTTGTAAATAAGAGATACAGCGACAAGTACACTGAAACTGATAACAAGGAAGGAAATGCTTCTAAAGTGATGAAGGGCCAATTTTATTCACGATAACAAAATATGGACCTTAACATAAGGAGGTCGTCAAGAAGCAGAAAGTAGAAGTGATCTTGTGTGAGTTATGGTGGGATATTGATTGAGAAGAAGTGAAAGAAACACCGAAAAGCAGTCAAGGAGTATTAATATTTAACTTTAACAGAGAAAGAGCCATTTTTAAAAATAAATGTGAAAGTCTAGAACGTCAGCCAACTACAGTACTATTAAGGTATTGCACTGTTATAAAAACAAGCTAGTTACGCTAGAAGCAAATCGCCATTTTATTCTTATCCTTCAAATTTTAGTGCATTAAAAAGGGAAAGTTGATAAATAAGCCGCGTTATTGCGGTTTCTCAGTTGTGTTATAGTTAGATTATTCAATAAGTAGTGACAGCTTTTGAGTTAACAAATAGAATATTTTTGGAGCAGTGCTTACAAATAGTCTCCTACAAAATGAAAAATTCACCTCCGCACGTCAGGGAGCCCACGAATGCCATCCAGAGCTTCTTGTGGTCCTAATATTCGAACAGACTGCTCTACTGCTGCTATTGAGCGCAGATTTTTTTATCTGTAACTTCTTCTTAAGTACGTGTAGAATCGTACCAGGAGAAAGTCCAGCTTAACTCGCTAGTTTAATACAAGTACAACAACGATGTTCTTCCGGCAGTACTCTAACTGCATTCACATTCACATCATCACCTGCAGTTTGCGGTCTGTCAGCTGCACGTTTTTGATGAACGTCTTCCCTTCCTCTACGAAATGCATACGGTACGATATGGTAAAGTCTGTCTATCACAAGCTTCCAATAATTCTGTATGACATTGTTGATCATTAATGCCTCTTGCAACCTAATTTGAAAGAGGCATTTTTGCTCGTATTTACTAAACATATTTACAGCATTGAAGATAGCCTACAATTAAACTTACTAAAATGTCTTATCAAATAAAATTATTGTCTTCAAAGTCACAGCCAACAAATGTTAGATGCTCTTATATTACATTGATATCAATTTACATAATTTACCGCTGATAGTGCCGAATGTAATCAGTATTGCCACTAATTTTTGAATGACCCACGTATATTCTGATACCCGCGGCACGAAGTATGCCGAGATCATTCCTAGTTGAACATTACTGTGATGTACGTAAGCAGCTGGGTTCGAACGTTGAACCGTAGGCTCTGCCATGGCGAAACAATTACAGGTTCCAAGAGGATCGCCCTGCTTGGTTTAATCTAAGGAAACTAATGAATAAAGGAATCCGAAGCTGGAAATGTATTCGCCTCTTCAGTCAAAGGAAAAGTTATTGGCCGTGTAAATCAACTGAGCTATACGTGCTTCGGGTTATAAAACAAGATACGGTGGCCCGAAGTTCGCAAGCTGTTCTTATATGCCTCATAAGGAAGCACGGAGCTCATATCCCATAACCAGTTCACTAGCCTCTTGATCCAACTGCAGACTATGTCCGCCGTTTTCATTTGATTTATATCAGTCCATATGCTATCTCCATTGCTCATTCTGTTCTCACATGCAGTAACGGCGGCCATATTAATGTGTACTTTCGCTCGGTGTCATAAGAGAGGAGAATAAAATCAGTTTTGCGCTTTAACTGTTTTAAAGCAAACCAGTTCACATGTCCGAACCGCACAACAGAGAGCATGTTTGATATTTATGAAATCACACGTAGACATACATGGATGCAAAAACAACTAGCAGTAATACACTTTATCGTTGACATTTCGGTGGCGCCCACCATCTGCGAAATGCATGTTCACATTACAGTTGAGTGCTTGAAATGCAATAAAGATGGCGTAGCTGAGCCTAGTCCAGTTTTCCCCCTACTTTGGCGTTTCACACAAATGACAACTGGAACAGTTGACTGATTCCCACACATACACACGCTCGAATCAAAGGCGCTGGACCGAAAACTTCAACTCACGTGTACACCGATTAATGCCTGACTTCACACCCTTGCGATACAAAAATGTTATCAACCGACAAACATTCATCAAGTGCACGTGATCGAAATTTCTCTTCAATTCATCGCTACTTCCTTTTGAATTGTTTATCCGCCATGCGCTATAAATAAGCAAATTAATTATTTGATTCTATTGATGCAGCGCGACGTATATTTACAGCGAAGTACAGTCGTCTCCATTCCTTCCACTCTATTGGTTCATACCTTAGCGCTTGTTTACAAAGCATTAATCTGCAAACGCGCCACAACGGTTTGACGTTTTTAGAAACGATGATATCTATATTAAAAAAAAAGGGGACCTTAATGGCTGCTCTTAGCAAGCGTGGACAGCTTCTAGTATCCGCAATCTGGTTACAGGAAATACTGCAACGAATTACTAGTGATAAGGACAGTTCACCATGTACATTCACATTGTGAATGCTCTGTAGTACTTCTGTATCACTAAGTACTAAGTGAAGCGAAGAAGAGCTTGTAAATAACTACTTTGAGAGGCAGTTAATATAGTGCGTTTCAAACCTAAAGTATTACAAATATCATGCAAATTAATCGTACCTTTGAAGTAGCCGTGCACAGGGCAAGGTTTAGAAAGGTAAAGTTAGAGTAAAAAAGTCAATATCATAACCGGAATTTGAGCAACGGACCTCCCATTCTTTAATCGGTTGTTCTAACATAGTAATTCTTAAGTGGAAGCAAGATATGGTTGGAAGAAATTACCTCCTTTCATCCGCTGCTACCGAGCTACGAATTCACCTTGGTTAGTGAGTTCCAGTGACGGCATTGCGTAGACTTACGCACAGGAAAACAAAGGTGTACACATTCATTCACCTCCGAATGCTAGGCCTGTCTATCTTTAGTCACTGGTGTGGGGGAATAACATGTGTAGTTGAAGTGCACTGTTGAACACTTCTGCTCTAATGAAATGAAATAAAATGTGTAACGTTTAACACCCGTTTTTACTATATGTGGTACCGCAGTCGGTGACGCTGGCGATATATTAGATGAAAATGGGAGTACCGGTGGAATGAGACGACGGAAGAAATCGGAGATCCCGGAGAAAACTCTCTCCAGCGCCGTGTTGTCCACCAATATCTAACTTTGCGGTCGCCTGGAAACAAATCCGTCTCTGCTCTAATGAGTCAGTTGAAGAACTTAATGTCGTGTCCCATAGAATGTCAGTGCTTTAAAGAAATCCGATGAAACTTAAGATCTTTGGTTCAAATTGCGCTCTAAACAATGAAGTAGTAGTCTAAACTAATTAGCCCACGTAATCGCGATTAAAGTATGTTATCTCATGCCAGTATAAGACCTCCTAATGCTTTTCCTACCGGGAACTGTGTGCATTTATCCAAAAAGGAAACAAAAAAGAAAAAAAAAAAAAAAACAGGAGGGAGAAACCACTCTATCACACCAGTGCAGAAAAGAGTATTAACAACGTCCATTTGGCTTATTACTTAGTTTTACACATTTTATACGTAGTGTTATACAGTTAAGCTTGTTTAATTGTCCTTAAAACTTGTCGTATACTATTGATCTTACATACTTCATAACATGTCTTAAATACTTTTGTATCAAGTTTCTTCCTCTGTCAGGCCACGAGGTGGCTCAGTGGTTAAACCGCTTGGTTCCCACCAAAGCGACCCGGGTTGACCCCAGGCGACCGCAAAGTGAGATTTGTGGTGGACAACACGGCGCTGGTGCGGGTTTTCTCCGGGATCTCTTGTTTCCCCACCATTTCATTCCACCGGTGCTCCATCTTCATCTCATGTATCATCAGTGTCATCACCTGCGGTGCCGTATGTAGTAAATGCGGGCGTTAAACACTACACATTTCATTTCATTTATTTCTTACTCTGTCACTGGACATGTTCCCTCATTTTTGCGGATTTCTTCCTTCAAGACTTTTCTTGCTTGGTCGTCGTCGTCGCAAGCTCGCAGGCTGAGGAGCAGTTAATTTAAGTGCAGAGGTTCTACTCCCATTAGTCCTGGACCCGTAGGACCAAGGACCCGCCTCCTTCTACCCGGGAGCGATGGATACTCCGGGGATCTTTCCATAGGGCAATACCTGGAATCTAAAAATCACCCCCCCCCCCCACTGAGCACAACGTCAAGACGGGTGGAAGTGGGTACGCCACTTACGCGCGTCAACCCCGCATGGAAGACTACCGAAAATATCGGTTGGGCCACCTGGTGATCTAGCACACCTTCTACTAGTTCTGCAGGCTAGTATCCGGGACTTATTAGGCAACCCTCTAACCCCTCCGGGCGGCAGTAACCTGGCCGGAGGTACCAAATTCTCCTGGGTGTCAGGAACACACTGTCCCCTCGAGTCCAACCCAATCCGAACAGCTTCCCGACGGGAGCGGCTCGGCAGTTCGGCCCAGGCTGAGGATGGTTAATTAATACGTGTATATGTCCTAAGTAGGGCGTAAACTCAAAGTGGCAGGGATGTGAGTGTTTTCGGATGGCAGGTGAAATTTAGGCGGTAGGTGATAAAAGAGGTAGCTAAATAACAGCTCAACGATTGTGGAATCGGGTGCAATGACCCTCGTGCACCCCTGGAGGAATATAGCTTATGTACTGAAACTGAAGATTTAATTTTATTAAGTCAGGGAAAGAACTTGGGTGTATAAATGTTATTACGGCTGGTGTTGTATTTCACAGTCGTAAATAACATGGTTAACAGTCTGCATTGCTTTCAGACATCGACACGTTGACTCACTTATAATGCCTAATCTGTGGAGTTGTGATTTGTTACTTCCATATCCTGTTACTATTGAAGAAAACTCTGATGTTATGTCAAATTTAAGTTTTGATCTTTCCTTCCGGTGGTATAACTATTATTTGGCATCAATTTATTAGAGACCTCTGCGCGTCTCTGTCGGCCAGCCTATCTTCATTCTTTAGCCCTGTTTGGATCTTGCTCCTAGTCTTTTCCTCCTATTTGTGGTAAGCAGGAATGGTAAGCTATCGGTCGATGTACGAGTTGTTCCTTTCGTTAGCTAGTCATTCACTGATAGAGTTCATGGGAAGTTTACCACTTCCTTTAACCATCTTTGTATTTGAGGGAGGACTTTTTGCGTATCTACCAAAGATAAAGCAGTTGTTCATAAACCTGTTGATTGTCTTCCTCGCGACCTGTCGCTGTTTTAAAGGACGACGATGTTCGCCAGCAACCTGTTTATCCTTACACATGAGTGGCAAAATCACACTTAAAGAGCAAGTCCACGCCCGCAGTTTTCCTGATCGCTACAAGGATGTTACCAGATTGCCTTCCTGTGGCGTATAAGCTCTGTCTGACCGTTGGTCTCAAATGTGTTCTTGTAAGTATCTGCAAGTATAGATTGACGACACTATACTATAAATTTTTTAGATATCACACTACACGCTGTAAACGCAAAAAAGAGAGAGAATAAAGAAAAAAGCTTACAGAGAACTTATGAATTTCTAGTCAACTACTTTGGATACCTAAACGCTTTGGCGGATATCTATAGCAAGAACCTTAAGATCATTTTTCCTGTGGTATCTGAAAGATTGCTAAGTAGCTGAACCTACTAAATATAGCATAAATTTAAGAATAAGTCACTAAATACTTATATGGCCATATTTTTAAACGCCTATTTTATTATGTTTAACAATTTAGAATGTATCCACATAGTGATTCAATGATGTAGGTTCACGAAAACACCTTAGAATTATCCTGTTTTGAGAACAAACATTATAAAAATAAAACGGAATAGGTGTAGCAGTGGTGGTGGATTATTCGCAGGGGATGCGCACGTCGACCAGATTAGATCTATTGTACCTTTGTCTCAAGTGGTGATACCTGGGAGGGAGGTTGAGGAGGAGAAAGAGGTCGTCCGACTCTAAAGAGTCACTACAGTAAAGAGGGCGAGGTCCCTACACTTTACCAGACAGAATCTCCCTGGTGGTCCAGGACAATTTTTATCCCACCTGCCGTGGCCCCGAAACAGTCACGAGGCCGGTTCGGAGACCAAAGGCTGCCTCCCAGAGCAGGATACCCAAGGCAAACTTGCACAACCGGGTTCCCGCCTGCCGCGTAACTGAATCGGTCCACTGGGTCAGTTCAGAGACCGAAATCCGTTCCGCCGGAGAGGAAATCATTTTCCGCAGAGTACATCATTCGGCTGTCCTGCACCGTAGCGTAGCGGGCTAAGGCAGCATGCCTTGGTCCCTGCCCACGGAAAGCGGCCCGGGTTCGATCCTACCCATGTGTTGGGGATTTTAGGTCCCGGGTATAGGACCTGTGCCTACTTAGCATCGTGAGGAAAGTGAGGAGCTTACGCTAAGTAAGCGGCCCTGGTCACGGAAACCAACATTGCGGCTGGGGGATGCCGAGATGCTGACCACATCTCCTCCCCGTATCTGTTGGATGATCGTCCACCTCTGCCGTGCGTAAGTGGGCGTGAGGCCGGCAGTCGGGTTGGTAGGCCTTGGTCCTCTAAGGGCTGTCGTGCCATGGGTTATTTATTTATATATCATTCGGCTATGACTGCCGCAGACAGTTCTGTCCTAAAAAAGAGAGAAAAAACACACCAGATGAGAGATGATATGAAATGATAATGGGGATGAAATGGAGGAGCGGGAAATTCGGGGGGATCCAATTACCCTACCCAGCATTCACCTAGCGACCAGGAAAATCCGAAAAAATACCATGGGTCAGGTAAGTCTATGGGGAATCGAACCCGGGCCTCCCGAATGCGGGCCACAGACGAAACCGCCTTAACCATCCCGCTCATTAAATAAAACGGAAAACATGAGGCAACGTAATAGGTATAAGTAGCATGTTTTACCTCAATAGAGATTCTAAGTATAGCACGTGCTTCACTAAATTTGCTTAAAGCACCTGGAATGAAGATGATTAATTTATTGCGTGTATCTGATGAATGAAAGAAAAACGAGATGCTGAATTGCAAGAAACCATTTATTTTCCTTCTTAAGTTCAGAGCGTTCTTTGGAAAGGGCAACATCACAGCACATGGTAGCTAAATGATTAATGGAGTGGATGTTTCCTTGATGTTTCGTGAAAATGAATCATGATTTTCCAACATACCGTTGCTCCCGCTTTGAGAAAGAAGTCCCTGAGTAATCAGCGGCTCCACAGCCGAATCAGTCCTAGCTATAACCTTATGAAGTGCCTAAAACACCTGCAGGTACTTAAAATAATACAGGTAGCTTACTAATTTTGTGACAATAGGAGAATATAAGTATACTGTAATAGGGAAGCTTTCTATTTGCCACGAGCAAAATGTTTGGAGAATGTTACATTATGCATACACAACTCATAAAATTCATAGCAAGGGAAATACGATTTGCGTTAGGTAACATGTCGCAGTTTAAGTTAAAAGTTTGCGTACTTTATAGTTGTAATATGGTTCTATATTTTGTTTCGAATAGGTATAAACATAACCTTAAAGCAACACTCCTATCACCAGAAATATCTTCTTTACGGTACTGGTTGTCAAAGTTGCTATTTTTTATATTGCTTCTAGTGTTGATATTGGTTTACCTCATAAGCAACATAATGCATCTTGATAAAAGAACACGTGGAGCTTCAAGTGCAACTATTCTTGGAAGTAAATCATAAACGAGGCACATCTAAAGACCTATAGCTAGGTTAGCAATCTTGCCTAATTTACATTCACATTATGTGTATTGTCAGATTTATTTGATGCCAGAGGATAACGACTTAAATTAACGATTTAAACGTTTTATTCAATATTGAACTTTATCAGAGCATATCTGAATTAAGAAGTGTTGTTAGTGTATATTTAATTTATTACTATCATCACCGTCATCATCAGCAGCATTATCACCACGATCAGGTTCATGACCTGTTCCGACTCAACAAAAGTTATCTCTCCACCTAAAGGGTCTCGCATAATTTATTTTTCCATGAGATTGGCAGTACTGCAGGACCTGTGACATATGATCCAGTAACTTTCTCTCGGGACTTTCAATTTCTTTTGTTAAATTTCATATTTAGAGCTCTTTTATTATGTCTTCATCTCAGCAGTAGTCCATGAGTGTGCATTGAGCCAATAAACTGAGTAATCTCATTTCTGCAGATTCAATGTTCCTCTTCTCTAGGCTATCCAGGCCCACTTCTTTTAGCCACAATTCAGCATTGATATAACGATTACCATATTTAACTAATTCTATAATTTTTATTAATTCATATATTTTAGAATTCTCTTTAAATTTCCTTAAATCTGTCGAAGTTGTTCAGGTTAATACAAAGTTCTTCAATTTGGTAGTATGTGAACATCAAAGCATAGGAAGTTAAAGTGACAAAATGTGTTCTATTATTAAATTCTAACAGATATTTTACAATGTAGGACTTAGACAAGTTTGCAAATTAAGTCCAGTGCTACTTAATTTATTTATTTTAATGATATTCTAGAAGTAATAAGTAAAAATGTTATGCATTTACCAATTTTAAATAACAGAGAGATGCCAGGTCTGTTCTTTGCAGATCATTTAGTAGCAGTTTCCATAACAACCATAAAAAATATAGATTTAAAACAATTCTTGGAAGCAGTAGGCAAGTTTTCAAGACTGTGGTCTGAAGATAAATAAAACTAAATCTAAGATCATGGTGGTTAAAAAGATTTGAAACTAAAAAGAGAAGAAAAATTGACGTGATTGATAATATTTATTACCTATGAGTAAGATTATCTAGTAATGGCGAATGGAGTGAACAAAAATAAAAGCACTGGCAGAAGGAAAATTGGCTATGAGTGTTATTAGATCATGTATTAACAAAACATCAAATATGCAGATAATAGCTTAGAAAAGGTGTTTGGTTCAATTTTAGAAAGCAGAAAGCAATATGGAATATAAATATGGGGGCCGGATGAAGGAGCGAAAGCGATAAATGTTATAAATAGACTATTTTGTCGACTTGTTTCAGGCTGACTTAGATCTTCAGCAAATAAGGCGGCTTTAATGGAATTAGGAAGATTAAGTTACAAAAACAAGGTGATGGAAATAATATTGAAATATTGGCTTAGAATATGGAATTTAGATGAGGATAATGTCGTTAAACAGTGTTTGGTAGCACAGACAAGAAAGAAGGGGAGAGAGACTTGGATATATAAAATTCAACATATTTTACAGGAAGTAGGTATGAGTTCATTATGGTTAGATAGTGGAAGAATAGAAAAGGAATTCTGGAAAGAAGTAAACACAAGAATGGAAGATATTGAAAAACAAGAATTATAGGGTAATCTTAATAACAAAAGATCTCTGAAATTATACAACATTGAAAAATGATTGGGGCAGAGAAAAATATATTGACACCTGTGTTAAAGTGGGAAGAGAACAGTTGGCATGGTTTAGAACAGGTTTACTTAAGGGGTATAAGGAATGAATATATTAAGGAAAGATGTCCAATGTGTGAAAAAGAAGATAGTACTTGGCATGATATGTTTGATTTTCAAAAAACTAAACATTGGAGAGACGAATTTGTTTGCATAAGTGGGAAAACATACCAAATGAATAAGAGGCAAACGAATTTTGAATCTAAGATCAGAAGAAAACATAATAAAACTGGGAAAATTTATTGGCAAGGCGAGACAAAAATGGCTTTGGAAAACAGGGAAGACTAATGATAACAATTAGGAAAAATATAATAAGGTCTAAAGAGAAATAGAAATGTAGATTACAAGTTTAAAAATGCTCCATTATATACGCAACCTGGGTTAACGATAATGGGGCATGGGAAAATGCAACTTCAAAGCGAGGAGTATGTAAGATTTTTCATTCGTTATATACTGTATAAGTTTACACACACACACACACACACACACACACACACACACACACACACACACACACACACACACACATATATATATATATATATATATATATATATATATATATGTAAGAAGTTGCATATGCTAGATATTGTAGTAATAAATAGGAAATAAACTAAGTACAGACATTTTGCTTCCCTAATCATTTTATCCTGAAAAGCCATTTTATATATCTGTTTTGCCGAAATTCATAAATCTAATAGTTCCACAGTGCTCTCTGATTGTTTGGTTCTAATTATCAGTGATATTCTCAATGCCTAGAACTTGTTGATAGTTCGCAAAGAAAACGATATTTGTTGTATGACTATTTTAAAATCCTTTGGTAAAGCATCGTCAAGTATTCTGCCTAATATCTTTGTATACGAATATGCGTGGGTATTGGTGCAAGCGTGCTCACGCTCAAAATAGTTGGAGATAAAGCAAAACCCTATTTTACGTATTTACTCATTTCTTCTAAACCGATTTTTGTAGTTCTCCGTTATCTATATTTAGACTTGTTCTATTATATAAGCTTTGTATCCCATAAGATTTCTTAACTACCATGGACAAACAATTTGCTTCGGAGCTCAACAAATACACGTACCTCGTCTTTTCGGGTTACTTAATGATTAACATGTTTTTGTAATTTACATAAATAATGAAAATATCCAATGCCATAGCCGGGATTTGAACCACGGATCTTCTGGTTTCCGTCCAGCCGCACTACCATTGTGCTACTATGGCCAACGTGCCGATATGACATTAAATTCCCCAACTGACTCATATTTTCCCGGTAAACCACTTAGGAGTTCTCATAAACACATGAGACAACTACCTTAATGGCGACTTACTACATGTAAGTACTTTAAGGCCCGGGCTTTATAGTTAACCACTATTAGGTTAATTAGGTTAATTTGCGGCTGGACGGAAACCAGAAGATCCGTGGTTCAAATCCCGGCTATGGCATTGAATTTTTCAGTCTGACTCTATGTTTCCACAATTTAGCCTACACACGGCCAGTGTGAAAGAATAATTAATTTCCATTAATGAAAATATCAATCGAATATTTAGAACGTACAGCTTTTCACTTTTTACCGCATAAATATTCTTCGGAGTGTTGTCATCTTTCATGTTTGTCTATATATTTTGTGCCATCTTTACCAACAGGATGCGCTGTCTCTCCTCTGAATGGCTGGTCTGGGTAGCTCATTTGGTTAGGCTCTGGTCCATTGCACTCAAGGTTGCGGGTCCAAACCCGAACATAACCATGGTTCTTTAAGTCTGCTTAAATATGACAGCCTCATTGGCATATAAAAGAATTAATATTGGACAAAATTCCGGCCAATCGGGAGTGCTGCTGTGATCGTGGCTATTAGCAGCTTCGTTAATAAATCGTTTTCCTCCGTAGGGTACGGGTAACATGCTAGCCCATGAAACCCAAGCTATGGAGCTCTCCCGGTCGTAAAAGTGCTTATCATGGCTTCCCTCAGAAGCGAAGTAAAGCCGGTGGTCCCATGTCAAAGATTTACGGAACCTAAAAGGATCTTACGCTTCCTAAAGGAGCCCGTGCGGAATATTAAGCGGGTCTACAAGCCCAGAAATAGCATGGGACGCTAAGAAACACAGCACTTAAATGAGCGTTCAAAATTATAAACTCAGTTTCAATTTCGTTAACAAATTTAAATTTTAAAATGTTCCGAATTACCTGTATGAGGGGCTTGGACTCCATTTTAAATTTTATTTTAAATATGCATTGTGAACTCTTCCTTAGTATAAATTCTTACAACAAGCCGCTTATTGGAGATCTTGATGGGTGTGTACTTTGCTTCACAATGAGATAAGAACATTAAAAAATGTGTATAAATGCACAGTAAATGCTAATAAAATTGATGTATGCTATACATGGTAAGATATACGAATTGATATAAACATAATGAAGTAATAGAAGTCTCTGTAATAATGAGAGAACGTAGGCTTTCACGGCAAAGTTCAACATAATTGGAAAATATTTTCGGGCGTTTATGGGTGGTCTGTTGGGGACTGAATTAGCAGACGTTTCGTCCACAACTGCGGTGGATAGCTTCAGTGCTGTGGCCGAAGTCTTCTCGGAGAAGGTAGCGCTGCGACTGAAGCAATGACTGTCAATGCGGCTATATTTATGCCGGGAATGCTTCCCACTGAACAGAGCATGGCATAACAGGACGGAAATAACCTCCAGGTATATTGAACCTGTAATTGATCGCATACAATATAACCGAACAAATGGATAAATCATGTGTATCCTATGCTTACAAACAGAATAACAAATGCCACGCTTCTCTATTTCTAAACGGTAGGAGATCGTTCAAGGTAACGTTGGACTGGAAATTTAACTGTGAGGTCGTTACAGGCAAATACTAGGCGCTAATATTTGAGCGGAAGAAAAATAAGGAGAAGGGAATTTTAAACAGGCAAATGACCTTTATTGCACATTTTCACACTAAAGGATCCACATAATTACAAGTATGTTACTTCAAATAAAGCATTATAGGAGTTCAATTGACTTTTGTAATTATAGAGAGGAAGAGGATAGACAATGTGCATAAGCAAAGGGTCACAGTAAATTCTAATTTGCATGACTTTTGAGCGAAAATTAAATTAGACAGTAAATTAAAGGTATACAAAGCAATTACCCCTTGCACGCACCTCTTCACTGTCAGTGGAGACATGACTGCTAAATTTCTTTTTTCAGAAGCGTTCACATCCACAAGCATACGGAAAAATAACCTTTAATTTTGAAACGAAGAACTGTATTTATCTAATTCCATAACTATGGACTTTGGATTTTCATTCACAAGCTCCTGCCAACTGACAAATTTCTTCGAATTCTCACACTTTTCTCTTACTCTTTTCATTTTACTTTCCCCAAAAACTTGTATATAAGTAACACCGAAACGGTTATTAAAGGTAGAGCTTCAGCCAAGCATAAAAATAATTTCTCCTAAGTTGAATAACGAAGCTGGTCTTGGAATTGCACTGTTAAGGGGCAGTGAAGAGGACGAAAATCTACTTATAATTAGTTGGCGAAAAGAGGAATATTTCTGTGCGTTCACCCACACAAATAAATTTATACTCCAGGGAAGCAATTGTAAATTGTGGAACGGAACTGTAACTCACAGTGTAAACTTTCTGTTTTGCGCGTTCTTTACAACATTTTGTGAAGACTGTACAATGCTTTGCTTCATGAAAAAGTGAGATACTATGAACTGCGGTTTATTTAAACATAAACCACACGACAGTTGGGAAGTAGGCTATAATTGTTAGAATTAAATAGTGAACAAGGGTATTCGAAAATTATGCATTCTCTATGAGCAAGGTCTAATTAATATGTTTTATGTAACCTGAAGTAATTTTTAAAGAGCCTGATTGCAACATAGGTATAATATGGAAATTAATTATTCTTTCACACTGGCCGTGTGTAGGCTAAATTGTGGAAACGTAGAAACAGACTGAAAAATTCAATGCCATAGCCGGGATTTGAACCACGGATCTTCTGGTTTCCGTCCAGCCATTCTACCATTGAGTTACAATGGCCAACGTGCCGATATGACATTAAATTCTCCAACTGAATCGTATTTTCCCGGTAAACCACTTAGGAGTTCTCATAAATACATGAGACAACTACCTTAATGGCGACTTACAACATGCAAGTACTTTAAGGCCCGGGCTTTATAGTTAACCACTATTAGGTCAATTAATGGAAATTAATTGTTCTTTCACACTGGCCGTGTGTAGGCTAGATTGTGGAAACGTAGAGTCAGACTGAAAAATTTAATACCATAGCTGGAATTTGAACCACGGATCTTCTGGTTTCCGTCCAGCTACTCTACCATTGAGCTACTAAAGCCAACTTGGGGATATGATATTAAATTCTCCAACTGACTCGTATTTTCCCGGTAAACCACTTAGGAGTTCTCATAAACACATGAGACAACTACATTAATGGCGACTTACAACATGTAAGTTCTTTAAGGCCCGGGCTTTATACTTAACCACTATTAGGTTAATTAATAGAAATTAATTGTTCTTTCGCAATGGCCGTGTGTAGGCTAAATTGTGGAAACCTAGAGACAGACTGAAAAATTCAATAACATAGCCGGGATTTGAACCACGGATCTTCTGGTTTCCGTCTAGCCGCTATACCATTGAGCTACTATGGCCAAAGTACCGATTTGACATTAAATTCTCCAACTGACTCGTATTTTTCCGGTAAACCACTTAGGAGCTCTCATAAATACATGAGACAACTACCATAATGGCGACTTACAACATGTAAGTACTTTAAGGCCCGGGATTTATAGTAAACCACTATTAGGTTAATTAATGGAAATTAATTTATCTTTCACAATGGCCGTGTGTAGGCTAAATTGTGGAAACGTAGAGTCAGACGGAAAAATTCAATGCCACATTTGAACCACGGATCTTCTGCCTTCCGTCCAGCCGCTCTACCATTAAGCTACTATGGCCAACGTGCCGGTATACAATTAAATTCTCCAACTGACTAATCGGCACGTTGGCCATAGTAGCTTAATGGTAGAGCGGCTGGACGGAAACCAGAAGATCCGTGGTTCAAATCCCGGCTATGGCATTGAATTTTTCAGTCTGACTCTACGTTTCCACATATGTATAATATTTTGGCATACTGTATGTATGTATGTGTATATATATATGGTTTGATTATACAGAATCGCTGCATCTTCGTGTAATTTGGCGGTGTACCTGTTGGTATGCTTAATATAGGAATTTGGCATTGATCTATCCAGAAATCTGAAATAATTCTTATCAGTAAATCTGGCATGAAGATACACCATTATTCCGTTATGTAGTCTCAAAGTACTGTGTATCGGTAATTGTGGTATGACAATATAGCGCTGTTTCATTCAGTAATCTCTCAATATTTCTTATCCGTTACTTTGGTATGATGATGCAGCATTATTTTGTTCCATAATTGCAGTATACTCTAATGAGAATCCTGGTTTATTATTTCATCCTTCCATCCATTTTTCTCTCATTTATTCTTAATGCCAACTCTGGTTTGATGATACAGCTTCATTTACTTCTGTAATCATAGTACTCTGCTTTAAATGCCTGTGGCTGATTAATTTTATGGCTAACTTTGTCATATGTCACTATTATTTACCTACATCTGTTCTGTGATTATATGTTATTATTGCATTTGGTTATTTGAAGTATATTTTTCGACATCCGTTGTCCGATTATATGATAGCATGTGATGGACCAGTATTCTGTATCAATGTCTGTTGTCTGATTATTTCACTGCATTTTGTGATGAAACAGAATTCAATATGATTATTATTATTATATTACATTAGCACCTCCTGTATTCGAATTTATGGTGCCAAGTATGGTATCACTGCATGCTGCAATGCCCCATTTCTGTATAAACATTTCTGGTGTGAACTTATGTGATAACACTGATTCTTCTGGCATTCTGTATCAAAATTAGTGGTAATATTATGTAGCATCGTTGCAATTTCTAATATCACAACAAAAAGGATCTCTTTCAGACTTATTGTCGTTTGCTGTTTACTTTAATAAAATATTCTGCAGTTCCCTGTAATAAATATTTTTCTTACTTTTATATCTGTTACTGTGGTTACGAGAATATAAGGAGCAGTAAAGAAAATGATAATTTTTTAAAAGTAACAAAATGCAAATAATTGTAAATCTCTTCTGCAATAACTAAGTTGCAAGTAATCTTTGAGAAATTATATTTTCAATACAGGGTAATGTTCACAGGCTTCTTATAATAATATTATATCTCATTTAGGGTATAAAATATCTTAAGTTCATTTGGCGAATAAAGTGCTCTAGATATAAGCATATGAAGTTTAGTATCGGTATTACCAATGCTTTGGACCGGAAAAAAATATTTCCTCAAAAACAATTTATCAACCAATTTATCAGCTAGTTCAGCGGTTGTTGCTATAAACCTTTTCTCCAAACAGGGATTTTCTAAACTGATGGCACAATGAATTCGTCCTACAGTCAACAAAGTGAAGACAGAAGCGCAGTTGGAACGAAAATATTAAATATCAAAACAAAAAGAGTGAAGTAAAATGTCCCACATTTTAGAACAAAACAATGTCGCACTTATCTCTTAGTTGAGTTTTCAAAGTGAACACATGAACATTATTTAGGATGATGAAGGGCGAAAGAAAGCGTCGACAGAGGCGCTCAGCGTGCATGTATCAAGTGTGACGCCAGGCACAACAAGAAATGTGATGAAGTGCCGGCTCGACCTGGAGAAACGCAAATTCCGAGCTTCTACGTGACTTGCTTCACAAAGAGAGCAAGTGCGTGCTCTAACCGTTAGACTGAAAACCGCCCCGCTAACAAACTCTTGTTATCTTCAAGATGGCATAGAATTAACATGCTCTGTCACCGAGTTGTGTTACTTTTTGGAAGCATGTTTCAGCTATCTGGACCACGAGCACTGTACTATTGTTTCATGCTCTAGAACACACTTGGTTCACGTGATTGGGTGAGGGACATATTTCATTTTCAAACTGGTATGAGCACTTATATGCACATAGGACAAGGTTTCGTATCTCCAATGAACAACGTTTTCACTGCACCTATATATTGTTTTAGGTTCTCAGGTCACATTACATTTTAGGCGTTATTTTTATAAATGTGTCTTTGGGAAGTTTACTGTAACCAGGTAGCCCTAGAGAATGCTAATCACCAATAGCTTATATCATTTCAGTTGAAATAGAATATTCTAAGCTCTTCTAGTGTACTGTACATCTTAGTTTTCTCTTATTGGTACGTGATACTCGCAAAATATGTAAACTGTATAACAATTACATAATCTTCTCTGCACTTTGAAAATGTATCTTAAACTGACAGGCAGGTTGGTCGGAATAAGTATTGTTGCCGTTAATGATCTCCCAGTTAAAACCTCACTGTTCTCATGAAGTTGTTCTCTGTTTTGAATGTGTTATCTTATAATTTTAAAGAAATGTAGTCCTGGAATTTATAGAAAAATTCTGGAGAATTCCCATTTACATCACATGCTCAAAAATATTATTTGATATTTCGCAAATCACTTTGTATTTTCTTGCTGAGAAATAAGGTTTCAACATAGAAATACACGTGTTTAATTTTAAATTTGGTTTTCATTCATTATTTTATTCAGGGAATTCGCACAATAAAATTATACACAATATAGAGTATTGTCTATCAGAAAATTCTGTATAACGAAAGTATTTTAATTAGATATTTTTAAACAATTATGACATTAAAAGTATGTAAATATATATCTCAGGAATTAATTAGACGTTGCTTTATTTGATCTTTAACTCTAGTGCATTATACGTACAGAATTATCGGAAGAGAAAATATTTAAAAATAATATATTAAGAACGGCTGTAGTTGTTTATGTGAAAGATGTAAAGTCCAGTTTTGTAACAGAATAATTTGAAAAAAAATCAGACGAAATTAAAATACACTCAGTTTACATTTATTTTAAGTGCACAGTGAAAATGTGGATATGAGAGTCTAGTGTCGAATTGTATTAAAACAGACATCTCCCACAGCAACCGGCAGGTCATCATGTTACTTATTTTTTCAAGAAAATTCACAAGGCGACAAATGCTATCAAGGCCATGCTAGTCATCAGTAAAAGAAATGAGTTCCAAATAAAGATAGTGGTGGGAAAAGAGTTCACTCTGCCATATATTCAACCATGATTATGACTATTACACCCATCTGTTATAACGTTTTGAGTCAGGAAGTAACATCGCATGAGAATTGTACATGATTAAATAATGTTAATGCACTATAGTTCTGACAATACGGACGGGCATAGAAAATGTACAATTAGTAATGAATATTTTTCACCTAAATAGATCTGCGAGCATGAATTGCTACTCAAGCCCGTTAACCTTTGTGCATTAGAATACATTTGCTTTTCAGAATTGTAAATTTAAAGATAATACAATTAAAAAGTATAATAGAAGTTCACATAAAATAAAATCTAGCTCATAACTTATAAATGCCTAAAAATATGTCATGCACATGTTTAAGGGGGACAAAAGTAGTATAATTTGAATCACACCACAGAACTTAGGCGAATATACAAAAAGCAATATATGCTAACGTGTGAGGAACCACAAGATTTGTAATACTGACAACGAAATATGTTCATGTAAACTATCAGAAAGTAGAGTCAGGCGCGTGTAAGCTTCTTCGCATGACTTCAGTGGCGGCGGCGGTGGCGGTGGTGGTGATGTTGGTGGTGGTGGTAGGATATTGGCATCTCAAATAGAATTTTAGAATGGTGGATATTCCTTTGTGCAATGCAGAACATAGACCAACCGGGATTATCAGCTAAATAAAAAAAAAAGCAATATAATTAGTTCATGTTTTTCCTCTTACTGTTGCAGCTTCTATTCGCTTCATGTGAATTAAAATCCGCTTGAGTATAAAACTGATCTCATTTAGCCAAATTATATTGCTATACCCATGAGATTTGCCAACAACTGTACGAAACGTAAGAACAAAATTTATGAATAAATATCAAAGGACAATAAAGTACCTATCAATTCTTATAAAAACATCTTTTGCATACGGAACAAGTGGGTAGCTCATGAGAAACATGTTGGGGGCAAAAAAAATTTGTATGACCTTATTACCACTTTTCCAGATAATGCTATGCAAATTTGAAGCAATGCGTGATCTAGCCTTAGTTTCGAGCAAGAGTTTACTCTCGGGGTCTGCGTGAGTATATGGGAGTAAGGATGACACTGACGACACCGGATTCCAGGTTTAAGACTTATTTAATGACTGGTTTTTTTTAATTACATAAATCATGATGTTGCCAACCAATGTACACCAATCTATATTAATTTCTGGCGTTACCCTATGTGAAACGTATGCTAACCGATAACAGCCCGCCTCAGTAGCGTAGATGGTAGCGTGTCTGCCTCGCGTTCAAGGGGTCCCGAGTTCGAAACTCGGTCAGGGCGAATTACCTGGATAGGGTTTTTCCGGGGTTTTCCCTTATCCTGAAAGACGAATGCCGGGTAGCTCTAAGCGCCATAGACTACGGACTCATTTGAGCGTCATTTCATCCATTTCATTCATCGTCCGATATAACTCAACGTTGGAGGACGTAAATTACATAATAAAGGTACCCGATAACACATGATTCCTTACGAATGGCAAGAACATATGCTTCCTCGAGCCGAGCCACGTCTTCCTTCCTGGACGAACCGTCCAGCTGTGTGAGATTCCTTTCAAGAAAATGTGTTATTCACACGAGAATTCCCCTACTCAAATCGACCTTTTGTTACATGTGGACCTTTGTATCTTTTGTTTCGGTCAGCAGCTACTAAGGAAGGATCTAAGAAAGCCATTTTGCCCAGATGGACCGCCCGTGATGATGCCGACCCTACTAGTTAACTGCTAAACTTAACAGCATGCTGTTCACATTTCACAAATATGCCCAATGTTCTTATCTAATCTATTATGATTCTTAATTTACTGAATCCATAATTTCGGTATCAATTTCGTGGGAAAGAGTAAAGTACCACAAATATGCATGAGGTCGTAAGAAACAATCGAAGGCGTTTCGGAGATCGCAGAAATAATATTTTTTCGACTTACACTTTTCAGCAGATTAGAAGGTGAACTTAACTACATATAAACGCACGACAGTATTACGTTCCCTGAAATTTGCTATTTTCAAATACTCATACAATGATTTTTACGGATGTATACATTTCATATACTTTTACTGAAACAGGATGATTAAATAATTGCTGAAACTTATTTTCTATGGCATTACGCTACATCTATACAGTGGAACTACGTTTGCTGTTTTCAAACCATTAAGAAAATTACCATGGACATAAGCTACTCCGCGGTTCTTCTAAAAGTTTCAGGACATGTGTTAACATCTTATGCTTGAAGATTTCATTTTAGAGATAAAGTTGAAACTTCAGTGCAAAAGACACCAAATCTAGAAATAATATTATGTATTAAATAGATTAGCTCAGTACAATAATTAAAAATGGATTCGGTAAAGTAAATCAATAAGTTTGTTAACACGCTCCAATTGACAGGATCATATCAGTGCCACTGATGTGCCAGAATATGTGCCAGTAATTCTACTGAAAGTGGGCTGCCATGGTTGAATGCCATCAGTCTGGATAGGGTATTAACCTAGGTCCTGAGATCAGTAGGCAAGCAGTACCTATCTAACTGAGCCAACAACTGATTCAGTGAAATACATGCACCACAATATACCGATGGCCATAGCTTTACTTTCATTACTACATCGCTAAACATAATTAGCAACAGTTGAGTATAGCTTCTGTAATAACAGCTGTATTTTCAAATATAGGTATACTAGTTCAACTTTTTGCCATGATCTTAGGATAATCTAGCAAGCCCATTTAAGGATATAGGCCTGTCTTTCACTGAAGCCAGTTTGCTTGCATATTATTCATGTCTTTTCAAACTTAGTTTCAATCCTAGACATTTTATGTACCTTAGAGAAAATAATGTCGCGAACCCGATCGCGTTAAGGCGGCTTGCGTACACAAAGGAACTGATAGGTTTCACGTAGATAACGAGCTTGCATAAGCAGATAAACATAGCGCTTGAGATAAAAGACTTGCCGAAACAAACAAACTGAGATGAATGGAAATTTATGGTAATATCTTGATTGTTCGGTATCTTTATTTTCCTGGAAGGATCACGAATTATTAATGAGATATATAAGCAATTGTGACACGCCAGCCGGACAGTTGTAGATAGAGTGAGGAAGCAGAAAACAGCTGAGAGTGTTGTTGTAACAAGAGCTGGTGTTGTAAACCGGACGCGGTTTGTTATTGTCATCGACCTTGGAAGATTGTGTTGTTATGTGATGTAAAGTTGTTACGTGAGAATTGAACAGTGTATCTCTACGGAAATAAAGAACATTTAGAATTTCGGCAATTTGGACTTTTAATTCTAAGAACCCGCAAAGTCACATTAATATATCAAAGGAATTCACAAAGCAGCCAAAAACTTATGAATCATAAATGTATAAATTCAATCAATATTCATTTAATAAACCTTTGAGGCACTCGTGTTAAAACCATTAAACATTTTAACAGTATAAATGTTATAAAATAATTAAAACTACGTTATTAGCTTTCATATAACTAATCAACGAATAATGGTTTGAAAATTCTGCACAACACTTCAAAACAATACGACTTTTTAGCCTATCTCTCATGGATTAAAACCACACTGGTAGTAGGCAAAGGACACTAAAATATTACAAGAATGTAGTGTTTTAAAACAGTTGGATGTAACGCAAATTAAGTTGGAAAATAATAAAAATTTGTATATCAAGACGTTCAAAAACTGATCAACATTAGATACCTGGGATGTAGAGTAATATTTTTGACGAACATATGATTAGACTAAAAGAATAGTTCAACATAAAATTTGGATAGATCAATATGATCACTATTACACCAGTCCAAAATAAGCAATTCTGTTACCTGAATTTTAATTAAAATGTTCAATAATAAGTCCCCAAGTCAACATGCTGTAGAAAGCTTATAATAATTTACTTAACCAATATTCTCCAAAACCTAAATCTTCACTTCAGAAATGTTACTTATAATGCATGATAGAATCATAAAAAGGCCCTAAAGTAATCAATCATAAATGAATATAACCTTCAATTATTTAAATTTGTGGTTATTTCAACATATTTTAAGTAATATTTATATACAAACGTCAGGTATCTTAAAGTTTGTTCGTTCATGTTTCTTAAAAAGAATAACCAAAATTAAAAAAATCACAGAAAATATTAATGCAGTTAAATGGTACATCGATTTTATAGTGCTTACCTAAGTTGACTTGCTGCGTAGCTTGTCACAATCAAAATTAAGCCTGTTGAAACCTTTTCATTAATTCACAGCAGTCCTTTAAGAAACTATTGGTGAAAAGCCTGATTCAAAGTTGAACAAACTGTAACTTGACAGGTAATACACAACATTACTTTAGTAACTACAGCTGAAAGGCGGTGTACCGTGTACACCATAGTTTAACAACAATTCTTAGCTGCAAAAGGGATTTGTTACTACAACAGATGAAGGGTAGATTTCTTTGAGATTTAGCAAACAATTAATTACTAATCATCATTGTATTTCCAAACATCGATTACAGCTTCTATGCTTTCAACCGTTTTCCCGTTTTATCACTTGATTTCACAGAATTTTTGTCGACCATTCTATTGAAGGAACACACTTATTTATTTTTACTCACAGGTTTTTCAAAGTCATGAACATTGCTTAGGTCTAGAAAAGCTTAATGAAACTAAACACGCTGTTTTCGAACTGCACTATGAGAAGGAAATGGCAGGTATCCTAATGTGCATTTATGTTTATTCAGACAATGTGGGATTGTTTGATAGAATACAGAGTAAATAATTCTATACCCAAACCGATTAAACAGTGATTCTAAATTACAAAACATTGTAGAGAGAAATCCATTGGCTTAAGTAGCACACTTACCCAGCGTAAATGCCAAAAATGCTTTCCAGGGAAAACCAGAAGTTTCTGGAAGTTTACGTTCCTCTCAGATATTCTAGAACTGCTTGGAAATTTCAGTGGCCTCATAAACGATCGTTCTCGAGAATGAATGTTAGTAAGAGAGTTGAAGATTGTGTTTCTAATGCGTCATCAAGGGTAGTTCTACTGGTGTAAATGTGATGACGGCTGCGCTATATGGTGAGTGCTCATACTGCGAGAGATTAAGGACGTCCGGTTTTCTACCTTCCAGCAAGTTAAGTCATTTAAAGAACGGGTTGCTTTACACGTAGTGAAAGGCAACACTGTAGTGGAACACATTTTGTGAAATTACCGTAAAAGTGTGTGTGTGTGTGTGTGTGTGTGTGTGTGTGTGTGTGTGTGTGTGTGTGTGTGTGCGCGCGCGCGCGCGCGTGTGACGTGCTATTAGATGTGCTTTTTGAAACGTATTACTCCTAGCAAAGGGTTTACTGTAGATTTCTACACCAATCATTTGAATTAAGCTTAGTCCTACCCTGGTCTTCAATTTACTATCCACTACCACATCTCGTAGAAACGCTTTATACAAAAAAGCAACAAAAATAAAACCAGAGTGTACTTAAAGCAACTCTGCCCATGGTTTTGTGTAATTACCTTTGTTATCGAGCTTCAAAATGTTGCCTAGTTACTTATATAGGATTATACTCCGGACTATTATAAGAGATAAACCAATGGAGAGATAAATATGCATTTGAATGTGCTATTAACGCAGCAGAGAAGTTAGGCTGTTTACATAATTTCTCTGAAATTAGAATAAGCACATAAACGCCAGAGCTAACGTGTTGTGCTCCTCTTTTGTTGTAAGAAGTATCTTAAAACTTGCTCCACATGTATACTTCTAGCTTTGCTTCTTTTCCTTTATTTTCTCACTCATTTCGGATGCTTTCCTTAGATCATTTGGCTTCCTTCTTCAAGAGCTTATGCAATGCGCAGTTACGCTGTTAGGTAATGCAAATATCTTTTAACGAAGTGTTTTATATTCACAACTCCCCTCATTTCTGTGTCTCTTTCTTTCTTAATTTTCTTCTTCGCGTTCATCTGGACATTCAACGATTTTCCGTCATTTTTTCACTGTCAGGAAACGTTCTATTAAAGTGCCCCTCTTTTGCTGGAAATACTTAGAAAGTTCATTCCATCACCTCATTATAATAATTAAAACTGAAGCTAAGTGAAGAGAATTTGCCTTCAAGAAATGCGACTAACAAAGGTCAAATAATTTTCTTAATGTATCCTGATTTATTTACATATATCCAAGTGCATGTAATCCTACGTTTCCTCTATTAAACGTTTAAAGAGAGCACTGTCCAAAATTACTATATAATTTAGCAGTGATAAATTCTGTTTAAATAATTTACTGCAGTTTAGGTGAAATAAATGACATGTACATTAAAATACTTGGACTGTATCCTAGTTATTAAATGAAAAGCTGTTATCCCAGCTTTCGACAAATATTAATTTCAGCACTATGGTGGCACTTCTCATTCCAAAAATGAGTTAGCAAGCCAACAGACATGTGGTTTATATAAGTTTCCCTTCTAAACGATAAAACAGTGCTTATTAAATGCCTGATACTGCAAAAATACAAAACCTAGTATCACTACATCAGTAGGCAGTCATTCATTACGTACAAATTATTCTTATAAGTCACGTAAGATACCGAAAACAAAAGGCACATTCATTCATGGTACACACTTATCACCATACGAATTACCTAACGTCGCAGTAAGGCACAAATCGTTTGTAATGAGAATTATTACGACTTTTAAGAAGGGAAAATATCTCAAAATAACATATTTTAGTCTGTGACAACGCGTTTTTAAGGTTCTTACTAGAGTTTTTACTACAAAATTTCCTGCATATAACCATCATTTGTAAATAAAGCCGAATGTTTTATTAGCATTTGTACGCTAACATTTCAAAATTAATGGTAGCTTTTTATGTGTAGTCAACACGCTTTTCCACCATAATTGCTCGAACTTCTACGTTGCATACTAACTACATCTATCCCGCTTCATTGCAAAATATGATAATAAATAATTAAGTTCAGCTATCCTTGCATAATTTATTGCCGTTTCAAATGTCCTACATCCTTATTAAGCGCAATCTTGCTTTCATAGCTCCCGAAACTGATATGTTTCCATGTGACTGTCGCTGTTTCTCTTGTCTTCTCCTTTAAACATAACTGGTATAGTTTCATTTACATTAACGTTTAACTGTCGTACCTCATAATATGTGTGTAATTCCCTTACAGTACTAGAAAATTCTGAATACTTTCTGCATAAACGAGTAAAAGAATTGGAATCTGCATGCCTCAGGTCTCAAACGTCTCCTCCTCTACATCATCTACAAAGAGATTAAAGTGACGACGGATGAAATAAAACATTGCCTAAAATGTATGGATCTAGAAATTATCGAAAATCCTACTCATGGCTTAATTTATGCAGAATTTCAGTATATGGCACACAACATGTAAAGCTTTGATCAATGTCCTATAGACCCTTAATCTCTAATTTACAACACAAAGCATAGACATTTTGGAGTCAAGTAATTTCTTAAACCTTGTAAAGGGGAATTACAGTCTTTCACGTTTTTAGCTCTCGGTTCTTCTCTTAGTGTATTCGAAATGAACACACTATCAGCAGAATTATATTCTTGCTTGAAGCCTTGAAACTATATTAAGCTACTTCTAACCTTTCATGAGGTATTCTGTCATAAATTAGCAGTTAAACGAATCTTCTCTCATTGTTGGGTGATAACATCGCTCTCTTTCCGTTATAAGCCAGATGAATAATTTCTAGTTGACTAGACTCCAGTTCAAAGTTAGGGGCGTTGTTGTCCACAGCTCAATAAAAATGCATACTGCTTTTCTGGTTTTCCGGCGACAGTGCGTCACACCACGGAGCATCTCCGTATTTTTGGTCTTCCAACCAACCCTGTGTCTCCTACGTGTTTTCGTAACTACGTAACGTTACTGAGATGGAACAAACTCCTGTATTAATCACAAACACCCTGACTGCCCCCTAAATATTCATTTGAAGTAGTTTGGCCAAGTACCTCATCAAATTTCTTTCTAAAAGATTATTTTACTTTTATATCTCCAGGCGCGATCCCTATTTCTGTAATGAGTCCTGTCCACAGTTTTGAAATCCCCCTTTATCTATTTAATTTATATATTTGAATTTTGCTACTCCAGTGAAATTTTTACTTTTTAAATACTTGCCCTTCTCTTATTAATAAGAGCATTTTATGCTTTGCTCTTGACCTCTTTACACTGATGGATACATCAGCTACCACCAGTCGTGTTTACGTTTAGTAAATTGTCAACAGATGTTCTCTTGCTAAAATACGTGTAGTGTTCTATATTTTCATGACATTAATTCATTTGAAATTCTGTTCAATACTTCACTTATTCCAGTTTCCAATTTCCACCTGTATCGACTTAGTAGCCTCCCCTCTTTCATATTAGCTGCTTCTTTCCCATCACCTCCCTCCTTGCCAAAATGTAGTGCACAGTAACGACACAGTGATGCGACCCAATTACTTCTTTCATATGAAAACCTCTTCAGTTTATTTATTAGGTTTCGACTATGTAGTATTTAATGAATAACATGCCTACATTCGCACTTATAAATATTAGTCTCCCCTCTCTACGCTGAGGATACCTTCCCCTTAACATTTAAGGGGCCAGGTTCCGCTCACACTTGACAAACGATGTTTGTTTCTTTGTTCTCTTTGGGTCTTTTCGATCTTCATTTTGGTAGATTTCTGCGCCACTAACCATGCGTTAAATTTCCACTTAATGAGAAGTTCTGATTATGTATATTGTTCATGTATTTCTAATAGAACCTCCCTCAAGAATCAGCAGGCAATGGTTTCCTTGGCTTATGTTAGGATTATGGCAACCAATAAAATTTGCTAATCAAGGAAAATACCCTCGTAATACAGAGGAAGAGACTTTGATTCAATTTCTGCCATACTGCTAAGACAGATCAATTCCTTCGGTTTCTTTGTAAATTTAATTCCAGGACAGTGTTACAAGCTAGTTGGGCCTCAATGAATAGATATGCGCAGAGGATCTACCCGAAAGTCCGCAGACCTCGGTCTCCATCTACCGGGGAGCGATGGAAACACCGGGGCTCTTTCCATAGGTCAATACCTTATTACTTTAAAAAGCCACCCTTGGAAAAGTGAAGGCACCAGAGAGTCTTAGGTACATTTTTACTTTCGACACTACGTGTAGTAAGTAGAGGAATAATTGTAATCCACTGCCCCCCCCCAAAGAAGTGCTATCGAGTATTCACCAGAAATACACGTTTGGAGACTCCCTGACACCAAAAAAAGTGTATGTCTGTGTCTACAAGCAGAGAATTGCCTCAATAAACACCCATAGAGTTCACTTCATCAACCAGCAAGCGGGCCTAAGAGTGTAAGACTTGAAGCTTTCACGACGTGCGTTATTAATCAAGGGTTTGCTGCTGATCAGCCGTGTCAGCTCTATGAATGTTGAGCTTTCGGCCATTTTATTGTTGCGAAAGCATTGTTGCGGTGAAGGGGCGCGAGGGACGAGTTCAAAGGGACGGAGAGTACAGTGCCGAGATAAAAGCTTACCGGAACGGTGAGGGGAAGGAAACGGACTTCTGGAGAGTTCGTCTTACTTCTAACGCCGTCCTGATTGTTTGAGAACATTCCATGAACTTCTGGAATATTGAGTAACTATAAAGGGAGCCGCGGCCCGCCACAGTCGGACAGTCGGTAATTGGACGCGTGCGCGTGAACAGCTGTGCGAGCTGTGCTTGTGGTCGATGACCTAGCAAGTTGTATTGTGCATGTGACGTAATTCTGGACTGTAAAAGTTGATAAAAGTGTGTTTCTACGGAAATAAAGAGCAATTATTAGTGTTTGTAACCTGGACTTTTAATTTCACGAACCCACAAAGTCAAAGTACACTCCATGGCCTTCTTCAGGATCTGAACGAGCGTAAGAGTGTTCCATCAAAGTATCTGCCTCTCCCTTTCTCTCTCTCTCTCTCTCTCTCTCTCTCTCTCTCTCTCTCTCTCTCTCTCTCTCTCTCTCTCTCTCTCTCTCTCTCTCTCTCTCTCTCTCCTCTTGTCTAGGTAGTTTGTGTGATCAGGATCAAAATGTGGTAGTGGATCTAATGAAAGTACCTAATGTGCGTATCAATAAGAATTGATCAATAGTATCAATAAAAATCAAAAGTATCAATAAGAACTAACGTCGCGTCAGTGGCCTAGCTTGCAAGGAACTTACGTAAGCTTTCATCATACATTCCACTTTTATTAGCACTCCTAATTTACTTGCGGTTCGATAGTGATCTTACTTGTGCCTATAGGGTCTCTTCATATTCTTCTCATTTCTCCTACCACGTCACGTGGCGTTTATTTAATAGTATTCATTGACGGAATTTATTTATAATACATGTTATTTTTTCCTATTGATGGAGAAATCTAAGAGAAACTCTTCCGCTTAACGTTGCCTCGTGAACGTGGTGCTTAACCGATTTCATGGAAAGCAAGGGCATCCCAAAGTCAGTAATGTACACCTGAAATCTTAAGGTTCTAGGTTCTATTGATGTGGGCATTTCCGTTTCGCTTAAAAAATGTTTACCGGCGAGAAGTTGGTACCACGTTTTACCTTAAAGAGAGTTCCCCCACGTATCTCCAGAAAGGTCTGTTTCGTCCTAAAAGTATATGCGCTTACTGCTTTCTATGTATTATAGCTGCGTTTTAAAATAATGCTAACTTAGTATAAGAATAAACATTATTAGTTATTAAAATTATTTTATTCTGTATATGAAGTGCACTTTCGTTTTCTAAATTTAAGGATAATGTACTACAGCAGTGATCTCCCTTAGAATACGAACCGAAGCTGTAAACATGGCTTCAGAGCAATAAACACCACCATTAGACTAAGTTAAGACAGTCATGATCAGATAGGGCTTCCCAACTTTTGTCTTTGCAGGCAGCTCCAAACTGCACGAACACAGAGTAGTGTCCTTTGTGCAGGCATGTCACATGAGCAGTGCGAAATCCTTTTTCTCTTTACATCCGGCCCAGCCGTGGAAAATGAAACTAAAAAAAGGGAAGGCTGGAAACAGGTTAGCACATCGATCATTCTCCTCTCTCCCAGAATATGCGACAGTGCCTCTTCTAGCTAAAACACTAATTAATTCAATTGTAGCGAATATCAACTTTCATGTGTATGAAAACAAAAGGGGTGTACTCTGATGTTCTGTAGCAGCCCAGGGAAGTCTTCAAATGCGATGAATGCAGGATCGGTACTTCTGTCCACAGTTGCTACTTCTGAGTATTGGTTCTCTTTACTTTTGTTAATTGTATTAGGAGAATGTATAGAAATAACTAGAATAAAGTTTTATCTATTATGTCAAAGATTCAAATTAATAAATATTTCTTTAATTTTAATATTATTTTATATATTTAATTGAGAATATAATAAACTCTTCAAATTATCAAATTATCATCAAATTATGGAAAATCAACGTTTTATTAACTGAAGCAGTACATAAAGTCCAGAATCATCAAATTCTAGGAAATAATATAGCATATTCTATATTGTTATAATGTTAATTTTGGTAAACCTGTACTGTAAACAGCAGTAGTGGCTTTCAGTAGGGGCACGGTCTCAGTTGGGCATTCACCATTTTAAAAATATAAGAGGAATACCTTGCCGAATGTCAAGCTCGGCACCGAGGGCCCTCCTTAAAATCGTTTTGTAGGTGATATACATGTGCACACATCAGTATAAAGCTAGTATTAAATTAGAAACTTAATACTTCAGAAGAACTTGGCTTAACTTGTTATCTTATCAGCTCGCTTGAGAACTTCATGCTTCAGATATCTACTAAGGAGTTAATCAGTGAGTTTGGGAAACATTTCCGGACAAACACAAACATTAAATTTATTATTAACAAATAAATACCACAAATACTAGTAAAGAAGGTTTCACGTGTCTTATTAGGAAAACCAAAATTTATATGGTGAAGTTTACACCTATAAGTAAGATTTGGATAGGTGGGGACAGGCATAAAAATACATTGCAATAGCTAGGATTTGAGCTCTCCAAAAGACTGGTTTTTTCCCAGCGTTCTCATATACAATGAGCTACGCACCGTTTGTAGTGACTTCCTGTGCTGGAAGTACTTAAATACAAACATCATTGTTAAACCACCATTTATGGTTAATTAATCGTTCTTCCTTACTGGCCGTGTGTAAGCTAAGGTATCTGACGATCGGAAAGTCACCAAATCGGGTTGCGTAAATAAATACTTGTGGATATACAATTTATGAATCATTTATTTTGCAATAAAGGAAGTTCATTCCTAAAAGGTCTTGACTTAAACCATCAACGCGAAAATATAAATATTATTGCGTGGTCTGATCCTACCAGGAAGAAGGGCAGGTGAAGGTATGTGTGAACAAATTTGTTTAACCTAAGAATAATATTCAGTGAAACTTGGACACCGATGGGAGAGACTACTTGTAGTGCGTATTCGTTACAACAAGAGGAAGACAGCTTCGAGAGTCTTCTGACGTATTTCAGCTGGGAGCGAGGCATGCATTGCGTGTGACGTCAGGTAAGAGAGGTGTTGCCTATAAAATGGGCCAGTGAGTAAAGAATCTGATGGTTCAGTCAGGTCTAGCGCACTCGATATAACAACACTGTAGCTGCCAGGTGTCAAATTGGAACGGTTAAATTTACAATGTGACTATTTATTAAAGGACAAATATACACACAAGAAAGACTTGGCTGGTTTTTACAAGAATGTCTCCCAAACCAGATTTCCGAGGTTGTATTCACTTGCCGTAAGGACATTGTGTATTGGCTTGACATATGTAGGTGTGCGAACAATATTTTTCTGTTATGAAATTAAGTAAGGCCAAATCCCAAAGTACCTTGTCGTATCTCAATTGATACCAAAATTAAGGAATGCAGTGTATAAGGGATCGCAATGGATTTCAAAGGTACATTATATATTTGTGAGGAACGCGTGCACGTGCATCTGAGTCGAATAGCAATTGGGCCGAACAGTGTTTCAACAAAATAAACGTAAGAAACAATATTCTTAGCAGGGTTCTAAAGGGATAGCACTTGACTCTGTTTCAAAAGGTATTCTTCGGACCCTTAATAATGGCATGATCGAGACTAATGATCACAATGGACAAAATAGTCAAAAAGGATTTTTGGTTGAATAAAGGGCTTCGAGAAAGTGAAAGTTATACACCCACGTACAGCTGTGTAAAGTGTGAGGGCAGACAGTCCGCGACGTGAATCCGATTAAGGCAGTCCTCTTCTTCTGTCTTGGTCGAAGGCAGATCAGAACCGGTAGGAAGATCTGTCGGTTCATACGTAACTGATTAAGCATTATCGAGTAATAAGCATTTACCCTGAGAAAAACCTCATTGTTCAACCCTGAGCTACCCATATTATTCGTTAAAAACTTTAGCGTCAACGTGGAAATCTTTGCGCGACCAAATATGTTCGCTTCACAATTTAACATGCAGCTTTCGATTACAGATTTCCCAGACTACGTCCTGACATTGTTAAACTAGTTAAAGAAAAACGAAACAGAAGGTGTCGGAAAATGTCCACATAATTTTATTCTGAATGGGTCTCCTCAAATTTGCAGAGAAAATTGCTTGAAGTTTTATTTTATTTACTTTATAACATGCCTGTCCCTCAGATAAACTCGAATTCGAAGTTTTATATATTTTCTCATAGTACAGAGCCAAAATGCAAATGTTTATAAACTATGACCAATTGTGTAATTAAAGCAGTTAGCATTAATATTTCAACATCCAAGATGTAAGTTGTAAAATCGCGCTGGTGGAACGGTTACCATGGATTTATCTTTGTTAACAGAAACCTCTCAGTTAACGCACTGATTTTTCTTGTAAGCGTGAGAGGGTTACTGACGTGCCTCCCAGCCCTGTGCTAAGCACCAATGAACGCATCATTTCAACCAATGAAATTCGCAGAAATCACAAATGACAGATATATGTTCACTCCATGTGGAGTAATAAGTGTATTATCTCAGAGGTATCTATTACCAAAGATAAATCCATGGTAACCGTTCGAACAGCGCGGCTAGACTTATTATTAATACCCGATACGTCTCCTGTCTTTCCTAACAGCACGCATCAAACTATTACTATTCCTTCGCCTTCGACAGCAGTAATCAGCACGGTGACGTCACACGCTAACCTGTCTTTCGTTCGGGAACATATTTTGCGATGAGAGCTGGCGGATCTGACGTCACAACGCCACCACCTGTCTTCCCGTGGTTTACAATATGAGGCTGGATTTTCTCCCACAGCAGTTTCAGATGAATATCGTGGGTGGGCAAAATTGTGTATAATCAAGTATCTGTTGAACGGGAACCATCTTAAACTAACACAGCACGCGCTTTGTACATCAAGTTCTTTGTTCCCGTTACATTAACAAGTGCAACTTCTAACCCCCTGGACAACATTTAAATGTAAACTACAGGGGACTTGCTTTTGAGAATATTTGAAAAGACAGTGTTGTGAACCATAATGGTAATTCAAAAATAATAAAACCACAGGAAGTACATCATAAGAAAGAAAGAACAAAAAATATCTGTGGTCGATGAACACTATAATTCATAATAAGTACTTGGTACTTGTGTCATAAGTACTACAAATATCCATACAAGTATTTTAAATCTGCCACATAAAATGGGAGTATTTTAATTAATAATATACGTAGCTTCAAAAATTTTAAGAGTAAAAGGTGCACATTTATTATTGATCAATTGTCACAGAAATCGCTTCTATGCATGAAGAAAATATCTAAGATATTATATGAATTGAAAATTATAGACGTTACATTTCAACATTTCGAAGAAAGGTTCATTTTTTTAAACATAAATGGCACGTCGTGTATTACGCCGCATTCATATCGATTTGTTTTGACTTGTCGCTCCTTCTTCCACACAGAACATGACATCTCATACATAGTAAACAAATAGCTGTGGTATAGATACGCCTAGCCTGTTTCATCAGTGTACAAGCTTTGCTCTCTTTCTAGGATAGTAATACCAGGGCCGAAGACACTACCTACCCACACACCTCATTTACTCTCCCTTTCCTTTACCACGCCACTACTATTCAAATTATCTAAGAGTCATACCATACTCAGAATGAAGAACGTGGATTTCATTTCTTTTGATGTAACTTTTATTGAAAGTAACTTAGAGATTAAGGCATAGATTTATTAATAGGAAAATTTTAAGGATTGTTCGTATAAATTATCAATAAGAAGGCAATAAAAACGCATTAAGACATTTATGCGTTTTAGAGAGTGTGCCATCTGGCAAAGCCTAGAACAATTTTCCAACCAGTAAACAATTGTGCCATCTCTCCTACTCAAACAGACAGTGCAGAGCTCCTAACTGACTGTAAAAGAAGAGGTGAAATGATGATAAATGAGAAAACTTAAATGAGCGCTGTAAAAGAGAAACCGCTCCCTCTCTTGCCTTGCTATATCACATAAATTATGATTATCAAATAAATGTATATGGAAACATAGAAAATAATTTAGCCTTATCTATTACTTCTAATAATTTTGTATTAAAATGGAGGAAAAACCACAAAAGTACCATGGTTGGATTTTCTGGCTGCAGAAGTCCAACCAGGACAACTAGATTGCAAGACTCTTACGTTACCGCTCGGTAAAATAAAATAAGTGATTTAAACAGAAATAAAATGCTTCATTATATCCCTGCAGAACTTTTCCTTATTTATTTAAATGAAGCCAATTATAATATAGTTCAAATAAGCACTACAAAATCTGTTAGGCTTCCGGCTAGTTTGAACAGGGACATAACTGATTGTACTTCTGTACCTGTAACTAAATGCTAAATATATCCGTACGCCAAATAAAACATGGCATACTTAGCTGTAGGATCTACTGTGAGTCAACTAAAACATATTATCCTATATAAGGGGTTGTTCATTTTAAACCTAACGGGCTCTCGGCATTTCACCTGTCGTCGAACCTCTGCTAAAGAGCATTATATCGGGAGAACACATTTACATTCATACGATTAAGTTGGGCAACTTAATGTTTCCAATTTAATTTTTATTTTATTTTATTCCTTCCAATGTACGATATTTGTCTAAGCTTTGTCTTTCAGGTTTCCCCACAAGTAAAAATCACACACTGTTGGATCCGGAGAGCGCAAGGGTCATGTATGATCACTTCAAGCACTTCCGTAATTTTATTAATTGACTCCTCTGTGCAAAAGTAAAATATTCTTGAAACCAGCCATATGATTTCTCTGCTTCTGTTAGTTCATGATAAAATGAAGTCAAAATGTCATTTACAGTGCGCTTGTGCAATATTGGACCGATTGTGCGTCTAGCACTAACAGCACGCCAAACTCCAACTTCCCGATCATAATGTGGCACTTCTTGAACGAGATGTGGATTTTCAGAGCCCCAGTACCGATTGTTGTGAGTGTGGACATGACCACTAAGGTGAAACCACGCCTCATGTGAATAGAACAGCAGCTGTGGATCAATTAAATATCAATTACTGATGAAAGAATCCCTTCAAAATAACGCATTCATAATATTGAATCATCTTGTTTTAAAGCATGGACACTTGTGGACTTATATAGGTTTAGTTTTAATAAATTATTTAGTAGCTCTATGAGCAGAAGACTGAAAATTCCCACCTGTTGTGTTAATTTTGAAATGTATTTGGTTGTCGATGTTCAAAACATGCTTACGTCATCTAACTTGTCCTCTTTTAATACGTTGCGTTTACAGTTTCTGTTTTGTTTGACACCGAAGCAGTAGCTTCAAATATATCCACAATCTCTTGAATTGTAAATCTGGAAGGAAGCACTTCACCATGGAACTTTTGAATATACGCTGTGCGAAAATGACTTGGTGATTCCTAATTTTTAATAAAATCTACATAAAATGATGCATTGCTCTAGAATTAAGCGCCTCTTCATGTTGGTAGCCCGTACAATACTGCCGATGGAGTGCACATAGTTGGCCCCCGCGCACAACGGCAGCCAGTAGTGGGGAAATTCAGCAAGGTCGCGGGAGAGACGAAACGCTGCGAGATCCGTAAGGCTTTAAATGAAGAGCCCTGTAGATAAGAGCACAATTCCACTACCTCGGTTAAACACCTAGTAGATGAAGGTTTTAGTACCCACTTTCCTGGATGCCATAACTGTTGATAATATCTATTTTCCCCTCAAACGTTAATGACTTCATCTATTGAAAACATGCTATTACTACTCGGATAAAACCTGCTTAAAATGTTTCAGGCGGATATTTGTTATAGGTATTAATTCCGCTTTTATAATAAATCAATTCTACAAATACCCTTCCATAAGGCAATGCTGTCCTCTTCAAACAAAATTATCCATTAAAGCTCGTTCGGATAGCAATATTTCAATCTCTAGTTGTTTTATGCACATATCGTGAATATTGTGAAGATACGACGAACTTCCTCCTTTATTATGTTTTTATTGCGCACATATTTTAGTTCCGGTTTTGTTATATATCACCCTCGTCAAGATATTGGCGATAATATTTTATACCTAGTGCTAGCGTCCTTTATGGCTTGTGCAGTGCCATTGATTTTACCACTGGGGTTGAAGTCTAACACATTGTGCCATTATAAAATATTTAGATGTCTCCTATTCTTACATTGTTTACGTTACGTCTGCAGATATTCAAGAAGATTTCATGACCGTAATATTTAATTGCTTTATCCCTGTGAGGAACATAAACTCAGATTTTAAAATCTTAAAACAGTGGTTTTCTGTAAGGTGTAAGGAATAACTTACCCAACAGGATACCGAAGGTTCCGGCTTAAAATACTGCTTGGCTACCTGAGTCTGAATGAAGCTTCCCCCCCCCCTTTCTTCTCCTCTGTGGTTTAAACTAAACTAATATGATGAAGTCTGGGTTCATTTAAACCCTCTGATCATCATTACTTCGTTCATCATTTCTGGAGCTGAGGTATTACATGGGGCCTTAAATTCAAAAGAGAATACCATTACCGACAAGTGGATCGAGAATGTAATGCATGTATTGGCCTCTTTCAATATACTTCCTTGTTTCTTTGGTTACTGCTTTGGAGTAACCATCTTGTACCTGTGTGATTGTTTAATAATATTTAAGCAAGAATTTTAATGTGTTGCTTGAACCGGCAGCAGACCATTTTCATAGAAGCATGCATTTAGTTGCTTATATATTTTGAGAAAACTGAAAGCGTTACATTATATTGTGTTTCAGTAAAAGGTTTCCTTAGATTGCTAAAAATATAATTGTTAAATGCCATTTTACTAGCAAATATATAAGGCCTTTTGGACCCATAAATGATAAAACCTATATGAAGAAGAAGAAAATCTTTGAAATGAAGGATTTTGTGGGTATCAGTGGTTATCTTTGGAAAGCAGTCATAGACGTTTCATGGAACGTTCATAGAGTGCAATCCAGAAACGATTTCTCTGACAAGCTTCCGTACCCGGAGTGCAAATGAAGTCTTTTCTCTATCCGGTATCAGGTTGTTTAACAAACATTGCCATCCCAATCGTAGATAAGGCAACTTTAGACTACCTAATTAACTTGTCTTACTATTTACCATTTATATAAGCTCAAGTAGTTGATTCTCGGAACGTTAGGTTAGTTTTTCTAGATAAACCTTAATTAGCAACCAGTGATTACATCAAAGCTCGCTTGCTTCGCTCATGTGCGTTCCTTAAAGATGTGGAAGTGATATGTTTCTTTATGCAAGCTTAGGTTTGTAATCCAAGAAGTCAGGTTTAGTTTAGCTAAATATGCTTGCGTTAATTAGTATTAGGTTCTTTTTCACAAGATATTTTCTCGAAACACTGCACAACCACTCGACACGTCATTTCTCATTTCTGCTTCTCCATTAAAGCTATATACCTGTTAAATATTAGTTTTTAGCATTTGTTGAAAGGAAAAAGGAAAAAAGGCCTACGAAGGTTTTTTGATAAGTCTGGTAAATTTCCATGAAGGAGTAGAAATATTTTGTTGCAGCTTTATGGGCGGTAAGCTTGATTATTCAGAGGATTTTACAAAAAATTTAAATATGCTATATTATACCGTTTATTGTTGACAGCCATCTGAACTGTTCAGTGTGATAACTGCGATCGAAAATGGGAAAAAATAGAGTTCGTGCTGTTATTAAACATTTTCAGTTGAAGAGCTGGACTGCCACAAAAATCAAAATTGAATTGGATCAAGTTCACGCGGACACTGTACCAACATTAAAGAACACTTACTTTTGGACCAATGAATTTAAACGTGGTTGTAGATACACCGAAGATGAATGGCGCTCAGGTCGCTCAATTGAGGTCACCACAGAGGACACCATTGAAAAAAATCCACGATCTTGATATGCAAGACCACCGATTCAAAATTGAGATTGCCGAGGCTGCAAGCACCTCAAGTGAGCGAATGCACAATAAGCTGCATGAAAAATTGTTAGCGAAAAAGCTTTGTACAAGATGGGTGCCGCGATTGCTAACAGTCAAACTAAAGCGCACCCGGAAGAACACTTCTACCGAATGTCTGGCTATGTTTAATCGCAATCCGCAAGACTATTTGCACCGATCTTTGACCGTGGATGAAACGTAAATCCATCATTACACACCACAGTCAAAACAGCAGTCCAAACAATGGACAAAGTCCGGTGAAAGTGCACCAAAGGATGCAAGGACCATTTTGTCGCCTGGGAAGGTGATGGTCTCAGTTTTAAATTCTCAAAATTAGACTCAAGGGACTACTGGGAAAAAGGCTAAGATATTAAGTGGAACCTATCATGCTTCATTGTAGGATGGTTTGCAACATGAGTTGCCTGAAAAGAGACAAAGATTGAAATCCAAAAATGCTGTTTCACCAGGATAATGCACCATCACACACATCAGCAATATCAATGGCGAAAGTGCATGAGTTGGGCTTTGAATTGGTTCATCATCCGCTTTATTCACCAGACTTAGCTCCAAATGACTGTTCACAAAATTGAAAATTTTGCTTTGCGGTAAGACATTTTCAACAAATAAAGAAATGGCAGTCACCGTCAACGAGTACTTAGCAGACCCTGACGGAAATTATTTTTTCCGACGAAAAGCTGGAACATCGTTGGATCATATGTATAACCGTCAGTGGAAACTATATCGAGAAATAGGTTGAGATGTTCACGATTAGTTTTACCAGAATTATCAAATGAACCTCGTAAAATTCCACGAAACTATCACACATTACTCCCCTGCAATAGGATAGCAATCCCATCCACATACGCGCAATATCCCAAAGATGGCGGTTTTTATCGCCTACCCATGATTTTCCTATAAAATCCTAAAAGTAGGAATGGCAGGTTGTTTGGTTGTAGAATTCAGAAGTGCTAACATATACTAGTTCAAATGCACATTTTAATGCCATAACATTAATATTACTTGATTTTATTGCATAGGAGATTGATACCAGCAGGAGGAAGCTTTGGATACCAGTTGCAGAAGATAAACTTCTAAAATTGTAGGAAATAGTCTTTCGCAGTTTGTTATAGCTATTAAAGGTGTAGTAGAAATGTAGATTTGATTTATATTGTTGGTGTAGAAGTAAAGTTTAAGAAAGACGGTTTTACATAGGTTAAATGAGTAAATGTCTAAGGCTACTGGAATCCAGTAGTATATACGTTTACTTCGTTCGCTAAGGTAGCAAGTAGATTATATCTGCAAAATATCTAAATTGTTTTGTGTAATTTAACTTCAAATGAGCAAAGTTTAAAATGAAGTTTGCATAATAAAGCCTCGTATAGATTCCAGAAACCGGGTCATTAGATATGCAGATTTTATTTTATTTTATTTTTATTTTATTACGTCCATTTTAACTCATTGGTTACGAAAGCTTGTTCGACTTTTCCAACACAGAAAGGGCTCATTACTAGTACTCACGCGTTTTGCATTTTATAAATAATTACTCATTACTTTGTGGATTTACACGATGATGTGTTGTTTAAAATCCATTTCGTTATATATCCCATGTGTCTGATGCTTTATTCACGTATAAAATTTCTTCTGATACGAATAAGGAAAGTAACGGGACGCCCAAGCAACTTGTCTAAATACTTGGGTAGGTATTCCGTACTTCCATAATATAGAAAATATCCTCATTATATTTATAAAATTTACAGATTCTTTAAAGATGTATTCAAACGTGTGTTCTCCCCATTTGGTAAATTTTAGTGTTACATTTGCACTATTTTTAGGATTTTAAATTCGTTCAGTTTGCACCTGGATTGAACAAGGCAAAAGTAGAAGTCTCAATGTAAAAATATAAACTGACGAAACACCACAAGCTGAATATACTATTAAAGCAGAATATAGATTCTGTGGTTTCTAAAGTCGGACCAGGGAAACATCATTTTCCATGGAATGGGAAGATTTCTCAGAATTTTCCACATTGCCAAATGTGCGACGCAACGAAGCAGATGGAACAAGAGACTTGGTAATGGTACTGGGGAAATAACTTTTCAGTGGTCGGAGAAGAGGCAGACACATTTTAGCAACTAATTGTGAACATAGATTTTTTTTATTTCAAACTCTGTAATTAATGTTTTTTTTAATAACGAGCCATATAGATCAAAAAGTTTAAAGGGCACGTTGGGAACGTTTCTAATGAAGACAGAGGACGGATAGAAGTACCAGATACGAACGGAATAAAGGAAGGGTTTTTTTATTTTTATTTTGGAATCAGTAACTAATATAGGTGTTAACAAACTGAGTATATGAGCTATATTACGGCGGTACTGAACGAAGTACACTAATGTGTACAACTCGCACTCAGGAGGCTTCAGGTTCATTCCTTGCGACCCGCAATCTGACTCCTGAGCTTTCGTTATTTTATCGGATCGGTAGATGAATGCTGGAAGGCTTCCTTTAGCATGACTCTTCTCTATGTGTCATGTTTGAAATGCATTGTGTGGTGTTTAACGCCCGCTTTTACTACATACGGCACCTCAGGCGATGACACTGATGATATATGAGATGAAGATGGAGCACCGGTGGAATGAGATGGCGGGGGAAACAGGAGATCCCGGAGAAAAATTGCCCCAGCGCCTTGTTTTCCATCACAAATCTCAATTTGCGGTCGCCTGGGCCGCCTCGGTGAGAGCCAAGCGGTCTAACCGCTGAGCCACGGCGCGGTCCTATCATGTTTGAGGGTCGTAGGATCAGGCGATGGTGTTCTGCGGGTTGCGGCCAGGCGGTAGATGACGTCTTTTTGGACAGCCCAGTCAAGACCTATCTCCGTGTGCACCCTAGCGGGTGGGGGGGCGATGGGGTTTAAGTGCTTGTGCATGGACTCGAGCGACAGGATATGTTAAGGACCTTGCCCATACTGGGGCCGTTGTCTCTGAATCTACTCTCATCCCACTCTCCCATTGGACACGGTGTAAGCATCAAGGGCCAGATTGTCATCATGCGGTGCGCTGCAACGGTTGCGGAGACGTCTCTATTATGTATCTTCACCGTTACCTTCACACTTCGTTATCTTCCTGTTGTAGTACCAGTTAATAAGTTATCAAATTACCATTCATCTTGCGCACATTTGTATGAGGTTTTGAGTTTGACTAACACAATTTATGCATTACACAGAAAGTAAATGAAATAAGCCTTTTCGTTTTTGCTCGTGATACAAGCATTTTATTATCTTATTTGCTTCGTATCATGGGAAGTACATTGGTAAGGTGAGATGGTAATCTTTAAAAATGAAGCAGCAATTACTAAAGATTATGCACCTTAAAACATTATTTAATTAACGTAATGTGCAGTTTAAATATTGCAATAAAACCTGTCTATAAAAGTGTATAGTTTCACAAAAGATAAAATGAAACTTCATAAGAGTGTGTATAGTACCGATTTAACGGCAACTGCTTTGTAACATTAAAATAAAGGAATCGGCTTTTATACAGAGGGGTCGCTTCATGACCCGACAAAGCTCACATACATGTGTGCTTCGCGCAGTGTCTCTACACCTGAGGGACGTTGAGTCCAGAGGTTCTACTCCCATTAGTCTTGAACCCGTAGGAACAAGACCCGGGCTTCTTTCAACCAGGGAGTATCCGAGCTGTCCCAAAGGGCGCTCGGCATCCTCCGTGGAGCTTTCCGTAGGGCAAGACCTAGTTACCTAACAAGCCCCCCCCCATCTGGTCCTATGGACACAAGACGGGATGGAAGTGGATACGCCACTTACGCGCGTCAACACTCAAGGTGAAGACTACCGATATGATCTCGGTGAAGCCACCTGGTGATCTAGCACACCTTCTACTAGCTTAGCAGGCTAGTACCCGGAAACTTAATGGCTTCCCTCAACCCCGTCCGAAGACGTACCCGATTCCCACGGGTATCGGGAACACACTGCCCCCTCGAAGCCATCCCAATCCGAACAACTTCCGAAGGAGACCTGAGGGACGGTTCCATTCTGAAACTTCCGTGTTGCACACTCATGAGAAATACTAGCATGCACTACAATGAACACTAGCCTTATTGTAAGTGATGGCCACCTGTATTGCGCCTTTGTTGGTATTCCTAGTCGTCACAAGGTTGTATTTTATAAAAAAAACTCACTTTTTGGAGCTCCAATTTCAAAAGTTTAGCAGCTAATTAAACAAAGATTATTGAAACACGCACTTGCGCAGCAGATGTTGCGAACTCTTTCTATTTCCGGGTAAACGCTCCTATACTAATACACTTTCTGATCTCATCTGATGAGTCGTATGCGATGCTGATAGCTTTAGAAATATTCAGATTTTTGATGGAGATTATCTCATGTACACATACCTCATAATTTTATGAACAATAACTTACAAAACAGGAGAGAATGCCAGTCTATGCATACACTTTTCATGACACATAAGAGAACCACCAGCAATTAAATAGGACAATGCACCATTCTATTTAAATCATAAAGAGGCTTAGCACGATTGCCATCTGGTGGTGGCATTTCTAACCACTTGAAAATCTCGATGGACTTAGCTCTTTTCACAGGTAATGCTACCCTGTATCCTGCAACTATTAAAGCACTTATATTCCTCAGGAATTTGGCACTAAGCTCCCTTCTACTCTTATGTTTCCAATTGTTCACCAACAGACAGATGAAGTATGTACGCAATGTGTCGTTAACCAATATGCCACCGGCGGCTTTTGTTTGTGCTGCTAGAAATGCGCTAACTACTTTTTAACTTTAGGCAAACTAAAAGAAATAAGCAGCGGCAGAAGACTCGTAAACAGAAAGCATATGAGAGGATTTATCAAACAACTCCTTGCCATGAAGACCTGTAGCACAGATGAAAATAAGAGGAATGGATTTGCAGCCTACATCTGAGACGTGCAATATCAAAGCGGAAGAGACGGCAGAACAATGTTCTGAAGATGATAATGCAAGGCGGGGGTGTCTCGTCTTCAAACTCAGCTTGCTTTTATCCAGATTAGATGCTGGTGTGTCGGTTAATTTGTGTACGGCGGTTGTATGTATACATAGGTTGAAGGAATGGGGAGCATTATTCGGCTTTACAAAGCGGGAGAAATTACACCCCGGCAAACAGCAAACCTCTTAGCTTCGGCCATTACCATTTCATACCTTTGGACTTCTGTATTTTGTCATTCAATCCAGAGATGTGTTTATCAAGCACTTTATTGACTATGGAACACTCCTTTTAAGCGAATATGTACGAAATGCTCAAACTTGTTCTAGAAGGTCATCACCAAATTTCCGATAGCCAAAACAAGTTTTGCATAAGTTATAAAGGCACTCTCAAGATATTTACTTAAAAATTAGCTGACCATGATCCTACAGAGTTACATTTATGCTAAGTAACTATAAAGTATGTAAAGTTAAAGAATTTTAATTATAATACGAACTAATGCGCCCCTCGTGGAACGGAGCTTGGGATGTAAAATCAATTGCCTACCACATGAATAACAATTTTTTTAAGATTCACACATTAATGATAATAATTCACTTACTTTACTATCAGATAGCCCAACAAATGAAAATTGTTGGCATATCATAAATATCTTTTTGTTTAAACAACAACATTGTATGATTGTTAGTGTCTCTCTTGCTTATAGAAACAGAGTAAGAGAGCGCAAGCGATGATGCGTGTGACTTGAATTCCTGAGATCATGAGTTAAGCTCCTGATGTATATATTTTCGGGCTTACTAGGATTGCCAGAAGAATGCTGGGAACGTTACCTGCATCCACCATATACCTCGTTTTTTTCTTTTAAACTCATTTCTCATTTCTCTTCACTTCTATGTGCTTGGTTGTTTCACAGTTGCAAGTGTTGGCGAGAATTTTCGTATTGCTTGGCCCGCTGATATGATTTGAGTTTTTCAGAGAGCAGAGAAGGGATTATACTCGTAAACGCTGTCAAGAAAGTAAAACTGGAAACCTTAGGGACCCTGCTCTCTGCCCTATCGTGACCTATGTTTTGGATGTCCCTTCCTCCTCGTACCTCGTTCCTCCCGAGAGCCTTCCATGAACGGCACGAAAGATATTCTCAGGTTGGCGGTATCAAATCCTTTACCTAAGAATCTAATCACACAAAATCGATTTTTATCATTTCTACCCAATTTTCACTGATCGGTTCTTCATATAGAATGTTGCTCAAGTGGGTAGCGTGAAGAGTCATCCAAAATGTTGATTCTCAAACTACTGATATATTCTTACCTAACCAATTAACTCCAATCCAGAATTCCATACACGCCCGGACGCGAATGTCTAAAACTTCAGCAGTATTCCGCCCAACGTTAATATTGTTGTGCTGCTCAAAAGGTCACTCTGACTTTATCTTTGTGAGTACAAACATCTCAGATAACGCACTGATTATTTACGAAAGAGTGAGGGGGGACTGGCGCGCTTCTCGGACGTGTGCTAGGCACCAATGAACGCATCACTTCAGCCAATGGAATGCGATGGAATCACAAATGACAGATGTTATGTCCCCTTGGAGTAATCAGTGCTTTATCTGAGAGGTTTCTGTTAACAAATATAAAGCCAGGGTAACCTTTTGAGCAACACGATTATAACTCAGCAATGCTACCACATGAGCGTATGTTTCAGAAAATGCTGGAGCTGTTGACGGCAAACATATTGCTTACAACCGATTCATTGTGAGAAGTACACAGTACCGGTATTAATGTTTCAGCATTGGTGACTCACACATACATATTTCCTAATAAATGGCCTAAGTGGAAAGATTAATACTTCGAGTCCCTTCTAATATGTTCCCCACATTTCACTTGGCTTCTTCTGGTGCTCAGACGGTAGCAGTAAAGGTGTCGGTGAACATCATAGAGGTTACCAATGTCCAAAACGCACCCTAATATCCTGAGATAGAGATCTCACAGTTCATCACAAAAGCAGCTCATAGCAGATACCCTGGAAAACGAGATTGAATTTGACGAGATTTCACATAACATGACGTCATTGGAGCGTAGAACATTGGACTCGGTGCAGCAGGTTCTAGGGATAGCTTTCCTATATACGTTCCTACCTGTAGTACTGAGTTTATGATGCTCATGTCTTCAAAACGAGGAATTCGTGAATAATCTTCTGCAGCTTCACTGAACAGGTTTTTGATTTCTCCAAGTTTTTGATTTCTCCAAACATTGTCGATAATATCTAGAGCTTCTTTCAGTTGTACTTTCCAACTGGAGAACAGCCTTTGGTATAAAACCAAAATGTGTGTTAATGTAGCAAGGAAAGCTGCAAGACTGAGTCACTCGAGTGATCTCTTAGCCTTGGCAATGGAGGAATCTTCTGTTTTATTTAATTCATTGACGACGTTTTAAATGTCCTTTAAGTTCTCGGCATAGTAAACGGCAGCAGACAGCCAAGTACCCTCCCTAGAGCCTAACTGTTGGCTTTGATGGAAGAGTTGTTGCCGGTACTTTCTCTTTCAACCATCTTATACCTATTGGTGCTTTAAGAAAAGCTTCTTGCCGAAGATCCCAAGCCTGTGGAAGACATATAGTGGTGGGTGACGTCAGCACCGTAATCTCTCACCGCAAAGTATGCTCCCGAACGAAAGGCAGGTTAGCGTGTGACGTCACCGCCCTGATTACTGCTGTCGAAGGGAAAGGAATAGTAATAGTTTGATGTGTGCATTTAGGAAAGACAGGAAACGTGTCGGGTATTAATATGTACAACTTACATCTTGGGTGTTTTAGTAAGTTTTAGACAGGTTTGCAAGGAGCTACAATTTTATTCATTTTATCCGAAGCTTTCTTCTTGTATCATTCTTCTGAAAATTTTACCTTGTGAACGCATATTGTGTTACGGGAGCTATTTTCGAAGTTTTACTTTCATAACTTAAAATTTGCAGCATTAGTAGCATTTTAACAGCTAAAAATTGTCTGCAATAACACAGTAAAGAAAAAGGCAATGGACAAGTCACCCATATGAATGCAACTCTATATTTTTCATAAAGTATTGTACATTTATTCTTAAAATAATTAATTTACAACTTAATTGTTATTTCCAAAAATCTGGTGCGATATTTCAAGAAGCTTTGCAAAATATTTCAGAAACATAAGATGACTCTCAAATCCGAGATCATTACCTCTGCTAATATCACACAGTTCTGTCATTTGCGTTCTGATATCAAAAATATCTACAGAAAAAGCCTCTAGAAAAACGGACTAATGTTTAAATCGTAGTGTTTTAACACTACACCCATTTTTTTACAGAACGTGCCCCTTAATAACGAACGCATGGTAAGTCTCATTGATTGTTACGATTATTCTGCCTTCTTTGTCAAATATTTTCTCAGCTTTACTTTTTTGTAAGAGTATACAACACTAGTACTGAATGAGATAGCTTCGCGGCAACGTGTAGTTTCGGGAGGTCCTAAGTTGGATTCGCACCACTCGTACCTCGGAATTTTCGTCATTTCACTAGACGTTAGGCTTATACCGGTATTCGTTGTTTCCATAATTTTCATTCCCGTCCATTTTCTTTTCACTCCTAGGTGTCTTAGGTCTCGATGCCTGACAGATGGCGCGGATGCTTGCTTAATGGTAAAAGGTACTCCTCGTGGACACTGTTGGGCTGCTTGTATGACAGGCGTTCATCACATTATCTAAGCAGCTTTAGCAGTGGGACTAGCACTCGATGAGCCTCGAAGTTTTAGAAATATATGCGCGTCTTTGTGGCCAGTATGGCTAGGATCTGTAGCCTCCTGTGGCTCCTTCGCTTCACTCTTTTCTCCTTAAATGGATTTATGCAGACCTTTGCATAAAAAGTTCGATAAGAGTCCGTTATCGAAGTCTGGACAGATATAAAGGCGTCACCTTGTAAACTAGGGTAGTGAGGATGGCTTACTTTTAAAATTGACACGTATAGGTCACTTATATATCAACACTTGAGTTTTAATTGATCATTCCGGATCACATTGTTTTACATAGCAACACTTCTGCTTATCAGACGCTGGAAATGTATTAAGACAATTTTCAGACTATAACCCTTTATGCCGCAAGCTGAAGGCTGAATTTCTAATAAAAACAACCATAAGAAATATTAAGAATGTTGGGGATGCAAACTACGGAATCTGCTGCTTGAGGAACTAAGTAAGTCTCCACCTGCTATCACAAAGTCAACAAAGCTCAACAATGGAAACTGCCATTAACTTAACAGTTTCTCGAGTCGACAAACTTTTGTCCGAGTTATCAGCTTGACGATGAGTTGTTCAAGTCTCTCTTTCATCTCTCTCTGGTATTCTTCCTTCAGATCGTTCCATTACTTGGTGTGGCAGTGCGAAAACGCAAACTACTTCTCTCCGTCTCGCCCTCCATTGTTATTCCCTTCCTTTCCTTTTCCTTTTATTTTCCTTCCTCTACAAAGAGTCAAGCGGAGTTTCCGCAAATACATCGTAATCAATGCTTAAGAGCCTAGCCTGACGTAAACTACACGTTTTGATGATCAAAGTGTGCAAAGAAACCAGCAGCTCTATTACCTAAAATGTAGTTTAGTTGTCAGTTTTTGCTCTTTTAGTGCTGAACCCTCCGACACACAGTTTACACCGGGCCAATTTAAACCTTATTGAGTCCCTTTGCAGCACTAACTTTGCTTTATGCCACTATCTCAAATTACTTAAAATTGTGTTTTAAATAAATCGGGTAGTTAAATTATAATCGAACCCAATCGCGGCCTCTCTCTACTGCGGGAGACGGTTGGCTGTCGCGAGGAACTTACGCTGGCAGAGGCACCTTATAAATTTATAATAGATGCTGAATTGTTGATAGTCTGCTCTCAAACAGACAGCATACCTCTTGTAAATATTCTCGCTCACTCTCCGAAGCTTAGCAGCAGGTATTCCTGAGATTTCTTGCACACTGTTTACCGCCAGTTACTGTAGTGTATGAAGACCGAGACGATACACTTTGTCCTTTAAAGAACCTCGTAAATAAAAGTCAAAATTCGTTAGCTCAGGATAACGAGAGGGCCGCAAATCAACACTAATAATTCCTCCATCAAGCATTACTCTTACTGCATTTAATGATTGGGCAGCAGTATGTGCAGTTGCAGAATCTTGCTGGAAATTACCATAAGATTTCTCTTCTTCTATGAAGCGATTGAAAAGTGGCCCCAGAATTAACTTTTGATATCGCTCTGCATTTATTGTTTCATCAAAGAATATGGACCCTATTATTCTTCTAGCACTTACTGTACAACAGACTCCACTTTTCTGGTCATAATGATGTGTTTCATCCAGGGTACAAGTCTCTTTGAATCCCAGTATCGGCTATTGTGGGTATTCAAACGTCCACTGCCTGCACCGCCTTGCGGAGGAAATTAGAAGCCACTTCATTGATGTGAACAGCCTGGCACAGCGGAAGACAGCTTCGAGAGTTGTGTCGTATTTCAGCTGGGAACGAGGCCTGCAGTGCGTGTGACGTCAGGCAAGAGCCGTGTAGTACCAAGTTGCCTATTTAGCTAAATGGGGCAGTGAGTAGAGAATCTGCGGGTTCAGTCAGGTCTAGCACACTCAATTGTGCTTGTGGGTATTCAAACGTCCACGGCCTGCACTACTTTGCGGAGGAAACTAGAAGCCACTTCATTGATGTGAACAGCCTGGCACAGCGGTAGACAGCTTCGAGAGTTGTGTCATATTTAAGCTGGCAGCGAGGCCTGCAGTGCGTGTGACGTCAGGCAGGAGCCGTGTAGTACCAAGTTGCCTATTTAGCTAAATGGGGCAGTGAGTACAGAATCTGAGGGTTCAGTCAGGTCTAGCACACTCAATTGTGCTTGTGGGTATTCAAACGTCCACGGCCTGCACTACTTTGCGGAGAAACTAGAAGCCACTTCATTGATGTGAACAGCCTGGCACAGCGGTAGACAGCTTCGAGAGTTGTGTCATATTTAAGCTGGCAGCGAGGCCTGCAGTGCGTGTGACGTCAGGCAGGAGCCGTGTAGTACCAAGTTGCCTATTTAGCTAAATGGGGCAGTGAGTACAGAATCTGAGGGTTCAGTCAGGTCTAGCACACTCCAACAATGTAGCTGTATTAATATTTGGCAACATTAGAGAGACAGAATGTAGTCGGTACTTAAGTTGATAGGAGCGAGCATTTTCAAAATTCTTCGTCTTTTATTCAATACCTTGGTCTTGCAGAGCTTCTATTGTGATGGGTTTTAGGCAGTCGTAGTGCTTAATGATCGCGTTCGGAATATATGGATTTATGACTACCAATGGATCTCTTTAGTATAGTAATTTCACTACTCACCGCAAGATATGCTTGGTTTTATTTCAGGGGATAGGGTTATTCTTAACCGTAAACTATGAATGCATCAGCTCTTAGCAGTAATAATTAAATAGATACATTTCAAGTGGTAGATTTAGAAATAGTTTAAATTTTCAACCTCAAACAGTCTGAAATTCACTTTGAATACTTATTTTCCTAGGTAAATTCATTGGTTAACTGGTGTTTTTAACGCCCTACTCATCCACACATTCGCTGAGTGAAATATCTTGTAATTCATCACTGGAGCAGCTGGCAGAAGATTGATCAGATAACGAGAATGAAGGCACATCAAAGAATATGCACATATTTTTTCCCTATCAGCTTTTAACTGTTATACTGTAAAAGGACCGTCATCTTTAGCTAGGAGTAAAATCAGTCGATTCGTTAATTGGTTTCACTCTTTGTAGCAAATTAATATTTACGCTGAAATGAATATATATTACTCGAGTCATTTAGCAATGCTCATATATTGTTTGCTCTGTTATTGTATTTATATCCTTACCCTCCCTACAGTTTAGGCAGAGCACGTGCAGTTCATCCTTTGATCACAAATAAACAAGCGAAATTCCATTTGTCTTGAGTAGTAAGGTAATGAACCTATGGTTCTGTTAAGGTATCTTTCATTTCGTATTACTCAGTTTCCGGTTCCGTGTAGCGTAAGCTATTCAAAACAATACTAAACAATGGACAAGGGTGTAATCTACTGGCTCTTACTTGGGAAAGAAGCAGGGATTTCTGTAGAAATTGCCACTGTTATTTCCTTAGCTCGAATATCTGAACCGCACACAAAATTCTCTTCTGACCAAATATTCGTCTGCAAGATATAATAACTGCTTTTATCTCAAGTTCTCTCTTGAACGTGGTCGTCTTCATTAACTTCTACATCTGTGCTCAAGGAATCGATATTGTTACCTCTGCTATGTTTAAGTAATATATTTTTCAACACTCACTCATATTCCTTTCCATTCTGCGTTTTTTACTCTATTACTTTGCTTCTCCTCCCTATATTAATAAATGCATATTTCTTAGCTTCATCTGTAGATTTTACTTCGTTTTTGTGCAAATATCCATATCCCGCTAACTCACACTGTGCTTATATAAATGTTAACAACACAATTTGGAAACTACATATTATAAATGGTCCATAGCAGCATGTAGTTTCACCAAATGGTAAGATAAGAAGACTTTATCCTCGTTTGAACGAACATTTTACATTCACAATACTTATATTTACACTAGTTTGCATTTTCAGATATAACGCTTTTTCTAGTGCCGTAGATCGACCAAAAATTTTAATCGATTAACCATGTTACTTTAAACGATCTATCTATCGATTAATAGAGATATTATATGTTCGAAAATTAGGTGTCAATATTAAATATATTGAGGAATTAATCCTTAAAGAATTAATTCTTTTAAATACATTACTCCGGTATATGGGTGATTTTTAATTAATTATAGCCAACTGAAAAATGCAATACTATTTCCGGGATTTGATCCACAGATCTCCTGGTTTCCGTCCAGTTCCTCTAACCCCTTGAGCTACCATGGCCAACGTGCCTTCCTGACATTAAATTCTCCAATTAACTCATATTTCCCGGTAGACCACTTAGGTTTCTGATATTTGAGACAACGACTTATGGCGACTTACTATTGTAAGTACTTAATTACCAGGATTTTTATCGCTGATTATTTTTAATGTAAATTTATATTGAGGAATTAATCCTTAAAGAATTAGGCCTTCTAAATACATTACTCCGGTATATGAGTGATTTTAATTAATTGTAGCCAAATGAAAAATTCAATGCTCTGGCCGGGATTTGAGCCACGGATCTCCTGGTTTCCGTCCAGTCACTCTAACCCCTTTGAGCTACTATGGCCAACGTGCGTTCCTGACATTAAATTCTCCAATAGACTCTTTATATTTCCCGGTAGACCACTTAGGGTTCTCATATTTGAGACAACGACTTGTGGCGACTTCCTATTGTAAGTACTTAATTACCAGGATTTTTATCGCTGATTATTTTTAATGTAAATTTATATTGAGGAATTAATCCTTAAAGAATTAATCCTTCTAAATACATTACTCCGGTATATGAGTGATTTTAATTAACTAGAGCCAACTGAATAATTCAATGCTATGGCCGGGATTTAAACCACGGATCTCCTGGTTTCCGTCCAGTCGCTCTAAGTGGTCTACCGGGAAATATAATGAGTCAATTGGAGAATTTAATGTTGGATTTTTCAGTTGGCTCTAATTAATTACATAAAGTACTTTAATACTCTGTATATTTAATTACTTTTGCAACTTTTTAGTAGTTAGATTCAACATTTGCGTTTGTATGTAGTGCACATGCTTTACATATGTATTGAAATAGATGTACAATATTTTTGTAAGTAATTATTTAGTAACGTATTATATTTATATCTACCAAGATTTGTGAGAAAGGCATGCAAATAAAAGTTTACATGAAGACTCGCCTAGTCACTGTTGTTTCATCCGTGCTTTTAAACAAGTGCATTCACATGCTTTGAATAAAGTGCTGCTCTTCGTTTGGTGACAATATTTCCTGCATCAGTAAACACACGTTCATAGGGAACCAATGTAGCTGGTACACTAAGTTAATTTCTTCACTATGGATGAAGGAATTGGCAACTGAATAGAATGTGCCTTCCACCACTGAAGGGGATTTGCGAAGTCATCCAGTTCACCCAAAGACTTGTAGACGTCAATTTCTATAGCAAGTGGTGTTAATGGGACGGTTTCCTCGACGTTTTCATTGTCATTAAAAATCAGTTTTCTCTTCTTAAAATTTACTTCTGTCGTAGTTTTTGTGCTTACCACGGACTTTTCTGGATCTCTCTTCCATACTAATTCTCCTGTACCCCTTGGAAGACATTTCAAGGATTTGAATCTCGGATCGAGAGCTGTAACTTCTTCGCACATTTCTGATTTAGGTAGTTATTAGTTATTTCTGTTAAATCTTCGACAAGAGTAGTTTTGAACCTGATCACATACAGACGGTTCGAATCAGTGACTTTAAGACTTAACCTTAGATAAGTTATTGCAGGTAGCACAACACTTTCTGTGGCGTATTTACTTACCCCATGAAAATCACAAATATCCATGCAAGGTTTCAGACATTCAAACATTCCTTGTGCGTTTTCCCATTCAATTTCAGTTATTAGAATAATATTTGAAGGTTGAGTATCAAATATATCAATAACTGCTCTCTTAGCTCTAAGGAGACTTTCAAACATAATACAAGTACCGTCCATCGGGTTACTACGTCTCGTTTTAATTTTATCTGTGGAATATTAAGACCGCTCAAATTTTCAGACAGTTCATTTTCTAGTTACGGACTGTGTTTAAAGTGGCCAACTACTTTTATGCGTTTACTAAGGAGGATATCTAGAGAAGCACTTTTAATCGTACACATTTCATAACAGAAATGTTATTTAGACTCTCTCGTGGTCCAGCGTGATTTAGTTTAGTTATCAGGAGTTATATTATCTCAAAGTTCAAAGAACATTACGTGTCTATTGAAAGCTTGATGCGTTGGAAAGGCTGTTTAAGTTGGAACCAATGCATCAAAACAAAGAGCGCCAAATATGGCTAACAGAGATTTGATTAATATTTATTGTAATCGATTTATTTGAATCGACTAGATTATTGGATTAAAATGTTTAATTCCTTAATCTAAAATAAACAATTTCTCGATTAATCGTTTCGGTTAATCGATTAAATCACGCAGCACTACTTTCTTCCCTTTATGTAATGGAGACGTAAGGGGGATCCAAGGTCAATGAGCCCTCTCCTCCCGTTCCACAAGATGAAAAATTAGTTGTCTTAAATTCACATATACCTTTCCAACCATTCTTCAACAAAATGTCATTAAAACAGCTTGTACCCTTTTTAGCTGATGTTCATCGGCACAGACTTTGTAGGCATATTTATTATTTCCTTGAAGGCAAAAAGTGATTATGGGAATACAGCAGTCGAAATGCGAACACGATAGTCAGCTGTTTTGGATTCTGAGGGCGAGACGTTGCTTGATAGCTTTGAAATTCTGTTCTTTTGGCATTGCCAGAAGAAATAAAGGGGGAAAACACCTCACGATTGAGCGCAGTATATGTATCTGAAAATTCAAACCATTAATCCTGAAAACTGTTAACTCTACAAAAAACGTTAGTTGACATAAACTGAAAGTTATTAACGAGCTCCAGATTAGTTGTGTGGTAAGTTGTTTACCTACCTCTTATGGTTTACCGTATATGTAATGGTCATTCAGAATGAAGAAGATTTCGGAGGCGGTCCATTCAAAATTGATTCATTTGTCAGAAAAGTATATAAAACATACAGATTTTCACGCCAAGTCTTTTCAGCCATTTTAGAAAAAATCTAAATGCTGCAAAACATTTTTCTTCTAAGAGGTAGTTTTATGTGAAAAGTATGTTGTAAAATATCTGTGCCACGTTTTTGGAAGGTGTTGAAATTAAATATCAAATTTAGTATACACGTGAATATTTCCTTGGAGTTATGCTAGTGATAGAAAGCACACAGACCCATAGATACATTTAGCTTTTGTTGAAAATGCTTTACCTTTTAGGCCTCAAAAAGAGTATATTTACGTTGATATTTTGGTATCGAATACCAAGTGGTAAAAATTCTTTCTCACCTTGCTGTAAGTATGTATTAGAGAAAGAATTCTTCCTCATCTTACTCTAAATATATGAACTGCAAATTTAATTAGAAGTGCTACATTTAAATTATAAAGAATATCAAAAACTCATTTTGAGAATGTCTTGTCGTGACCGAGGATCACAATGCCCTAATATTGACACCTTGTGGTGTTAATCAGCCAATGTTGGAAGAGTTAGTCGAACTGTGTAAACGATAAAAGCTAAATAGGTGTAGGAAGATTCAACAAAACCTAACATAAACGAGTTGTAAAAGTGGCACTAATATGCCGCATATGTGATTATGCAATGTTTTCTTGGATAAATGTTTCTGACATTATCAGAAATGCGTTTAAATTGCATAGATGCTGGGTATCGATATACAACAGAGGAGGACAGCTCGACCAATATGATCTACAAAAGATCATCTGCAACTACAGGGGGAAGTGTAGGAATCGCAGGTGTATCGTAATCGTAGCCACACAAATTACAGAAACACATGAAAGTCCGTAACGGCTGCTGACACGAAGGCCCTTCCACTATTACAGATGTTCAGGGAGAATGATGAACTACCCGTTTGAGCAAACCCATCGTGTCCCCGGGTAATACTCCTCATCTTGGGCAAACATTCGCGCCATTTGTCCAACATTGTCATAGCCACGGAACCTGGAAACATAACAGAAACTTGGGAAGGAAATTCAATAAATTGTAAAGCATAGAAAGAGAACTGTGATAGCTGAGAAACCACCGCAGGGTTCACGTATCGAACAAGATCAGAGTGGGTAGGTAATGGAAAGCGACCGCTGAACTTCACCTAGCACCGGAGTAAACTCACTCGATAAAATACGCTTGTAGGCATATCTGAACCAGGACGACCGGTTCCAAATCTTCTGCATATCCGCAAATTCACGTGTTAATAGATTGAAAAATATAACGTCACTAATCTTCATATTTAGAGGCATCAAAACCGTTCTCTAAATATACTTCACAAACATTTTACTTAAAGGTTCGTTATTACCTTGCATTTAAGTCAGCACGTTCGGAATTAAAGAAGCTAGTACATAATTCAATAACAAATATTCAAAATTCAGTAGTGTATAGTGTATTTCAGATTATAAAGTCATGAGTTAATTAGAAACGGAAAAAGTACTGTCTATCAAGAAATACGAGTATAGTAAAATTATGTTTGAGATTTGAAGCAAAATAATAATAAAATAACTTAAATAAGAAGACCAGAGTTATATCTAAATGTCCCTAAGGTTTTAATTCCTTAGAGTGGATATAACTTAGATTTGATTACAAATTATGAAGATCTGTACGTCTAAATTACACTCTGTACCGGTGGATGTTGCACGTCTAAATTACACTCCGTACCGGTGGATGTTGCACAATTTTGTAAATTTCAGTTTCCTTGTGCAGGGTGTTTCAAAACGACACCCAACCAACATACAGAAGTAGCTGCTCAGCTTCTATGTAACACATATAGATATAGTTTTTACCGTCAATAGAGCCCCATAAAAATGCTCTAGAATGAATGTGGATTCGGTAGTGACAGGAACAACGACGCATGGCGCATGCTGTCAGAGTTCACAGGTATAGTTGCCGTGCCGCGTGGTATAACTGCAAACATACCAGCATACTCCGCAGTAGCTTGTTTGCTTGCTACTATTAAGCATTTCTTTGGCTTATGAAACCGCAGTAAAGAATCTAATGCTTAATTATTGCTTGCAAGTGTTTAACGTAATCCAAAATTCCGTTATAGCAGTCCATGATGGCAAATAACCTGGTGGACACATGCAACTTAAACTTTTTAGAGGGAAGTTAATGTTAGTGAAACTGAGGATGGAGGCATTAAATGATAAAAAGAACAAAAACAGTATCAAACAACTGTAGATAAAGTTAACCAAAACTAAATGCCATATGCAACGAGAAAAGTATTTTATTTCACTGTGTTTAATAATACTAAATAAAGCATTTGTAACTGAAAAGGAAGCTGTTGATTTTACAGTAACTGGTTGAAAGCACTGTATAATTACGACCTTAGCAAAATGATGAACCATGGAACTGTCCGGGTCATTATTCGACGTTTTCACAAATAAATGTTCTTTGCCCCATTACCTGAAACCGAGGCTATGGTCACTGATAAAGAGAAATGTTTTTGTTTTTGTGGCTGGTGCGTCCCGATAACAACTTTTGAGGTTCGCACACCAATGGTTCCTGCGCTGTCTAATCACAAATTCATGCAATATTTAATGCTGCATTAATCTACACGTAACAGAACTTCGAAGCTGCGACACCGAAATTCGGACTAGTCAAGTTATAAACTACGCAACGGCTATAATCGTTTGAAGTAGTTTCGAAACAACCTGTATCTTCCTTTGTTTAAGATCTCTTCCCTCACTAACTTGTACTTTGGGGCCTGAACATTTTTCACAATACAGTTTCTGAACTTAGTTAATAACTTTTATATACAGTAGCACATTCATGACCTTCTCACACAGTTTTATTAACAGTTTGTCACAAAGGTATTATGGAATGTAATGGATGACCTCTTTGGTATGATAATCATTGAAGAAGTACATGTTTAATATAACTAGAGCTGGATATGGAATAGCTAAGGGAAGGGGGCACCTAGCACGGGGACGTGCAATTGGATCTTTTGTGTGCACATCCTCCGGGAGGAACCAGATGACCCTTATGGGATGGAAGAAGTGATAATAAAAGCGGCAGAGATTCACGGAGTTCCCTAGCAGATACTGGCTTGATCACCCGGCTCGAAGGTGACGGTAATTCGCCTAAACCACCGGAGTGTGACTCAGAAATCCTCTCCCCAGTAAGAATCCAGGAGAGCTTGACTCGCAGCCGAGAAGTAGCAAATCGCAAGCCTCCACGCCATCTACCCCCTATTGACAGATGGGGATAAAATGAGAGGAAATGGGAGAGAGGAAACGCCGTGGTGGAATACAACCTCCAGCTTTCGACCTGCCGATCAGAGAAGATCCACAGAAAAGCCCAGGGCAGAGTTAGTGACTACCAGACATCGAACACAGGCCTCCCTTACGTCTTATCGAGGAAACATTTAGCTCATTTATTAAATATAATGTAATTAGAAATTAATAAATTAACAATATTGAAATTACCTTTCGGACAGACATTCCCTCACCTGCTACTAATGGCTGTGCGAATGCTTAAATATCCAGGTGCGATACTTTTAGGAAATTACTTCACACCTGTGTGTTTCCTTAAGAACATAGCTTTTTTTCTGAGATTAGGATTACTGAAACGTGTGTCCTGAATGAGTACTTCCAGCTCTAATAATTACTTCACTCCGATCCCCTTTCGGAATGTAATAATTGAGTACAGTCCAAACATGCACAAATGAAAATGAAAAACACGGAACTTATATCTCATTCCCTCAACGGGCATGCTGCTCCAACTCATTTCCGCTTCCAAGAACGAGTAATTAAAGGCCGAAAAGAAGCCCATGATGTGTTGCCATGTCGACCTTTGATGTTCTACCGAACTGCATTACGCTGGTATCGGATCAAAGAATATTTTACTCTTTTATGCTAATGCTGCTAGTTGAAATATTTCTAACAGACAGTATTTCACAAAACAGCAATGGCTTATGTTAATATTTTATGAGCTAAAGATTCCTCCATGTGGTTAAGCCTTTAATGTAAAAAATGTTCCTAAAGTTAGCATTCAACGGTTAATGCTCGGGAAAATGTTAAAAGCTGTCACAAATGCATAAGTATTAAGTTCTATCATTCCACCCACTCCAGTTATATTTCTCAACTAAAAGAAACCGAATTCCAAGATGCGGATTTGGCTATCTATTACTATTTGTATATCTACTTGGTTTGTTGTAAGAAAGGAGAAAAGGAGAGGGTAGTGGATGAAGCCCTATTTATATAATCGGTACAAGATTGAAAATTTAGTGGCCTCAGAGCCATTGTGAGTGTTTTTACCTTACTGGTCCATAATGGATGAGGCGTGTCTGTAACTTTTTCCTTATTTTTGACAGCCAATCCCTGCTCTAAGTACAAGAACCGGCCATTTTCCTTTCAGCTGACGTTAGTGTACTCGTACGATAGGTCCACTTCTTCTGAGGCGTTTACCGAATTACTTTGCCATGTACACTCTAATAAAAAGTTTGTAAAATCAGCTGGAAACCGGAATTCGCTTTCATTAGAGGAGGCGTATGTTTTTGAGGTGTACTTTAGCGAACAGTAAGCTTTGACCCTTAATCACCTATTCCTCTCTCTAAGAGCGTCAAGCAATACGTTTTTTAGTAAGCGTAAAACTGGACTAAGGCTCAAATACCGTTTGATTGGCGGCCTACCTTCCCAAAAAATAAGGCGCGGCTGACCCATCTGGTATAATACGAGAGGTCCCTTTGGGATCCTGCCTGGATCATGTGTATCGCGATTACCTTGCACTACCGTGACCTTTGTTGTTCCGGGGCTCGTTAGAGGTGAATATCCCGTGCAAGAAGGACTTTAAAGCTATTACTCAAATCCTACATATTGTCACCCGAGCGTTGGAACACCCTATAGACCAGCTGGGAGCGGGCGAGCAGGGGAGGTCCGTGTTAGCCACGCCCCTCCTCGTTTGTCTTATAGTGGTGACAGGAGGTGGCTGGGAGAAAAAACATCACTGTGCCGTCTCTTTCTGTTCCACCTGTGTACTCGAACTTACGGGATATTTCATCTAATGGAGAACCTTCCAGATCGGCAAGCGGACCCTATATAAGCAGCACGTCGGGCAAGAGGAGGAGTTAGTCAGTCAGTCAGTCAGAGTTCTTGACAATCAGCGTAAGAGTTCAGTGCTAGTGTAAGGACGAGAAGACTGTGTATGTGCATCGGAGTTTACGTAATCGCGAGTGCAAGTGTAACTTTAACGGACGAACTGGTGAATTGTAATTGTGTGCAGTACGTAATTCTGTGTAATTGGCAAGTGTTAAACTGTAAGTCGGTGGAAATAAAGAACATTGTTGAGTTTGTGTAATTGGACTTTTCATTTCACGAACCCACAAAGTCACAATTGGTGTCAGGAGTGCGACATAACACAACGGAGGCAGCATTAGAAAAGATTTTAGCGGAACTGAAAGAAATGAAGACGGCAAATGAAAACCTCGCTGCAAAAACAGAAGCGGCAAATAACAACCTGGCCGCGGAACTGAAACAAATGAAGACGGCCAACGACAACATCACCGGGAAGATGGAAGAAATAAAGAGCGAATTAACCACAGAAATCAGGGCAGCGAACGACAGTCTGGCCACGGAAATGAAGGAAGCGAACGAGGTCCTCACCGCCAAGTTTGAGGAACGGTTGGCCGGCGTGAGGGATGACGTCACGAATCTGGGCAAGGGGATGGCTCAAGTAGACGACCGCCTTAATGATTTAGAGGAAAAGGCCGACAACATCGCAAAACCCCTCACCCGCCTGACGGAGGAACACCGGCTTTATGTGTGGACAGAAGACGCCGAAAACGCTTTCCAGCACCTAAAGAAGACCCTGTGCAGTGCTCCAATTTTGGGTTTCCCACAACAGGGTGGCGCCTTCATTGTGGACACCGACGCTAGCGACCATTGCATTGGAGGTGTCCTATCGCAGATCCAGGACGGCCATGAGCGGGTGATAGCCTACTACAGCAAGACGCTATCCAAGGCAGAGAAGAACTACTGCGTCACCCGACGAGAATTATTGGCGGTAGTAAAGACCTTGGAGCACTTCCATAAGTACCTGTACGGTCAGCCATTCCACCTGAGGACTGACCATTCCGCCCTAACCTGGCTATTGAACTTTAAGAACCTGTAAGGCCAGACGGCACGTTGGGTCCAGAGGCTGCAGGAGTACGACTTCACCTCGGAACATCGTAGAGGGAAGAGCCACGGTAACGCAGACGCCATGTCCCGAAGACCCTGTCCAGTAGAGTGCGGCCAGTGCACAAGAGTGGAAGAGAAGGAGCGTGCCGCAGCAGTCCTAGTAGTTGTGGCAGTGCCTGCGGACGGCTGGGATAGCGCAGACCTGAGGAGGGAGCACCTGGCGGACGCAGACTTGGGGCCACTCTTGAGGGAAGTGGAGGCAAGGACAAGACCAACCTGGGAGGACATCGCACCAAGGGGCGCCACCTACAAGTCGTCCTGGGTCCAATGGGACTCGCTGAAGACCAGAGAGGGCGTGCTGTTCCGGGTATGGGAGTCAACCGATGGGAAGGCGCAGAGAGAACAGTTGGTACTTCCCCGGAGTAAGGTCCCGGAAGTTTTGGAGAAAGTGCACGCCGGTACTTCAGGAGGACACCTGGAAGCGAACCAAATGATTCACAAACTACGGCAGCGCTACTACTGGCTGAGACTCCGAGCAGATGCTGGTGGTACACCTGGACCGCCTGGCACGCTACGATGGTGCTGTTCGAGATGACCAGCTTTGAGGAGGGAGCAGTGTCACCCGAGCGTTGGAACACCCTATAGACCAGCTGGGAGCGGGCGAGCAGGGGAGGTCCGTGTTAGTCACGCCCCCCCCCCCCTCGTTTGTCTTATAGTGGTGACAGGAGGTGGCTGGGAGAAAAAACATCACTGTGCCGTCTCTTTCTGTTCCACCTGTGTTCTCGAACTTACGGGATATTTCATCTAATGGAGAACCTTCCAGATCGGCAAGCGGACCCTATATAAGCAGCACGTCGGGCAAGAGGAGGAGTTAATTGGTCAGTCAGTCAGAGTTCTTGGCAATCTGCGTAAGAGTTGAGTGCTAGTGTAAGGACGAGAAGACTGTGTATGTGCATCGGAGTTTACGTAATCGCGAGTGCAAGTGTAACTTTAACGGACGAACTGGTGAATTGTAATTGTGTGCAGTACGTAATTCTGTGTAATTGGCAAGTGTTAAACTGTAAGTCGGTGGAAATAAAGAACATTGTTGAGTTTGTGTAATTGGACTTTTCATTTCACGAACCCACAAAGTCACAATATATTCTTGTGTTATCAGATATTGTTTCTTTTGAGAGATAGTAAAACCAATCACGGAGTAACAAAATACGCTTGTATCCATCATAGAATATTCTAGTTTTTCTGTCAAAATTCTCCTACTGTAGAACTGATGTTTAGTTGGTCGTTTTCTCTCTCTGTGTCTTCTTTTTCTTTTCTTTTTTTGTTTTGTTATTATGATATTTTTATAATATGCAAAAGGCCAATATTGTGCACTTCAACTTGCTTAAAAAATATGATTGTAATATAAATCTAAAAGTACAGAGTGACATTGTGTCAGAAGTGAAAACACATACATTTTTGGGTATTGTGTGAAATAATCGACTAACTTGGGCTGATCATATTGAAAGCATATGCGGAAAAATTAGTAAATCTTTATATCTCTTAAGATATTTTAGTGAGTACAACAATACAAATATCATAAAATTAATATACTATGGATGTATCTATCCATATCTAATCTATGGAATAGAAGTATGGTGTTCAGCAGCCAAAACACACATGGATAAACTGCTTATTTACCAATAAAAGTGTGTTAGGGTCATGTATAATCTAAAAGCAGGAGAATCTTGCAGGGATAACTTTATAAATAAAAAGATAATCACCATCTACTCTCTGTATGCTTATACAGCTATAAAGTTTATTGTGGACAAGTGTAATCCAGTTAAAAACAGTCAGGTACATGAACATAACACCAGAACCAATATGAATTACTATAGAGATAGTGTAATTAAAACTGTCTCTCAAAAGGATGTACATATACTAGGAATTAAGCTTTACAATAAACTGCCATCTGATATTAAATCAATAGCTAGCATCTCAAAACAGCAGTTTAAATGGAAGTGAAAGGCTTTCCTCATAAATAAACGTTTATATAACTCAAACGAATTATGACATTGCAGCTTTAATTATACTTGAAAGTGATAAATTCATTAAGCTGACTAAGGGATCATGTGTAGAATTAGTTTCTAATGCTGTAATTGAGTATGTAAATTAGTTTCTAATGCTGTAATTGACTATGTAAATTAGTTTCTGTAAATTAGATTCTAATGTTGTAGATTTGACTATGTACAATTAGTATTAATGATGAAAAATTAACTACGTAAGAAATTGTAACCAACAATCTATTGACAATATTTATTTGCTTTTTCTACTCTGGACCTTTGTTGGAACCTGTATCTGTTACAGGTTTTGGTCTTATGTGCCTTTTTATATTTATCTTTGTATCTTGAACTAACGTGTCCTATAACATATGTATTATGTTCCAAAGGATGAAATAAATACAATACAATACAATAAAATACAATACAATACAATACAATATTTTATCCAAATGTATAAATACTAACTGCAAGCTTCTACTTAGCCCGTGTAATTGATATGATCAGACTGCGCACTCCAAAGTTTTGTTGAAAATTTAAAGCATTTCCGGAGTTAGAATATCGCTGAGAAGTGTCCTTACATATTGTCCTTACATATTGATACGGAAGGAAGCTATTCCACTACAATGATTCAGCACAGTTTCGGCTTTCCAACAGAAGTGTCTCATTTCTCTAATTCTTTACCGTAAATGCTATTCTACGAGAGCTCTTCAATAAAGAATGATCACATTTTTTTGACAACGTACCTTGACTCATCCTCATAATTTTGATGGCCCTTCTCAAAATAGTCTCCCCTGAATGCGATGTACTTGTCCCATATTTTCTGCCAGTCTTCAAAGACATGCTGGAAAACATTTTTAAGAGATCCTTCAAAATCGTCTCCGCAGCCTTCACAACTGCTAATGATGATGGGTAATGAGCCCCACGAAGGCGTTTCTTCAAGTTAGAGAATAGAAAAAGATCACATGGGGCTAAATCTGGACTCCAGGAAGGGTGAGGGATGCACTCCACGTTGATTTTTGTAAGATGTTGAGCAACAACAATGGTAATATGCGACCGAGCATTATTATCGTGGTGCAGCATCAAGCCTGCTTCACGGAAATGTGGTCTTTTGCGCTTGGTATGGACTTGCAATATTTTCAGGACATCCCTGTAGTATTCTCCAGTTATTGATGTGTGTGCAGGTACAACATGCTGATAAACCATTCCATAAATATCAAAGAATGAGATAACCATAACTTTCCCAGCACTTTTTTTCTTTTGGGAGGTCGATGATGGAAGAGATTTCCACACTGAGCTTTGCTGTTTGCTCTCAGGATCAAAATGATGTAGCCAGGTTTCATCAGCAGTGATTACGTTTGAAACGAAATCCGGATCTTCCTCTAACATCAACTTTAACTGCATGCAGACCTGCATGCGGATTTCCTTTTGTTCGGGAATCAACAGTCTTGGAACCCATCGCGCAAAAACAAGTCTCATGTGTAATGTTTCTGTCACCAACGTGTGGTGCCCGCCTCGGTAGCGTATATGGTAACATGTCTGCCTCTCGTTCAAGAGGTCCCGATTTTGAATCTCGGTCGGGGCGAGTTACCTGGATAAGGTGTTTTTCCGGGGTTTTCCCTTATCCTAAAATACGAATGTCGGGTAACTCCAAGCTTCATGGAGCCTGGGCCCATTTGCATGGCACCCAGTGAAAAGTTCAGTATTTCAGAAAGTGATATTAAGGTAATTCGTCGATCCTCTCTCAAAATGGCAGCAGCAGTGTTGATGTTTTCTTCCATAAAAGCCGTAACTGGAACACCGGATCCACCTCCCTTTGAAATTGTCTCCCCTCTTTAAACATTTTAAACCACCTTCGGGCAGTGCTGTAGGGAAGAACAGACTCTGCATAGGCCTCCTGTAACATTGTATAGGCCTCAACTGCAGATGTTGAGACGAAAGCAGAATTTTAAAGCCACATATTTTTCCTCACGTGTTACCACCATTGCAGCGATAGGCGATACTGAACATGTCTGAACTTGCCTGGTTCTCACAGGCGGGAACCAGGAGTACCAACAATGAAACTACTATGGCGTGTGTGTTACTCATTAAGCTAACAGAATATAAAATGGTTAAATTTTAGTGCAAAAAATTATGACCGTAAAAGAATTATGATCATTCTTTATTGAACAGCCCTCGTAGTATTCTAGTTTACTAATACTTTCAGGCCTAAAACGATATGTGGTAATAATGTTAGTCTAGTATTCGTAGTATATCTCGACATGCCTAGCTGTACGACCTAATTAAGAGCGGCATTTAAACAGGTTCTGAAAATCCATTTTGATGTAAACAAGGTAATGTTCGTCGATATTTTTTATACCACAGCACCATGTCACATGTATGAGGTATTCCGCGTGGCATAGCACTTTAACGGCGGCACATCAAGTCCGGAAAAAATGATCCCATAAAACCAGCACACGTAAAATTAATTGTGGCGACCCCATTACATGGCAAAACTGCTGTGTTGACTAAAATTAGATATCAGCCGGACACAGACGTCAAAAAGGTTGTTGCAGGGATTTCCGGAGTTACGCAAGGGCATTGGTCGCATAGACTAGCCCTAATTACCACTACCTAATTGCAGTGTTCCAATTAGCATGAATCTCGTTAACCAAGGCTGCAGTCTCTTTCCGTCCCTCCACATCCCTCTGAGCAACAGTGTTAACATTATCACACAAAAGTTCTACGACCCGAATCATCAACTCTGTCTCTGGTGTAACGAACTCCGCACCAGAAGAAATATGAGTTGTGGAAAGTGCTGCGGTTCTCTGTAGCCAACCAGATTTATATCTTTAATAATTCGGTGCTCTCTTCTGCAATATTGAAACTTAGCAGGAATGTCACGGACAGCATTAACATATGTGCATGTGAACGGCGAAGGTATCATGGACAGTTCTCAGGTCACCACACAGAAGTGTACGTTCTTAGAATAAAGAAGCAACAGTGTGCTTATTGGCACCAATTTCTGAACATTTCAAGTTTAACTTTATAAATACCAGATTTTTGGTTGTCTGAAATTTTTTTTTTAGAAAACTGTAGTAAATTCTTTATACTGTAATTATTTTGAGGTGCCAGTATTATATCCACTTCTTTGAAAAGTTTTTGGAACTTTCTATTTGCACATGGATGATAAGTAGATTTTTTGAAAGTATAATCATTTTTCTACTTTTTAAGAGTGGAAACATCACTAACATTTTTATATTTAAATTTTTCTACTCTTCTGATTATAAAATCTTTATTGAAGCCGTTTTAAAGCAGTGTTTATAATATGTTTATATTCCGCATTAAATCCTTCTTCGTTTAGATGTATCTTTATCAATATGTAAATAAAACTATTAAAACAGCAAATTGTGTGACATACGGTTAAAACTTTTATTTTTCATATAATTATCCGTGTGAGTTGACTTTCTATAGATGCTAAAATTTAATCTATTGTAATTTTTTATTATCTTTAGATCTAGAATGTGACAAGATCTATATTGGTATTACCAAGTGTAATTTAGAAACCAGAGCGAAGGAACATTTTAGAAATATTAAATATAGACAGACAGAGAAATCGGCAGTAGCTGATCAGTTTTGGTCATATAATCATGAAGTAAATCCAGAAGTTAAATTATTGAAACAATTGAAAGAACCGATATATGTAATGGTTTGCTAGAAGATATTTATTTTGAAAAATAAGGATCGCGTAATGAATTTTGATATCCCTCCACTAGATGTCATCAATAAGTTTGTGCTGTCCCCGGTAGATGGCAGTTAGATAAGGAGCTATTCTTCTAACTGCGGTAGTGGTCGAGGTCAGTCACTCAGTTAGTTGGTGAGTGTCAAGCTGAGTGGTTGAGGATGAAGCAGATGTTTTGCTTTGAAACCGGTCCCAGGATTTGAATAAGATAAGTAAATAGTGAAGTTGTGTTACTAGTGTTTAGTTATTATTAATACCTAGTTTACTTCACTGTCAGCAGCTTCAGGTTTTTACATAAATACTTTTGATTCTACGAACGCAAGAAGTCACAATATTTAAGGCAAAATATTACAAAGTTCGGTTAGAAATGAACTTTGGATCACAATGCTTCTTTTCGCCTATATTGTACGTATTGGTTGAATTTTCTTAATTTGTTGAACTGTGAATGCTATATGAAGCCAGCCCAGGAAAACAACAATACCGTAGCTTTTCAGGCATGCATCTACAGCAAAATAATATCTTAATGCAGATATGTGAAGCACAAATGCTTTACTTTTACGTTACTCCACAATTTTTACCAACGACCAATATTCTTCAAGGTTTCCATTTAAATATAATAACATAATGAAGCGTGACTGAAAATTAAAGCATAAATATATGTAACCTCGTATATTTCTCTTCCTACTTTCAGTTGTTATCTATAACAAAAATGTCACATAATGCATCCTCTTTTTCTACAGCATAATCATGTAAAGGGTAGAGAAATGCCACACAGTCTGAAGAGATATAACTTTTTAATTTAGAATTGGTTGGTTAGAAAACACAAAGGTTCATTTACTTTTCTTTCAATGTCTTTGGTAGAAAATAATCTGCATTCCTTTCTTCCGATTAATTTAAACATAAATAAAAGAAAATGCGACAAAACAGAATTTGAAACCAAATGCGATACGCTAAAAGCAATTTCTCACTTCGCTGGAGTCTATGTTTTCAAAAGGATTCTTGCTAATTGAATTCTAAAACCAAAGCAAACAAAATAAGTGACACATTATTCCCTCAAATTTTTGTTAAGCGCGGCAGGTCAACTACTTAAATAGGACAAACATCAAAGGACAATAAATTCAGCTAACATCAAAGGATGTGATTTCTCCGCAGGACGTCCTGTTTAATGAACTAAGTTCTGCTAGCTTTGTCCACAATGCTTTCTTCAGTGCCCAGTAATTAAACATACTAAGAATTCGAATACATGCAGTAATGTAGCAAAAATATACTGTGGGAGATGCATTACTTATATGCGGAACAATTTTATGTAATAGATAGTTTATGCGGGCTTAGATTAAGTTACCTGCAGCAAGCAACTGAAGTTATTGTACTGTAATGGTTTATATATTCTTGTCCATTTCTGCATATTAATTGGCCTTATTACATTCGTAATCTAAGAGCAATGAATAATTTTTAAATGAATAATGAATGTTTGGTTGTTTATTATGTTTAACCAAGAAAGGAGCTCCAGATTTGATGGCACATCTTTGTCTTTATAAGATGAAGAAGAAACCGTAACGTGACACATTTCCAATACCGATATACCAATTTGTATACATGCCTGGGATTAATGGTGGGTCCTATTAATGAATAAAGGGACATAATATTCTGAGTTAATACTCCTTTATTTGTCTAAAGCTTCATTCATACACGCATACGTCTTACTGCGGTTGACTTATTGGGTTTCTAAACGTACTCTGTCTGTAGGTAATTGAACTCACCCCCGTTTATCTGCTACACTGTGTATAAACTAACAATCACAAAGTCGAACCTCGCAACAGTGTGGTATGGTCTTGATGGTTATATAATTGAAATTAAACCTTTGTCTTTATAAGATGAAGAAGAAGCCATAATGTGTCAGATTTCCAATACCGATATACCAATTTGTATACATGCCTGGATTATTGGTGGGTCCCTTTAATGAATAAAGGAGCATAATATTCGGAGTTGATACTCCTTTATTTGTCTAAAGCTTTATTCATACACACAGATCTCTTACTGTGGTTGACTTATTGGGTTTCTAAAGATACTGTGTATAAACTGACAATCACAAAGTCGAACCTTGCAACAGTGTGGTATGGTCTTGATGGTTATATAATAGATATTAAACCCTTTCGTGAACACTATGCTGAGTCAGCGTAGGAAAACTTGTAATTTCGGGCTACAAATGCAGATTTCAAAAATGTTTCGTGAATGGAACTAAGAGATGGTCTCTCTTGCTGGAATAAATCTAAGTGGTTCGTAAAGACAATTTTACACTAGATAATTACGACAAAACCCGTGAAAGTGTACCCAGCAGAAAGAAGTTAAGTAATAGAAATTAGTTGTTCTTTCACACTAGCTGTGTGTAGGACGCACTATAAAGGGGTAGAGCCAGACTGAAAAATTCAATGCCATAGCCGAGATTTGAACCACGGATCTTCTGGTTTCCGTCCAGCAGCTCTAACCATTTGAACTACAATGGCCAACGTGCCAACATGACATTAAATTCTCCAACTGACTCGTGTTTCTCCCGGTAAACCACTAGGAGTTCTCATAACCACATGAGACAACTACCTTAATGGCGACTTACTATGCTGTAAGTACTTTAAGGCCCGGGCTTTATAGTTCGGACCACTATTAGGTACAATTAATGGAAATTAGTTGTTCTTTCACACTAGCCGTATGCCGTATCTATTCAATGCCATAGCCGGGATTTGAGTTGGAGAATTTAATTTATTGCGATGTGCCATTTTAATGATCTCAATGAGTGACAAAATCAATGACATCAAGAGATTTTATTAGATAAGTAAAAATAAAGATAAAATGGATACGTATCCGTAAGATGTGTACTATTAGAGAGTTAAAATAAGTATAAATACCATTTTATCCTGGATAACGTTGTAATAAGAGATACAAGTCTCAAACTTGGTGAAAGTTTGTACCAAAAGTTAAAGAAGTATATCCCGGTATTGTTGCATGGAATGTGTGAAGATGGCCCAGATCGATGATTCGAGTATTGTCTGTGGTTCGTAAGCGTAGTGTGCGAGGATATAGTTTTTGTGTACAAGACCGTATGAACGGTTGAGGCGTAAATCAAGCTGAAAGGTTCTTGTAAACCTACATAACTGCGTGTACTGTACCCTACATGGTCTAGTACTTCAATTTATCGGTATTTAATGTGAGTTGTCCTCTTGGGAATTGGTTGAGCCGTTGTTCTTCGAAAACATCAATTTTATCGGAATCTGAAAGCTATGTGGGGAGAAGGAGTTTTATCTGCATCAGAAGATGGCTTTTATCTCGCTGTCTTCGAGACATGAGAGTACCTTAATGAAATTCTGTGCTGACAATGGACATTCTGAAGATGCGCTTCAGGGCGATCCACAAGCCAAACACATTTATAATTTTAAGTCTGGAGGATCTTAAATGATTTATATTGGCCAAATTCAACCAAGCTGCCCGCATTACTCGAAAACACTAAATTATCATGGGCAATGTTTCCATTGGACAAGTAAAACCAGTTTATTTGTGGTCCTATTTGGAGGCAACGGTTAATTTTGGCTGTTATAGTTGGCAATTTTAAATACCCCAAATGATTCCAGTAGTTTGAACATCAGACTAAAAATGAACAACATTTCAGTCTTGCAGCTAAGTTAAAGTCAAACATAGTAATTGTCAACTAAATAGACTATTTTGGACTCCTCTATAAGTAAGTAACCGAGGTACCATAACAACGGCTCTATGTACGCTTCTTCTTTAAAATATTGTCATCCAATTATCGGAAGGCACGACCAACTGACAGCTGAGTGGGGGACAGGAGGCATTCAGATCATGCCTACCCATTTATCTCGTGTCACTAACTGAGGGGATGGTTAGGAAAAAATCCCGGGCACTGTACTGTCTCTTTCCCCCTCCCCCTGACGTCTGGAACAGTGGAGATGATGTTTCGAGCCGCGGAGCTTCCAGAAACAGCGATCTTCATATATAAGGGACGCAGTGGACGAGAGCATCCGTGAGCAGCGCAGTGCTAGCTAAGGGACTGGAAGACTGTGTACGTGTATCAGAGGAGTTGTTCGTAATTGTGAGTGTGTAGTGGACATGTAACAGACGAACTGGTGGATTGTAATTATGTGCACTACGTAATTCTATATAATCGGCAAGTGTTCCAACTGTAATTCGGTGGAAATACATTCTGTATTATGATTTGTATAGCTTAAGTGGGCAGATGCTTGTAAAATAGGTATATTGAAATGTATGGCTTTCATTTTGTATTTCCAAGAGATATAGACAGTTAGACTTGTTGTGCTGTTAGAATGTAGGAAGACGCCACTGAGGTATGCCGGGATATTAGTGCATTTAGTTGTAACGTTCTTAAGCGCAAATGTTGGGCCAACTCAGCCGCGTACAGCCTTATAAGCATCACTTAGACTTCCTACTTCTGATCTTTACTGCTGTGTCGAAAGGAGACCTATTAACGTTATTAAAATGTGGTCTACAGAGTAACCAGCTGGGTATATTAGTGTTCTCAAATCTAGCGTCACTCTCTGTCAGCGTGAACAGCTCAGTGCGTCAACCATATTTCTAGCCAGTGCATTGGTGGGTTATTTTACAGCCAAAGTGCCGAAGGGTAACATTAAAACCTAGTTGTGCATGTTCTCACTAGCGAAGTATATTTGGTGAAATTAAAAATTATTACATTTCGATGATAGAAATGAAAGTTGATAACTTTTAATTTGTGTTGTTTTAATCCACACAAACGTTTTATTTTAAAGTTAACTTGCGTTTCCTTAATGCCGGTTCTCCAAATGCCGTTCAAGTGTGACAAGGTTGATCAACATTTTCATGGAGTTTCTTAGGTGTGATTCAGTTTAACAAGAGCTAAAGTAAACTCCATTCCTTCTTCTAGAAAGACGAATTATTTTCTATTTGCTTAGCGTTGCGCTTTATACCAGTGGTAGCGGATAGGCAGCCTATGTTCCAGCCCCTCGTTTCACATTGATTGTATTTTCGTGCTGCTCGAACGGTTACCATGGATTTATCTTTGGTAGGGTAGGTACTGTGGGTTTGGGGCGCACAACTACTGGGATTATTAGCGCCCTATCTTTGGTAATAGATACCTCTCAGATAACGCACTGATTACTGCACGTGGAGTGAACATCTATCTGTCATTTGTGATTCCTGCATTTCCATTGGGTGAAGTGATGCGTTCATTGGTGCTTAGCACAGATGCGAGAACTGCGGCAGGTCCCCTCTCACTCTCACAAGAATAATCAACGCGTTATATGAGAGGTATATATTACCAAAGGTAAATGCATAGTAACCGTTCGAGCAGCACGGCAATGCCAGGACACTGTTTCTTCAGACCAGTGTTATTGAGAACTGATAACGCCCGTCTCGAAAGCGGAGACGGTACCATGTCTGCCTCATCGTCCAATATGAATTTTATTAATGTTGGAGGACATAAACTACAAAAAAATGATAACGACTGGGAGGAATGAAAGGGTTGTGTGTCAAGGTGGAAACCCTACAATGGGAAAAAGTTTTGAAATATGCTCTACTCCATTCTTACAGTTCACCAAAATGTAAAGGAATAACTATGTTACTCAAGTTTGAACGCGTTTATTTATACAGGGTTTACGAAATAATAGGAAATTTTACTAATACATTACTTCTAAACCCGCTTAGTCCTATGGATCGAAAACACAGTTGCAAACCTGGCGACTGAATGAACATATGCCCCCTTTACTCTATGCCCTTGTTTGTATTCATCGAAGGCGATATATACCTATTTTGGTCCAGAACTCATCTAGTCGAGTTTTCATTTATTCCTCAGGAATTTGCAGAATTTCCTGTCATTTCTTCTCACTTTTTCAAAGCTTTGTATCATTAACCATGTGTATGTTGCTGTATGCTTCTAGCCAATGCTATTTAATTTCGATTTTTAAATTAATTTATGCATTTACCAACTGTTATATAACAAGTTGATTCTATATGTATGCACAACGTTTCTTCCCTGAAGCATATTTACTAAAACGAATGTCATTTTCCAATAGTATTAATCAATATTGCTTCAAACACTATATATCCACTAAGTACCCCTCTACATGCATGGCCTAGTATGTACATGCAACCCTTGTCTTGCCCTGCTCAAGTAGCCACTTCTATATATACCACCCCTTCATTCTCAAAATGATGTTCAACCAAAGTTTCCTTCCAAAGATCCAAAGTGATAGAAACTTTTAGGTACCAGATCTGAGCTGTAAGATGGATAGGGCAACCATGGTTTATGTATTCCCGCGTTCTTAGATTTGTGTAGGACTACATTATCACACTGGAGCAATATCTGTTCTGAAAGTTTCTCAAGCCACATTCGCCTGTTTACATAGGTATTTGCGTGGATGCTTATTACATGCAAAGAATTGCATCTTTTGCCTAGAAGACTCGTATATATTAATAACAGTATAGTATAAGCATAAGCAATAAAAATAATAGTATCTGAAAAACTGAGATGGCTCCACTGTAAGGTCTAAGACATGCATTCAAAAGATTCTGGGATGGATTCCCTTTAAGCGTCTACTCTGTCCTTGCGTTATCCGTAGTTTTCTTGGACGGTAGTTGATTGCTTGGGCAGTTTATCATTTACTACGGTTTCGTTTCCATTATTTCGTTTTCCTTTCTTTTGTTTCCCAAGCTTCAAGTATACTGGTTTTCATGGACTGTGGCAGTCACAGACAAATGGTGAAAACACTTGCGGGTAAGAGTGTAAACACTAGAGAGATACTTGGTTGAGGGCTCGTTCATTGACCTCTCTGAAACACTAGTAGGGAGAAGTCTACGAGCTAGGCGTGTCATTCTATGTGTCCTATTTTGGCTGAAGTCTGCAACCTCCTGTGCTTTCTTCACATCATCGCGTACCCCTAAAGCTAGTAGTAGAAATATGTCTCCTGAAGATTGCAGTGCATGAAGTCTCCTGCATTATTGTATACACTATATTCCAGATCCGTGATATTTTCCAACAAAATTCATTAGGAAGGATGTACTGGAAAAACAATAACATTGCATATCGATCTCCAAACATTTGGGAAATATTATCCAGAAAATATAATTATCATTTTAAAATCAGTTACTAGAATATAATTTACTTAATGACTTACCTAATTTAATATTTGATAACACTGACACACAGAGGTATATTTTTCTACGAAGAAAATGATTTAAAATAGAAGTTTCCCTACATCTGCACTTCACCTTAAAGCTAAAACAGAATTTGAAAATTCTTTTGGCACGTTCTAGCAATAATTTCAGTAACCTTATACACAAAAGAAGGATCCTATACTTGTCACCATGGGCGGTGGGTCTTTATTTTGCAATGAAATGATTATTGAGAAAGACCTGAGCTTAGGGTACCCCATCGGCATCTGCAAATTCTGATGACTGAGTAAATTGTAGAAAAAGCCGGTAATGGAGAACGGTGCTGGTGGGACTTGAAACAATGTCAAATGTCTATCTTTCCAGCAATTAATTATAAAGAGAACTGCATATGCCACTTTTCATTAAGCGTTTAAAAGTCCTCTTGCACTTTTGAAGTTAGTTAACATAGTATTATAATAACATCCAAATAGCTAATGTTTGCAAAATTAAAATAGCCTAATCAAACACTTTTAGATACAGGAAGATAACAAGGTATTGATAAATAGTTAAAAGTTAAAAATAACTTAAAAGTTTGAGAAAACCGAGTGACTCATTTTTCTCCACCTGAGTGAATCCTGAGAAATTCAGACAAAATAACCACATCATATTAAGTTTTAAACATTTTCCAGAAATTTCAGATTATTGTTATGAGACCAGCGAGCCTGTAACAAAAGAACGTTCTTCTTTCTGCTCGATGGTGATCGAGATGATGATGATGATGATGATGATGACGATGATGATGATTATGATTATGATGATGCAGCTATTCACTTACATGACGGCATCAAAGCTGTCTCCAGAAGTCAGTCCACAAATGCAGTGATTTATACACTGAAAAGGACATAAATTCCATCTAGATCTAAATGTGTTCATCTCAAAGAACTAAATAGATAGAGATGTGGCAGCAGTGGTAAGAAGAGCAGAAATTCTCAAAGACCCGTCCAAAACCAAAAATCATGTTTGAGCAGGAATGGTGGCCCGAACTCGATAGTATTTTCATTGATGTAACACGACTATCCCTAGAATGCTCAGTCCCCAGGCTGAACTCAGGTATTACCGTGGCTGTGGAGTGAATAGAACAACAGACAACCGGTACTTCAAAATATGTCATAGATGAAGTTTCGAAGGAAGCACTCCTCGCTACAGCTAAAAGAAGACTACTCCATCCTCTGGCCGTTCAACTCAGGGAAAAGATCATCGCCCTCAATAGGGAAAATGGAATCACTCTCCACTGTGTCAAGGGTTATGCAGGACTACAAGGGAACTAATGGGCCCCCTATCTTGCCAATATGGCTACCAGCTACAGGACCACAATAGATTATGCATCCATTCCCTTAATTTGGAGCAAAAGCTGTCAAAATACTACCACACTACGATTTGAATTTCCGTCTATACCAAATCAAATGATGCCTTCCACACCAACTTTTCATTTCCAACATATTTCATAGACAGCCCTTTTATCTCTGGCCCAATCACATAACACAAATTCTTACAAATAATGACCGTTTTCAATCCGACCTTCACAAATTGAACATAAGAGCCTCGCCATTATGTAGCTGCCCTGAAAAGAAAATAAACCTCCACAGACGGCACCACATCTGATGACACAATGCAACCTGTACTCAAGAGACCGACCAACTCTATGAAGTTCAGTCTCACTTCCAGTTGTTTTGAAGACTCGTATTAAGAGAGGAAAGGTTGCAGAATTCCTGAAGAACATTTCTGCACCCTTAAATAAAAATTTATAAATTGTACAACAAATGTAAATATAACGTGATTTACTTTTACGTGGAACACGGGTTGCAAATATTTGTTTAAATAAAATGTAATGACTTCGATCCCAGGTGAACCTTTTATGGCTACTTCCCATAGGATGAGCTGAGCTAACCGCAAAAGGCTATGGACCACAGAAATTCTCAGAGGTCTCTGATTATTTCAACCTTGAAGGCCTATCACACCACTGAGCTGATTTCAGAAGTCTTCCCTCAGGCGGAGTCGGGGATCACTTGACCCATCATAGGCGACTCAAAGAAGGCCACCATTTAACAAGGTCAAGAACAACTTTCCAAACATCTGAAGCAAACATCTACGAGATCTGTAAGACATATCGGTATTGCACTGCGCTTAACCGAAAACTGAAAGATGGAGTCGAACTGTTAGGAAATAAAAGGAAAGTTATGGAAGATATCCCAAATATACGCTTAACCAAGCAAGAAAAACCACGTTAAATAGTAGTCAGAGTGGCCGGCACAGAAATCGAAATCCAGACGTCCCGAGAACTAGCCTCACGTGTTACCGTGGAACCATCTCGCACGGTATGTGAGGCGTAAAAGTAAAGTTGTAACGTTGCTATTACTTCCAATATTATGTTTATTGGGATATGATATCATATTCTTTAACATTGTATCACCAACAAGTGTCGCTTGACCTCTGAGGACCGTGATTCGTGCCAATAATGCAGATTTCTCGCTTTTGTTGTTGGTAGTGAGTTTTGAGATGAGAAGGGTAAGACATTTGCATGCCTGTCACATCTGCTGTGTTCTACTTGATCTCATCACGCTCGCGTGGCACAAGGGAGCAGAGGTACAGTTAGCATAACATCCCCTGGGTAATCTTCAGAATCACTTTCAGTCAAAGAGAGAGCGAGGATGCCCGAGCCGCCAGAACTTAATTAAACTCCCTTAACACTTCTATAAACATCTAATAAACAAAGTTCATATTTTCTTGTATATTCCTAATCGTTAATTCTATGTGCCGAGTTCAATAATTCTGCACAGTTTAAACATTTATTTCATGAAATTAGAAAACCATGGTTATATTTGACTGCAACGTTACTGATTAAACAGAGAGTTTATTCGGAGTAAAGGCTGAAACTTACGTATCGTTTATTCAGTTATAATACCTACGTACTACACCGATCTGTTGCTTTGTGTTCCGGTCACGATCGTATTTATGCGTAATTCGCTTATACTGCAGTGACCATGGTATTGTTTGCTAGCTCACTACTGTGAATAACCCGCTCAAGGCCTCCTTATATCGGCTTTGATTAACATCTGTCAGTTACGTTTTGCTTTCTGTTCGTGTTAAGATTAGTCTTTGTTCACTGTGCAAATAGAAATAGAAAGTTTATTCAAACATGTGTTATGTGTGAATTTCTTTACAGTGGTCCAATTTTAATTTCTGTTCTTGAGATAACTACCGAAATATTTGTGCCAAAACAGTTTCTAAAGGCGAGACAAAATAGAAATTGGATAATGTAAATAGGTGTACGAGGAATTTCAGCAGGTATTTCCAGATGATTCAGGTTCAGGTAGAGGTAGTCTTTAATTTTCTGTTTAATACGGGGGCTGTTCAATAAAGAATGATTACAATTTTTTTTTTTACAACATACCTTTACTCATCCTCATAATTTTGATGGTTCTTCTCAAAAGTATCCCTTGAATGCGTGAATGCGATGTACTTGTCCCAGCGTTTCTGCCAGTCTTCAAAGACATGCTGGAAACTATTTTTGAGAGATCCTTCAAAATCGCCTCCGCAGCCTTCACCACTGCCTCTGATAATGGATAGTGCCTCCCACGAAGGCGTTTCTTCAAATTAGGGAATAGAAAAAAGTCACATGGGGCTAAATCCGGACTATAGGGAGGCTGAGGGATGCACTTCACGTTGATTTTTGCAAGATATTCAGCAACAACCTTAGAAATATGCGGCAGCGCATTATCGTGGTGCAGCATCCAGCTTGCTTCACGGAAATGTGGGGTTTTGTGCCTGATATGGACTTGGAATGTTTTCAGGACATTCGTGTAGTATTGTCCAGTTACTGATGTGTCTGCAGATACAACATGCTGATAAACCATTCCATGAATATCAAAGAATGTCATGACCATAACTTTCCCAGCAGAAGCAGCCACTTTTGCTTTTTGAGGGGTTGGTGAAGAAGCAGATTTTCACACTGAGCTTTGCCGTTTGCTCTCAGGATCAAAATGATATAGCCAAGTTTCATCAGCACTGATTACGTTTGATAGAAGCTCCGGATCTTCCTCTAACATCAACTTTAACTGAATGTTACCTCCATTGCAGCAGTAGGCGATACTGAACATGTCTGAATTTGCCTGATTCTCACAGGCGAGAACCAGGAGTACCAACAATGAAAATATTACGGCATGTTTGTTTCACATTAGGCTAACAGAATATAATAAGGTTGAATTTTATTGCAAAAAATTATGACCGTAAAAAAATTATGATCATTCTTTATTGAACAGCCCTCGTAAGTTGAGGACAACGAAATCGCTAAGCGCTAAATTCTTTTCGCCTCCTTTTCCTTTCCCGTTCAATCTCCTCGTATGGGCGACTACCTCTGGCCAGAAAGAGAATCCAGATTTGGTGATCAGTCTGAAGATGATGTGCGAGTGGAAGAGAACTATATGAAATGAGGCCGATATGGATGTACGGAAGGTGATGATAGAGAACTTGTAGGATTAAACTCACAGCAGATGCCAGTTTGTCCCGTTCATAACCCACGTTCGGTTTTCTGGGCACGAACCCGGGGAACCGGACTAACCACAAGCCACGGCAACCCCTATAAGTGGTGAACCAGGACTCGACAAGAAGTTTTAACTGAGGAAAAAGTTGAATTTGGTGTTTCATTCGGACGTTCTCAAAAGAAGTGTCTAAGATGTGATGCACAGCAAACGGGTGTTTCACAAATCTCTGTTCGTACAGCTGCAAAACTTTTAAAATTGAAACTTTAGAGCTGCTATTGTCCAGTAAAGCAACCTTGTGAGAAACAGAAATGTCAGAAATGGCCTCAGTGCCAACGGACATCATACATGTGCGTTACGCGGGATGTTTAGAATTAAAAATGCTCCACTTTAGAGTCAGCATGCGGATCACACATACGTAGAATGCGGGTCGTACGTTAAAATGACTTCTGTTATACAAAACAGCTAATTTTATTATATACCAGTTGGTATTATTTTAAAATCGATACATTTTATCAAATTAAAGAATTTGAAAATCTATCGCATGTACCGAGAGGAATCCCATAAATAGGCTATCTACCGTTACGAAAATTGAATATATATATATATATATATATATATATATATATACCAAAGAGGAATTATAAATCAAGGGCTCAACGTTCAGGAAATAATGTTATGATGACAAAGGATATCGAGTAATTTAAGATAAACGAGATCAAACCAAATAATAGGAGCTCCCTTTTCCATATGAAACTTATTCTAATCAAATTATTTTCTTTCAGAAATTTCAGTTCATCCAAAATTCATAGGTGCAGGGAGTTCAGTGTACAGTGTTGGGTAATATTGTTACGTGTATGGTTAAGGAATGCTTGGGAACATATCAGAATCTGGAATCTCGTTATTGAAGACTTACCTCCTGTGTTTTGATTCGCTTGCACATTCTAAAGTGCATATTTTTGCTCACCCATGAGAACGGCGTTTTTCATATTTCACATAACTTCAGCTTATGATTTCAATTTCCTGTTTACTTATGTCGACCATTTATAAGTGGCCGCACGTTGAATTGGATGCTGACGGTTGTTTGGGAGACCATTAAGTAGCACTTGGCTTTAGATTTGCCTGATCTGGCATTATGAAGCCATATTGGAAGTAACAGTATTTAAACGCTGCATATCTTGGCAGTCAGGGGTCATTCTATTGTGGATTCTTTCAGAGGTCACGCTTTATTTATTTGTTTTATTTATTTATTATTTTTGTAATTAATATCCTCCAACATTAAGTCATATCGGGCGATGAGTGGAATGGGTAAAATGATGCTCAAATGAGTCCAGGGTCAATAGAGCTTAGAGTTACTTGACATTCGTCTTACAGGATAAGGAAAAACCCGGGAAAAACCTTATCCAGGTAACTCACCCTGACCGAGATTCGAACTCGCGACCTCTTGAACGGGAGGCAGACAGGCTAAAGGTCACGCTGATTTTAGAATCAGAGTCGTCATGCCGCCCTTCAGTGGTGGCTACTATACACGTATCCCCTCACATACACGATACGCATATGTAAGGTGTGTAGAATGGGTCTTGGATATACTTACATAAAGCGTAACTGTTGTCATTATCTCAATCCTAACTCTCTTCAAGACTTCGGGAGTGCCTTGAACTTAAGCTTAATAATTAGAGTATAGTTATTTGGCAAGTTATAGAACTCGCTGCTGTCTCTACATTCGCTCTACCACTTCGCTCTACCGTCGAGCTCTACCATCTACTCCCAAATCCTATCAGCTACGCTCCTTATCACTGAGTAGATTGTAACATTTCAATGGACCCAAGTATACAATTTAGTCAATCAGTAACAATATATTTCAGTCGCCTGGGTTACAATTTACTCAATCCGTAACAATATGCATATTGAAAGTATAGAGCCAGAAAAATTTAATGCCAAAGCCGGGATTTGAACCACGGATCTTCTGGTTTCCGTCCAGCCGCTCTAACCATTTGAGCTACTATGGCCAAATAAATTCTCCAACTGGCTCGTGTTTCTACCGGTAAACCACTAGGAGTTCTCATAGATACATGAGACAACTATCTTAATGGTGACTTACTATGCTGTAAGTACTTTAAGGCCCGGGCTTTATAGTTCGAACCACTATTAGGTACAATTAATGGAAATTAATTGTTCTTTCACACTAGCCGTATGTAGGACGTGAGTCAGTTGGAGAATATAATGTCATGTTGGCACGTTGGCCATAGTAGCTCAAATGGTTAGAGCGGCTGGACGGAAACCAGAAGATCCGTGGTTCAAATCCCGGCTGTGGCATTGAATTTTTCATTCTGGCTCTACCCTTCATAGTGCGTCCTACACACAAGAGATTGTGACACGCCAGAGGTTGTCCCAAACAGAGCAGTAGCAGTAAAGAGCTGTGAAGTGTTGTAACGAGAGCTGATATAAACAGGTGTAATCAGAACATTGTTGTTGTGAACATCGACCTTGGTAGATTGTGTATGTGATGTAATACTGCTACTGTGAGTATATTTCTACGCATATAAAGAAAATTGGGAATATCTGCAACTCTGACTTTTAATTCTACGAACCCACAAAGTCACAATATACTTACTAAAGAACATGGTGGTTGTCCTCGTGTATAAGACACATCTAGTATATTATATTTGCATAATAATTCATATTATTATAAACTTGAATAGGAAAGAGGCCTTTGACTTGTGTTGAAAACTTTCCTTCCGAAAATGCAGGTTGATGTGATATATATTATAGAATTGATGATTTCATTCGAACATTGCGGCTTTTGTGTTAAAGATACAACTTATATTATTCCAATTGCAATTTGGAGAAGCCCAGTAGGCTATACTACGATATTGATAGTGGCAAACAATACATATCACGAACCTCTCTAGTAATGTAATTTTTAAATTAAAATGGATGGAATTACACATTTAGTATGCAACAAATTGAATATATTACTCTGCGTTTGCTACTTTATACATCAGCACCTACTGGATAACATAACCCGCTTTATAAAAATACACAAATCAAGAATAACAACCATCAGAATGGAATGTTGCCACACAGATTAGGCAATGGTCTACATGGAGACAACTTCTGAAAATGTCCAAAACTCACAGGATTTTACTTAATCCCCAAAGTAGCATCAGCAGGTTCGATTTGTGCTGTTCCTTTTGTCCTCAATTCAAAGGAGAAGATTTTAGAAAGTAAAATAGAGGATAGGAAAGAGGAAGGTCCTGGGTTAAGCTGGGCAGTACTCGGGTTTTGGGTCGAAGCACTTTCCTTTCGTGCAGCTCCAGAGCCACTAAGTCTTTGCGCACAAGTAGCAAAGGTGTAACATGCACTAATGAAACTTTCATCATGACTTGCTTGGTTTACTTTCTTTGCTTGTTCTTCCACCTCCTCCGCCTCCTTTTCTTCTTCCTTTTTTTCTATCTCGTATATATAGCAACTTTAACAATGGGCCAAAACCAAAGTCTCGAGCTTTTTCCCTGTAACGTAGGTTTCTGGACATTTAACATGGACTTCTCTGTCTCTTATTACATGTCTTCTCCAAACTTCCATTGGTCTTCTTAATTGAATGAAAGGAAAGAGAAACATGCTATCATGTTAAGCCACCTTTTATTATCGGCCGATGATCTTCATAAATATACTTCATTACTGGAACGCTTCTATTGACAAACTGTATCAGGATTTGTTTATCACAAAGGTTCAATAACGCCGATTCAACTATTTGGGGAAACAAACTCTAATTATTAATAACTTTTAATGAAAACACGCAGAATAGAACCAGGAGAAACGTACTGTTTCTATGAACTTTGAGAAAGTATTTATTAAACTATTGAACATATTACCCATAGGCGATATTAATAATAATTCAAAAGCAAATCTAATTGCAATAAAGTGCAGCAAGAAATTGCCGCAATGGACGGAGATAAATTTACGAGTGATGTAAGGCTGCGGTGCACCTATAATTTATTATTTGATTATTTATTGGCAGGCGTGTATGTATTGGTGTTAGAGAATTACATAAAAGCTTTGCCTCAGGGCTATATACAACTGAATAGATATTTAAAACTAGATTGATTAATTGTGGAAACGTAGAGTCAGACTGAAAAATTCAATGCCATAGCCGGGATTTGAACTACGGATTTTCTGATTTCCGTCCAGCCGCTCTACCCTTGAGCTACTATGGCCAACGTGCCGATATGACGTTAAATTCTCCAACTAACCAGTATTTTCCCGGTAAACCACTTCGCAATACTCATAAACACATGAGACAGCTACCTTAATGGCGACTTACAACATGTAAGTACTTTAAGGCCCGGGCTTTATAGTTAACTACTATTAGGTCAATTAATAGAAATTAATTGTTCTTTCACACTGGCCGTGTGTAGGCTAAATTGTGGAAACGTAGAGTCAGACTGAAAAATTCAATGCAATAGCCGGGATTTGAACCACGGATCTTCTGGCCGCTCTACCATTGAGTCATATCGGCACGTTGACCATAGTAGCGCAATGGTAGAGCGGCTGGATGGAAACCAGAAGATCCGTGGTTCAAATCCCGGCTTCGGTATTGAATTTTTCTGTCTGACTCTACGTTTCCACAAGTTAGCCTACACACGGCCAGGGTGAACAAACAATTTCCATAGATTGACTAATTTTCACAAATATACAATGATTAGGAAATAAATTTAGGTAATTCTTAATAACTATATACGAAAATAAATTAAGATAGAACAAAAAGTATCACCTGCGGAAAACACTCCAATACATTGCAATGTATATTGTGACTTTGTTGGTTTGTGAAATTAAAAGTCCAGTTGCACAAACTAAAATGTTCTTTAGCTCCACCGAATTATAATTGGTACACGTATCACACACAGTTACGTAACACTCACAATTACGCAGCACTCACAATTACATAACACTTACAATTACAGAGCACTGGCTACTCAGCGACAACTCGCCATCTCGATCCGACTAAGAACTTAGGACTGAGAACTGAGAACTGCCTGAGTCGTCTAATGCACCGCTTATATAGGCAGATCGCTGCATCTCGAGGCTTCGCGGCTTAAAAAATCATCCCGATTGTTCCAGACGTCAGGGGGAGGGGAAAGAGACCGTACAGTGGCTCGTGAAACTTTCCTAATCATCCCCTTAGTGAGCGCCACAAGATAAATGGGTAGGCGTGGCCTAATAATATAACACATGGCTGTTAGCGCAGCATATTTTAATCACATATAGCTGTGTCACACCTGAGTGATAAAATGTCCAATTAAATTTGAGACTAAGACCAAATTTCCCATTTTCCTTTATGTGTGACTTGCAGTGCTGTTCAATTTAGAACAATAATTTCAAAAAAAATACAGAAAGATAAAGTATATGCAGGTAAAACAAAAAAAAATGTAAATGAAGTTAAATGGAATGAGAGGGAAAATTTGGAGTAAAAATGAAAGAAAATAAATACTACACAACTTACAGTCATTAATTACTATTCTTTCTGAATTGTCATCTTGAAGTCAAGGTTAAGCTTAGCTTATAAAAATGATGGACATAACTGGATTAGAAATTTAAAGGGTCAAGCATATTTATTCATACATGTTCAATATAAAATTAGGATGCAGACAAAAACAAAACAGTGTAAGAAAAGCTTCAGTCCTCTATTTAAAAAAATCCACACACACATTAGCATTTTAGTTTTATTTCAATTATATACTTTTTATTTTATTCGTTATATCTATTATTCTATGGATTGTGGGCTTACTCGTATACTAACATTGTCTTATAACGTTTCTAAAGAGAAAAGAAGTAAGCTGAGAAAATGCCAATAACATTTATATGCCAACAGCCCTCTGCTTTCATTTTTGGATAGCTCAACTGCAGCAGACAATTCGCTTACGAGCCTGTACGGATTGGTATCTAAGACCTATAATACAGATTTCCAAGAATCAGTATTTACAATTTAATTACATGACTTTGTCTTGCGAGGAGACCCTTCCCACACCATGCTAAAATATCTTAATACCTGTATCACGAGTTTTTCTGCCTTTACGACCATAACGTGCATTTCTTGGACTTTGTACCCGCCTCTTTACCCTAGGTTGTGCCTTACGCTCAACAGATCCCGCGTTTGAATCTCGGCCAGGGTGAGTTATCTGGTTCGGCCTTTTTGTGGTGCTTTCCCTTACCCCGAAAGATGAATTCTGGGTAACTAAGATTTATGGGCTGTTGGCTCATTTGAGCATTAATTGAGCTACTTCATCCATCGTCGGATATGAAAGCGTTGGAGGACGTTAATTAAAAGAAACAACTTGGACTTAATATTCCCTGCATTTAGTGATATTGCTTATGGCTTTGCGTTTTCAAAAATTGGAAGCCATCTTTGTGAATTGAATAAAACCTCCTCTGGTTATACCATTTTATTCCTATTAGAACCTCATGCAAATTATGCAATAGAGAGTTATGATTTATCTCAGGAGAGAGGATTATTGCACTTAAGAAAATACGAAATTTTCAATATAAAACTTCTCTTTCTGCCATCGTTCTTTGATCGGATAACTTGTAGTTGAACACCTTTCCCTCTTTCGTTATATTCGCTAAAAGATGGAATTTAATGAAATTGTACCTTTCCCTCAGTGAGAAAGCAAGGACGACATATACACCTAAAATGTTAAGATTCAGGCAAAAGCTTATCACCTGCTATTTTCAACTACTTTCTCTTAGTCAAGAAGTGGCGCAGAAATGTTTGGCATATATTCTACTGTTAGCAATTGAACCATTTACTTCAGTGTCTGCATATCTTCATAATTTTTCATCAGCAAGATCAAATAAAATTTTGTTTTAAAGTTTGGAAGTGAAGTGATGATAATTATGCTATTATATGAATAAATAATGCTAATAAGCTTTTTATCAATTGCAAAACGGAGTTAATATATTCCACTTCTCGAATTCTCTTCCTATCTGTTTGTTTCAATTTGTCTTCCGCTTCTGGTACATAAAACAGGAAAACTGGGTTCTGCTTGCTGTTGCTTATTTAATGCTTGTTAGAGAAAGCACTTGGAAAAATGGAAATCCGGATCCTATACTTTTGGATAGCTCCAACTGGTGTTATACCTTGAATTCTGGAATCACCACCATAGGCAACACTAAAATTGTTATAAAGAGCAAAAAGAAATAAACAGAATTTACTTGATCCCTTTGAGAATTATATTGTTTCTGAACTGAGGAACATACAATGTGCTAGCAAAAGACTGCATTTCATTGTGACTCAGTGAGGGAGATTTTACTTCAGTATGCCATAAATTTCGAAGCCTAGCTCTGCAGAAATTTTTGAATTAGCAATGAAATACTCCTTAACCATTAAATGAATAAGGTAACAGGCGCGCAATACACTAATGAAGAAACACGAGTATTTCTAACCGATATTCTATGATTTGTATCAAACAGGAAATGATATTGGAGTCAATTTGTTGGATCCTCCTATGTTTTATACGTAACAGTTTTAGTGACATTATGTTATAAAATAAAGGTATTGCAATCTAACATTCGTTCTTCATTAATTTTTAGAAGTCCTTAATTCAGGAACTATTTTTATATAGTATATTATAATGGTATTCTGGTGATGAAGAACGAAGTTGCAAGACTTTCTCTGGTAGCCAAATAATTCAGTGTTAGTTTAAGACCAACTGTGTATTTCAAGAGAGTGCTTTATTTTGCGATATAAGCAGACTACCTTGAAAAAATAGGCTTAAATATTTCGCCGTCGATGCCTGAGTAACTATTATAGCATTTCATTTCATACTTAAGTCGGTTCAGCACAATGGGATTAACTGCTTATTTGTGTCCTCTTCCTATGATTTTTAACACAAGCACGCTTTTGTTTTAGTTATTCTGTACTATTTAAATAAACAATAAAGCAAACGATGAAGACGGCACCATGATGAAACCACTTAGCTTTTGCAGATATTTCCCTCCGTAAGACGTTTGCCCTATGAATTGGTAAACCTTTTTCCCGTCCGGCCGCTGCGTCCTCCAGGCGCATGCATGTAAGTCTTGCATTAGTTCTTGAACACTGAGATATTTAAATGGAAGCTTTGATGCGAGTTTCTTACCCGTTTTCCCTGGCCCTCAATGGCAGGAATATCTCACTGCGATGACTTCACGCTCTAAAGTATCACTAGATTGTTTACTGCATGTACCTTCCCACTTACCCACAGCTTAACACTGAGTCACTTAAACAATTTGGCATTTAATCACATTTTAATTCTTCTACGCCTAATATATCTTCATCTGTTGAATTATCACTGTCATCCTCGTCAGTGTTTCCATCCCAATGTCTTCAATTATAATTTTATCAGTTGTTTCTTCGTTAGTGTATCTTTATCTTAATACTCCTGTTTTATTTCAGCTCCTTGATGGCGTACCTTTTCCCATTACATTTTCCTATTTGCTCAAATAATTGGCGCCATAACATTTCGTCCTTCGTTTTAAAAGTTACAATTTTGTAAGCAAAATATTGTTTGGCATTTGTCCAAATTAATTCTGTAGGATATAGATTCAGATGTTTCAGAGTAACCCTTAAGGTTGTATGGTTATATTGTACAGTATTTGGTCATTCAGAAAGTTCTTCTGAATCGGCTCATTGGCTAGAATTAAGTCATGCAATTTTTGTGCTATTTTCATCAAACGTGATGTTGTGATTTTGTAACCAAGAAATCATGTACCTTCTTAAGGAACCTGACGTTTGGAGGCTTGTCTACTTGTGTATTACGGTAAGAGGCATTATCTATTGTTAGCAACGAGTTAAGGAGTAACTTTGGAATTAACCATTTAACACAATTTTAAGGATTCATTTGTTTATGAACACATGTTTATTTTTTTATTTGTTTATTTGTTTATGAGTACAAGTATCACAGTACTTTACAGTCAACTGTACTCAGAAGGGGTGGCAGACGATTCACACGGCATATTGCATCAAGCAATAGGAGTGGTGAGTTTGCTTCAGTTGGCAGGAGACAGAAGAGAAAGAAGGTTATACCTGGGCTCGCTGACTGTTCTATCACTGATGGTCAGTGTTCCAGAACCATTGCGTGACTTACACCACGGAGAAGTGCAAAATAAAAATGACATGGTGACTCCCCGCCAGTGACTCAATGTGTGAAATGTGTAGTGTATAACACCTGCTTTTACTACATACGGCACCGCAGGCGGTGACACTGATGATACATAAGATGAAGATGTAGCATCGGTGGAATGACCGGAGATCCCAGAGAAAACCTGACCCAGCGCCCCCCGAATCCCGGCCCCGACAGCCAGCAGCTACTTGAACTTTCAAGGACGCTACATTTCCATCAGGATAGTCACATTCTGTGACGCAGAAATGTGATAGTATAATGCAGACCGTAAAAAATGGTTTACATATCTCGGACGTGCATTGTCCTTTCTCGCTGAAAAAGCTTTTATACAGATTCTTTCCAAACACAACAAAACATTGGGAATAATTAATAAACACTGAAAGCCCAGTCAGTGCAAATACATACTAGAATCGTTTGTACGAGACCTTGGTGGGATCGATAACCTTTTACAGCAATGATACGTGGACAATAACAAAGAAAGGAAGATGAAAGCAGAATAACTGCTAATGAAATCACATGAGTTACACAGAGCGATATATAAAATTGGGCCATAAATATAATGAGAAAATAATGAAGGAATTACAATTAAAACCGTAATTGATCACAAACAACATTACCAGAACAAATGGATATATCATGTGCCCTGAATGCCTGCAAATAGAGTGACAAAAGCCATGCATCACTGTTATCCAAATGGGAAGGTATCCTTAGATCCTCTAAGGAGATCTTGGATTAAAAACTCATCTTGGAGGGTGAATGGGGCTATAGGACTTAGTTCCTGAAAGTGAACAAGAATGTCCATTAAATAATTTGTATGAATGTTTCTGATACCATCAGCTTCCAAGGAAACACTAGAATGCGCAAAGAAGGATGCAAGTCCGCACTGTATATCATTTTAATTTCGCCGGATTATATTTCACTGAATTGTGTGGTTACATGGGTATTAAAATAATGATTTTGTGAGAACAGAAGAAATCTCACCAAGCTCTTTCGTCAGACACGAATCCCAATTCCAATCTGCGACTTTGAATTCAGTGAACAGTAAAGCACGTACTATATTTTGTGTTATATTTCCTGCATCATTAAACACACGTTCATAGAGAACCGATGTAGCTGGTACATAAAGTAATTTCTTCGCTATGGATGAAAGAATTGGCAACTGAATAGAATGTGTCTTCCACCACTGATGAGGATTTGCGAAGTCTTCATCCAGTTCACCCAAAGACTTTGTAGACTCCTAAGTAAATTTGATTCGCTACTGAAGTCCAGGAATCCCCTTTTAAGCTAACACATTCCTCATACTTTAATGTGTCCAATAGTTTAGATCTTCAATATCATATAACATGTCTACAACATGTCAATTCGTCTACTTACAACACTTTTTGATGGAAGATTATACGATCTGTTTCCAATAGCTTCTCTTAAAACTTCCTTTAGCCCTTCACCCGAAACAATATCGATAGTTCGGCTATTCTTTACCATCCATTTTACGATTATATTTGCTAATTCAACTTCCTTGATAGAAGAAATCGGTTTTCCAGTGCAATTATTTAGATTGGACTGCGATACCAAAGGAACAATTGGAGATGATTTCTTAGCACTTTAAAATGGATGTGCTTCAGATAATAATACAAAGTACTAACACTATCACTATAACTAAATGATTTACCACAAATATTACAAAATCCTTTTTTTCTGTCAGACAATTTACCAGATTCATTTAGCTTAAAGCAGAAATGTACACTCATTTTCCTCGAAAATTTTCCTATGCCATAATTTTAATTCCACTCAGCACAAAAAGTTTTTCCTTATTTTAACCTTTTTAAATCAAAACCTTCATTCACTGTCACGAAATCAGAAACGTTACTGGCATACTGCAGTTTACAGCAAAGTTACACCACCACCAGCCCTGAAAAGAGAGATCAGCTATTGTTTCCATAGCTGCGTAAGCGAAGTGTTCGGTTCAAGGTTGTGCAACTCAGTTTATGCTAGAAAACGGTAAATAATCAGTTGTACACGATATGTTGTCACACACAAGCTGTAAGGAAAGAAACCTCTCTGTCAGCATCTGTATGTAGTTATGTACCTCTTAGAATATTTCACAACCGAAGTGTTATTTAGACTCTCTTGGGGTTCAGAGTGATTTCTTTTAGCTATCAGGAGTTATAGTATCTCAACGTTCAAAGAACATTACGTGTCTAGTGAAAACTTGATGCATTGGAAAGGCTGTTTAGACTGGAAGCAATACGTCAAAATAAAGAGGGCCGAATTTGGGTAAAAGAGTTTTGATTAATACTTATTGTAATTGATTAATTTTAGTCGACTCCTTTATTCGATTAAAATATTTTAAAATTTAATCTAAAATAAAAATATAATCGATTAATCGTTTTGGTTAATCCATTAGATCACGCGGCACTATAAATAATATTAATTTTCACTCTCACTGCATAATTTATAAATTGATTTACATATGAATACCACTTTTGCAAACATTTCAGTACATTTTGGAAAAGCTAGAAGAAATATCTAAAAAGTCTGAGCTGCGATACCACACCCTTCTGTCAACGTTACTATGTTCCTCATTTTCAAAACGATATCAAAAACTAAAATATTAGAATACCGGACTCAATAAGTTAGAAACGCTTACAATGTAATCTTGGAGCTCAAATTTTACAAAACTCACCCCTTAATTAAGTGCACCTTTTCTAGATCATTATGTGCACGTTATTGTCATCAATTTCTCAACTCAATATTCAGTCAACAGATAAGACCCTTTCAGTGTGTGAAGACAAAATCAGTAAACGATGACTAATATGAAGGGAGGTATATGATTTGAATAGAGATGAGGATATGGAGAAAGTTTAGCGTAGAATACAATCTAAAGATAATGAAGACGAGCAAGACATTCTCTCCGATGGGTCGGAGGAAGAACATTCTTTGGAAATAGAAGACAATATTATAGATGTATAAGAATGTGATTAATAAAAGATTAATTATAATCAGTTACGTTATAATAGTTATTTTCTCACCCAGAATGGTGCAATCTCGTCACACTTTCACCAAAAGTATCACGTCAGAAAACACACAAAAGAAGGAACGAAGGAGAGGTTAACATTATTTATAGCATACTATTTAACGTATATTAATTGGTAAATATTCAGTATACCACATTATATATATATCCATTATATTGTGACTGCGTGAGCTATGTAGATTCGGAAATCTGGTTTGCAGAAATTTACAACAAATTTTGCTGCAGTAAAACGACGTGAAATTGACAATCAGCTGTCTTCAAGGCTGACTCGGTGCTTTGCTGCAAGTAAACAAATGTATGAAATCACTGTGGTACACTTCAATCGTCGACTGTTGCAATAGCCAACAAACAATTGCTGCTTCTAACACCTCGCTGGTATTTATACTCCCCAGCCATTGTTTCTAGAATATCGCAGACTTTCCGAGAAATTTCTCGGCAACAATGGACCGAACGTTCTATAGCCTCTCTCTCTCTCTCTCTCTCTCTCTCTCTCTCTCTCTCTCTCTCTCTCTCTCTCTCTCTCTCTCTCTATCTCTCTCTCTCCCTCTGTTTCCTTCTCTCCTGCCCACGCGCACGGCTCCGGCAAGTGGCGGCAGCTCAACAATACCAGACGGTGACGTTATATACCACATAACATATGTGTTTGTGTGTATGTGTGTTTTAAAACGATTACCTGAGTCCAAATATAACTCTGTTGTTAGATAGCGTAGCTTCTATGCCGTAGTGTTACACAACTTAAAGTGATCTATGTTTTTGGTGCTGGAAGTTCTTGTATGTGTCATAAAATTTGTTTAAATAAAAAAATAATTTACAACTTATACAAAATGCTCCATGCTGAAGATATGGGAGGTGAACGCTCCCGAAACTAGAGTTTCTCCTAAACTTCGTCTGGCTTGCACGCCGATTACTTCTGCAGTATATACAGAAATCCTTCCAAAATAATAGAATTTCACAGGCACTCCCATGATGTTCATTACTCAGATTCAGTATAAAAACACTATATGCATGGCATTTAAATAAGCATTGATAAATGTATTTTGAGAAAATAAAATTTGAAGAAGTATGTACATAATCTATAAATGTTGGCATGTCTCGAAAATCTCTCTGCCGCATTTTTAGAAGATCTGGACTTTTTAACACTAGATGGGTATTTATTAGGCTTCTAGTTTGCCCTTGTGCTGTACAAACGCTGGCGCTCGCGCATGACTCCTTTTATATTTTTTTTTCCTTGGGATCAAGGGCTACTGTTTTCAAGATAATTTTATTATATATATATATATATATATGTTTTAATCAACTTATCTATGTTAAATAATACTTATTTTACAGTATAAATCAATTACTTTGTGACTCAGTGAATATAGCTGTCTGAAACACTTCACTTAATTTCTATATAATAGATTAAGAATGGTATATCCAAATGTGCATAAAAATCAGAGCATAACTTAAATGTAAAGAACAAATTTTAAATGAAAAGTTGTAAATCTGAAAAGTCGTATATTCAGAAACAGGAAAGGGGTGGATCAAATATGATTTAAAGTGAAGTTTAAAAATTTATCTCTGGGTCATTAAAACGTCAGACCGTGAAAAATGTTTGGGTAATTTGATTCACATATATCTTTAACATATTTGTCTGTCATTACCAAATCCAAAGTAATGTGCATCCAGAAACTCGGTCCAGGTATTCCTTAATTCCGTTATCATGAATAATATTCAAACCAAGTAAAAAGAGAAGTTGCAGCTTCTCCTGTGTTAATCTGGTTTAAAACTATATTATTTAATACATAATAAAATAATAAAACAGATACAAGGAGCAATCTTAAACTCTACAAAGAAACAACAGTTTTTGTTGCTGAATTTAAATTATGTTTTTAATTTTGAACCTACCAGCAGAATCTAAAATAAATTCAGTTCATTTCTATTATTGCGTAATAAAACATGGGAAGAAAAATGGTCATGCAAGAACTAGCAAGGTCATCAACTTCCATCAAGTCACGCTAAGTCAGAAATTTCCAAGTCAACGGAAAGTCACTTCTCTTCCCTTTCAACAGGAAACTAGGTTAATTATCCCTTAAAGCGGCTGCGTTTTACTCATACAAAAATGCGTTGTTTTGGATATTAAAAGTAAACTATGGTTCTCATTTGTCTTATGTTTTATTAGATTCCGGTAAACTTGCCAGTCGTTTGAAGATTTTCAACTCCTTAATGATCTGTTTTAGGAGGAATCGGTTATCTTAAAGCGGGTTGTACTTAAAACATGTGGAAATATCAAACAGAATGCATGTATAAATCATGAAAGCACTAGAAATGATTTTGCATTCGAAATTATAACTTAACTATTTACTAGGAATACCCACATTTTCATTCTTGCACAACTAAATATACAAATTTCCCAATTCATACATGCTTAGAAAGCAGACACTACAGTCGTATTAAATTTTATGTAACTATTAGATATTAATAAATCTGACTTGCTTTACTTACACAACTTTCTCTTTAATCTGTGGTTTGTTAGTGGAAATACAAGTTATTCTTGTGAAAGTCTTTTTTCCTTTGCATTATTTTATATGTGTTAAACTTTTGCTAAAAATACAAAATTACACTTTTCCTAATGAATACAAGGGGAACAGTGATACTCAAACAGCTAACAACTGAAGGCAAAGCAAATGCCCTAAAGTTCTAGTCTTCCCACGCAATCACGAGATATGACTTAACGTCGATAGGATTTTAAAGGAATGATTAAATACTGAACAGTAATGACGAATATCTCAGGAACTGCTTATGCTACAGGAACGTTGTTTGAAACACATTTACGTTTTAAAGACATCTATACTTTAAGTAGTACATTTCCGTCTGTGTCTTTGTACACTCTCGATGTAAAATACACCTTCGAATGAAGGAGACTTCACTGGAAATACCCACAATATTTAAGATAAACACTTTATTGTAATTTAAACATCTAAAGTGTATATTTTCATAAAATATTCAAGAAGCATTTTGTAAAATTAAACTTTTCGAAGAAAGCTTGGGTTTAGGGAATTTGCTGAAAATCTTTGTGCCTTAATCTTTGAAAGATACCTACATAATTTAATTCTTAGGTTTAGTAGTAAACAGACTTAACGTATTTGAGTTACGCTATTCTCACACACATACACACACGCACTCCCTTTTATATAAAATGTTACTTTTTATTAAAAGGGCATCAAAACAAGTATTTCGGGTAATTTTTCGATATCGAAGTTCTGTGTGGAATACAGCAGCTTCCTTGCTTGCCTAATATTTACGCGGTAGATTATATATATATATAATCAGATAAATAGAGATAGATAGATAGAGAGAGAATATACGTGTAAAACATCTAACGAAATTTCCAAGAGCATGTAACACGAGGGTGAGTGGCAACGTTTACTGCCTTCGAGGTGAATAGCAAAGGGATTAATTTCCCGATGATGACATACACCCCCGGGACACCCCCGGCTTGGTGTGCAGATCTTGCTGCTGCTTCTAATTATCATCATCACCACTACCACCACCAGCTGAAGTGTGTCTCGATCACACGGCACCTGGACCTAAATCTAGACAGTGTCACACTTTCCCAAGCTCTTGCAAATTAACTCACGACCCTTTCCATGGAAATTACAGACCCCCATAAATCTCCACTTAGCACGTTGTCGTGCCCGCCTCTTTCTTAATTTTCTGTGTGCCTTCATGAGTAAGAATATAAGCGCGTGCGTTGCTGCAACACCAGACCTGGAATTATTACATAAATCCAGTAGGTTTCATTAATATCGTTACCTTACTAACGCAAAACAATTTCAAAATAAACTTCTGCTGCCAGCAATCCAACTGAAGTAAACTAATTACGGCGTGCACAATATGCCGCTGTAACATGCCAAGTTCCATTCTGGAGGTTTTAGCTTCATTTCCTGTGCTGGCCACTACTCCCACAGGTTTTTCTTGCTTTTCCCTGTTGTTTTTTCCGATAGTGGGAAAAGTCTTACAAAGACAACCATAGGGCGAGTTAGATTCTCACTAACTAAAATCCCCTGCAAGCCATAATGAACTTCCTCTTGGAAATACGTAGCGGTTATACTTCAAGAAGAAAACATTTTATGTACCGTGAAATCTCTCTAATTTGTTCTGCTATCTTTTGTCTTTCTCCGTGCCACCTTATATATGCAAATAATATATGTTCTGCAATATCCTTCTGATCATAGTCTAGACATTCATCCGTTTCACAAATACCAATACGGAGCAAATATTCTTTAAAGCACCCATGACCTATAAAAACTTGGGATAAATAGTATTTCATTTCTCTATTTGGGCCGCGCCGTGGCTCAGTGGTTAGATCGCATGACTCTCACCATCTCGGCCCGGGTTTGATCCCTGGCTACCGCAAAGTGAGATTTGTAGTGGACAACACGGCGCTGGGGCGGGTTTTCTCCGGGACCTCCGGTTTCCTCTGCCATCTCATTCCACCTGTGCTTCATCTTCATCTCATGTACCATAAGTGTCACCGCCTGCGGTGCGGTGTGTAGTAAAAGCGTGCCTTAAACACTACACATATCATTTCATTTCTCTATTTTTCGCTTCATCCAAGGTATTAGAACAGGAATTAGTTGTTTAGTCCTCTTTGCTCTTCTGTGATAAATATCCAATACTTTGCCAGGCATCAATCAGCTTCTAAAAGGTATCTGCGAGATTTACTCATGATTCTAACATCTTTCTTTGTTCAATTAATATAGTAATCAGTGGAATTCGTGCTATCACTAACAAAGCTTTGAAGATGTTCTATAGGCACTAATCGTTATAATGGCTTTTCCCGGATTGAATTAGTGAAATCGAGGCGAATCATCAGATCGAATTGTCAGTTTCCGCCAGAGGAAAGCTTACCTTCAGCAGCCATCGCTGCAATTGGATTGTCAAACTCAGTATCCTTACAGTCTGATTTTCAAAAGAAGATACGTGAAGGTCATCAAGCAAGGGAGACGAAGGTTAGGAGGGGAAGGTCGTTGCTATGGTAACGTAAACAAAGTTTGCCAGATTGTTACGCTGGTGAATCACATACTCCTCAGCTCAGTTAGCACAACTGAATACTCAAGCAAACTCTGCTACCCGCATAAAACTAGCGATATGTATTGTTATCCTAATTTGTTAAAACACAATTAAAATACGTTTTTATGGAAGCAAGAAGTAATGGCGGTGGGATTAGAGGTGGACCGAGGAATCATGATCCAAGGCAAAGACCAGCTTACGATCGGGGTTGTTCTCTTAGAGAATTCTTCCAACAGGAAGACGAGAGTTTGCTCCTTATCAATGAACAGCTTATTCCTTTCATCTAAAAGCGACAGTCCTATGTCATTAGATATCCTTGCACGTAAAAGAAATCCTGTAGTTCAAAATTCTGATAAATCGGCGGCGTTGATATGGCCATACCAATTAACAAAGTCTTTAATGGTAGTATATTCCGATACTAATGTGGCAAACACCTAAAATACGGAACGAGGAAAGGTTTGAAAAAACGAGCCTCTTGCACCGAGTTTTTTCAATTCTCGAGATTCCATTATGTGCTTACCACATGAGTGTTGCATATTATTTTTTGCACAATGTGTATTTATATAAATCTGTATTTTATTAGTTAAGATATTAGCTGAAATATTAATTAATATAATTGAAGATAAATGTTAGATTTTAGAACGTGTATCGTCTATATATGTTTTTATGGAGAAATACCTCACTGTGTGGGAATGTCAACCTAAAATGCATATCAACAAGAACGGTAGGTATGAAATATCAGTTATATAGTGCAGAAATTATTTTTAAAAACTCACATGTGAAGACGCTACAACGCAGTGAATGTATGAACAACTTATTTCTGTTTTCAAAGCAGGCTAATACACATAAACTGTGCATGTTTTTGTTGAAGCGAGGTAACTCGAACCCCTGTTTATCCTTCGAGGGTTGACAGAATAAAGAAAGGGGGTCTGCTGGGCAACGTTGCAAAAACCCACGTGGCCTAACAGATGACCTTCACGTATCTTCTTTTAAAAATCAGACTGTACTGACCTTTCGGCATCAGTTGCGGCCAGGCTGTCTGCGGTCTATAGCTTCCTGCTGTTCATTCACCCCATTCTAGGGTCTTAAACTGAACATTAATTTGTTTCTTAACGATATTCTCAAATGCAAGAAAGATGTCAGGGCCGCTGGTGTGCCGGAATCTCTTACCGCAAGGGTTATTTTCCACGTCAGTAAATATAAGGACATCGAGCTGTCGCTTTTAAGCACATTTAAACGTCATCGAGTTAGAACGAACTTCGATATTGGCCAGCGCTAACCAATGAGCCTCCCAGATAACTTCCCTGCAGCGGTAGGCACAAAATGCCGTTGGAACGAAGTTGAATCCCCGTTAGAACCGTTCCCTGGTATAGTGACAAGAAGATACTGCTAATCTCTCCTAACAAAGGTACTGTAAAAATAAAATCTGATACTCAACATTCATATGACAATCTCAACTATTATGAGTTTCAAATGGGAAGGTGTTTGACCTTGAGCGCTACTAGCTGAGCAACCAATCGGAGTCCTGCGGTTGTTGTATTGCATTCCCCCTAAGTGGTGTGTGAAGACTGCCAAACTAATCAATATCTAATAAATACGCGTACAATTCACGCTGAGACAAAAATTCAGATTTTGCAAAAACTGATCCACGAGGAAGGAGAGGTTAATATATTTAACATGACCGTAAAAACCCATATTTTTAGCTGAAATAGTTTTCCTACAAAATTAGACACATAGCATTATATTATAACAATGGATTGCGACGTAAACACTGTAATCAATATCATTATTGGTTGGCATGTATGCGTAAACGTACATTTGAAATTACTCAGAACTGAAACGTAAACATTTGACGTGACGTGGTACATGTACTTTGAATAAGCCACGGTGTTTGTTAAATTCAATGAGAGGAAACAATACACTTCCTGAGGGTCTGGCAGAACGTGTCTGGTCACATTATACCTTTGTTTATGAATGGTTTGTAATCTTTATTTACTCTAGAGAGTTCAAAGCAGCATTATTCAGTTACTCTTCTATGAAAAAGTGTATCAGCTGGATCAATGTGACGCGGTCCAAATTACTCCCCTTACTACTGCCAAAACAATCCAATAGTTAATGTGGGCTCAAATTATGTTGCAAACAGAAATAATATTTTTAAAAACTGGCTGATGTTAAACGACTTATTCACAAAGAAATTGACAAGGAACACAACAAGACTCGGAAAACTGCATGAGACTGTGAAAGTGCAGCAGAGATTACAAATATATCATTGTAAGACCTAACACTGTAGAACGACATGGGCCCACCCCAAAAATGTCGTTTTCAAATAATATTAATTATGCATTTTTAAGAACAAACAGGTAAAAGAAAGGTTGAAAATACGCTAAAAACAAAAAAAAAACTTTATGGCGAAATCCTGTGCCCATGTGTATGCCAAGAGTTAATGAACGACTACGTGATTAGAGGACTCGCTCCTCATTAAGAACAACTGGTTCGGTCCCAGGCGACCACATGTCCGATTTACTGTGACCAAAATCTTAGCCTGGACGGGTTTCTTCGGGTTCTCCGTTTTCCAAAAACAATCAATTTCAAAGCGTATGTTCTCTCTCCCTCTGGTTCTCTGCTCACCAGGTTGCGAAGACCATATTCTCCCGCCCAGAGGGACTAACTGCATCCCACCCTCCGCTACTACACCCTAACTAATGACGCACGTTTTGGGTCGATGAGGGAGTACTGGCGGTCGGAGAAAAGACCTTGGCTCTCTACATGCTGTTGTTTCACAAGTTTATATACTTTAATTAGATGAGTTGTGTGAGTCACGAAACAATGGGTAAACGCCATTCACCAGCCTTGCTTTTGGAAGGACTTTTTGAGTAACTCGTGCTGTCACCGAGCCAGTACCTCAGGTCAGCAAAGAGCCGTAAGGGCGATATATTGTTTTCGTATTATAATAAAGCAAGCAATTTACGTGTTAGGATTCCAAAAAGGAAATCTTCTTCTTGGAATGTCGCGTTCATTGAACTAAAATGTTACAAAGCTTTGGAGTCAAACTTAGCCTATAATATCAATATTGCATTTTGCCTGAAATGTTTTAATGGCATAAAAAGCAGTTAAAACAGGCGCTTTTATACTCTGAAGTCTCAAAATAAATCTAATTAATTAAAATAGGCATTTTATACAAATTATAGAAGGCAAAATTGAAGAAAAGGATAAGGAATAAGAACAGGAGTTATAAAGAAAGCCTCAAATTCGGTTAGGTTTCACGCATTTTAGCCAACAAATTGTCAGCGTTTCATAGTTCCTCTGATTAGCCAAAAGATTGCAACATACCAGTCCCTAGCTGGTATTAAGAAGACCTGTGTGATGTAAGTTATCGCTTTTCTCATTGCGCATATTCCGCTAAAATATTTGTGAAGTCTTCATTCCCAGTACAGAATGAGTAGATTCTTTGTCATTTTCCTTGTCCTCCAACGTCGAACATTCTAAACCATGCCATTTCTGACCTTTCCTTTCTTCCTAAGTTTATACATCTCTCTAGCAGAGTTAAGTTTTATTTCATATTCTAGTCTTAAAGGACACCCAATTTTGAATCTTCAATTTCATACCGGCTGACGTTAATTAGTTTTTTGACACATTTCATTTTTTTGCAGTTTATTCCCACCGTCTACCACACCGACCTCATACCTATTTTCCATAAACTACTTTCTGGCTCAGATTTCCAAACCCTAGGGGACAGGGAATATTCCTGGTTTTGTAACATTTTGAGCATTTTAGAACTAGGGAGATAAGTCCTGCACCAAAAGCTAACAAAAGGGTCATCAAATTCCCCCAACGGCTACAAAAGCCGCAGAGAGGTATAGAAAGAATTTGCTAGAAAATTACATGACATGCATTTTATGTTTTGCTTTCCGTAGTTAAACTGAAGAGCTAAGCTACGACTGGAATGGAGCACGACAGCGTTATCAAGTAAATATCCCAGTTTCACGTCTGAGGCTACTTGCACATATGTAAAGTTATAAAAATACCAAACCTCGTTGAATAAATCTGCATTAATCCTAGCATAATTACAACCCAACTTGCACCACTGTTGCTATCGCCTCCAGGAAGGTTATCTTTGTGTATAAGCAAAGAGCCACAACATCAAAGAGGAATAACCGTAGCTATCTTAGCAGAATTTGAAAATTGTGTTGTAAATGTTTGCCGTCCTTAAAAAAAAGCTACTACTCAACATATCTCGCCCTAAAACTGGTGGAGATGAGGCTATGGCAAAAAAAATCTATATTTTTTTTTAATCATCAATCACAAGACTACCCATGGTAAAATACACTCAAAATCTAAGAACAGACTTTATCCGGCAACAATCGGAAAGATGGTTTCGGTGATTGAATTTTTTATACAAGAATGACTATAGAAATACTACAAAAGCTATTTAGTATTGGCAAGGACAATTTTAATATGTCAATTAATCCTTGAATAAAAATTACCCGTGTCTCATTTTATCGTTAATGTCATACCTTAAGTGACTGAAAGACATTTCACTGTTCCTAATAAACGATTCACCATTCTGGTTTTGCATTTTTTGTTTTTATGTACTCTATTACAGAATAATTTTTAATTTTATATTCGCGTTATTTGGAGAATGAATGCAGAGGTTTTGTAGAAGGACAAATAGCTCCATTGCTATATAAAATATGTCAATATTCATTTTATGTTTGCTTTTATCTTATTAGCGTTACTCATACTGAAATAGCAAATAATAATTTGTTTGTTTTACTGGGGTGTGTTTATAATATACCAGACAGTATACATTACATAAAGAAATTGACGTCACCATTTTAAAGAAAATTTCATATCGCTTTCAAAAATACATATTAATAATGCAGTGAGGTATACAAATAGTATCATGCATAATATAAAAGTACAGCTGTGGTTTTGACTGATGCTCTTATCTCTCAGGTGTTACCTTGTCAGTTATAACCAGTTTTTGATTATTTAGCAAATTATGTTTGTACGCTATTTAAATGTGATCGTCTTACAGGTAATTAATTTGCTCCTGACCGTCAAATAAGAACATTTTAAACTATTTCCAACGGAACTTCAAATGATGTGATTTGTATTACTACCACTGATTAGGTTTCTGCACTGGATGAGTTTAAGCGGTCTTTAAGAAAATTAAGGATCAAGATTAGTGTTTGCATATAACATTTAAAGGAATAGTTTTATTGAGACAATTGGCTTAGCTTCTAATCAAGTGTTTGTCATCGGATAGTTATTTCATGACAGTTGCTGTCAAAATAGTTTGTCATTAAAGCGAATATTTCTTAAGTGGCATTAAATTACTGCTAAACTTCAGTATTCATAGTAATTTGGTTTGCACTTTAATGAAAAAGGATGAACTTTCGCAAGGACGAAATATAAATTAAAGAACTGTGAATTTTAAAAGCATACTGGTTTTCTCCTTCCTACATTTTCTTTGGAGGTACTTTATTACTTGAAATGCTTCAAATATTATCATCACCACTAGTATGATCAGGCTTAGAAGAGTACGAACTGCAACCGTTGTATGAACATGCAAGAATAAATAAATAAAAAAAAACATGCAGTCAATCTAAGATGCATACCCACCTACAGCTGTAGTTAAACAGTCTATTAAAATAGTAGTAATATCACGATACATCTCTTTATCTCACCTTAAACTTACAACATTATAATTTTTCAGGTTTTACTGATATGTACCTTTAACTTATACAAGAGAATTGGTAGATAATCGTAGTAATTTGATATCTTCTTGCTCATTTATCTCAGATAGTGGGGCAAAACACTGAGACAACTTGCATACTACAATTGAAATGAGGAAATAAAGCTGCTAGCGGTATTTTATTTCAAACATTTCTTTTTCCCTAATGAATAAAATCGCCAAACATGTATATCAATATTTATGAAACAAAATCCTGAAATTTTAAGGATGTGTTACACATCTGTCAAAACGGAGAAAAGCTTCAGTTTTTTAATGTTTACATCTCTTGAAAAACAGATAGTATATATATTAAGAAAAGCGAATTATTAAGGTAATTACAGTATAACAGTATAAATTTAAACTTATGGTATACGACTAATAATAGTGCGTTACAGGAATTTATTCCTAATTAGGTACTTCTTGTGCTCCCTCCTAAGTTGCAAAATTTTGAGCCGGTACTCCTTAGATGAAAACTCGCGCGCGCACGCACACACACATGTACAGATTCTTAATTAAACAGAATTAATTAAAAACCTTCATTACAGCACGATAAAATACCAAATGTTGACATTTTGCATTTCACAATCTGCTTTAAGTAGCAGTACAAGACAAGGATTAGAACTGTATCTCTGTTTAGGGATAAAATGGAAATTATGTTAACAGTTTGAAATTATAATTAAAGAAAGAATTGTATTTGTTGTTTGTGTAGTAGCAAATACATTTGCGTGGTTAATTGGGTAAATTGGAAAACCATCAAAATAAGTTTCAATGATGTAATGATTTACTAGATAGAAACGAGCATTCTGAGCAGTTTAAAGCATCAGAAAACTAATCACACTCAGGATAAGAGAATTTATATTTGCAGGAAATAGAACAACAAAAGGCATACTACAGGGATGGATGCCGCTTTACCACGATGTTCTTTACCTACTTTGAAATTTTTCTGATAAATTGCTTCTAGAAAACTGTAGTAATGATATAAAAATAAGGAAACTAAGAAATTTTGATTCTAAAGAGCTTTTAATAGAAGTTAATAGAATTCTTAAGGATACACTACTTTGAAAATCCTAAAATATACAGTTTTTCCTGGATTGACATGAAACTTTAACACAATTATTGTAGTATTAACAATAGTTCACAGACTGACTTTCAGACCTTTGCCCAAAATATTTCTTGTGATATTGATATATTTATATTGTTTTATTGTCATTGAGTTAAACTGTTCCAAATTATACAATTTAAGTTTCAGAGAAATAATGCTTCGCGGTTATATTAATAAATATATTATTAGTAAATTTGTGAGATGAAATTTTAATCTGACACTTGGTTTATGATAAAAAATTATTCAGCTCTCCATTTATTAATTTTTAATATTTGCTTGTGAAATGTGTGGTTTATTATTTAATTGCATAAACACTGGTGACATTATAAAAAATGTCACAAATCAATTTCCTGTGGTACTGTTTTTTATCCAAGCATAAAAATTTTCAAGCTTCTAGTTTGAAAACTGTATCGCGTGAAAAGCGCTAAAAATTAGAAACAGGAGAAAATCACTAAAATAGGTACGATAAAGCACTGTGCCCAATTACAGTGACCCACTTACATTTTTAAAGGGTTGCATGGTATTAAAATAATAGGAAATTGAAGAACTCAGATTTCTCTATTTAATTATGCAAAAAAAGAGTTTTTTCACTTTTTGTACTTTAAACAATTTTCACAATTGGGTATCCTTAAGAATAAAAGGATTAATTTAGATGATATGTTGGGAATTACGGATGTAAAGCGATAAATGGAACCAGGGTGACCGCTTTGTTTCGAAACCAACGCAAAATGAAAACAGTGATTTCAAGATTAGTACTAGAATAATAAGTATTTCCTCCCTTCAAATGTGGTACAGAATAGAGTAGTTTGATCTTAAGTAATTTAATTATTTCAATTGTTATATTGCAAGCTCTACCCTGAAACTAAAGCTTTAAAGGGAGAAACAAAGACAGATAAAGATATACAGTACAAATAGATTTAATTGAAAAAAATCTACTGCTTCCCCTTCTTCCTTACACTGCAACATAAAAACGAATTAACTTGCACAAAAGTATACAACATTGTAGATCCATCCCCTTCTAAAATATACTTCCATCAAGCTTATAAACATCCCCTTCAGACACAGCCGTCAACCCTTCTGTCCTAACGACCGAGCCAGAAAACATAAGATCCCAGGTTTCTTCCTCATCGTACCATACCATGAACCATCCTATTCTTTTAGGAATTTCGTAGCCTTCCATGACCACAGTTTTTGATATTTGTATGTACTTTTCTATGAGTCCGGATATTATGCCCATTTACTGCACCGCAGTCTCCGATGTCGATTTGAACCTTAGTTTACACATACCCCCATTTTGTGCCGCTCTTGATTTTCAATACATTTCGCCGCGTTCATTTCATGTCTATCACTATCCTAATACGCTATTGGTCCCAGACATTATTCTAACCAGGTAACTTTTTTTAAAAGAAAAAAAAACCTGCGTGCAGTAGTTTATATTGCACGTCTATCATTCTCAAATATTTGCATAGTTTCCGGTCTCCTCCCCGCCCGCAGTAAGCCTTTCGATAAACCTGTTCTAACTTGATTTATGTACTTGTTCCACATGTTTGCAAAATAAAATTTCTGCCCGTATGTCATCCTGAATCTAACAACTGCTGCATAAATTGTCTAACGATTTTATAGTAAATTTGTGATTCTATTCTGTGTTCGAAGGGTTGCCAGTTTCCATTCATGTTTGAATTTTATATCAGTGCACTGGTTTATCCGTCAGTAATAAAAAAGAAGGAAATTTAGTACTCTATCATACCTCATCTTCATACTTCCAGGCCTTATAGTTCCTGTACAGAATATTTGTAAACGTAATTGTTTTAGCTTTACTTAATAAATTGTCAAGTGTCATTTCTTACGTTAGTGTGCTTCTTCAAGTCTCATCTTAATGGTTCAACGTTATGGTTAGGATTGCAGCAGAGGGGATTCTGCACCGAAATCTGTGGTTTAGTGTACCTAAGCGACAACTGGGGCATCTCCGGGAGGAAGGATGAGGTGAGAGGAGTTCGAGGATGGCTGACGCAAGGTGTTATAACAGTGCAGAGGGCAGGATCCCTAATGCTTACCGTTAGAAACTCTCCCGGCAAGAGGGAACCCAACTGCTGTGGTTGCCCCGGAGACCAGAAATAGTCCTACCGAAAGAGGAAATGTTTACCAGGACCATATCATCCTGCCATGAAGCGCCGAGACACCTAGATGAGAGGTGATGTGAAATGATAATGCAGATGATATGGAGGTACAGGAAATTTGGGAGATGTAATTATCCTACGCATCATACGCCGGGCGGCCAGGAAAATCTTCAAAGACCCGTGGGTCCTGTGGGTCGGCCAGGGGAAAAGAACCCGGGCCTCCAAATGCGGGCCACAGATGAAACTGCCTGAGCCATCCCGCTCAGTTTAAAGTTAGTATCTAGAGTATTGTGTGCTTATATAAATACTTGAGACCTTAGGTGCCTCCCAAGCTTTCTTTTGGAATTATACACACTACTTATTCACAAAAAGATTTAATTAAAAGGGGACATAAAATAAAAAATTGCTTAACTCCTTTGTAGTCCTCTGTTTATGTCATATTTTGTTCGGATACATAGTCTGCAGGAACTCCAATCCACTTAGCGTCTTATTTACATCTCAGGGAAATGAAACTAATGAATTAAAATTCCTTCTTAAAATGAAGAGCAATCTCTTCTACTGTTGAGAGGCATGTTTCTCCTTAATATAAACTGATGTCCTAACTTTTTACAGCACTAAACCCCTCTCTAAATCCTTTGTGAGATGTTTAAGTAATATGTAAGTACCGTAACTGAGAACAGAAGTCGTCGTCAAGAAGTCTGCAACAGCAACCGGTGACATTAGTACAAAGAGTATTAATTTCGTATCAATCCTGAAAAAGTAAGGAATTAAAATATTAGCGAAGTGTTCGGCCTAGAGATTGTAGAAAATTTATAGTCCGGAAAGTATTTCACATAGCTTATGAAAATGATTTATGGTGCAAAATATACGGATCAGTTAAACAATGTAGTTGTTTTTAAAAAGTATACGAATGAGCAACAATGCCAAAGTGATCAACCGTGATTTTTTGAGCCTGAGTGAGAAGCAGCTGCATTTTCGGTACCTATTCTGAAACAGATACTGAAATTTAGCTTAGTTTGAGGCAGAACGATGTTAGTAGTTGACTGACAATATTATAATAAGTGGTTCTAGTGCGGAGACGAGTTTTGGTAAGAGGAAAACTGAAGCCGAGTTAGTGGTGAAACAACTGTCCATGAGCGGGAAGGAAGGAATTGTAAGTGTGAATTTACCCTCCATCTTACCCCCACCACTTTCTAGGCCCAGGTTGACAGAGCAAAATAAGCCCGTTATACTCGCGTGGCATCTTGTTATTTCAGTGGTGGATTTCTGTGCAACAGATGTGAAGGGCGAATGTTTAACCGAGACTGGGAGATCAGGTACTTATTTGTTGTTCACGATGGCAAAGAATGTCCTACTAGTATGTCCTAAAATTGGTATGTTCTACTAACAGTCTACATAGCGAGCTCCAACCTAAGGAGGCATTTTCATGCGGCTAATGCCGGCGCCTATAGTGAAGACAAATGCATTCAATGCTCTGCGTGCCAGCTATAAAATCGCGCATTGTATTGCTAAAACATCGAAACCAATTTCATGATGGAGTCAGTTGGGCAATTTAATGTCATATCGGCATGTTGGCCATAGTAGATCAATGGTAGAAAGGCTGGACGGAAGCCATAAGATCCGTGGTTTAAATCCCGGCTATGGCATGGAATTTTTCAGTCTAACTCTACGTTTGCACAGTTTAGCTTACACACGGCCAGTGTGAAAGAATAATTAATTTGCATATATTAAAATATGTTTGCGTATCCCAGTGGAGGAGCTCTGCACAACATTAATAGAAGCATTTGAAGCTGCCAGTTTGTCACGATGTACTACAATACTAATAGAATTATTGATCTAGGAAAATACTTAGAGGAACAGTTAATAGACAAATTAAAGATACTTGTTTATTTTTCCCTTGCCTTAGACGAAAACACTGATATTAATAATATGGCACAACTTGCTGTGTTTGTTAGAGGTACAGATGCAGATGTTCGAGGAGTTATTTGACGTCTATCTAATCTAAGATCATACGTGCGGTGAAGCTATTTTTGAAGCAGTGATGAAGATAGCATCAAGGTTTGGTCTTCAATGGAAGAAGTTGATTTGAGCAATTACAGATATGGCTCAAGCAATGAGAAATCAAATAGGTCTAATAGGAATACTCCGAAAGATTCTTTCTCAAAATGGATCTTCTTGTCATAACTTTGTAGCCATGCGTTGCATTATTAAACGAGAAGTACTCTGTGTGAAGTCAGTTACTTTGAATAAGGCTATGTCTTTCTGTGCTAAAACTGTAAATCCAATAGGCCTCATGCATTAGACACGACGTTTTCAAGAATTTTTGACAATCTCGGTCTGAAGATATTTATTTGGATTTTCCCTACTATCGCCAAGTACGATGGCTAAACCGAGGCAAATTACATAGTTCTGTAATCTTGTAGCTAAGACTTATATAGGTAAACTCGTTATACATGTTACCCAAAGTTGAGATGGAATCTGACCATCCTCAGATGCACGGTCAAAAAAACAGGGAGTGCCGCAGGGCTTCATCGTAGTCGGTTGCGCCAGGTATAATAAGACTGATGTTTTCTTAATAGTTTCCACGAATTTAATCGTTGCAAAATTCGATCTAAGGAAACGTAAATGCTATAAAACTACTAGAACAGCTGCAGTGAATTATACAAGTTGCACCAATAAGTAAAGAGCAACAGGAAATAGGACTGATAATTTTCATACATCCAATAAATTACAGGAAAGTGAAGTTTCTATTCGCAAGGAATAATAAAATATCTTCAATGGTTCCAGAGATTATCTTAAGCAGACACACATAGTGATTGTTCTATTTTAAGGAAACTCGTACTATTAGTTCATTGCCGTTTCCAAGTCATTTATTTAGGTTCTATAGAAAAGAAAGTTTAGCATAATATTTGACTCAATAAAACGTGTTGTACAGGCAGAAATTAACTAAAATTAACATATAAATGTAACCTCTTACGTTTTCAGGTTTCCTACAATAATATTAAACTCTGCCATGATGAAAAAAGTACGCTCTGCAAATTTAAAGGAAAATACCATATTTATAATGTAGTACTGATATTTTAGATTTCTTAATAGAATGCACTTTAAATTCTGTAACTGTGGTGCATCAGAATTACACTACATAAATGGAGCGCAGAATGCAAATTAATTAAATAAATGTTGTTATCTTAACGGTTAATTGGAAAGTACAGGTGCTAAATGCCTTTGCATCTTGGCCTACAGAAGGTCCTGTAAATAAGTACAGAAGGTAATCCTCCTCCATGATAAACGTTATATTTGTAAACTTGAAGTAGTTAGTGGTAACTCAGAAAATTATAGAAGCAAGCTTCTAAATCTTTTCGTATTCACAATTAGTTGGGAATATCCTTTAGAGGTAAATGAACGCAAATTTAATCTGTGCAAATTGGTCTCCTTCAAGATTCGAACTGTAGGTTTGCAATTACGAAGCTAGGAGAGCCTAAACAGCATTAACTGCGTTAACACTCTCGTAAACCAGCCATTTTTTTCTGTCTAAGAATCCCTACCACGTACGTCTCATCAGGAACATGTTTGCGCAAAGCCATTATTGTGAAGCGGTTTCTGTTTGGATCGATTTTTGCCCCGAAGTCGTTGCGTAAATAAAGTAAAAACTTTCGAGTAGGGAGAAGAAATCCAATTCCTATACCCTGTACTTCCGGATGGAGCTAGGATGATACCTCGGCCAATTTCTAGAAGAAGGAGTGCGAAGAAGGTTTTTCTTCTTTACTTCCAGCAAAAAAGTGGATGCAGAATAACAACATCGACCTCACTTTGGAGTCCAGTTTCATGGTGTTGAAGTGAGTAATGCCCAGAAAAAAAACAATGTGACTTGCAAAGGTGACATGTGCGCGTTAATTTACATTCATCATAAGCTGTTTATATATCAACATGTTAGTTTTAATCTTACAAAAATATTGCTTTGTTTCTAAAAATTTCTTTTTGAATTCATGACTTCTTCTGACTTTGACTTTGAGATTTTAGAGTGTTGTGTGTTTAAATTGGTTACACAACTTTTTAAACCTCTAAACACATAGCTTTTAGTGGACGTTTTTGCACGAAGTAAACTGCCTGTCAGGCACCGCCATACACCACGAAACTTAGAAGCATACCTGGAAGAATAGAAGAAATAAGAATGAAAGTAAACTTGTAAAGAAGGCAGATAAGTAATAAAATATTCGGCTATGGATTAGGAGAATCGAGAAAAAAAACTAAGATCATGATGAGCGATCGACAAGATTATAATGGGAGAGCTGTCAAATACGCACCATTGTACGCCACGTCGTTCGGTTAGTATGGGTTTGGTGGAACTGTTCACTAAAGGGCAGTGAAAATGTCGAGGTGGTAGTTTTATCCTTAAAGCTGACAAAGAAAAACTAAATATTCCCCTTTCCAGAACAAAGTAGCATATATTGTCACATGCGTGATTGACGAGTGCTGAAATTTATGAAAATAATCATTTCTTCCACACTAGCCGTGTATAGACTAAGGTTAGAATGAGTAGGGCAGACTGAAAAATTCAATGCCATAACATAGAATATTTCCATCAATTTACCTGAATAATTTACTAAAGCCTGAGACTTAAGTAGGTACTTACAGCATAGTAAGTCGCCACAAAAGGTGCGTGTCTCATAGCCCATGAGAATCCCTAAATGGTCTACCGGAAAACATACGAGTCAGTTAGAGAATTTAATGTCATGTCGGCATGTTGGCCATAGTAGTTCAGTTCGTTAGAGCAACCGCACTGAGAACAGGAGATGCGTGGTTCAAATCCCGGCTATGACATTGAATTTTTCAGTCTGCCACTACTCATTCAAGCTGAAATTTATATTACTTTGAGAATATTTTCTTCGGGACTCTCAAAGTTTAGTAGAAATTTAATTTTAGTTTCTTAAAGTACGGAAGCTTTGTTAAAATTGCTTAAATAACAGATAGACTGCGGTTTCCTATTTTCTATGGCAAATCCCGTGGACATTACTATGACGTCAGCTTCGCCTGGTGTAGGTGCAGAGTTGGACAGAGCAACATGGAGCTTTGCTCCTCTCACGTCATACGGGATGTTCTGGAATAATGCAAATGTGCTATGCTGATTGGCTGCTCCTATTCGAAATTAGGGCGATGGCAGCATATTTTTGGTAATGTCGTCGCCATGTTGCGAAGCGCTTCCGAAAATGTCTAAAACTATATAACTGGACGCGAGGGTCTACTGGGGAGCTCTCTTCTCTGTTTGGCAGGTGATTCCGGCCGACACCTTCTGCATGGCGTCCTGGACTCGACCACTCACTTACTCATTCTTGACACATCTTCCAACGTAAGATCTACAAATTAATATTCAATTCATCATGATGCTGTTGTCACTATTTATCTTACGAAGTCCCTCCATTTGTAGACAAACATCTCACATTGGGACTAGATACAAATTCTTAAGTATACCTATATTGTTATTGTTAAGCCAAACGTTTGTTATTGTTCTAACATTCTAGCTGTTCCCACCACAACCATAGCTCGTGACAATATATTTCTATTTTTACTACGTATAACTAAAAATATATACCGTATAATATATTATACTCATTCCTTATAAGCTAAAAATAAAAAAAATGATCAAGTGTTCATATTAGAAATATAAGGAAATAATGACGCCCCTTATATCGGGCAATTAAATCTCAGTATCCGCAGCCCTATAAATATAACGAACATAAACTTACAAAAACAAGCAAAGTTGTGGTATACAATGGTGTAATAGAAAATTATTACGAAAACGAGGTTCCACTGCAACATTCGTTTGTCTTCATTACGATCTGCTATTTCCACACAAAAACTAGCCCACACATTGGCTTCACTTGAGAATACATCATTGTCGTTTATGCAAACCCATAATCCCTTGTTAACAAATAGCGACCAGACATCAAGTTATATCTAGTAAATATTCAATCTAAGTATACGTATGCCTATAAATTATTATAACGTTATAATCCATTGATTATCTTCTACTTCCATCTTGCAAATGCAGTTCTTTGTAATTATTAATAAAACATGTAAGCAAGGAACAGAAAATAAAGCTCGTTTACTATCAGAATATAGGGCAGTTCAACCAAATGGGATTTCCGCAGTTTCCATCTAAACAGTATTTTGATATAAGAATGTTCACGTTTGCTATATTCAAGACGTCCCTAATTAAGTTGATGCACACCCTAAATTCCCTGGCAACAGGAACCTTTATCGACCCATTGGGAGGAGCATGTCACATCACGGCACTGTCCCTGGTGTGTAATATATGTAAAGTAAACCTATTTAATCTAGGTGAGGGAAGCGTGTTAAGACGCTATGTTCATGCCCCAGCATCTACACACTTCTCTCCTTCATCCCACACAACTTCTTAATAACCTTATTATAGCCCTAAGTTTCCTAGGGGATTGTGAACTACATGGTTGATTTAGAAAATACTTAAAAAAACAGCCAAGAGACGAGCTATGGTATTGAGTCTAAGACAAACATCCTTATGACAATATTCGAGTAGCGTTGACAGAATGACCTACCTCTAAAACAGATTACGTTTATATTAAGATTCTGTAAACAAACATCATTCTCTCAATCTCGGTCTGAATTCTTCATATCAGAGTATTTTAATAAAGTGTTTACTTAAAACTAACTTTCCGAAACTAAACAAGGAGTGCGGTTTCAAAATATTAGTAGAGAATGGCAACACAACAAATGAATGCTCTGTAATGTCCTTCCACCATAAGTTACAAAGCGTATACATGTTAACTTAAAACTACAATTAGGGGCACCAAAACAAAAATTCTAAATTTACTCAAAACTCCTTCCGTCCCATAGTAATTGTCCGGTCCGTTGAAATAACATTAAAAACATTACTGACAAGGAAATGTTTTGGATTTACATGCGTGCAGAGCTGCTCAGTAGTTCAGTGAACACGATTGTGCTGAGTACTCAGGTGACCTTATCACGGTGATCATCAAACACCATCAAGACAATTACCACCAGGAGGCGTTGATTTTCATAACATCGATGTGGCGCTGTGTGCAATCCGATGAAGCAAAGCACGCTGAAATCGTTAACGTGCACTCTCCTACAGTGAGTGCGTCTGTAAATAGAATAACAGTAATGACAAGCTAAATAGCGTCTTTCTCACTTTGCAGTCCTGTCTTATTTAAGTAATGTAAATGCATGGTAGGAACGGTTACAAGATTACCCATATGCATAAAGCATGTTTGGACAGCCACAACATACTGCCATCTCACTTGGAGTGTCCTCGAAACATTTACGAGGTTTCAGCAGTACTGCAGCAGTAGGTCTGTCGGGGCAAGGCAAACTGTGTGTGTGTGTGTGTGTGTGTGTGTGTGTGTGTGTGTGTGTGTGTGTGTGTGTGTGTGTGTGTGTAGTGTTTAACGCCCGCTCTTACTACATACGGCACCACGGGCGGTGGCACTGATGATACATGAGATGAAGATGGAGCACCGGTGGAATGAGATGGCGGGGGAAACCGGAGGTCCCGGAGAAAACCCGCCCCAGCCCCGTGTTGTCCACCACAAATCTCACTTTGCGGTCGCCTGGGATCGAACCCGGGCCGCCTTGGCGAGAGCCAAGCGGTCTAACCACTGAGCCACGGCACGGCCGCGCAAGGCAAACTGTCGGATTGGCAGCCTTCGCAAATCAACACTGTTTACAACATAGTAGGAGAGGAGACTCCATTTTGTTTATTGTTTTTTATTTCTTGTCATTTTCTACTGATCCTGGAACAATACATGTACTCTATGGTAGAGTATATTCAGTTTCTGCTGATTCTGGAGCAGTAAAACTGTGTAAATTACTACCTTGTTTCATTTGCGTCCTACAGATTTCTACCCACCATAGTCACAGTATGCGGATCAGACAATTACTGTGGGACAAAATATATACGCCTTCTAAACAATTAACATGGGGCAGATTGCATATCGGACAATTAATATGGTGCAAACGAAGTACCATACCGGACAATTATTATGAGACGGAGGGGATGTATTGAAACAGTAACACACAACTGCAAAGTTGCACTAATCAAGCTCGCAAATTCAGCCTCGTTTGGGCTGAAGCACATCGTTTCTTACAGGTGTGCTTAGGAACATTGTATTTCAGCTTTTCCGTTTCTTTGTTCCTTACTTTTCTATCAACCAGACCAAGTTCAAATTAACGATCCTGTCTTCTAAAGCACGAATTTCCATATTTTCATAACCTTATTCGCATTAACCGTCAGAGAATGAATTGCGAGCGATAACGCGTAACTTTAGGAATAGTACGCTTACAGGCACGAAGCGCAAAGAAATAGTTTTCAAAAGCAGTGCTTTATTGAGCTATAATGTAGACATAATATTAGTAAACGATGTAAATTAATGCTTCACATATAATGTGACTTTGTGGGCTCGTGAAATTAAAAGTCCAATTGCACAACTCCAGAAATGTTCTTTATTTCCACCGAATTACAGTCGGAACACTTGCCGATTACATAGAATTATGTAATGCACACAGTTACAATTCACCAGTTCGTCTGGCACAGGTGCACTGCACGCTCACGTTACGTACAACTCCTCTGATGCACGTTCACAGTCTTCCGGCCCGTTAACTCACTCGGCGCTCCTCACGGCTGCTCGCCAAGAACTGAGCTGACTAGCGAACTACAGGCCTTATATAGGGAAGATTGCCGTTTCTGGAAGGTTCGCGGCGCGCACAATTATCCCGAGGTTTCGAGACGTCTGGTGGGAAGGGAAAGAGACGGTACAGGGCTCACGCCACTCTCCTAATCATCCCTTCAGTTAGTGACACGAGACAGATGGGTAGGCGTGGTCTGAATGCTTCCCTTCTGGCCCTACTGCCGGCCGATTCTATAGGGAGTTCCGACGTTCGGGTGACAATAATTACACCTTCATAGTATCATCAAAATGTAACCCTAGTAAAATATACAGGTTGATCTGTTTTAGATGTCAGAAAAGTAAAACGGTCAGCAAATGAAACTATTTACACTTATTGGTTGGTAATGGTATACATTTGTGTAGGAAAGTCGGGAATTTTGTGTCCAGTATATTAACACTTAACATGACCGACAGTAGGTACGAATGTTCCACAGTTTATGCCTTGCACACATTTTGCGCCACATGGTTTGCAGCATTTCTGAAGCGATTTGCTGACAGGTTTCTGCGATGCCTGTGCAGGTCGTCCAGATGGCTGGATACTGTTGTTTTTTGCACACACCGTTGACTTAATGTAGCCCCCCCCCCAAACTTGTATGCATTAAGTCAGGGCTATTAGTAGGCAGTATGATGGGTCCATCAGGGCTGCGCTGGTGATCCTTGAATAACTGATTTCATCGATTCCGCACTATGAAAACCCAATGCGGTGGAGCGACATCCTGTTGATAGGTAACGGTGTCCAATATACCATCTTCCTGTAATTGAGGGAACAGAAACTACTCCATCATACCAAGGTAACTGACGGTACAAATAGAAAAAAGAAATGGGCCGTGGACTTTCTCAAGCGTTACTCCGCACCACATGTTCAATTAAGGCTGGCTCGTTCAAGTTTGTATGAGACATGTGGATTCTCAGTTCTACAAACAATGCAGTTGTGTGTTGACTCGGTCACTCACATGAAATGTGGCTTCATCAGTAAACATCCCTTGATTTAGCCATTCATCATTCGTGCGGCTTACACATCATGATACCACAATTTGAGTCGAGCTTCGTAATTCTGCTACGTCATTGCAGGCTTTCGCTCAACGAAACGTCTTAAGGTGCCGTGTAACAATCCTTTGGTACGTTGTGTATGGTGTATTCTGTTCTGCTAAGTGGCGAAGTGACTTTTGTGGACTCTGAGTCCCGGATTGTCAAATATCTTCCTCTCTGTTGTTATCACGCAGTCTTTCCCCCGTGTGAGGCCTTTTCGGACTATTTTCTAAGAACATGTTGTACCATTTAACAATATCTAGGTATGATGGGACCTATCGATGGTTTTACTAACTCTGAAAGCTCGCGTGGTCGCTATTAAAATCGAAAATTTCCTATACTGTACGACACACTGAGCACACATTTTGCGTTACTACCATTTTGTATGGTTTTGTTTCCTTTGCGGGATAGCTTCTTCATGCCACTGGAAAATGCATTCATTTGTTAACTCCCAACCTTTCTGCTTCCATTACAGAAAATTTTCTCAGAGATATGTACATTAACATCTTAAATATAACGTTATACATATCTGATATCTCAAGCGGATCACTCTTTGTGTTGTCAACCGTTTTATGAAATATGTTTACATTGATAGCAGTTCATATTCAACTAGTAAAGGGAAACTGACTTTTATTCTAATATGCTGCCATTCATCAAAAGGATTCCCAGCGGTTCTTCAGTTATATTTTCACTAGAGATATTTAATTAAACAAACTCTTTTCACTGACAAAGTTAACATGAATACTGATATTTGTTATCGTGCAAAGTCTTACAAATCAGGAAAATTGTCGTTCAGCAGACAGTTTGAAAATTCTGCCAGATTATTTTCTTTGTATTTCGTGTACAACACTGGGATAATATTTATTATCATTCATAATTTGTGAATGAATCAGGATAATGCATTCTAAAATATTCTTTTAGGTTTGTTAATTGGCCATAGAAATCAGCACTCGCGTTATAGATTGGCAAATCATATTTTAAGGACAGATCCATTGTGTTGGCCATTCCCTGTTGATTTTTGTAGTATTCCTACTACTCTCTATCACGGCCAAATGGAAAACAGGAAAACAGGCCAAATGGCATTAGAAGACAGTACTAATGATTGTAAACATAAATAGGAAGTGCGATTCCCAAATTATGTTTGAGTTTCCTTTTGATTTCCCAAACACTGCAGATTGCGTTAAACCCGCATACCAGAGGTAAATTTATTGGGTTCTATTTGGAGCTATGAGTTCTTTTATCCTGTGGTGAATGGTTGTAGGAAATGGATTTTGGTGGTGGTTGGCTACTCAGTCGTATTAATAACACTTTGTTTGTTGCAGAATTATCTGGTTTAATTCCAACTAAGTTTGCTTATCGACTTAGATCGGTGACGACCTGTTAGTAACATTTCTAACATAAATTCAATTTTACTTGAAACCCTGGATTACTTGTTTAAAGTTACTTCCGCGCGGTTTATATTTCTTTTTTATACGGCGACTACTTTGCCCTAATAAACTTCTAATTCTGCTCCACTTCGCTGGTTGCGCTATCCTTAGCTTCCCTACATTTCGGACTTATAAACCTTCGCTTCTCCTCCTTAACGCGCAGGAACACGTCCTTCCTGTCGTAGTGTAACGTTTTAAGTAAATTACTTCATGATTCAGCTCGAATATTATTCTGATCCCCTCTCTAACTTTATCACATGACCAAACTAGCTCGCACTTCTCTAATGTTACATTAATATTGGTTTCTCATTTATTTCGAATTTTCGCATTGGTTTGCAAAACTCATCTAACTCATTGACGTTCAGCCCACCCGGAGTTGGGGAACGCCTGCCCTGAGTTGTTTGTAACGGTATACATCGTTATCAAATCAGCGAAGTAAATCCCTTTAGCGTTCATGATCAACTACATTTTAAAAGCCATTTTTGTCGCAATACATTCCTGGCTGAAGCAATACTATAGTTCCCAGACATTGAACTATTGCTAGCACAAAGAAAATAATGGTCCTCTCGTCCTGTCTCTCCGACGTGTACAGATTTTTACAACAATATTTTCTCTTTCTTGCCTGGATGCTAGTATATGTGTTATATTAAATTATATTCTTCCCATCTTATTCTTTAAGTCAACCGGTATTTTAATCATTACTCTATCCATTCTAATTTCATATTATTATAACAAGGTTTTTATATTAGCTTAGCAAAGTATCTTTATTAATCTTCTATTTTAATTATCTGATTTAGATTAATTCACCGCCTCCTAATCGGTACCTGATACTGCGGTTACAAGATAAAAACTTATACTGCGATTATCTATAGATAGATTTGTCATTTTATTAAAAAATATTTGGAGATAGATTAATAATTGCAATAATGTCCGTAAGTTAAAATTAGTGGATAACTGTAATAAGTCTAACGTCATGAGAACGATTCAAATTAGGATGCTAGTGAACCCAGTCGATAAGAACACCTTAGATTGGAGGCTAGAACTGTAGATGTTGATCTATTGCACTAGAGGGGCAATTCTGATTCCTAGAAAGAAAAATTTAATTGTTAGTATTGAGAAAAGTCTCAGAACGAGAATAGTCTTTCGATAACTACCCGCTTTAGGTTTAGTGCACGTAAGCAAACATTCTGGCAGGATTTAAATTCATAAAAGAGTGTGTATTTTTAAAATGTGCATTCTTCACCTTCGTGTTCTACTGTCTTGCAGAAATGTTACCAATACTGTGTCGGCAGTCGCAGCACCAAGGGCCTGCTATTGATTTAGCAATCTCTCCAAAATAAACTTTCACTTAACAATTTTGTCATCCTGAAATGCGAATTAATTTTACGGAAACAACATGCTTTTTTAATTTGTTTGTCTATTTGCTTTTTATTTTTGAACCATAAAGCCTGGAGGCGTCAGATGTTAGTAGATATAATTCAATGCTTACAATTTTGAACGATAACTTTCAGAAGAAGCCTCATTGTTCAACCACAAAGGGTGTCAACTCCCTTCAAAAATCTTATCGTTTGCTTCCATTAAATGTATCTCCACACCCACAAATACCCTGAGAAAAAAATGTATCGTAGTTGAATACCGAAACAGCTGGCTGCTGGTTTATTGAAGAACAAGATTAGAATCGGTATCAGAAAATTGATACACACATTGCTTCATCAAAATGTTACTCGTTCATTACTTTTAGAGGATGCCAACCCAACAAACACTAAATATTTGTAAACCTAAATTACACATTGAAACATTCTATATTTCCCCTATACATTGCATATACAACAAAAATATTTATATTTGAGACATAAAACATCATTTTATATACAATTTAAATTATGGGACAGGTACATGGACGTTTTATTCCTTATATTTTAATTTCATTCGGTTAATACGTTAAACGTACAGCTCGGCAACGATAAATTTAGCTGGGAACATCAGCGTTCTAATATAAATTTGAAATCTACATAAATAATAGAGAGGATGTGCCTGTGTCGTGTTAACGCAGATATAAACGAAATGACCAAATCATATGTATATACTATCTATGATCTTTATTACTCTATTGACAAAAATCTTGTGTTAACTGAAACTTTTCGCAGAGCAATTGAAATCACATTTGCTCTTGTGATAAAGCAAACTGGAGATCATGCACTTATTGCTGAAAGACTTCAAAATTTTCAAAATACTAATACAAATTTTCAACATATTCAGACTTACATAAATAGATGTTTCCCGACGGTGGTTTTCCTTACATATTTTTGTGAAACGAGTCAAATTGTATGAATTAGCTTTCACATACACCTATACGTTTAAAACTCCGTACTCGTAGTATATATTAAATTCCATTTGCTCATTTTAGGGGAAAACTGATTCCATAGCAAACTTTCAAATATATGGTCACCTTATTTTTAAAAACATTTTGTGCTTATTTTATGTAAAATTCTTTTTTCCTGAAGTACTTAAGTGAATAAAAAATTTTAAGTTCCAAATGTGAGAAAGAGATCTGAAATAAGTCATCTCACTCCAATGTATTATGTTATTATGATAGTCTCAAAAGAGTGAGCCATTTTTAAGGATAACATTTTATTATAATTTTCCGAAAAGCTGAATTCCTAAAAAAATTCACTCACTTGTAGCAGACAGCGTTTGCCTTAAGATTTTTGCCCTTTTAAATAAATCAATTAAGCCGTAAGTTGAACTCAAATTCACTTCATGACTTTTGAAGTTATTGTGAAATTTTCAAGATTTTGCTGTTGTTCTGCTGCCGGAGGCATTGTGTGACCAACATCAAAATCTGACATTGGAGTATTAAGTTGTCACAAAACACATGGAGCGAGTGTGAGGTCCCATGGTATGCTGAAAAAAACTGACTGGAAATGATTCTAATTAACCTTCTGCAAAGTGCACTTTGAATCTTCCGCCTGCCTCGGTAGCGTAGATGGAAGCGTGTCTGCCTCACATTTAGGAGGTCCCGAGTTCGATTCTCGGTCAGGGTGAGTTACCTGGATAACGTTTTTTTCCGGGGTTTTCCCTTATGCTTAAAGACGAATGTCAGGTAGCTCTAAGCTCCATGGACGCTGGACACATTTGAGCGTCATTTCCCCCATTTCATTCACCGCCCAACATGACCTAACGCTGGAGGACGTAAAATTAAAAGAAAAGGAAAAAAAGAAGAAGATTTTTGTATCTTCGGAACCCGTCCCTCTCCCATTTTTACGTCGGAGTATCCTTACAGTGAATGCCATATTATTTGTTACCAGCTTAATTATTTTTAGTATCTAAGAACTTTTCAGACTGGTTCTTAAAATATATAAATTGGTTTCTTTGAAAATACACACAAAATATATGTTTGTTTGAACTTGATAGCATCTCCCTTGCATGCGATATTTTGTTGGTGTCGCCAACACACATCGAATACCTGTAAACCATGTGGTGTAGTACTCAATGCATTTCTAATGTTTAATTAACGTCACCTAACATTAAGTCATATCGGTCGGTGAACGAAACGGCTGAAGTGCTACTTAGGGTCCACAGAGCTTAGAGTAACCCGATATTCTTACTGCAGGATAAGAGAAAACGCCACAGATAACCTTATCCATGTAATTCGCCCTCCTCGGGAGGATGTGAGGATAAACTTGGCTAATAAACTTGTAAGAGGAGAGCGATTGAGTTATTTGAAACCAGTTTGCCAACTATTTCGAAATTTAGAGTTTCTCTTTTAACGAGAAACTGCAGCAGTTGAAATACAGTATCTTCTAAATTGTGACTTAAAATAACTTCTTCCATAAAAACGAGAAATATAAGCTTCTTTGAGTCGCTGAAATGTTAGATGGAAGTTACCCTTGCGGCGATCGTTAAGTACATAAAACCGAGTGCTGCTTTTAGGTGTTATGGATTATCGATAATTTATCACAGCAAACGTTTCTATAAGGCTACAAGATACGGAAGAAACACAGGAATTTAAGACTTACATGTAGCCTACATCATCGCCACTCTACCACATTCCCAATAAACACTCCCAAATTTTAAATTACTTATTGGACTCAGAAACACAACTCATACTTATTGGCATACAAAATCCCAAAAATTCTTTCAGCCCCTCTGATTTTCTGACCTGGACTATGTATCATTCCACAACTCCATAACAATAGTAAAACAATTAATAATAATAATAATGATGATGATGATGATGATGATGATAATGATGATGATGATAATGATGATGATGATAATAATAATACTAATAACAATAAACAATAACAATAACAATAACAATAACAACAATAACAACAATAACAACAATAACAATAACAACAATAACAACAATAACAAGAACAATAACAACAACAAGAACAATAACAACAACAATAACAATAACAATAACAACAATAACAAGAACAATAACAAGAACAATAACAACAATAACAATAATAACAATAACAATAATAACAATAATAATAACAATAATAATATTATATTAATATAATAATTAATAATAATAATAATAATATAATAATAATAATAATAATAATAATAATAATAATAATAATAATAATAATAATAATAATAATAATAATATAATAATAATAATAATAATAATAATAATAATAATAATAATAATAATAATAATAATAATAATAATAATAATAATAATAGTAATAATAATAGTAATAATAATAGTAATAATAATAATAATAATAAGTAATAATAATAGTAATAATAATAGTAATAATAATAGTAATAATAATAGTAATAATAATAGTAATAATAATAGTAATAATAATAGTAATAATAGTAATAATAATAATAATAATAATAATAATAATAATAATAATAATAATAATAATAATAATAATAATAATATAATAATAATAATAATAATAATAATAATAATAATAATAATAATAATAATAATAATAATAATAATAATAATAATAATAATAATAATAATAATAATAATAATAATAATAATAATAATAATAATAATAATAATAATAATAATAATAATAATAATAATAATAATAATAATAATAATAATAATAATAATAATAATAATAATAATAATAATAATAATAATAATAATAATAATAATAATAATAATAATAATAATAATAATAATAATAATAATAATAATAATAATAATAATAATAATAATAATAATAATAATAATAATAATAATAATAATAATAATAATAATAATAATAATAATAATAATAATAATAATAATAATAATAATAATAATAATAATAATAATAATAATAATAATAATAATAATAATAATAATAATAATAATAATAATAATAATAATAATAATAATAATAATAATAATAATAATAATAATAATAATAATAATAATAATAATAATAATAATAATAATAATAATAATAATAATAATAATAATAATAATAATAATAATAATAATAATAATAATAATAATAATAATAATAATAATAATAATAATAATAATAATAATAATAATAACAATATCATCTGAATAACTAGCCAAGCTTTCACGGACAATTCAGTAAATAAAGGACGGAAGTTACTTCGCTGAAAAACTAAAAAGTCTCACAACACGCCCTCGGGACACGCTAACAAGTTTTGACATCGTATTCCTTTTTCCCATGTTTCCGAGTAATAATGCAATTATAAGAGATATTATTATTGAACATATACAGCCTTTATTTCGCCTTGTGCAGGAAGGTATTTCCGGTGAACAATGAATTCTATGAACAGACTGAGGCGTCGCCATAGGGGGCCTGCTCTTTCCGGTCGCTGACATTTGAGTTCTTTGAACGCAAAGCCTTGAAAACCTCAGCGAATAAACTGACTATTGGTACCGATATACAGATGACACATCTGTTTTGTGGAATCACGGAAAGTTTACACTCCAGAGGGTTTTAGGCTACCTCCACCCATACGTACTGTTTACAATGGAGAAAACACTGCTCTACAATGCATGAACTGCTTAGGAAATAAAACTAAATTTGCATTCCAACAAGAAGAATAAACAGATATACATGCACCTAAAGGATAATAGTTCTTTCTTCCTTAAAACAACTAATCGAATTGCCAAGATACAGAACTGATGTCGCCCTGATACGGTTTTTCATGCGCACTAAAGGAATGAGCAAAATGACACCGCTAAGTGCTAGAGTACCGATAGAAACTTCTAAGTACTGCTCAGTTGTAAAGATGCACCACGGGCGAGGTAGAGTTACATTTCCCTATGCAGAGGGATAGTAAAATGTAGTGGAATGCTGGATGAACGGCGGGAGCTTTGAGTAATGACGTGGTACAAAAAGTTAAAGAGGTGGCCAGACAGGCTTGCATTAAGGAGGTCGCGGACGGAAGGTGTTTAACCATCATCGTGACCATTCAGGCCTAGACACCGACAGATGTTAGGGAACTGCCTTTCCGTTCTGTTAAGTTTAGCAACACATGGCAATTTTTTCTGCCAAGTATTTTGGAAGTCAGCTACGTATATTCCACAATCAATAGCTATGTTAAGCGGTTCAAATTGGCTTGGATTTCATGTCCTGTCGCGGAATGAAAAAGAAATAGCCTTGGTGCAACATGTCGAATGTTTAACTCCGTTGCATCACTCGAAATATCAATAAAATATCGTCTAATTCTAGGGCTTTCTACACAGCTTGTCGTATTTCCTGCAGCAGCTGGAGGACAAGTGGAAAGAAGAATCATTGAAAGTATTGTGACTTTGTGGGTTCGTAGAATTAAAAGGCCGAGTTGCAGAAATTAAAAATGTTCTTTATTTACGAAGAGATGCACTGTTCAATTCTTCGCGTAACAACATCATATCCCATATACACAGTCTTCCAAGGTCGATGACAATAACAACAGTGACAGCAGATTAGCTCTCGTTACAATAACACTTCCAGCTGTCTCTCATTTCACAACACTGTTTCACAACTACTCATCACTAGCCATGACTTCTTTTTATACACCTATTCATGAATTCTAGACTGTTCTGTACAATCACTAGATTTTCCTGGAATCAACAAGGCATCTAATGCCGTAATCCGAATATTCTATCACCTTCCGGAAACGTCTGGGCCGGCAAGTCTTTTATCTCACCTATCTGCGTTGCCGGCTACCTGTTTACACTAAACGCGCTATCGTTAACTGCTTAGCAAGTCTCATTATTACCATGAAACTTTATCCGCAGACTGTTTTCTTATTTGTGTCAAAACTTTTATGCCTGTTGCCATGACAGCATTTACATTTTCAACTTGGGAAAGATTTGTGGTCATGTTAACTTGCAACTTCGGAAGTCACATCCGTAGTCTCAAAATTCCTTTATCAAAATTGTTGCATACTACACTGAGATAATCATGTTAGAATTATTTCATGAAAAATCAGACAAAGATTTTAAAGGTTTTGCTTAATACAACTGGGAGTTATGTTTGGGCTGTTATGCCGTGGTCTGTTGGAGTTTGAATTTCCAGACGTTTCGTCCACAACTGCGCGAACATATTCAGTGGCATGGTTGTAGCCTTCTCGGAGAAGTTCGCGGTGCATCTTTTTGCTTAATGGTATTGTTGGCCATGTGCGTTACTTTATAGCTATTTGTTCACACTTCCAGAACTCCAACCACAAATATCCTCGCTTTGTTCTATTCAAATTTCCTGTAACAGATTTGTTTTATAAATTTTTAATTCAAAGGAAAGCCGAGTACAAAAGACGTTTCCATAACTCCCTAAACGTCATCTGATTAAAGTATCGGCGTACAGGATAACTATAAAGTACAAGAAATACGAAACCATTCTGTCTGAAAACGTGGTTAATCGTTACTGTTTTATTGTAAATAAATATTTTGGAAGGGATAATACCACTTCTGACATATTTAGTTTGCTGTTATGACACTGTATTATGCATGACTCCTGTAAATGTGGCCACAGAACCAGAGGACATTTCCCTCCATCTACCCAAGGCGGACATTGGGCCTTATCACGCCCAGAAGGAACGAATGAGGTGAAGGTACCCAACGGGCTATTGAAAGAATGCGAAACTGGGGAGAACACCAGAAGCCTGACATCTGCAGCCCTCCGACACCAACTGACACTGACCTACCTGAAGCATATATGGGGAACCGAAATGCAGAAAATATAATTCGTGGTAGAAACGAATCCACTATAGCTTTCGTCTTACCAATCAGGGCAATTTGCAAAAGGTCGTAATCAGATTGAGTGGTTATTTCACCTCTCAGGTTCATTCTGTGGTTGTTAAATAGATACAAATGTCCAGGTAGGGTCGAGGTCGGAAGTAGAACCTCCGTGTCCTGATCAGTCGCTTTTTCAATGGTAAAAACAAACTACGTGACATGTGGCATGTTTTATTTTCTGCTATTAAATTCAAAATGCTGTGATCAAAATAAAACATATGGACAAGACCGAAAATGCTGTAATTTTAGGCAAGGAATCTTGAATTACGGGTATGACGACAATTTTACCAAACCAACCAGCACCACATCTTTCAGCACTCGAGGAAAACAGAAATCTACAATATGCAGGTCATTCTACAATATACAACAAACTGAGGATGATACAGATTTTCCTTAAAGCTTCTTCATTTTACACCATTGTGTAACATTTTTATATAGGTAATGCATTTTTGTAAAATGTTTCATGTTGTATTATGATTAAATAATTTGTAAGCGTTCCATTAAGCAATATTGCTAAGTGGACTTGTCTAGAAAGGCCTTTAGTATTAGTATACTTTTCTCTGGCAACTAAATATCAAGAAAATATATACCTACGTAGTTTTACTAGATTATGTGTTAAGGGTTTCTAAACTCGTGTTTGATTATACGTTCTCAAAATATAACTGTTGGACCTTGTATATAATATCAATAATTCATGTTTTTCCTCCTTAATATATACCCCAATAGGCAGCTGAAAATGTTCATTTCACAACTAAAGCTCTGATGGTCCGTAATTTTTGCCGTGAGAATACTTAAAATTACAACTGCTGTAAAGTTTGCGGAAAGAAACAGGTGCAATGATAGTGGAAGTGGCACTACAATGTGAATTAACCCAGCACTTCGTTAGCAGAGAAGGCAAGCAAAACACTTACCAGAAACATTTGCACTTAAACTAGAATAGCGTATGTTGTAAAAAGCACTATAACCTACATTTTATTAGCACAAAGAAGTCATCAAATAAAACGCAAAGTTCCACTTTTTTGGCATTGAACGCCTGAATAACGCAGACTTTGAAGCTCCCTAAGCAGTTCGCTCAACGTTTTGAGACTCTGCTTGGATACTTGCTGTGGACGAAGAAAGCATATCGAGTTGCTCGCCCGCAATTGCGTCTTCCTCTAAAGAAAGGTGGTTGTGGTCTAGTGGATGTTGACAACAAGTGTATGGCGCTGTTGGGAAAGACAGAATTTTCCTCGTTACTTGGCTGTGAGTCTCCGATTGACAAGAAGTTTTGGTATGACCATTTACATACCGTGAAAGGACCGACATGAGAATTTCATCGTTTGGTCGCCAAGCTTCGTGCTCTTGAAAATTCCGGGGAGCGACTGGAGAAGTTTCTGACTACCAAGAACCTCTATCGCACTTGATGGAGCCAGGTAGTCAACGACCTAATGTGGAAACAAAATACAGTCATGATTGGAAATGTGTTTGAGCCAATGCAACCAACTGTAACCTTCCGTCGATCTGCAGAGAAATTGTTTATAAAATTGTTAATGAACCGGTTCCAACTGCAGAAAAGATGTGGCGTCACGGGAGAGTGAAGTCGAAGATCTGTGGCGTATGTGTGGAATATGATACACTTAAGCATCGCTTGTACAACTGCCAGAGGGCTGACTTGATTTGGACCTCCATCCGAGACGCACTACATAAACTTCGTCCAGAAGAATGCTTAGGTTCGGTACCACAGCTGGTACAACTGGAGTTTCGCTTCAAAGACACGAAATTTCACAATTTTGCAGTGTGGTTGGTTGCTGGTACACTACATTGGCTGCTGAAAGTACGGCGAGGAGACACAGTATTAGGAAAGCACTTACGTATATTTTTAAAGAAGCAGAGATGGACATATATACGGAAGAAAACCTTGCGTTCTCTGGAGCCATACATTTATCACTTGGAACAAATGCAGATCTAATAACTATTTAGGCAAATAGAACCCTTCATATTGTCTCAGAGTACAAGCCAATAAAACAAGAAATTTTCTAAACGACATATCCTGTAATCGTTCCCGTCTTTAAAATAAAATAAAAAAGTATAAAAAATAAAAAATAAGAAAATAAAACAACTTAGGATACATTTGTTCAATAGTCTTTTTTTCCTTAGATATATTTAAAATGATTCCATAAGACACTTATACAAAGAGTTAAGTAACAAAAGAAGAAAGACAGTAAAACAAAAACAAAAATAAACAAAAATACATGCATATCAGACTCACCTGGATTTTCGATATAATGCATTTCATTGGTACTGAGCCATTACACTAAAACTTATTTCAATGAATAAGAAGTTTCTTTCAACAACACATACTTCTTATAGACATCTGCATTGTCAATATTAGCTGCTCTTCAATGACGTGCATTACAAGGATCGTGCCTATCAGACAAGTCTGCATATCCGACACAGATGTATTTCACTGACAGAGCTAAGAGCACATGCTTCTCAGGAACAACTGTGACTACGACATAATTGCATTTCACTGACAGAGCTAAGAGTAAATGCTTTTTGTAAACATCTGCATCTGCAACATAGTTGTATTGCACTGACGGAGATAAGAATACATGTTTCTCAGAAACATCTGCAACATAGCTGCAGTTCACTGGCAGAGCTGAAAACAAATGATTCTCAGGAATATCTGTGTCTGCAACATAGACGTATTCCTCTGACAGAGCTACTGTCCTCCACAGAAGAGAAAGTCTCCAAGGCCTGAGACCTAGGGGTTTGGCGAAAGTTCCCACACCCTCCCTGGACAGGTTTATGACACCCCATGTCAGTACTGTTACAGACCACTAAAAAAACATTGTGACGGCTTCTACTTTTGTGAATGAATCTTCTCGGTTTTAGTGTACAGAGTGAATAGGGTGCATGTTTTTAACGGTTCTGCTCCTTGTGTAGCAGGCGTTCTCTGGCACACATATTCGCTGTACTTGTCCCACTGTGTAAGGCAGCACATGCCTTTCAGGGATGTTCTTTGCGTTGCTGAACAGTAAGAACGTGGCTTCTCAGAAACATCTGTGTCTGCGACATGCTTGCATTTCACCGACAGAACTATTATGTGTTTTAAATGGGACGATGATTGTCCTTGACCGCTACTAGGTGAGCAAAAAATCGGAGACCTGCGGTGCTGTATGGCATTCCTCCTATGTGGTGTGTGAAGAGCGCCAAACTAATCAATTTCTAAGAAATTCTATTCGCGCTAAGACCAAAATTCAGGTTTTGCAAAAACTGATCCATAAGGAAGGAGAGACTCATGTGTTTAACATAACCGTAGAAATCACATATTATTACCTCAAATAGTTTTCGTAACACAAATAAATAAACTAGATACCATTATAACAATGCATTGCGACATAAGCACTGTTATGAATATCATTATAGTTTTTGAAATGTGTGTGAACGTATGCTTGAAATTACTCAGAACTGAAACGTAAGTATATGACAAGAAGTGATAAAAGAAATATGTACTTTTAATAAGCCAAGATGTTTGTTAAATTCGATGGGAGGAAACAATACACTTCCTGCTGGTCTGGCAGAACGTGTCTGGTCACATTATATCTTTGTTTATGAATGTTTAGCAATCTCTATTTACTCTAGGAAGTACAAAGCAGTAAGCAGAAATGCATTTTTCAGTTACACTTCCTTGAAAATATGTATGAGCTGGATCAATGAGATACGATCCACCTTCCCGCTTACTACTGCCAGAACAATCTATTTGAGTTAATATGGGCCCAAATTATGTTGCAAACAGAAATAATATTTTTAAACTCACCGATGAATAACTTATTCACGAAGAAATTTACAAGGAACACAACAAGACTGTGAAAACTGCGTGTGACATCAGATAAACTACCAGAAGACGACTTTTGGAAGGAAATAGCACGTAACGAGATTTTGGAAAATATCATCATAAATTTGCAGTACTCAGACGATGAAGACAATGACAACGACGAATTAGCTTTTAACGCAAGTAACGCTCACAGCTATACGGGTGTACCGCTGGTATTGAAGTTGGATTAGAAAAGTAAGTAATTGATAAACTATAATCAATTGTAAACCAAATATTTAAACCATTTGCGTAATATATGCATATCCATGTTGCAATTGTGATTTCAACAACTGCATTATTATAAAACTTTGGAAAATTCAGTTTGCGTTCTCTTACGTCTAGCGACAAGAACACTCGCAAATGTGCGAGAGAGAGAGAGAGAGAGAGAGAGAGAGAGAGAGAGAGAGAGAGAGAGAGAGAGAGAGGGAAATATTAAAAGAGCGGGGATAACGAGTGGCAACGCTGAAGGCTCCAACGCATCTGATTCGCTACAGGCGAGAACTCTTCCCATTTTAAACAAATAATAAGAACGCATGCTTCTTTGAAGCATCTGCCTCTGCGATAATGGTGCATTTTACCTGCAAAGCTGAAAATTCGTGATTTTCAGAAACAAGCAAGGTTAACTTATGTTATTGATGTGTTTCTGGATCAACATTTCGTATGGAGGGGGGTGCACCAAAAACCATAGTTACATGAACTCATGGTAACTTAACTGAACAGGATGGCGGTGAACTGGCACTGGCCTTTTGTAAAAATGTGCATTGAGTGAGCATTCTTAATTCTACTCCGGTTCCCTTTCACTGAAGCTTCTCTGTTAATTGTGCAAAATTTTTAAGGCTAAGTTAACTCCCTTTTAGATTTCTCATAAGGAAAATAATAGCATTAACGTACAGAGTAACTTAATCGCAGATAACAATGCCGGCACGTCTCCAGATCAGTTAGTTACTCTGGAGGAATGGGAAGAGCTTGTCACATAGTTTCCATATAAGTAAAGGGCCTGTCTTTACTTTTATTGGTGTGTGTTCACAAACAATGCATTTCTTGTATTGCATTGTATTTTACATAATAATGTCATGATCATTATATAGCCAATATACTGTTCCTGCTATATGCAGCTATTCTGGGAAAATTTAGTTTGCTATTCTTTGCTAATTTAGAAACCTCTTATAAAATTTCTCGGCTCTATTTTAAGCTTTATCTGAAAAGACTTCATTTCTTGGCATAAGATATGTCAGTATTTGTGTGTACAGCTCTTAAGAGAGTAGATTACCAGATGTCAATCATAAGAGTACAAAAGAATTAATAATTAAGTACACCCTAAAACATATTAATTTACCGTATTTTTATTTATATGGCACAGCGTTAGATATCTTACACCATCCAACAGTTGGCATTTCCTTATTTTCAGTTTTACCAGTATCTGAAGATAAACTTCAGGCAAGAAGAACTGAAGAAACGTCAGTAAAGAAATAAGGAACTTTTGTGTATCCCAGATGGTTAAATACAAAATAACAATACAATCTTTTAAGTAGAAGGCATTATACGTCAGGCTATAAAACAATATTATAAAGTGCACAGTGCGTGAAAGTCTGTTCCACATTTAAATCACTCCTTAGGAGTTAAATGACTGCATAAATGGCAATAAATTGAATTGATCAGTGAAGAAAAAATATAAGTTTATCAGGACAAAAAACAAAATGCTTTTTGATAAATCTTTCATAAAATAACAAATGGAGGTTTTCTTGTGAACTTAGAGAAACTTAGATCAGAGTCAAATAGCACAAAGGCTGTTTTATAATAGCAATTCAATCAACAACATCGCCTGAGACCACTGGCGTATTGCATTCGTTTGGTACAGAGTTGAAGCTCAAAGCAGCTACCTAGCCTGCGTGCTTTATTCTCAAGCTCACATACTCAGGGTGATGAGTACAATGGTCAGTAGACGAACGATAAAACAATGACTGGTCAGCCATAATAAAATTAATAAGTGTGAAAATTATCACGCGACGTAATAAGTTCGAGGTTAAACTAAACCGAAAAATCTGGTATCATGGCTTAACGGAGCTATTCATGGAGAGTTCACTTTATCAATACACCTATGGAAATAAAACACCTCGCGCGGGTTAACGACTACGGATATAGGATACTGAAGATGGTCGGTGTGTCGCGATGTAACCCACATACGTCGCAGTAATCTCACAAAGTGTGCCATGGATGGATATAGGTTCTTGGGACGAAAAAAAGCGTATTATGGGTTCAAACAGCAGTCATGTGACCTTCAAACTTACACAAGGGTGAGTCTAATAAAGATATCTTAATATAATAAACGCCAAGTCCATTCAAAGTCACAGAAACGGAAAATAGAAATCGTCAGAATCTATTACACATATGGTAATAAAGGACCTGTTGCAAAACAAGTAGGCAGCATAAAGCTAAAATTTATATTTGAAGTGATGAGAAATATGCCTATAATGGACGATATGTCCATTAAGTAAACAAACCCCACAATAAATTAATGAATAAATAAACATATAAACAGATACAAGAAAATACAGGCTGTTAGGGCTATACATGTGCAGATATTTTCATGGATACCTGACAACCGTAATGAAAAATATTACATCAAAATTTGGTTCATTTACGAACTTACAATTTTACTTATTAAAAGTGGTACCTATGTTTTGAGGTCAGTTAGTACTTGCAAATATGTATGGTACGCACAGATCATATATGTTTATTTTTCTCCTAGGGGCATAAAGCTGAGTGGGCACGCCTTGCGATAACGAATTGAGTTCGAATGTTTTCTGTTAGACCAATGACCTCTCGCAACCTAGGCCAGCAGCTTACGCACTTAGGTGTCAGCAATTGGAATCAAAAACATAGTCTTTACTGACAGGCGTTGTTCATTTCGTGGTGCATTTACGACTGTGCAGAAAGCATCATGTAATAAATTAAATTATGTGTTTGGAGGAAACTGTACACAAAAGGATGTGTTAGTGGATAAATATTAATATACCAATTATCAAATGATTTGAACTTACGCCCTAACGTGCTGTATGTATATATATATATATATATATATATATATATATATATATATATATATGTGTGTGTGTGTGTGTGTGTGTGTGTTGTGTGTGTGTGTGTGTGTGTTTGTGTGTGTGTGTGTGTGTGTGTGTGTGTGTGTGTGTGTGAGTGATAGAATTCTGTGATGTACTAAATATTCTTGATTGCAATGTTGTGAAGTTGATGAAAATAATGTATCCCCCAATTACGGCGCCTTATTATCCGTGGTTGCACGAATCACGGGCGCTCGAGAGCTTATTTTAACCGTACCTCTAAAATTGTATATGCAATGTTATTTAACTAGAAGTATCAAGATGGTGTAGGTAACAACAATTTTCATTTTTGAAAAAAGAATAAATTCTATCAACGGTTTTCTCAAATTCACATTTACCAAATACTCTGATATCCTGAACTAAAATAATGGCCTTTTTTAATGTCACATAAATGACGAGTAATTTACAATGATTCTTTTAGATGCTGAGGATTTCTGCGAGAGTACGAATAAACCAAAATTTAAAGTATGAAAGTATGCAACATCAGATTTAATGCATGCACACATTTCTAGATCTAGATAACTGTTACTGAGCTTTACTGACATTCTGATATTGACAAATTATTGGTGAGTTTGTGTTGGTTTTTGTGCCATTAAGAGTAGTTTTTGATGAGTGGTTATTTATCGATTTTTAGCATAATTTCGCAGTCCCTCATGCAGCAAATACGAAGCTGCTTATATGCAAAACATGATCCCGAGTGTTGCTAATTACCCAAGTTTAACATGCTCGGGACAAGAATTTAATCTGCAGTTAAGATAGGATGAGGCACAAGTTTTACCTGCGTAGCCTAATAATAGAGAAAAGGCAGGGCTCTCTTTTTCAGTACTAGGAGGAAAAGCACATCAGTTGTCTTTGATGAAGTATTGGGTGAAGATGGCAGCAGGGCCAAAGTGACACTTCCCTCTGGCAAATTGCTTCCCCCTCTTCCTTTTAAGATCCACAACAAAGACTATTGTCAACCGCTTCACGTTTCTAATGACAACAATGTAGCCGCCTGCCACTTTACGCTGAATACGAAGGAGCTTCCGTCTTCTCTCTACAAATTGGTTTACAACTCAATTGAATTTCTTCCGAAAAGGTCACGTTACTCACGAGATACTTGTGCTTATTGCCCGTAGGCAATTTTTGAAAATTCTTTTAGTAAAGGCTGGAACCTCTTATTGGTTTGCTTGAATATTCAGAATTCAATGTGACAAAATTACAAATATTTTTTCTTATATATCTAAGTATAAAACCTCGATATGTAAAAAAGTGCCTTTCATAGTTATCTTAAAATTATATGTGCCTGCCTCGTAGTGCAGGTGGTAGCGTGTCTGCTCCACGTTCAAGAGCTCCCGATTTCAAACCTTGGTCAGGATGAGTTATGTGGATAAAACTTTTCTATGAGGTAAGTCCTAACCCTGAAAGATAAATGCCGGGTATCTCTAACTCTATGTACTCTGGGCTAATTTAAGCATCATTTCACCCATTTCATACACCGTCCGATATAACTTAATTTTGGAGGTCGTTAAAACAACGTAAATGTTCTTAGTTTCCAAGTGGTACTATTAGAATTTGTAAGTGCGCCTATTTTTTCTTTCTTTCTATCGTTTACTCTCCTTTTTAAATTTCTTTTTAATTTCAGCATAATAGCAAACAGCTTCAGGATGAGGTTCTAATACGTTCTGAAAACACAGTTATTGATGCAATTATACTGAAATTTAGGGGTTGTCTACTGACACATCGTACAAGAAAAAACTATATCTAACTTCTAATCGTCTGTTAGGGCATTTCTTGAGATATCTTCTGGTAGATCACTCATACTTGTACGCAAGGAGAAAGCAGGATGCAATTTGCCTGTTTTGGATACTTAATTTCATGCGTCTTTCTACTAATGTCCTAAACGAAATAAAATTATGTTTATGACTGTTGAAGACTTATCTTTAACCAACCCACCTTCTGACCTGCTTGTAAGGTACCTTTTAAGGAAGCTCAAGGTTCCAAGGTTCCATGAAGTTACCATGCTAGTCTTGGTGTAAAAGAAGGAATTCCTTCTATTTTAAGGAGATGGCGAGAAATAGCCAAAAATTAAAGAAAAACACAGGGTAAGCTGGATGACATGACCCAGAAAAGCCATCAGGGTGCCAGTGCCTTGACCACTAAACGAGTAAACCCTAACTAGGTGAATCTATAAACTGATAACATACCGACAACTGACTCATATTGAGGAGTATATCCAAAAATATTTTCTGTATACAGGATTATTCATAAGTCCGTGAAACATTTAAAACTTCAACACTACTGAACTACCCGACGGATAACGAAATCTTTTGCACGAAAATGAAGAGGAACTCTTCAAGTTTTGTTACATAAATTACCAGTGCTCAATTTGTCCACCCTTGCTAGCAGGGAGCGGAGGCACGGACATTATCCTTCACAAAGCACCACAGGAAAAAGTCACACAGAGTTAAATCCGGTGATCGTGGTGGTCATTTCCTGAACGCGTTATTTTCTTGTCCAGTTCGTCCAGTCTGTGCAGTAAATGTTGATTCAGGTAGGCTTGCACGTCTTTGTGATAGTGATAGGGGACATCCATCTTGCTGGAAAACGTAATCATTACTGTCTTCATTCAGCGGAAGCATCAGCCAGGTTTCCAGTATGACTAAGTAAACCATCCCATTGATGCTTGATTCTACAAGGTAAAATGGCCATACTCTTTCTTTTCCGAAATGGCATAGAAGACATTCACCTCCGGTGAGTCTCGAACATGCTGCATGACATAATGGGGATTTTCAGTCCCCCATATGCGCACATTGTTCCGTTCACTTTTATGGATAGATGAAAAGTTGCTTCGTCGCTAAAGATGAGTCAGCGAAGTCCATTACTTTAAACCCTTCTTGCATCTCAATGCAGAAATTAATTAGCGCCATTTTTGAAAGCCCGATGAAGCTGAAGCCTGTATGACTGAACCATAAATCTCTTACGAAGAATTAGCCATTCTGCTGGTTGTGAGATGCCCAACTCAACACTTCCAAGGGTAGTGGACCTAAGAGGACTGCCCTGATATGCCTCTCTAACACGATTCACTGTTTCTTCGCTGGATCCTGGACGTCCTTGGCGACGAGCACATACCAATGCTTGATATTGTTGTACACAGGTGCTGACTCGAAATAGCGATAAAGATTGCTCGCCTTTAGTGAACGCCATTTTCTCATTAGTGATAACTACTGACACCTAGCGACAAATCATGGCAACTAAGCACGGGTTTTCATTATAAAAAAAATTGGAGAGCTTCTGTCTCTACTGGCACAACAAATACCATGATTTATTGCATACTTATTTTTTTTAATAAACATTAGAATGTTTACGGACTTATGAATAACCCTGTATTTGCAATTGACATCACGGAAGATTAACACATCGATCTCACTACAATAAAAGGGATACAACATATCTCTCCTTCGGTTTTATAGTTGTCAGAACTAGCATTGGTATGCTTATTAATCGATGTACAGCACAAGGCGTGATAGTATATAATGTGACAGCAGCAGGCAAGAAAATTAAGCTCTGTCGTAAAAAAAAATAGTTACTCGACAGATGAACATCGTGAAGAAATTGTAAGGAATCCGGCGTTGCTAGCAAGGCCATGTTGACTCTTACCTGTAGTTTCTGTACAATAAGGAACTATGAAGCTTTCTAGAATATAAATGTTACCGTAATATTTTGTTATAGTGATGCTTCTCTAAGTGCTCTCCTATAAAGTTCCTATCTCGCTTTTAGCCTGATGACTTTCTGTTAAAAGCAACAAAAGTAAAAATTGCGGAAAGGGCATTAAAATCTAAATAACATTTCTATAGCGAAGTGTGTTTCCAACTTTGATTATTAGAAGGGTATTAAGAGTTTCATTGAGATAATGCATTACACATGTGGGATATTAACTGGCAATAAGAAATAATATAACGGCCGAAAGTTCTAAGTATATCGGTTCTGTAGAATTATTAGACAAACCTTTATAAACGTAAAGCTAATACCTTGATAAATGGTAAAAAGCTATCAAGCATGCTTTTGGTGCGATAGCACGATTTAAAAAAACTTTTTATCACGAAAACAGATTAATAAGTGCATAGAAAGATCCTGAGAACAAATACTGAACAATAAAATATTAATTTCAGAGTAATTATTACGTGTGCAATGAAAAGGTCAACGCGATATACTGAACTACCCTGATATTTCTCTATTATGGACTAATACCTAATGTAACATGTATGGGTATATTGAAGATAATACCTCTAACTTTAAAGTGAATAAAATAAATGAATGTGTGATGTTATTAGCCAAGTAAACCAGGCATTTAGAGTAATTAAACTTTCGTATAGGAAACACAGTGCGTATGGAGTATAGCTGCTTTAGAAACCTTTTCGTTTAAAACGAAACAAAACATATTGTCACCCAATTAGCGGTAGGCATGAGGCCCACTGCTGTGAGGAAACCAAAGGCAGCTGAGCCACGCCTCCCATTAGTCTCTGTCACTAACTGAGGGAGAAGATTAGGGGAAATGTCACTTGCGCGGGCGGCCCCTTCCCCCTTTCCCACGGCCATCTGGAACTTTCGGGTGGGAACTAGAGAAGTCGGGAAGAGACGGCGATATTCCTATAAAAAGGGGGTTGCAGACAGACAGAGTCAGTCAGTTCTTGGTGTGAGAATGCAGTGCCAGTGTACAACGAGAAGATTGTGCAACGTAACTGTGTATGTGCATCGGAGTTTACGTAATCGCGAGTACAAGTGAAATTGTGACGGACGAACTGGTGAATTGTAATTGTGTGCAGCACGTAATTCTGTGTAATTGGCAAGTGCTAAACTGTAAGTCGGTAGAAATAAAGAACATTGTTGAGTTTGTGTAATTGGACTTTTCATTTCACGAACCCACAAAGTCACAATATATTATAGCTGAGTAGAATGTATCTAAATATACTCGCCGTGGTTTGTACTTGTTATTTCTACATATCAACAACAAAGTGGAATTTTAACCAATTATCAGCTATAGTATGCTATTAAAACAACATCAGCGTTCCTTTTGAAACCTGCAATGCAAAATAAGAGAAAACATAGTGAAAGGGCAAGAGAAAACAACAGAAGCAGAATCAAAAACTGATGTACGTAATGTCAATTTGCTTTCAATCCTGCTTCACGTCAATGCTACAGGCGGCATAGCTCCAATGTATTCTTGGGATCGAGAACGTTCTAGAACGCCCTTATTGAATGCCAAATTTAGGGACATTTCTATTTGTGGTAATTGATTAATTAATTCTTATTTAAATATAAAATGTTTGCACTATCATGTTAGTAATACAATACATTTAACGATAATTTCTTGGGGAAAAACGAAACTAAATGCACTTGGGGTTCATGTACTAGCCATCTTTTCAATTCGGATAGTAACTGGGATAATAAAGATTAACCTAAAAATGCAAATTGTTGTATCCATAAAATTGAAATATGAATACTATGTGTAGTTTATAAGATTTATTAGATAACCGAATATATTTGAAGGGGTATTAATTCTCGTTAGGAAATACTACAGCAAATATGCCTTAGTTGGTCTGTTTGTTCCCACAGGAAACAGTAACACAAATTTTAAATTTTCAGGCCATTAAAGGTGTGGTCAGTAAATACTAAATTAGTGTGAAAATATTCTTTCACTGTCTGCGTTTGATGGTTTTCATAATATCTGAGTGGATATCTTATAACATTTCTCTTTGGCTTTAAATATCAACAGAACACTCACACATCAGTTTCATTACTAATTTGATACAAACTTGGGAGAACTTTCAGATTAAATGGAACATAAAGATTCTACAGCTTAAACAATATTATTTCACACTGAAGTTCATGTAGTTCTTTAGCCATAACTTTTTCCAAGTTGACATGTATGTGAGTTAAAACTCTTTTGATGGCCCTTAACCAAAAGCAAGTACTTCAATTACCTTTGTATCTTCAAGGTATAACTTCTGTAGATATTGCTAGATTGGGGACTTTGGCCAAAAAATGAGAAATTCGTAAAAACTTACGAAAACCTGATAAAGTTATTATAAAATATATAGATATCTAGGGGATTTTGGAAACGTTAATAACTATGAAAGAGGCTCTGAGCAAAGGAATACCAAGAATCTTTAGAGGGGTTGGAAGCTACATAAAGCCATCCAGGAAATCAGAACAAAAATAACAGATAGATTGAGAAATGGTGATTGAGAGGAGAACAGCTACCTGTACGTGAACTTCGTTCTTAACAATTATAAAAGGTTCTTAAATAAACAACGCATAACAAATAGCATTCAGTTATTTACAGGAGAATTTATGTCACATTTTATTCAACTGTATGGCTTGCCGTATTCGACATAACGGTGTTAATGCTGGTCTCTTACGCCTGAATTAACCTATTAGGAATTAACTGAATTAACCTATTGCATATAAATGCACAAAATGATGGTACAATGAACCGGGGATACATAAAACTTAAAATTGCCCAACATTTATAATCTCAGAATAAGATAAAACCCTTATACGGGTAATTCACTTTAACAAGATTCAAACTCGGTCTCTCCTGAATGCGACCTAAATACAATATTCTCACGGCATGGAACTGGCTCAATAGTATTTTTCAAGGAGTTTTATAAACGGGTAATTGTAATTTGTGGAATGTTTGCTGTTTTTTTTGGGGGGGGGGTGATTTTATAAGGAAGTTTGTACACCAACTGTAAGTTTGAGAGGAAGCGCCGTTTCCCTCTACCCTGAACAAACGCGCAGTTTTCAGCTTCCATACGTCAAGCAGGTTTTAGAGATTTGTTATTCAGAACGCATTGTCTGTTGAGAAACTCTTAGACTACTTGCTTGGTACAGCGGAATACCTGCTTTTAATGCTTCTTAATCCAATCAAGTAAGGTAAATCCCAGTTGTACTGCACCTTTTGATTTGTTTTTCAGTCTATGTACATGTTTGCTATTTCCTAAGAAATGACAATTTTATCTTTCTGATCAAAAATAAAATTTCCAATAAAGAACAAATAGCAGTCATATGTCATTTGACGCTATATTCAAGAAAAATATATAATCTTTAAGGTAAAGGATATAATTTCCATGTACAACTGAGTTAAGTTCACAATTCTCATTTGTCTTCCACGTAGTGGCAGGTACTAAATAGAGATACCAAAGTGTTGCGTCTAGATTTACCAAGCTTCTTTGCCCAACTTCACCAGAGATACTACGGAACTAAGCTAGAGCATCATTTTGATCACTGCAATGGAGAAAATTTCATAAGAGCCATTAAATCTCTTGTCCCTTAGTGGCACCAACTTGAGACCGTAAAGTAACACTGAGCTCTCACGACTTTCTCAGAGTTTGTCGTTTGCAACTCCCTGTCTCATTCCCCATGTTCCTTCCCTCTCCTTCTCTTGTCTCTTTCTCTCAGGTAAGTAAAATTATTGTGCTTCAATAAGTAGGTTAAAATGAAGATAATGGGCCAAATGGTTTAATTTGCTTTCGGCTATAGAAGCAACGTTCATGCTGCTTCTTTGCCCTTCCTGCTAATACGTGAATAAGCTTAGAGAATTCAACAACCTGATAAACAGTTTATGGCAAAACTATTGCTCGAAGAGAGAACCTTCAATTAAAATATTTTCACACTCGTGTTGAAAAATGAAGCAAGCTATATGCACATCATTTTCCCGTCAGATGCCTTAGAATGGGGGCCGGCCAAGTGCACATCTTTCACATGGTAGAATTCTCTTGGTTGCATTGCAGAAAATTAGAGTTCTACGAGTATTTACTAAATATCCCATAAAACCCTTTTTCGTATAAGGAATATAATTTTTTGTTCCCCTTTAAGAAACAGAATACTTATGTAAAATTATGTACACCTATGATATGAAGAACTTAATTACTTTATATACTTATTACTAATTCTAATTTCTTGTTATGAAGTTCATTTATTGGAGGTGATTAAAATTTTAATTTAAATATATGGTTCAATAGTCTTTTGCTCTATTTGATATCAATTAGTGACATCCACATACGGAGAAACTGAATTTCTCTAATACTGACCATTTACAATTACTTTGCTGCAAATGCACTCTTACAAATCAACTTGAATATACTACTAGCATTTCCTCAATGCTATCCTTACTGGCCGTAATACATATTGATATTGCTATTGCCATTATTACAACAATTACCACCTCCAGCACCACAGCCAATACTTCCATAATGCTAGTAATATCATTGCTTTATATCACTGTCCAACATTAGAAAAGACAGTAGAATAGAAACTTAACTTATGTGATAAAGCAATTTTAAATGTTCCTCCGAATATAATCTAGAACTGCCTTGGTTTCTATCTGCAAACAAATACATACTTTGGCTCCTGAAAAAATCACTCCAAATTTCTGTAGAGAATAGCACTAATAAAACTATAGGCTTTTCTCTGCAGTCACTTTCTGATTTCCTATGCATTTATTTTATATTTTAAACCACCATAAAATTATCATATGAATCGAGTTTCCCCTTTTCTCCTTAACATACACTATGACATTTTCTGAAGGAAGTTCAATTAAAAATACACATTCAGTTTCAAATTTAAGGTTTCAGAAGGGATTTATTTATCCAAATTAAAGCGGAACTTCTTTGTTTGTTAAGAAAAATTTAACTGCACCGTAATGCAACAATTTCAATCCCCAGTCTCATTAAACGCAATTATAAACAACGAAATAAATTTTTTATTCCTTAGGTTCTGATTTATAACATGAATTTATGTAGGAGAGAGAGAGAGAGAGAGAGAGAGAGAGAGAGAGAGAGAGAGAGAGAGAGAGAGAGAGAGAGAGAGAGAGAGAGAGAGAGAGAGA